>OX638065.1:42402776-43602776 GCA_951804385.1 Trifolium dubium
AAAAACTCTAAGAAACAATTTAACAAACAGAAAGCATGCTTTGAAAAATGGGGTTGAGTGAAATTTGAGTCCAGAATCAGAGATATTAATTAATTATAAGAAATGATGAAAAAACAGAAGCTTGAGAGAGTGATACTGTTATTAAAATTTATGACATGTCATCATTTCTATAACAACCAACAACCATGAAACAAAGATTGATCCTAAGAAAAGATGAACAAAAAAAGAAACATTTTAGGTATTAAAAAACATGAACATTCTCTGAGGTAATAACTGTCTAATAGTAAAAACATAACATTGCTTAAAATGAACAAAAAGAAGAAGAAAATAAAAATAGAATGATTGAGTTATCCCTTAGAAGGGAAAAGAAGAATTTAGAAATTAAAAAAAAAACAATAAAAATGTTAAATATTCTGACTTACTAACTTAGAGAATAAAAACAAAAACAAAATCTGATGAAGGGTGGTATAGTATTATGTTTATGTTTATGTTTTTCAGATTTTTCAGTCACTCACTCACCAACTAAGGATCCAAATCTGAATCTTAAAACCTTTCAAAAAATTAAATTCCATTGGGAGTGGGGACATTAACCACGCCAAGCGAGGAACAAATATCCAATTTCTTTTTGACAAATATTCAAAAAAAAAATTATAAAATATTAATGTATTTTTATTATATTTCATGTAGGGAGTACTTTTTTTGAGTTCATTTTTACTTGTCCATAAGAATTTAGAAACATACTTCTTCCGTCTCAAAATGTAAAAGAAAAGTAATCAACAAAAATTGATGTATTTAGACCAAATTCTTAATCAGATACATCAACTTTTGTTGACCACTTTTCTCTTACATTTTGAAATAGAGTGAGTATGAGTTTGGTATGTGAAGTTCAGAAATCAATTTTTGAAATGAGTAGCTTATCTTTTTGATGTACCAAAAATGAAAATTATAAGATTGTTTTACAAAAATTATTTATCTTAAAATACAATTGTTCTATAGATTTTTAGATGTATTTAATATTTTATTTTTTAAAATACGGTATATAATCCGTTCTACTCTCAAGTGGGTCATATCGCGTCCTGGAGTATTGTCTATTTTGAGCCGTCTGCAAGCCTCATAGATTTGTCCTTTATAAAAATTGTCTTGTTGGGTTGAAGCGTGTGAGTGTTATATATAATCTACACTTAACCTCGAATTGCAAGAAATGTGAGACTTTTTAGATGTATCAGGACAATTTTATTAATACTATCAATTTCTTTTAAAATATGAAATATAAAAAATGAATAATTTTATATGCAAAAATAGTTTGGTTAAAAAAATATTAATATGTGTCCTTAGAAAACATACATGTTAAAGATACAAATGTATAAATATTTTTTAAAATATTATGTATTCGACATTTAAATATTAAATTGTTTGTATTATTAAATAAAGTTTTTTATATTTTAATATTTAACATATGTTTTAAAAACACGTGTTAAATATTTAAATACAGTATAAAAATAGTCACACATATTTTCTTTAACAAAATTTTTAAATATTCATAATTTGTTTTCCGTGGGCTTATTAATTCGATTAACAAGGACTCTATTAGTTTGCATTCGAATAAAAGTTAGATTGTAGCTTACGTTTCATGAAATAAAGAACTTGCAACTAGTCAAAATAGCATCTATTAATATAAAAATTATCGTTTGTTATAGCGTTAAATTGTCACTCTTAAAATTAACCTAAACATAACTACTTTTCACAGCAATGTAGAGAGCAACAAGAAGAGTCGAAGCTTCACACATTCAACAAGAGTTATAATATAAAGAGTACTGTATTTTACACATATAAGAGTTTGAGATTCAAAATAATTTACTATATTTGATTCCTTAATAAATGTCTCATGAAGAATTGTTACCATTTTCCTTATTTCAATTGTAAGAAAAAAGAGAGTACAAACTGTCAAAAACAAACATATGGGTCAAACAGAAGACAAGCATATGACATGAATTGACTGATAAGGAACAAAGGACAATGTAAGATGATAAGATGAGAGTGCAAATCATACTAACCTAGTACTTAAAAGTAACCATGAAATTATTACTATAATTTGTTTCTTATATCATAATCATCCGTGATCCATGGCCCGAGTAGAATCATTACTGCATTTAAGGGCCTACTTGCATGAAGAACCAACTAGAGATTATTTATTTGTTTCTTCTTTATGATTCTCACTTATGAATGATTTTTCTTCTTTTGACTAATGAGTGAATTTATATAAATCAATGTTTTCATTTGTGATGAGGTTTGAAAAGATAAGTTTCTAACTTGCTTAAATTATGTAATGTTTCTAACTAAAGATTGAAAAGATAAGTTTTATTGTGGTTAAAATCTCACTCTTATAAAGATAAATAAACGACAATATTACATTTATCATTAAAACAAAAAAAATCCATAAATTTTTCATAAAAATGAAATTCATTATTCCGTGAATATGAAGCCTTACAGATGAGTGTTCCTTCCTTAATTATCAAGACACGACAAATTAATTAGTATTCATTCAAGTACTTGATCATTCTCTCTATGTAATTAACATAACATATAAACCAAATAAACACTTCAAAACATGTCTCATACACTTTAATCACAAATGGTACTTTGAAACGGACAAACCTTTGCATAAGTAGACGAATATATATACCAAAAAAAAAAATCAACGACGACGGCGGAAACTTCAAGTATGGTAAAAAATCTCATTAATTGAAAATCAAAGTTAAAAACAGTTTACAAACATATTTTTCTATTTAATGAGATGTCTTTTATAAAAGACAAATGCGGTATATATTAGTATAAGTTTGCAGTCCAAACATCTAATATAATGAACACGATTGAAAATATTTTCGTTTCAATTTGGATTGTGTCGGAGTATGTTGTAATATAATTGTTCAAAAGAATCAAAATTCAAATTCTAACTACAATAATTACGGGCAAGATCTAGCTAGTTTACAGTCGAACTTCAAATTACACGTTACGGACTTTATTTTTCTGAAAATCGGAGAATTAAGACGAAAAACAAAGTTGCATGGCAAATATACATATGAATATGAGTGAGAGCATGCAACAACATGTGAGCAAGCATGAAGAGTGTATTAATGGACAAAGTGATTGAAATGCACATGTAAATGTAATGTTAATGTAATGTATGCATCAAAGTGCGCGTGCGCATTCCATCGAGGCCTAAAATGCACGTGTATGTGTTTTCATTCCTTCCGTATATGAACAACAAACCTTAACTCTTTTCACACTTTCCCCTATTAATTAATTAGATCGAGATACTATGTTTCAAATGGTTGCATCTTCACTCCACTTTAGTATAAAGTTTAAGCCTCATCTAAGTGGTATCTACACTATCTTTAGAATACACATATTGCTATTTTGGAAGAGATTTTCTTGTCTTTCATTCCATTTTTACAAAAGTAAGTTGCTTTCTCAAGAAAGTTGGAAGCCACTCCTATGTCAGAATTTAACATGTCTAGAGACCACGGCTGCTATTTACTTGACGGCTGGCGGCAGATGAGCTTCCAATATTCAAGAGTTTACCTAGGTCAGGTGGATCCATTTAAATAATAGTACACATTAATGTGAATATGTCGAATATTTAATATTCAAACTCTAATTCACATACATAAAATATAATGTCGCTACAACTGAATGTCTATGAGTATTATATATTATATTAATATTAATACAACTTATTAAGTGAAATTTATAAATAAATAAATAAAAGAGAATGTGTAATTTAAAAAACAATCACAATTTTCAAGACTAGAGGTGACTATTTAGTTGTGTTAAATATGACAAGAACAAGCGGGTGTCATGCTTGTGTTTATGTTTATTCTCCATGTTGTTTTTGTTATTTATCTTCCACTTTCTCTTTTTTTGTTGTGATGTACTACTTATATTCTTTATACTCTTTTAGTTCTAATATCTAATATAACTAATCATTCTCCCAAAAAATATTTATTTTCAGTTAATTTTATAAAAGCATTACTTGAATAGTAATATCTTAACGACTAAATTATTATCAATGAGTATGTTTGAATATTGTAGTAATCAATATAGTTGTCCTCATTTTATTGAACATTTCACAGAGAACATAAATATGTCAAATAGTATAGTGTGGGGACTATACTTGCTTCAGTATATAGTATGCAGCCTTTACACAAACTTATGTGGTAACAACGTCAACATTCCTAAGATGCAATTCATACTTAAAAAAAAAAGTTAGTGAGCTTCTGAATCAGTTTCTCAACTACTTGATTTCCTCGTACCTGCTATTAATTATCACAAAGTACACATGCTTAATCAGAATGTACTTCACTTGTCAGTAAATTATTAGAAACCTTTTACATTACTCTTTCTTTTTTTTTTACAAAGAAACTTCATCTCTACTATTTGATCTATTCTTATATGAATATTGTGTTCTTGATGAATAATAATGTAGGTTTCTATCAGGTGGAAGTAACTTCTTCATTTGCTTTGCTAATTTTCTATCAATTTTGGTACATTGTTTATACTTTGACCAATTATCCAATTTCGGGTAATCAATCATGTTTTAGAATTTAACAAACCAAACATATAATAATTAATCCCTCAGTTTTCTAGCAAAATGATCGATGTAAAACATAATTGACAACTTATTGCACGATCTAAAACATATAAAATAATAACCAATTAAAAAAAAAAATGTGTAGATTTTATTTATTTTAGAGTAGAAAAATAAAAGAATTCATATATTAAAGTAGACAAGTGAAAATACAAAATATACAAAATAAAATTAATGTTTGAAATTTTCTCATAACTAATATTGAAACTAGAATGTTTACATTTTATTATTTTGGTGAATAAAATGTCTCTTTTATCAGTCATGTGATTTGGTACAAATAATTTATCATGAAATGCACAAATTAATGTGTACAGTAAGTGAAGGAGAACCAACAATGAAATATTTAAATTTATTATGAGACCGGTATAATAGAGATTTATATCCATTTTTTTGCTAGTAGGAACTTTGCATATGAGTATATTTCCAAATTTAAAGGGAAAGAAAACTTGAAATCATGCATCTTGTTGGTCATGTTCTTTAGAAAGAAAAAATGTTTATTTTTCAAAACCTCAAAAACGTCAATACATGTTATTGCCCATGCTCTTATGAGGAAAAGGTAAAATTGAGGTTACAAATTCAAACTTTTAACTCTTTCCAAATGGCCCATGTAATAAGTACGGATTTAGTTGATCAACTGTATTTAATATTTATAAATGGTGCTAATTAATAAGATACTTTAAAGTACCAATTTTATAATGGAAAACTGTCAACTGATACAAGTCTTCCTTCATACATGCGATAGTTTTTACTATTGAATCAATATATTGTATCATTGGATCAAATTACATTCTACTTACCCATAAATTGAGGGATTTAGAGGGGGGAGGGAAGTGAGATTTATTGATCCAATTGTGAAATTGCGTCTAGGAAGGAAATTGTTCCCCTCCACCTATTAAAAATAGAATTAAAATAATCTTGCACCATGCACAAGTAACGTTTGAAAATCGCTCTTTAGACCACTTAAGTTGGTCCAAGCCCACCAACCCCCAACAACAAAAAAAAGAAAGATACCCTTACAATTTGGACCCAGATTCATTTGTATTGTGCAAAATTCTACTTCGTATTCTAGGATCCAAAAAAGACAGATTTCAGGACGTAAGTTACGAAATGCTAATTTCAAAACGTATGGATTCAGGTGCAGAAACATAGTTCAAATGAAAAATAAAAAACGAAATGTAAAAAATATTGATTTTTATTTTACTTTTGAAGCTATGCGGATATATGCTATAAAAGGAAGCTAATAGAGTTTATTATATTAAAATAAACCTTCAACAACAAACGTTAGTTGGTCCACCGGTGATTGACTTGGTAGAAAGAACCACCTTGATGTCAGAACCAATTTAGTGGGTTCAATAAATTGTGATTTTGTTGTTTACTGATTACTAGAATCAATATACTGATTATTATGAGAAGATCAACAGTCTGAAGGCCTATTAAAACAACCAAATTACAAAATTTATTCATCAAAAGACTATAAGCACTATAGCAAAGATTTCAAGAAGGAACTCACGGTAGAAGTGGAACAAGTCACATACATTGAAGGGATGTCTCACAAGTGTAGGGATGTCTCACAAGTGTAGGTGCACAACAACACGACGAGAAGTCGAACCATGTATTTCCACCTCACACTGTGAGGTGCACCAAGGACCAAAATCACCTTGGACGTGGCCACCACCACCGCATCCAACGACCGCACTCTATCGGCATATGCATTGAAAATTGCTTCGATCATGTTTGAAAGTGCAAGGTTCTGTTAGTGAGTATGAGAAACTCAATGAAACTATGCAATTACCAAATTAAGATCAAAGTTAAAAAAACTGGCAAATTATGTACTTCTAAAACCCTTCTTTGCTTCTAAAACCCTTTTTCTTCTTGAAAATTGCTCTTTATGCCCCTCAAATTGCTCTCAAACCCCCCAAATTGACTTAAATGCCCTTTCATAAGTTAGAATACGAACTACATTGGTTTCATATATCAAATGATATGAAATAGGTATATATATTTTTTTCAGTTTTACTTTTTACCCATTTCGTAAGATACAAAAACAAAAAAAATTGGATCCTAGGTTCAAAAATGTAAAAAAAATAAAATAAAATAAAGTGAGGTATTGAGGTTTATGCTAATATTTTTTTGTAGGGTGAGTGTAAATCCTTTTTTTGGTTAAAGGTTTATTTTCATTTTTGGTTTCCCCACTAGTATATGGCCCACTGAGCCAACTAATCTTATTTAGGATGAATTTTGACATCAAGTGGTTTTAGTCTCCTCCCAATGACAATTGTGGGGTATCCATGATCCTCCCTACCTACTAAGTCATGCACTAATCACCACTGAAGAAACTAACATCTATAGCATATACCCACATAGCTTCAAAAGTAAAATTTTACATTTCGAATCTTAGGATCCTAAATTATTATTTTTTATTTTAACTATGTTTCTACGAGTAAATCCCTATATAAATCAGCATTTCAGAACTTACATTCCAAAACCAGTTTTTTTCGGATCCTAGAATACAAAGTGGAAATCTGCACAATACAAACGAATCTAGGTCCAAATTGAGGGGGCCTAAAAAGCAATTTTCAATTTTCATTTTTATTGCATATACCCACATAGCTTCTAAAATCTTGTTATACTAAGTCCTAAATATAACACAACCATATAAAGTGGACTCAGTGCCACAAAAGATAAGTGCCGTACGAAAAAAACAGCAACCAAGCTTTATCCCACTCAGTGCCACAAAAGATGAGTGTCATACGAAAGTATTCTTTAAAAACAGTAGTACTGCAAGAATTTATTTTCAACCATGCAGTATTAGATTAAGGTATCAGAAAGAAAAAATGAGCTAAGGATCTAAACCAAGGCATTCAATAATCAGCAGCTCAAACAAAGGATTTACCTCAAACTTTCTATACCCACTTGGTGCATAGTAAACTTTAATTTCACAGGCAACTATCAAAAGCTCAAAGGAGCTTCGTAATTTTAACTTCTACACATGCAACAGTTGTTCAAATCAACAACCAATCAAAGAATGAATGCTCAAGTAGATGTTATATTTTACTATGCCTCCCATGGATCAAAACAAGCAAGTATAATCAATTAGCTATATTCCTTCAATTATCCGACAATTTTTTTTTCTTCAGTAAAAAGACGACTAACAAGTATAGGAACATGCTTTCCAACTAAAATAACAATTTAAGCGAAGAAATTAGACACAATATACTGCAATTTACCTTCTGATCTGCAAAGGCCGCCTATTTATTTGAGGATAATCAGCTACTAAAAAGTCCATTGTTATTATCACACTGAGCCGACTTCATCTTTTTACTTTAAAAGCAGTATTTAATTTATGCAATAAACAAAACTTAAATGACAAAATTTGATTTCTGGTAAAACAAACATACAACTAAGTGAAAGTTTGGAAAGAAACCAAATTATCCAAAAGGGTATTAAATTTATGCAATAAACAAATTTACATGACAAAACTTGATTTTTTGTAAGAAAAACATACGATAAAGTAAATGTTTGGGAAGAAACCAAATTATCCAAAAGGGTGTCAAGAAAACCTTGTTGAACTCAGAAACAATTTAAACCAAACAGCTTCTGCTATAATGTATGTAAATGAACAAAATGGAAGTAATGATCAAAACCATATAAATACATTTTAAGGTAAATATTATAATCAAAGCAGGTGACTAATCAGACCTTTGATAAAAGAAAAATCAGAGGAACAAAAACAAAAAGTGCAGTTTAATCAACAATAGAAAAGGCACAACACACAAAGATTGCAGTACCAAGAGAAAAATCAAATTTGTAGGGCAAGAGAACTTTCCCAACTTAGACAGACCTCGGAAGTCATTTTCAAACACAAAAAGTAATGATAAAAGGGAAACAGAGAAATAGTTCCCCAAGAAAAGAGAGTCATCTTATCTTGTGCTCTTTTATATAAAAGAGATACAAGGGAAAAAAATTGATTGCACTTTTGGTCTCTATTTGAACAATAGATGATTTTAATCCCTCAAATTTTTCGATCAATCAAGCCCTGTTTTTATAATTAAGCAGAGTCAATCTTGCCATCAATTTTCTACTACCAAAAACCCTTAAATTATCATTTTCAATCCAAAATTTTAGAAAGTTTGTGACGAACATGGAATGTGAAATATTTAAAATAAATTGGCCGTCGGAATCATAGGTGAAAAAAATGAGGAAATTTTGGGGGATAAAGAAATTTGATATTTTGATTGGTGGATTGTGGAAACAAGTTCAAAGATTCATTCAATTTGTGAATAACTTTTAGTTGAAATGGAAATTTGAGTTTTAAGTAGAAAGAAAAAGAGAGTTTTTGGTGGCATTTATTGAGGGTTTAAACTAGAAAAACCTGCATCACATGCCTAATTGAGGAACTTTACCACGTAAAAAGATGTTAAAAAATGTGGAAATTTCACAAGCAGGTCAAAATCAAACTTAATTCAAAAACATTTGTTTTTTCAATTTCAAGTTTGATTAATTTTATTTATTATTGGTGCATGTCTATATATGTATGGCTGTCAAACCTGCAAAATAACTGCAATAAATTAGGGTCATATACTGTTAACAGAACCAAAAGAAAAACAACAAATTGGCATCACACCAATTTTAATCATGGGGATAATAGCAATAACAAACGGCACTTAACATATTATACACTTCGCCATATTTCAAAAACTAAAATAAAGTATTGTAAGAATTAAAATAAACAATCAAAAACAAGGGAAAAACAACATTCTATAACATAAAACAATGACAAGCAGCTCTTGAACACCAAACTTTTATGACGCATAATGGTCCACACAAGCATAAAATTCAAAATATAATTTGTTCAACATCCCAAACCAGTCATATAACGGATAAAACTATAGTTCAAACTTCAAAGTACTACTAAAAACAGTTCCTTAGGTTTTTAAAAGATAAACTAAAAGTCGATTTAATACAATGTTTTGAAATGGAAGAAAGGATTAAAAAGTAGGCGGCGAAAACAGAACATTGTTTGATGATTAAATCTGATCATTGTACTAAGTTATATTTCATTTAAAACACGCCAATTGCATCAGCTCCTTAAACTTCAGAAGAATCACCGGGCCAGTAATAAAAGACTGATGCACTTATGTTGAATCTGCAAAATGAATAAAAAAGCATGAAAACAATTTAAGTTGAAAATAGAAAGGAAGGGTCCAAAATGAAAAGGCATGAAAAAATATTTAAGCTGAAAATAGTAAGGACGGGTCCAAAAACAAAGATTTCGCAAATTTGTTTGAGAAATATCTGAAGCCAAACACCAAGCTCAAAATGATTTGACAATTGAACTTGTTGGGAATAACAAAGTAATGATACAAAACGAGTTATAAAAAAAAACTATAAAAAATATGATGCTTGTTAGCCAAAAATAGTAGAACACCACTGACCGATCAAATAAGAGGCAGTAAAAGGTATGTTTTTAGAGAGAAAAAATATTGTCCATAAATTAGTTAAAGAAACACCGCCAAACAGATCATAATCATGACTCGGAAGTTCATGAATGAGCGAAACTTGATGAGTTCCTTAACGTGCATGCAGGCAAGTATATAAAAGGATTATTAAAGTTCGTGCAAAAAATAGAGAAATGTGCAGAAATAAAAATTTCTGAACAACAAAACCTTTGCAAAATCAAACTGAGACTACAAACAACATTTTAACAGAGAGGCTTCCAAAAAAGCACTCTATCATATGTTAGACATAAATAACCCAAATCCCCTCTACTCTCATGAAATTGTAAAAAAACAAATCAAAGAGGGTTAGACATAAACCTCCTATGTACAAGAGCCAACTGTACCATATACAACAATTCCTCTAAAATATTAACAAATTTACTCGTCCTAATTGTCAATATCCAAAACATACCCAAAAAACTTCCCGCCATTTTGTTGGTGTAATCATAACTAAAAATAAGAAAACTGTAATCCAGATAAAATTATAAAGCTTGTCCAGTTATTTGATATGTGTTCCATTGAAAATAAAGCTATTAGAATTAAAGGAAAAAACTATGTAAAGTTGTACATGAAGGGGTTAATTCTCAATCCAACAGTAATCAACCAAACTAAAAAAAAACCTAAACTATTTTTAGGCTGAGAATGACTGCGGAACTAGGTGGTGAAAAAGTGAATAAGCATGTTCCAAAAAGAGCATAGGAAATAGGAAAACCATCATACTAAACACTACAAAGATCATAATAGAGATCTCGGGAAGAGATAAATCATGGGATATTTGGAAACTAATGAACGTAAAAAGGACAAACCAAGGAACTACTACAAGTTTGGTTTGTCAAAAAGTGAAAAGGCAAGGAATAATGTGAACTAGTGATATGCAATCAATCTATCCTATTTCCGACCCTTGAAAATTAGATACTAGGATTAGACCCAAAAAAACTAGCTTGCTTTACCTTTCTCCAAAAAGCTTTCCCTATTTCTCGTCACAAGATATAAAAAACAAGCTTGCCTTACCTTTCTCCCAAAAGCTTCCCAATTTCTCATTACAAGGCACAAAAATATAGCATCCAACAGATATATAAAACAAGCTAAAAAGTGCCATCAATTCAAAAAAGAAAAATAGTTTACCATCAATTCAACATACCTGCCACCCACCTAGTGCCCGGTGTAAGGTGCAGCACCGCCATATTGGCCTCTTCCAGAACCACCCTGTCCAATCTGCTGGTTCGGGAATTGCAGCAACCCAGCCTGTGGCACTGTGGTCCCATATGCTCCCATAACTGATGGACTTATAGTAGTAGGCTGAGCACTGTATCCATTCTGAACTCCATGTGTCACAGCAGGAACACCAGGATTAACCATACTACCTGACCCAAGACTCCCAAATAAATTACTCAGCCCCAAAGAAGCACCCTGAGATGCAATCAGCGCCGTCAATGCCTGTCCAAGAGCAGGAGGAAGCACGGGATTCATCCCCTGCACAGCAGAAGCAGACACCGCCGGATTGTACCCAGCAGCTGGTCCCGCCGGCGCCATTAAATGCCCTGGTTGGCTAACTGCAACACTACTACCACCAACAAAGCCAGCATTGCCATTTCTCTGATACGGTGTCCTCTGAGCCAATGGATTCAATTGATTCAACGGATTCACATGTTGCTGCATCTGGGGTTGTTGATGTGGATTCTTCACCACTTTAGGACCATCAATCGCCCGCTGGCAATGCAAAATATGTCCCTCAAATTCCTTATGAGGCTCCTCCAACGCCCTCCTTGCACTCTCAGCAGTCTTATAAACAAACAAGCAAAACCCTTTCGGCTTCCCAGTCACCTTATCAAGCCCTAATGGCCCTTCCTCAATCTCTCCAAACCTCGAGAAAAAACCAAACAGCTTCTGTGCATCCAAATCAGCACTAACATTACTAACATAAATCTTCCTCTGTGTATACTCCGAGCCTTGCGGAACCATCTGCGGCACCAACTGCGGCGCCACCACCTGTTGCGGAGTTTGTTGCACAGGACCAATAGAAGCCAACTGGCACGCAGTCATTCTATTCCCAATCTTCTTCTGCGGCTCCTTCAACGCATTCCTCGCACCACTCCTTCTCTTAAACAAAATAAATCCATAACCCTTGGATTTACCAGAAGCCTTATCAGTAACAGCTTTACAATCCTCAATTTCACCGTATTGCGAAAACGCGTTAACCAGCGTTGCTGAAGTGGTATCCCAACCCAAACCATGAACAAATATTTTCCTAAGCGTCGCATCTCCATCGGCAATTCTCCGAATCCGTTCAGCAACATCACGATGCTTAGATGCAGCTTCGCATAAAAGATTCGCGATCTGTTCTTTTGTGAAAGGTTCTATAAGCTTCTGAATCGGTTCATCGTCTTCTTCTTGAGCTTCTTCTTCTACCTCCTCTTCTTCTTCCTCTTCTTCCTCTTCTACTTCTTCTTCTTCCTCTACTTCTTCGTATTCAACTTCTTCTTCTTCGATTTCTTCGTATTCTTCGGTAGGGATGTATGGCTCCGGTTCGGGTTCGGGTTCCGGTTCGGGCTCCGGTTGATGTTGCTTGAGTGGAGGTTCTTCTTGTTGAGAAGATTTAACGAGCTTTCTCTTCCTCACCATGGTTTTTTGCTCTGTGAAGTGAAGGTGGTGGTTGCTAGGGTTTTCAGATTGGGAATCAATCACATTCACCTCACTGCAAAATGTGTTTTTCATCGATTAAATATCACTGCGTTCGGCGTGAATACTCTGATCTCGATAAAAAAAATTAAAGTTATATATTTTCTTTTTTGGACAAAATTTATATATTTATTTGTATATTCGAAAATGTCACACTTTTTTTATCGGGTTTACTCATCCCTAACAAATTATTTTTAGGTGAAGGTGAAATTCACGTGTTGTAATAAAAATCTTAAATTGTGTGATTTACTAGTCAAATTTTTTTTTGTTATTTGGCTCCCACCTCTTTTCTTTTCTTTTAATCAATTTTGTTCATTAATATTTCATTCATGTATTTAAGTTGTATATATATATATATATATATATATATATATATATATATATATATATATATATATATCTTTATCTTTATTATATACATTACGTTAGTTCCACGGAACTCTCTCGTGCATTCTCAAGACAATTTGCTTATGTGTCATTCAATTAGAGCTTCTCTAAGATTTTTTTTTATATTTTGTTTAGATATTTTTTGTAGCGTAATTCAGTTGCATTTTTAGCATATTTTTTTAAGATTTTTTTTTTTGGGAATAAATACATTTGCAGCCTTTTTTTAGATTTTTTTTGGGTTAAATATATTTTTGGTCCCTATAAATATATCAAATTTTGGTTTTAGTCCTTATATTTTTAATTAAGTTGTGCACAAATGTGAAAAATATTATGATAATCTCTCCCTAAAAAAATTGGAATTTTATAACAAAATATAAATTAAATATGAATTTTAAACCACAAAAAGTTTAAAAATTCATAATTAATTCCTATTTTGTTAAAAAATTCTAATTTTTTTTTTGGAGAGATCATTATAATTTTATAAACTTTTCTGCAAACTTTTTATTCAAAAATATGAATTCGACCTATGAGTTTATTTAAAATGAGGGACCAAAAGTGAAGATGAAAATTTTTATAGGGACAAAAAGTCGAAGAAATTTTTTAGAGGGACTAAAACAAAAATTTGGAATATTTATAGGGATCAAAAACATATTTAACCCTAAAAAGATAAATTGTGAGAATAATTATAGGGACCAAAAATATATCACAATGTGGGAGTTTGTGATATATGTTTTTTTGGTAAATCGGAAAGATAAATTGCTCCCGCTAGAAATTGATCCCTGGACCTCTCCAACTCATACGTTCCTCAGCTCATACCATCTGAGTTATGTAACGGGGACAAAGTTTTGTGATATTAAGAATTATATTTTTTTTGTTTTTAAATTTTACACGTGGATTACTATGAAACAAGTTCAAACAAAGTGGGACAACGATGGAAAAAGATATCTTAATTTACACTGTATTTTTTTAAAAAATGTAGTTTGATGGGATTTAGATGAATAAATATACAATAAACATAGGAACATCACTATATGTGAATGTGTTTTTTTTGACGTAAAAATACTGGAGCTTTTGATATCCAAAGTTGTCTATTTTTTTTGTTTATTTTAAAATTTGAAAATACATCTTAATATACATTGTGTTTAAAAAAATGTAGTTTGATGAGATTAAACTGAATGAATCTACAATAAACTTAGGAAGATCACTAAATGTGAGAGTTTTTTTATGAAAAAATGTGTTAGTTTTGTCATATGCAAGACTGTCTATTTATATGTATTAAAGATAAATTATGAGAATAATTATAGGGACCAAAAATATATCACAATGTGGGAGTTTTGTGATATATGTTTTTTGATACAATATTAAATATACGTATAGTTATTTAAACAATTTAACTATATTTTCTAAATATTCATACCATATACCAAACTACAATATATTCACATTACTTATACAAACAAATATTGTATATATTTGATTATAATAATATTTAATGTGCACTTTCAAAAAAAAATATTTAATATGCAAAAACAATGAAAAAGAAGTGATGCCAAGCACAGCCACATTGCCAATTTTGGAAACACAATTTATCACAGAATATCATGGATACTATGTCATAATAGCATTGATTTATCATTTATGTGAGGTATCTACAAAAAATTGTGCTCATACCGTTCATTTCCCGTGTGGCCCGCACCCAACTATCCATTATATTATGAATTTAATTTATTAATTTATACATACTGTTGGTATAAAACTATTTTACACATGTATCAGATAATATATTGATACATAATATAGTGTGTGCAAAAACATATTATTTATAAGCAACTATTTTCTAGCGTTGTCCCCTTATTTCGATTCAAGAAGTTGTTCTTTGGATCTGGTGGGCTGAGCACTTTTGATTCGAGTTCAGAAGTTAGTGTCTTTTGGCAACTCTTTGGGTCGGGTTGAGGGATCTCTGGTGGTATGAAAGCAGAAGAGTAGCTTCTAAGAATGAGATTAGAAGTATATCTCTTTTAGGTAGTGTAGGTTTTGGTTTTTTATGGCGTTCTACTTATATACGGAGCGCCATTGTTTTGTAACTTCTATTTTGCCGTTCTATGTTCGTCTTGTGCATATATATGGTCTTATTAATATAATATTTGCCGTTCAAAAAAAAACCCTTAAATGGATTCCAGTTATCTCGAGTGGATTTATCTCTGCAGTTGCGTACGGAAAATACCTTTACTTTATCAAAAAAATATTTCAAATTCACTATTTAATATTAAAATAAATTTAAAATAATAATATAAAATAAATTAATAAATAATATTAAAAAGAAAATAATCCCGTGCACGGCACGGGTTAACATACTAGTATATATATATATATTATGAGTGTAAAAAAATTTATCAAAAAAATGTTAGCAATGTAAAACTTTTTTTATACTTATATTTTTGTTGTGATTTTAAATAAAAGTATAAAAAATATTTTCAAAACTCTTGTTTTAAATGGTTGAAATTTACTAGTCTCTTAAAACTTTATCTTGAATATTAATTTGTTTTGAAAAGTTTGTTATATCTTAATCAATTTCACCAACTCAAATGTGTAACTTTTATGCAAATAATTCATAGTCTCGATCAATAAAATTTATAAGAGACAAAAGAATATTTTATTTTAAACAATGAGAGACAAAAGAATACTAAAAAACAAAAGATATAAAAGATATTGTATATGTACCAAAAAAAAAAGATATTGTATGAATAAAATAAATATATGGGTATCATGAGTTGGGGTGCATAGTTCATGAACCAAACTAAATTGGAGTTCGGAGGTGTGGTTTGGTTTTAAAAAATTAATTTGTATAAAACTTGGTTATTTTTGTACAAAAATAAAATGGTTATTTTATTAAAGTAGTTTCAATCTAGTTCATATTTTGTTTAATTCGGTTTTTAATAATTAAGTCAAGTTTTATAAACATAAATCAATATCGAAAGCAATGATAAGTTTGTAAAAATTTCTCACTCTCTCTCTCTCTATATCTATATATATATATATATATATATATATATATATATATATATATATATATATATATATATATAGTGCCGTAGCCGACAATTTAGAGGTCCCGGACAAATAATGAATATAGACTTCTAATAAAAAAATTGTATAAAAAAAAAACTCCCTCGTAGCATATTTTGAAGCAAATTTTTTTATCAATTCTTCATATTCTATATTCTCCAACAAATTATCCTCAATTGTTATCATTGCTAACCGATTAAGACTTTTTTGTTAGACTATTGTGCTTTGAACAACTATTGATTGAGTATTTTGTTTCAACTAAGTAATATAACTACTACAATTTTTTTGAGGCCCCTACCTTTTAGAGGCCCTGGGCTATAGGCCTTGTTGCCCTTGCACGAATACGGCTATATATATATATATATATGCATACTTTTGACACGAGTAGTGAACGACAAGGAAAGGAATCGGAAAAGAGATTTATGTCGCATTAATAATCAAAAGAAAGTGTTTGAGATCTGAAAGTGTGAAGGATAACATCATAACAGCGTAAAATTACAAACCAAATTAATATATTTGAAGGGAAATGACCCTAAGAGAAGCTACATGTTCTTAGTTGATTTATCTTCATAAACAGACACATATCGAGCTGAAAGTTATAGTTCTCACCAAAAAAAAAATGAAGATGAGATTCTTACATACATATATAGAAAATGAAAATAAAGATAAAATGCATCAAAAACTAAACTTTGTATAGTCATTTAAATTGTCTACTGGCAAAAAAAAAAATGTATCCATATTTTCTAATGTCCCTTAACTAGAGTTATGAATAGATCAACAACAGCGACCAATATTTATATATTGAAAACTAAAGTATACTCAAACGTATACATGAGTTGCATTGATACACATAAACCACTTGCCATCGATCCTCGTGAATATATTTGTCACAAATTGTTCTCTCAATATGTCTTTTTTCTTTTTGATATACTCCATGCAATGAACATACTCCATATCACCTCTTACTTCAGACTTAATATATTCCATAGCCGGAACCATTTATTTTTCTCTCTTCCTAGCTGCCATCTTCCATAACTTTTTTTTTTTTTTCTTCTTCATCCACTGAAGAAAAGTGGTTTAAGGTTAATTTTTTATCCAAAATCACCCTTTTAAATCGTTTTTGCTTTCCTTTTAATTAAAATAAGTGATTTTCACATATATCAAGTTTTCATTTTTGTGATTTCATCGTCGTAGTGTGATGTTTTGCGAGGATGTTAGACTTATATTTTATTCTCTATCTTAAATACAAAATAAAAAGAAGTTATTCTTTGACTAAATTTTGTTTATATCTGAGACAAGAGTAGTAGTTTAGACAAAAACTTTAAAAAAAAATGAAATTACATAATTTCCCCGAAAATTCTAACACGCACAAGTTGTGTATATTGTACATGGTGCATAAATTGTTGATTTCATTACTATGAATATGAATTTTGCTAAATTCATTGTTGGAATGAAAATATCATATAAATAATTCATGCAAAATTTTTAAAAAATTAAAAATAATTTGATATGTTATTGAGACTCATGAAATTAATAGTTTATGGTGATTAACGGTATTGACTATTAAGACCCATCAAATTAACAATATTTAATAAAGATTATGGTTTATGAGTTCGATGAATTTAAATAATTCAGAAACCTTTAATTTTGATAGATTTCAATAACATATCAAATAATTTTCAATTCTCTTATAATTTTACATGAATCACTTCTGTATCATGAACGACATCTCTAGCACTTGTGCATTTATGTAGTTTTTAGCCCTAAAATAAAGTACAATGGTAGGTCCCAATTTAGGTCTTGAAAAACATCATCAGCACTCAGCAGCAGCATTATAAAACGAAACACCATTTTCTTACTGCTATTTTGGCACAGCATCCTCACTTGTTCTTAGTCACATGGCTTCGGAGAAAGAACCTGTTTTTACAACTACTGCCTCTGAATCCAATCCTCCCACTTTGTAAGCCTTTATTTCCACATTCGTCTCTCTACTTGTTTCTCTAACCTCTGAATTTCTTGATCCTGCATTCTTCTCTACTTCTCCCTATTACGATATCGGTTAATTTGCAAAATATCCTTTTAAAGCTTACATTTTTATGTAGTTAGGCTTAATGGGTAAATTTCCCTTCATTGAATTATGGTTAGTTACACTGTGTGTGAGCGGGCATATAATGTGATATGTTGAATTTTCTGCATTTTTAATTTCTTATATACCCTTTTTAATGTACTCTGTGATGAACAGGTTTGACAGGAGTATTATCAAAAAGGAAAATCCTTCTGCTGTATTCTATGAGGATGATGAGGTACTGTCCGAATTTGATGATTTATGGAGTCTACCACTTAATTTTTTTGTAGCTTTTATGTCTTAGGAGTATTTATATTTTTCAATGCTTGAGGTTGTGTCTCTAATTACTGATATATAGAGGGAATTTTATTAATAATGCTTCAGATGCTACGCGTGCGAGAGATTATAACATTGATAAGTTTATATAATGTCCAAAGATATAACAGTTTTATAAAGATCAAGAAATGTTTGTTGAAGTTCATTTGTTGTTTTATGAAACGTACTCTTATGTTTTTCTGGTTTCAATGAAAGTAGTACTCGCTCTTTTTTATTGTTTGCGAAACCTTATGGATTGTAATTCTTTACCCTGTGTTGGTTAGGTAGTTATGTTAAAATGGTTCAAGGGTATCCATGTAATTAAAAGAATTTGGGCACCGGGATGCGCTCTTTCAATCGACTGCCTTTAAACTGTTTTCTTGATGAATTGCATATTCTTAGTAATGACTCGAGTACAAAGATTTTATAAGTGCGTGATTGTCAGCTAATTAATGTATGTATTTGGATATTTAGCAACACTGCCTAACTTGCAAAACTTGAGGAAATTATTTTCATTACACCTCGTGTCAAATGTTTATAGGTTTCTTAGAAGCAAATCTCGGATAGCAGTTTCGTCATTAGCTGTTATTCTGGTCAAACTATTTTGTAGCATGTCATAGCAATTGATAATCCTTTCATGTATTCTCTTCTGTTTGACAGGTCCTTGCCTTCAGGGATATAGCTCCAGAAGCTCCTCCTCATATTATAATCATTCCTAAAGCTAGAGACGGGTTGACTGGTCTACCTAAGGTATTACTCAATGACTCTTATGCTTAGTAGTTATGTTATGTTCTCTCCGATGTTTATTTCGAAACAGGCATCAACATCACATTTACAGATGTGCTCAGTATATAAATACATGATAAACTTCAAAAACTATTGGCATTTTTTTTTTTTTTTTTCATCTGCTACATGTTTTTGGATTCAAAGTTACCTATGTGGCTCTGCCATATTTAGGCAGTGTTGTTGTTAATATGAACTGATGTATAAATCTATTGCATGTAAATATTCTTTCAAACTGTTTAGGCTAATTCTAATTTTTTGACTGTGCCTTTTGATAGCCCATCTTTATTAGGACAAAGTCTAGTGACCGAATACTATGAATCAAACTGTATATGCAAATATCTTGTGATGATATTAATTAGTCACATGTATTGTCACGCAACGTCATTTTTTGTTTTTCCGTTGGTAAATCAAACTGAATGCAGAACCTTCCCAAACCTTGGATCATCAACTACAAATATTCTACATTTTGTCATTCTTATGCATGTTCTTATATACTAATCTGATTTATTATGGTATTGTTTTCAGGCTCAAGCCCCGCTTTTTTCAAGCCAAGGCGGTTTGAATAATATTACGCTCGGTGAAGAACAACAATCAATTCAGAAAAGAAGAAGAACTAGGTTCACACCGGGAGAAGATAAAGTTCTCATCCAAGCATGGCTAAACGTTCCCAAGAATGCAGCTGCGGAGGCAAACCAAAGAGTATATTCCTTTTGGTTAAGAATTAAAAATAATTTCAATGAGTATCGTGGAAATTTCAAACCAAGGGGAGCGGCACAATTAAAATCACGATGGCATAAGTTGAATAGGTTAGTTCAAAAATTTATAGAGTGCTACAAAGCAGCCGTTGAGAAAAAGAAAAGTGGTAGCTCTGAGTCTGACATAATGGGAGATGCATATGCACTTTATTATCAAGACGAAGGTGATCAGTTCAAGTTAGAGCATGCATGGCGATTGTTGAAAGATGAACCTAAATGGTCAAATCCATCGTTTGAAGGAGCTTGTAAAAGAACCAAGATTTCTGCTTCTGGAGCATACTCGACCACTTCTAATCTAGACACACCATCAAGTTGTGAATACAATGCAGCTTCACCTACTGTGGTTTGTCCAACGGGGACAGAAGTAGAGAAAAGAAAGGAAAAATCAAAATCGGATGAAATATCTTCTGTGGTTTGCCCAATGGGGACAGAAGTAGAGAAAAGAAAGGAAAAATCAAAATCTGAGGAAACATCTTCTGCTAATGTAGAGCTAATTGAAATGCAAGAGATTCCAAAGACAAAAGTTCTCGTCATGGCAGAAATGGCACGTGTCCAAGCTGAACAAAATAAGTTGAAGGAGAAAGAGTTGAACATGAAGGAGAGAAAATTTGAGATGGAGTTCCTCTTTAAGGATACATCCGGAATGACGGCCAGACAACAACGAGATCATGAGATGTTGTGCAATGTAATTAGAGAAAAATACGGAATTATGTAATGTAATGATGCTAGTCAAAGTAGTCGTATTTTTCTAACTAGTAGTTAGAACTAGTCTGTGTTGTCTCTCACACTAGTTATCTGTAAGTCTGTAACATGTTAGAGGATTTTCACACCTCTCAATTGTGCTATCTTGTTTCATTTTCTTATCAAATTCTGTTAAAACTTCAGAGCTTAACCATTTCCTATTCCATTTCTACCAAATGCAGAAAACAATGTTATAAACGTGTTTACTAAGGTTTTTTGGAAACATTTTCAATTAAAACATTTTATAAGAGCAGTCCATTCCAAAATTTGAATAAATAAAGTCATACTCTTATCACTGAGCTGACGCCGCACATACAAAAGAGAGGTATGAATATTTCAACATTATTTGTGGATTATATGATATACCATTAAATTTGAGTTTCTTGTCTAACAACTTGAACAATCAAGTCAAAAAATGAGGCAGAAATCTTGTATATGAAAATATGGTGGCAAAGAACCATGTAACATGAGTACATCATGACAATCTTTTTGAGGAATATTTGTGATATTGATTAAGCAATGTAGGGAGTTTAGATAATCCTTCAGTTTAGGTAATACTTGTTGTCTAAGGAAAGTTACTGATCACCCTTGCTGCATCAATATAGCCCTTATACCTATACATACCAGAAGCATTTGTTTCAATGGCAAAAATTTGATTCAATATGAGTATATCCAATTCAACCATTTTAATGTAACTTAGACGGCTTGTGATTCCTCATTCCAAATAAAACTGTCTTTTTAAGCAATTGAGTTAGCTGCATGACAATCTTATTACAATCATGCACTAATCATTTCTTCTTTTAGTTTTTACCGCTAGTATCCAACTCACTGAATCAACTCTCATATGATAGATAAATATTTGAACTTGAATAGAAAAAAATACAACATATGACATACACTTATATAATACGAATTGCTATTTTTTTGTTGAAGAAGTTAAAAATTAGAACATTTAAATTAATACTGGAGAGAATCGAATTTGATACTTCGAACGAAGAGGAACACATTTCTAGGTCCCAAGCAATACCACTAGGTCGACCCAAGTGGTACTTAATGTTGAAACTTGAAATATCTCTCTAAATTGTCAACTTAAAACAGCAACGTAAATTATGTATCTAAATATCGACTTACATAATAAATGTGAGTTGTTTTATTCATAAATTTAGTTGTATGAATACCACCTTTTGACTCATATAAAAATAACACTTTAATAACTAGATTAATAATATCATTCTATTAATTCTCAACTATTAATTCTCAACTATCACCAAGAAATATTCAAATTCTCAATAATTCATTATTCAAAATATAGTTGAATAGTCAAATCAAATCAAAATCAAAATATGTAACAAAAAAGAGTAGCAAGAAGAGATAACTGTTGCTTCAAAAATAGAAACTTATTAGAAAGTAAGCACTAATGGAGGAAGAAAGCACTTCCCACGGCACGGCAGAGACTAACGCTACTGACCGCATCAAACTCAACGTTGGCGGGAAGCTCTTCGAAACAACGCTTTCTACAATCCGCTCCGGCGGTCCAGACTCTCTCCTCTTCGCTCTCTCAAACCGTTTTTCCAACGACCCGAACCCGGTTTTCATAGACCGCGACCCGGAAATCTTCTCCGTTTTCCTATCTCTCCTCCGAACCAACCACCTTCCCTCCACTTCCCGCCGTTTCTCAAAACAAGAACTCGCCGACGAAGCTCTCTTCTACGGCATTGACTCCCACCTCCGCTCCGCCACTTCTCCACCGCCGTTCTCCGGCATCGACGCATCCATCGTCGGTTCCATCCGTCCTGCATCAGAAGGTCTTCCTTCTACTTTCACCGCCGCTGAAAACGGCTCTGTTTGGATCGCTCACGGCGGTCAACTCTCCAGTTACGACTGGAACCTTATCCACTCCGCAACCGTCAGAACTCACCTCGATGAGATCAACTCGATTTGTAGAGTCTGGCCGGAGATCGCCGCCGTCGGAACTGATTCCGATGCTGGTTTACACTTCTACAATTTCTCCGGTAGTCGTCACGTCGGTTCTGTTCATTGGAGCGATCCGTCGGATCCGCGAATCTTCAAAGCGCGAGTCAACGCGATAACCGCTTCTGAGAATTCGATTTTCGCTTCATTTGATTGTCCTCACAGAGAGAATTGCATTCTCGAAGTTGATAAAGATAGGCTCCAGATTGCGTCCCTGTTCGGACGACAATCTGGGAACCAAGCAAAGCACATGGCTCCCATGAAGCTTACTTGGGTTCCATCCACCGGTGTCCTCGTTGGGAGCGCGGTCACCGGTGGAGCATTCGGATATTCTGGATATATTCGGTTATGGGACCCTAGGTCAGGAGAAGTGGTTTGGGAAACAAATGAACCGGGTGCGGGTAGGAGTAGTAGGTTTGGTGATTCATTTTCTGCTATAGATGTTGATGTTGAAAAATTGTTACTATTTAAGCTTTGTTCTAAGTCTGGGGATTTAGCTATGGCTGATATGCGTTGTTTGGGCGATGATCCTTGGGTTTATTTGAAGGAGAAGAATCCTAGCTTATGGACGGACGGTGGTGATGGGAGTACTAGCAGTGTGGTGCATTGTTACAAGGGGCAAGCGTTTGTGGCGAGAGGCGGTGAGTTAGAGGTTTGGTCTAGGGTACAAGAGGTGGTAGAATGTGAGAGTGAGAGGGAAAGGGAGAGTGATGGTGAGGGAGTTTATAGGAGGAATTTTGTTGATAAGAGAGTTGATTCGGAGAAAGGAGTTATTAAGAAAATTGAAGGTGGTGGTGATAGGTTGTTTATTAGCAGAGAAGATGTTGAAGGGATTGAAGTTTGGGAGAGTTCTCATTCTGCTGGAGCTATATCCGTTTTGTGACGATCAGATAGGATTTGATCGGTAGGGTTGGGTTACTTTGTTGTAAGATTCTTGCTCCTCCGTGAAAACTTTGGAGCTGGTTAATGTTTGATTTTTTGTATATAGCCATAATTTGATGCAGTTTTTATTACTTTGTCTTATTGAATTCATTCTATTTGCTGCATTTGTTGTAATATTAGCTCTAGTATCATGAATAAACCACAATGGGTTTGAAATGAGTTCGTTATGACGTTCAAGATCAATTAACCTTTTGGGTCAAGTGTAATATATTATTGACAGTTTGACACTGGCTTTATTTTAGTTCTCTGTTTATCTTAATACGAACTTTCATTCTATTCTATATTGTGGTCATATCTGACTTAAATGTTAGAGAAATTTGATTTGTGAGTGATGATGAACTTGTTGATGAAGATATGACCAATGTTATCAACTCATGAGAAAATGTTAGTACTTTGTTTTACTAACTTGATTGCTTCAATAATATTGAGCTTTATTATTTTGTGCAACACTTTGTAAACAATACTATTGAGCTTTATTGTCTTAATAGATTATTACTAGCTATTACTATTGTACAAATGCTAAGTTCCGGTCTTCTAGCAAAAGGATTTCTCCTTTGCAACGAAAGCCTCTGCAGTGGAAACCAAAGGTTGATGTAGTCGGTTTTGGTTAAGAGCTCCTCTCCATTGACCATTTAATGTTCTACTGATTATTTCCAGAATTTGGAGTACCATTTGGTTTGGGTCCAATAATATCCTACTTCAGGTAATCTTCCATCACATATTTCATTAGTAGTAATTTGCATTTTGTTGATTGTCATTTGTAACCTTTCATGTGTGAGCTTTATCATTTAAATATGTAATTACTTGCTATTTCTGATGATTTGTTGGCCAACCTTATCTGCAAGTAATAGATTGGGAATCTGCCTATTATTTACTTATTAGAATTTGCAATCTCAAAGTTTCACTGTTTGGGCACCATGAATACCTTACCACCCACCCATGTTTTATCAATTTGTTCATTGCTAATTTTATCATATATTCTATATATTTTTCATTTCCTGTTGTTTATTTAGCATCTTTATGTGTTCTTATTTTCTGTTATGCTCATTAAACTCAACAGCTCTACTACATATGATATCATTAGGAGAGTTTAAATGCTTATAGATTGACCCAATGGAGTTGTCCCAGTCAATACATGCTAGAACTGCAAGTGGGTAGAATATCAATATGTACATAGATATGTTTTAGTGAAGAATTGTTGGTTTGATGAAAAGTAAATCTCTTTAAGAGAGGTCCTTCCCTTGTTCCTCGAACAATATTGTTTCCTATAGAAGGATACTCATTACTAAATAGATTTCATCTTAAAAATAGTTCTAACAACTGATTAGCCAAAATACAGATAGAAATCTTAATAAATATTGGTGAATTTGAAGTTTATAAACTTCAAATCCATTGAATTCTTCCACACAAAACTAAATTTTCCATTTGTTGTAAATTAGGAAATGCAGACTTTGTGGTCAGTTGGTTGTATTAGTCATTTGGTCGGTAGATGGGCTGTCAAATTTATTATCATGGCAAAGAAGCACTACATAGTCATAGCAATTGTTTTTGACAATTTAAGTAATATTAATATGGTACTTTGATTCTTTTGTAGCCCATCGTAACTTTGCGTATTTATTTTTGGGTCGTAAGGTATTCATTGCATTTTGGATTATAACCATTTGATAAGAAGTGCCATAAGTGAAACTATACATGTCTATATTACTGAATAGAAAATACATGAAATACAACGAAAAGTTGAAGCTAAAGCTCCCAAGTCAGAGAGTATTCTCTGTACTTTAATCAACAATAACAAAGGCATAACCACCTTATATTATTCCCTCCTCCCCTGTATAACATTTTTTTGAGGAATATATAACAGATTCTAATTCTCCGGTCTTTTTATATAATCTAACTCTTCCCCTGCAATAATTCCAGCTTAAGGTTGTGCAGCTTGTGCCAAGTCTTTTGGCACTCAAGCCTTCAGGTATAGACTTTGCCAAGTCTTGTCAAACTATCAGTACTACGACTACTACTTCAAGCAAATGCCTTGTCCTCAAGGAATCGATTAACAGATTTCACCTTAATTGTTTTTGCATCCTCCCAATTGTTGCTTCCTCTGCTGCTCGCTGGTGAGTATAGAGTACACCTCTACTGTTGCCACGCGATTGCTGCCTAGAGAATCACAGGTTTATGTTTTGCTACATCTATTTCAGGAGGTAAAGTTGCTGCCATACCCTCACATATACATGAAACAATTTGAAAAGGGCCTAGATACCATGCAGCTTGATATTGATACTACACTGAAGTTTAATTCCACAGCTATACTTTTAAATATTCTTATCGAAAACCAAAAGTTTTAATTAGATATTGATAAATTTTAAACAGTGCTCCTTTTAAATGGCATATCATGTGTATTATAAAGCTAGGAATAGTAATAATCATGTCTGCGGGTATCCACCCCTCATATTGCCAAGGCCAGAAAATTTGAGGCCACATTTTGCAATCTGTTCCCTGTAAGACATGATTTTCTAAGCTAAGTGATTCTGTTTTCTTTGTATATCTGAATGGAAATGGACCCCGGGTATGTTTGTTACTACCATTTCGTTCCTTAATAGGTAGCTTCAAATCAGAATGTCTATGTCCTGTCTCTCTGACTTGTACTTTTGAATAGCTGGGATAAATTATGTCCCCTTATCTGAGTAGTTATGATTAGTCTTTTAAAATTAGCAACTCCTTTTATAGAGTAAAATAAATTATATCAAAATAAAGAAATGTTAATATTTTTCATATATGTTATAAAAAATATTATATGCATGTATAATAAATTATGAGTGACTGAAATATTAACTACGTATTAGTTTTTTTTTTATAGAAGAGTTAGATCCTTCTTATATCAATAATGGTTGAATTTAGCGGAAGTGAATAGTATCTCAAAAACATATAGCAAAGTAAAATTTGAATTTCAACCCAGGAAAGTGCTTAGTGACAGACAATGCTTTGAACATGATTATCTCGAATGATAGTAACAAAACAAAAGAAATCCACACATTATGTCCTCTTATATGTCAATAATCAATAGTGCTCTGATCTTGATTTTTGAACAGATGCTGAGACATAATCCACTTCTCTTGCATGAATGCATGAAGAGATTATCCACTACCAGCATGATTCCAAAAGTCCACATTGTGTAAGCATGAACAACAATCAACTAGTGGTAGAATTTCACCCCTTAAAAGTGAATAAGTGGGTGTAATAAAGTTCGAATTCCGATCCCTACATATTATGCACAATGTTCATACCAACAGAGTTGAGCTCACATGGACAATAAAGGTTACATAAATATATTAATGATATTATGATTAAAAGATACAAAAGAAATATGCATTTTAAACTCCTTAACATGTACCTCAAGGACACATGTTAACAATAAATACTCTAATAATAAATCTATAAATCATGAAGATTGATTATCTTATACTCCATGCATGTTTGAGGAAAATAATCTTGAAGAACATAATCATGGACCTTTTCAATTCAAAAAAGTTAAAGTTTACTGTATTCATGGAATTATCCAAATAAAAGATGAATAGGATCGAGATGGAGATGCCAAATTGATGATAAGAATATTTCGACTTAAAGTGCTGCTACTTTCTCAAGTTTTAAGGACATGGAAAGACACACTACCAACAAATGTATGGAAGATCTAATCTTCTTAATGGACTAATGATACTAGTCTCAAAAATACATGTTTCATGTCTTCTTCCCACGTGATTCTGTATAGGTTCCAAATAAAATAACCATTCATCCATTCCCATGTGATTTTTTTGTATATGGACACAATAATAGGACCCGCATATTCTACATGATGTTGTTATCAATTTATGCACGCCACATGCATCATTTACTAAAGATAAGAAAATACTAGAACGAACTACAATTTTGTATGAAAAATATCAATCAAATAAACAAAAATTAACTTTATATATAAAAAGAGGATACACAAATATTAACCTGCTTGAGAATATACAGTGAAAAAGAATAATTATTCACTTTTTTGTGTTCTCACATTAAGAATGCCTTGAAATCCAAGAAACAACGGGTAGAAGCTAAATCAAAATATGCTTAATAGTACATGTTTGATAATCGGTATCATTGTTACTTATCAAAATCATAAATAATCACTATAATTTTGACAAACGGTGATATCAAATACGCACTTATGTACCTTCGTCATAAGTTAAATATAAGTTCAGTAATACGTAATTCATTTAGTCGTTTTGATTTATAAGAAAAAAAAGAACATATTATAGAAGAGAAAATCACAATAAAACACACTATTTGGGAACAGAGAAAATTTAAGAAAGAAACAAGAAATGTAACATTACAAGGATGCATGCATCAACATCAAAATCAAAATAACTATGTCGCAAAAGCAAAAGAAGTGACACGAGGTGTATTGTTATTGTTTCTTTGAGAATGAGAAGACCTAGCAAGTGGTGGTTTATTCATATTATTTACACCCCCTACCCTACTTATTACACCACCACTCACTTGTTTCCATGCTGACGTGGCCCCTCTTTGTCCTTCACATTTCACTGGCTGTGGTCCCACACTAACCGCTTTTTCACACCGACAGCTTAACAACCCGTTCCCGCCTTTTCTCTTCCAATGCTCCGCCGTAATGCCGCCACCGCTGACTCCGATTCCGCCACCACCGCCACCTCCGAAGCCGCTGATGATGCTACTTTCGTCGTATCCATCCGCGGTTGTCACGCTCCATTCAATACTCGCCTCACTCGGCTCGTAACACTCCGTCATCGCCGTCGTCACCGATCCTTCGTCAAACGAGTCTCTACTGTTACGACGGTAGACAGCAGCGGCGTAGGATGAAGATTGCGTCGCGGTTGAGAAACTCTCGATCTCGAATAAGTCGGAGCTCGCGTCACTGGCGGCGTCTCCGTCGTCGATGACGATTCGTGACATAGCTGGCGGGAAGGGGAAATTTAGCGATTTCGCATGAATAGATTCCACGGTGAGTTCTTCCGGTGGTCGGAAAACCTCTAGAGATTCTCGCGGCGGATCTTCTAAAACGATACCGTTTTTGTGTTTTGTTGTTGTTGAAGTTGAATTAGGGTTTAATACTGGGAATGTGAATCCGTCTGTGAATGGTACTCTTACTGTTGTTACCACTGGTTGGAATCTTTGAGATTTGGTTACAACATGATTTGGTGTTTGAATTTGATCCATGTTATTGTTAACCCAATTGTTCATTGGTTGTGGTGATGGTGAAACTGGTGAAGGGATTTTGATACTGTTTTTGGGTAATTCTGTTGATTTTTTTTCGTTTACTTGAACTGATTTTTTACCTGTGCATGGACATTTTCTTCTTAGAAGCCAAATTGGTTTGGAAAGTGATGATCTGAATTTGTTGTTGTTGCTGTTGTTGTTGTTGTTAGGGTTTTGATTTGAAGGGTTTTTGATGTTAACTGATATAGCACCTGCTGGGTGTGATAATAATCCTTGTTGACTATTCCAACTAGCTTCTGATGAAGCTGTTGGTGTTGCAGAATGGAAGGATCGTGCTCGATAGTTTCTGATGTTCGCATAACCATCCACCGAGGAAGAAGCGGAAGAGTATCTTGTGGAATCCGGTATACCAATGCTTTCTGTTTCATTGTTAACATTAACAACCGGTGAAACTCGGCTATTGTTATTGTTAATGTTGTTGTTGTTGCTGCTGCTGATTGTAACTTTGTTATCGTTATTGGTTACTTCGTTGAAGTATTTGTGTGCATCGAATATGCTGAGCTCTGAGGTGGGATCGTC
The DNA here is from genome assembly GCA_951804385.1 of Trifolium dubium. Taxonomy (NCBI): domain Eukaryota; kingdom Viridiplantae; phylum Streptophyta; class Magnoliopsida; order Fabales; family Fabaceae; genus Trifolium; species Trifolium dubium. The sequence continues at coordinate 42,432,438 of OX638065.1, forward strand.
GATTGTGCGATGATGATTATGTGGTTGGCAGGTGTTTGGCTTTTGAGGTATGAGATATGATGAGAAAGATGCATCTCCATCTCTTAAGATAGGTGATTTCGGAGGCAGGTTGCAATCAAAGGTCTTCATTGATGTTAGTCTTTCCATGTCCTTTTTCATACACTCTTTTTTGTAGTGATGTTTTATTAGTTTAATATGCTTATAACTGGAAAAGCTGAGTGGTGAATATGAAATGAAACTAAGAAAATACTATGCTTTGTTGTTGGTTGCTTATGAAATAAATTCCTTTTGCTTTCATATATATGTGTTTCAGGTATGTGTACCAGTTTGTGATGTCACCAATTATCAAGCTGTTGAAACCAAACATGTCATATTCTCCTTACCCTACCTTTTTTCCTTACTCTTCAATGAAACAAATTCCCAGCCAATGATCTACCTCATACACTTCATCTATTATTATAAGCAAACAACAAAAGTCTGAATTTTTAAAAAAAATGAAGATATTCTAACTAGATTGTGATATCTATTTGGATAGAGTGAATGAATAACCAATTATATATATGATGCTTCATTATTTGGTTGCATTATGACCATCTGTTAGTAGCTATCTCTGTCTAGAGATTTAATCATTGAAACCAATTTCCATTCCTTTTGATTTTAAGGTGAATATATCAGTAGCTTTGGCTACCACAAATGACAGAACACAGTAAAACAAAATGAAAGAAAATGTAAAACAACAGAGTATTATGTTTCTTAGTTCTTACACAATTTTAATTGGCACATGATTCTCTATGTTTGTAAATATAAAGTTTCTATCAAGTAGATTTTATTCGATTCAGAACATGCTGTTTTTGAATTAGGTATGTACTCAATAAATCTTTGATATCAGAGAGTTACTTAAGTGTGAATCTCAATGCCATATTTCATGCCATTTAGATAGATCATAGAGCTATTTTATTTGTAGTTGTACAAGTTATTAACAAAAAATATAATATAACATATATGTAATGTAGTATTCTATATTGATTTATTGAGCAGACATTATAAACTCTTTTAATTTTTGACACCTGTTATTACTATTATTACTCAATGTGATATCATATCATATCATATGCTATTATATTTGTACAAGTTATGCATGTGGTCCGAATCATTGTCTTGGAATGACAGAATAATAATGTTAGGTCCATGTCACTCGCAGCTTTCATAAGAGTCTCACAAGAGTAAGACTCTAGAACAATGAAGATCACTACCTACTGTTACAATGACCTAATATTGCTGGAATCACTTTTCCTTTGATTAGATTGTTTTCCAACTTAATCTATGACCATTTCTCATATTCTGTTCTTATTTACCAAGTTGGTTTTCTCTTCATGTGGGTGCATGATAAGTTTGGTAGTAGTATTGATTTGATTCAATAAAGTAGGCAAAGAAGCAAGTCCTATCTAAGACATGATCAATCACCCGCCAGATAACAATGTGAATAAGTGAGGGTCCATTAAATTTGACATTTAGGGGAAGAAGTTATGTCTGAACTGTTTAGAGACATAAAGAAATGTGTATGAGTTTACCATATCAATTATCTTAGGTGGATTGATTTGGGAAGCAAGTGTATAGTGGGTCACCATTAACCTTCTAGGTAACATGCACTGCTTTATTGCCTGCCTTTAGACCATTTACGCATGGCTCTTGATCAGGTGGTGGTCCAAATTTTGCCTTAGAAGAAGTTAGAACAATATTTGGATTACATGCTTTCTTTCTATATGATAATATACTTTATTCTATTTACTGGACTATTATTTATCTTATTATCGACATCTAGTTTTTGTAATAAGTTTTATCTTTGCTGATGCAGAGTAATGCACATTTAAGTTACTGCTTGTTTAGTGAAAGCGGTGCTTATGATGGTGTTTTACTACTAATTACTTGTTATATTATTGTTTTATTTTTATTTTGTTGTTTCACTTAGGTAGTAATCCTGTTAGATGGAATAAGAATATGCATCCTCATAGTCATGAAATAAGACCTACTATACTAAGAGGATTTACAGAAGAAAATCTATTAGGAGTGGTAAATGAGAGAGAACAATGTTTGAGGTTTATGTTAACTACAAACTAGAAAAGCACATATTCTCCATGTAAGGAAATGAATTTAATAAATAGAGTGAAGACTTCATTTTGGTGCTTCCGAATTTTTTGAAGGCCTAGTCTCCGACAAAAGTAAATTTTATATTATAGTTTATGATATTTTTATACCGTGAACAAATTAATCTCTCTGTTATAACAAATCGATACTAATTTGTCCCGAACATAAAAATATTAGGAACTAAGAAATTGTAAGGGATCAAATTTTGAATAAAATACATCAACTATTTGATTTATCAATTTTTATTTATGTTTTGGGATGGAGTAGTAATTTAAAAGAGAAATTGGGATATAATTGTCACAACTTCACATATTTTATGAAGACTTGAATGAGCTTGACACAGATGCTTATCAGTGGTAACCCTATGTGATTGTGGAATATAAAGTTTGAAGTTTCACATTAAAAGGGTGATTGGAGGAAGACTTGACAAGCAAACTAAAATCACATATACATGTCTAATCCAAAAATGACCCATAAATATTGCTTTAAATGAGTGTGATGATTGGTTTAGGGTGTTCACACTTCACACTGCATATTCAATTATAAATAAAAGATTCTTGTTAATGGATATAGATCCCCTTATCTAATCTAATGTCTTTTCAGAGTTTTCATGGAGTAATGAATTTCAATTACAATTATTAGAGTCAAAATATTTTAGTTTTTAATATTTTGTGTTACAACATTGTTTCCAAGAGATCAAATGAGTTCCAGAAAATTAGCTCTAAGAGTTCACAAAGAACAATTTTAATTTCTACTCATTTTTCAATTTCTTCCCTTGAATAAGAAATTAACCAAAAGCACAAAGAAATTGCTCACATTTGCTCTCTAAGAGCAATATCTAATTTCTCTACTCTTTTCTATTGACTCAAGAACTAAGATGAACAATGAATCTCACTCTTAAGATATTTTTTAACCTTACATATACCTCAAAGAGCCCTCAACCATTAGATCTTGACTATCCAATAGACCCTCCTTAGTCCTTACCAAAACCATAGCCACCAAGGACTTCAAGTGCCTTTTAATCTGTCAGAAAACACAAGATTTTATACACCTGCTGGTTCATGTGCCCCGTGTGTGACCCTATGCACCTCACGCATGGCTGAACATGCATCTAGGCGCTCTGCGTGCCCTTATGCGCCCCACGCATGAGAAATTCTTGAAATGCATTAATTCACGCGCGGGCGCATGATGTAGAATTGAAAACTTCTTATGACAAAAAAACTTAAGATTTTTATTCACATACAACATGATTACATTTTTAATCGTTCGTTTGTGATGCCAATTTCAACTAATATGTAATTCGTTTTTAGGCATAAACATAATCACATATCAATTTAGAATTGAAATTAGGAACAACTAGAGACAAAGAAGAGAGTATGTAAATCCCACATATTTAATGATACTATTGGGTCTACTAATTCATTTGCATGTGCTCCAAATCCTAACTAGTAAGCAAAGCCTATCAAGAACAGAGACAAACAATCAAGTGGTTGGAATCAATTAAAATGTGTTTAGTTGTGAATATATTTGATTTTTGCTACTATTAATAATTTGAAAATGTCTTCATATTGAATTTCTTTTATTTTTATTTTTCTTATAAAGAAATTATGAAAACAATGTAAATTACAGTGTCATGATGAGCATACACACAAGAATGCCATTTTCAAAATTAGCTTCATTTATAATTTTTTTTTCACCTCCACATTAAGCCTCCATTATTTTTCACTCCCATCTTCACTCTCACACTTCCTTCTAATTCAGTAATTTAAAATTCATTGTTATGGATTTAAGATGATAAAAATTATATAATTATAAAGATATCTCGAAAATGATTTTTATAAGAAACTATTCAAAATAACTTCTTATTTTAATTATCTTTTGAAATTTTATCATCCGAAAAAGTTGTAGAAAAAAGATAAAATGCTTAAAATGACTTTTTAAGAGAAGTTATTTAAACCAATTTTTAGTTATTTTTTTTTTTAAAAGTAGTGTGTGTGTGTGTGTGTGTTTAAAACATTAAATTAAACATGTGGTATATTTTTCTCAAAAGAAAAGGAAAATCAAGATTAAAACAAAGTAAAGTATCATACATATATTTTTGTTTTGTTTTGGAGCCATACACAAATTTTAAGTGTGCAAGAAAGTCTCTTTTAATTTTCTTGTTTGTCTCAAGCTTCCAATCCCACCACATAAAAAAATGAATGAAAATATGACTAAAACAAAAACTTTTCTCACCATTCATCATCAATGGCTCTTCTACCATCTTCATCTTCTTATTCTCACAAAAATATCTACCATAACTCATCTCATCTTTATCATCCATATCTTCAACTTCCTCAATTCAACTCCATCACTCTTACTTCACCATCATTCAATCCATTGACTCATTCAAAGCAGCACCTAAACCTCAGAAGCAAAAACTCCAATCTCTTTGTTGTTTCATACAGATATTTCACAAAAGAAGACGATGAAGAAGACGAAGAAGAAGAAAACTATAACTTTGATGAAGCAGTGACTCTATTTAATGGTGGAGAGTACTACGAATGTCATGACTATCTTGAATCCCTTTGGCACAATGCTGAAGATCCATCGAGAACATTAATTCATGGAATATTGCAATGTGCAGTTGGGTTTCATCACCTATTCAATCAGGTTTTCAATTTTGCTTCTGTCTTTTTTTTTTAATCTTCATTCTATTAGTCGTATGGTTTTGCTTGGATTATGTGCTATGAAGCACGGACACATAAATGACATGGACACATCGATACAGATAAAAATTTAAGAAATTAAAATGATACAATTCAATGTAATCAAAAGTGTTCGTGCTTCATAGATTATGTGTTATTGTTCAAAACTAAATAAAATTTGTTCATGTGATGAATATAGAACCATAAAGGAGCTATGATGGAGTTAGGAGAAGGACTATGTAAACTGAGAAAAATGGAATTCTCTAATGGGCCATTTCATATGTTTGAGAAAGATATTTCAGCAGTTTTGGAATTTATCTACCAGACACAGATAGAGTTAGCTGCATGTGAGTAATTCCAATCTTTAAAATTTTTTAGCATACAATACATGCAAGTTGTATCATATGATCTGAAACATAATTGAACTCAAATGAATACCAATCACTTTGCATATCTATTTTGTACATAAAACATGAATGTTGATATATGATATATCAACTTGATTTCTTAACTTGAATTTGAGCAGGTAGTGATGATATTTGTGTTGCAATGGATAACTCAGAAAGATCCTACCAGCTTATGGGGGAATATGCTGCAGGGAAACGTGTATATGATCTAGAACTTGGCTCTGATGCATCAGTGTACATTGTTTTGTGTCCTCAAGGGTCTAATGGTGCTACTGAAGCTCCAAGGGTAAAGCTTCCCAGGCTTAATGCTACCTCAGAACACCTTGTAGCCTATGAAAACAAGTAAATGCAAAATGTACTCTTCACTTGTATAAAATCGTTAAGGATTACATGCTGGGATCACAGAATGGAATCCTGAAGTAAAAGTAGTCATCATATGCTAAACTTTTGTGTTTTGTAATGATATTAAAAATCATTTTTATCAATAGGACTGAAGTTACTCCAAATCCTAAACGATGCAAAGTATGCAATACTAGTTGAATAATAAAGGTAAGCTGACCTGTATAGACAAACCAAATAAAATTTATGTTTGGAAACATTTATGTTTGCGAACAATGTTACTTAGATGACAGATGTTGAAGATTGAGAGTGAAAACTGGAGCAAACTCGAGCATGATTACAGAGGATGTCTAATTGATCATATCTGTTGAGTGATTACTACAAATATATGCTCAGTATTTACAGCAAGTGCTACAAGATACAAGCATTTAAATTTAGGACCAAACGTCACAAATCCAAGCATTTTCCATTGGTTATATATTGATTTAAACCAACAAAATACAAGAGCTGATTGAAAATTGAAGGATAACTAAACTAATGTCTTGATAAATGGCATCAATAATGTCATGTTGAAATTCTCAGGTTGACAGCTAACAAGCTGAAAAAGAATGCAAAATGGTAGCATCAACCTCAAAAAATTGCATGGTCAAATGAGAAGAACCACTTCCTTTGGTTTTTGTGGTCACCGGGGTCAATAGTTTTAACAATCAATCAGCTACCAACATTCACCAATTCAGCTTCATGCTCACATATCTAGGCCAGGTTGGTGGACATTGAAAGATTTCTATGAACATACATCATGTCAGCTTTGTGAAATAATCCAGTTCTGGTTGAAATTGGAGAAAATCGTCAATATTTACGGTCAACTGAAAGTAAAATTAACCACGGAAGACAACAATATTTATCAGAATATGATAAGACAATGGGGAGAAATTGATAGTAATATGTTTATATTCTGTTTCATGAGCATAGGCATTTTTATTCTGTTTCATGAACATGTATGGTAATGCATGAGTGTCATTTGTTCACGGCACAGAAGTACATGCATATACATACAAGAGAGAGTAAAAGACCTGAATATCCTTGTTTCTTCCTCAACAAGAAGCAGTCTGATCTGATGTTTATATTTATCTACAGGCTTGAGGAGGTCCGATAGCGAAAATATAAAAACTGCATTAAAATCTAAAATAGATATTAAGGTAGACATATATTAGACCACTTACTAGCAAACATTACGAGAGGCATCTGAGAGGTTCAAAGTGAAGGGTACGAATCAGTTAGCCAGAATTATTATTAATTTATATGACAAGGGAGGAAAATATATATTCTGGTCTAAGAGGCCTCCCGAAATCAAACTCCAAGGCTATCATTGCTGATCCTATGTGTGACCTAAACTATGTAGAATCTACTTCTCTCTTGCAAGGATAATTTGATAGAACATAAATATAAGGATACAAAAAAATCAAGAAGAACACATCCTCCTGCATCTACCAGCCATGGTAGATTTGGTCTGATTGTTGACCAATCCAAACTTCTCACAAGTATGCTACACAAAAAGACAATGTACACGCTCATTAAATAAAATTGATCATTTTATACCGCTACTATATTTTCAATTCGCAAAAGTCACTTTGGTGCCGAAACTTAAAATAGAGAAGATAATATGAAGCGGAAGCAAACCTTGCAACATAAGTCGCGTTCCCAGTTAAAGCAAAGAGAAACATCAAAGGATTGAGGCCCTACAAATCATAAAAAGAGTTCAAATTCTTCCCTCTAAACATGAATACTGCTTCGTGCAACTAAAAATAAAATATTTTTTACTGCTCTCATAATGGTGAATCTGGTGAAAGGATTTAAAGTTGCTAATGATAAACAAAACTAAAATTTATAAATGATCACAGTTTTAATAGTTAGAGTCCCTGACCTCAGCGTGCCCCCTCCTGATCTGCAAATTGTTGAGATATGCATCAATATAAACAATCAGTTGAAGTGTATGATCTACTAGAAAATGAAGCTTATTAGATGACTTTGGTTTTTCCAAATATACATCACACATTTCCATAGTTTATTGAGTAACAGGCTATAAAATGATGTGATGAATGACTACAGTCCATTACCAGTTCATCAATAAATAATCTTATCTCATGTAACATAATTTTTATCTGTAGTTCATACTAAGCTTGAATATATAACTCACATTTAAAAAAATTTGAGGCATTCTTCCACTCAAATATATAAATGTCATTGCCCAACCAAAGAAGGTTCCAAGGCTACTGTCTCCCGAAGCACCGTTTTCCAACAACTGATCTCCACTAACCTGCAATAGATGCAAGAATTGATGACAAATACCACAGAATATTTCATTTTATTTTTGTTTTGACATGGTTGAAAGTTTAACATAATAATATACACAGGTAACCGAGTTATTCCAATTTCTTACAAGATACACTAACAAGATAATAAACATCAGATTGATTTTGTAACACAGGTAACCGAGTTGCAACTTGTATTACCTGAAAAAGCTTTCTTCCGACATAAATCACGAATTGTTGTCTTGGGTTTGAGACTGCGGGATTGATTCCTTTATCTAATGATTTATACAGATTGATAACACCAAGAAAACTTATTGTGGACACCTGATTAAAGACTTGATGCAATTAGATTTAAATGCTAACAATGTCATAATCATTTACAAAGTAGTAGTACTATAGTAGTAGTAGAACTAGATGTTTACCAAACATAGAGTAGGTTTGATCTTCAAAGTTGGGGCAGATTGTGTGGCAACATCTGAACCAAGCAAGTTCTCTTCCATAGAATCTAGAAAAGGAGAATTAGGTTGGGCCAAGATGGATCCTGCTGTTGGTGTATGACCCTTGGTCAGAGATCTTGCTGACCTAATGAATTCACAACATAAATGAGTATACTAAGAACTTTCCGAAATATTGAGAAAGCAACGCTAACTTGATATTTTGTATAGATTATGACTATTCTCTTCATATTACCACAAAAGAAATCATCAAAACTCATAAAAGGCAATAGGAAAAAGAATTTTTTTCATGAATCATCCATATTTTTGATAAAGAAAACTTTCAAAGGTAAGAAACTACATGTTGGTTCGAAATGCTGAAGATTTCAATCATGAGAAACAGGAGATTTTGGAGATTAATCATGAACTAGAGGCTCACAATAATTTTGATATTGAGTGATGTTATTTTTTACTAACACTTTTGGCACAAATTACGTAAGGACATAATATTATGAGCTCCTTGAATCATTGTTTATATGTAAGGACATATTATGCATAACAGTAATAAGATCCTTGAATCTTAAATTTTTATGCCTGAAGCAAGATTGAGGAACAATCAGATATTTTCTTCACACACAACACATCAGGAGATTGGTGATAACTAAGAAGCTAGAGCACAACAATGCATGATGAACAGATTTAATGAGAAAGATATATTACTGGTAGAATAAGTCATCTCTTCCAGTAAGTATACTTGGAGGGTGTGTTGGAAGAGGAATAGGAGAACTCAAACCAGTGCCTCTACTGAAATCATCAAACTTATGACTTTGTTCAACATCACCGGCTTTTTCTACTTGTCCAGCTTTTGGCGGAGTCTCAACCTGCTCATTCACATAATGATAGAATGCAGTTGAGAATATTGTATTAGGCAATTTGAGAGTTTATTGAATGTATCTAAACTTGTTTGTCTAGAATTGTTCACACATAGACATAGTAGTTACATAAATTTCAAGAGCCCGTCATTCGGGGGTTAGCTTCACTAATTGAAGGAGGGAGATATACTGTTTGAAATTTTGAAAAGCGATTATAATCAGCAGACATGTACAAGTAAAAAAGATCATATGAAGCATAAGTATAGGGATACAAATTTTCACCTTGAGCTGTCTCTTGTACTGTGATTGGGGATATATGTATCCATAGTAAATGGATTGTGAACCAAGTGAAACAGTTATAATGGTATATAGCTGCATATTGATACATCAGAAGAAAGGTAACATCAAACCGGCAAACAGAGAGTGGGAAATCCATATAACAATAACGATTTCCTAGCTAACGTAACCCGTCGGTCTTCAACTAGAGTCCTTACCACGGCCATGTAGAATTGAGTTGGAAGCTGCATAAAGAAATAAAAGAACTCATTAAGCATACCCTTATTAATTTTGCCTTCTTTTTTGTTATTACCCTTAAGATACGAGAGAGATACTCACAGTTGCAGGTTCCAGCATGCACCCAAATAGGTTGAATAGATCTCTGCAGTACATAAACATACTGTATCAAAATAGTGAATGACAGAATGAGCCATGCTAGGAAAGTAAGGTCAATAAGTGTATCATTAAAAATGAGAATTAAACACTCGTAGATGAGATTATATGACAATTTTATAGAAAATCCACGCTGATTTTTTCTCTCTCATTTTAAGAGGATACCAAATTGCTTCCTACATGATATACTTTCCGTTGAACTACATCCCTAAAGAGAATTTAAACATTTTCTTGCAGAAATCACATTCATCAATCTAGTACTGTGAGATCTCAAATGACATAATCAAGGTTAAAAAGATTGCATTAAGTACCACAATGTGTTAGAAATACAAATAGATCAGCAAAACAGACAAACAGATAAAACTGCATAGTTAGCAATCAATTATTAGAGAATATCATTCTCTATCCAATTTAGTCCCTAAAGTATATACAAATAATAAGTGGTCTATAAAGTATATGAATTCCGTCAATTTAGCCTCCAAAGTATATGAAAATCCATCATGTTAGTCCCTAACACGTTAATAACATGAACTAAATTGACAAATTTTATATACATTAGGGACTACTACTTATACTGATATATTTGAGAGACTAAATTGATTGTTCATTCATTATTTAAACCGAATCAGATACGAAAAACACTAGCAGCCTTTCCAAAATCTGAATGAAAAGCTAACTCACCCAATAATCCAAGTGATCAAGAAAGTGGCAGAGAGACCATCAGTAGATTTTGCTCTGTAATTAGTAATTATTTGAGGTATCTCAGCAACAACCCAAATAACAACACTTACTAAACCTAAGATGTAAGAAGCGGTCTCCCTCCCACTGCTCGTATGCTTTTTCGCCAATTCCAAACAATGCTGCAACAATGAAAGGGTGGAGTCCTCAAAGACTCCCATTGCATCAAATAAACTGATACCTACAATTCAAAAATGAAATATAAAAAGAAAAAACAGCACAATCTAGCACTTCAAAATGGTACTCCCTCCTGTCACCACTGTTATAAGCAAAAATTCATTTTTTAGTTTCATTGAATAACTGATGTATCTGGTGTATAATATATATCAGATACATCCGTTATTCAATGAATGTAAAAAGAAAAAACAGCACAATCTAGCACTTCAAAATGGTACTCCCTCCGTCACTATTATAAACAAAAATTCATTTTTTAGATTCATTTAATAACTGATGCATCTGGTGTATAATATATATATCAGATACATCCGTTATTCAACGAATGTAAAAAGAAAAAACAGCACAATCAAGCACTTCAAAATGGTACTCCCTCTTGTCACTATTATAAGCAAAAAATCATTTTTTAGATTCATTGAATAAGTGATGTATCTGGTGTATAATATATATCAGATACATCCGTTATTCAATGAATGTGACAGAAGAAAGTGGAGAAATCAAATTTGTCAAATGAATAATAACACACACACACACCACATTGTGTTGGTTGATTCATGTTATGATTAATGAATAAGATGAATGAAATAATGAAAATTGAATATTCATAATAAAACAATAAATCAAAAAGAACATTGAATTAAAGGGAAATTGAAAAAAAAAAAAAAAAACAGAACGAAATTACTACTTTACAGAGAGGAATTGAATGAATGAAGCGCAAAACAAATGAAAGAAAAAGGAAAGTAGCAATTACCAAACAAACTTTGAAGCTGCTTCGGTTAACTTGTTACGTTTGCATGCAGCGCATTCGCAATCGCAATCGCAATATCCAATTTTTTTTTTTGGTGAAATCATTTTTCTTTAATTTTACGTGACTTTAAAGAAATAAATCGAAAACAAAAATATTTAGTCACATGGTTTGCATTTTTAATTCTTTTTATTTGTGTGTGTTTTCTAAACAATTTTTTTTTTATGTGAAGTTTTTTTGTTTTTCTAAAAATATTATAACCCATCAAACGTATAGTTGATGTTCAGTGTTGATTGACGTTGAACTTGATAGGAGAAATTATTGTTAAATCTTGCAATTGCGTTTGGAGAGGACGTTAACAAATTATGTCAAAATTTGTTGCGAATTCTAGAATAGTAAGCAGAGAGTGAAAACTAAAAAAATAATAATATTAGAGAACAAAAAATCACAAAAAAAGTTTTAAAAGATTAAAATTGAATTTCTTTTTACTCTTTTTATTTAGGGTTAAATATGTTTTAAGTCCTTATTAAATGAGGATCTTCTAATTTTAATTCCTACTTAATTTTATTAGTATTTTTAGTCCTGACAAATTTTTTCTGTCCGTAATTTTAGACCCTATTAAAATTAAATTTGTTTAGTTAGTCTTAATCTCTTAATTTTTAATGATTTTTTTATAGACATATACGTTTATCACTTTATAAAATGTATATTTATCAGAATGTTTATTTGCTTCATATTTAATTCATTTCACATTAAAAATTTATAAATTTTAAAAATTAAACATTTTATATTCTACAAAAAAAAGTTATGAAGTGATAAACATGCATACAAAAGATCAAACAAATTTGATTTTAACATGGACTAAAACTTAATTTGAAATTTTCTTATAAAGACTAAAAATACTATTAAATTTAATAGAGACTAAACTTAAGAGATCTCACTAAAAACATATTTAACCTTTTTATTTATTTATTTATTAAACTTTTATTTTCCCATAAAAAAATACTATAATGTGGTTGAATGATTGGTGTTTATCCTCCCTTAATCAAAAATTGAGAGTTCAATCATCATTGTCTTGAGTATGAAGTACTTTCAAACTAACGAAAAAATAGTCATTTCTTTCCGCGAATGATATCCCTATATCAACCAAAAAGTACTACGTATGTTATTGTTAAGTTAGCGCGAATTATATCTGTGGCCCATTTTATCTTTCCCTCTAAAATGAAATAGAAAATTCTCATTGCTTCTATTGAACCTTCAGCAACCTCACTCCAATTGGAAGCTTCATCAACAGAGCAATGCTTCCATTCTCATTCTCCTCACCATCACCGCCACTTTAGAAAGTGAATGTCGGAGACGGCGATTCATAAACCCTTTCTCTAAAGGTATATATCTCTCTGCTTGCATCAATTAACTTACTAACATTTGGTAGAGGATTTTGTTCATGCTATTTTAGCTACTTTTTACAACGTCATTACTTTTAATTCTCTCTAATTTCAGTAATTTGTGTGCGTGAATCGTGAGAGAAATGTAGCATTTTTTTAATTACTTCCTAAAAGCAAAATCTACTTGTGTTAGGACTTGTAATAATAACTGTCCAGTTTAGTTTTAAAGAATTCGAAGTTTGCTGCGAGGATTCACGAAATTTCCATATGATGTGGCTTTTCAAGTGTAGTTTGTGGATGTTTAAAGAAAGTTATTAGTTATGCAATGGAGATTCAATTTTCTAGGTGTGAGATTTGAAGTGTGATTTATGATGCACAGATACATGATTTTTGGTGCTGTATGGTATCCATTACGTGTCGGGGCTGCAGTCTTGCTGTGTGATTTGCATACGTTTTTAGGTTTTTGTTTTAATTGTCTAGATGTGTGATTTTGTTTTTGTTGTTTTCTCTGTTTTTGGCTTTTCTTGATTGAGCGTGGTGTTAGATTTTAGAGCATTGGATTGGTTTTAATTTTTAAGGCATTTGTTTAGCTCTTTGTTGTTAGCACTATTAATTTACTTCTACTATATATTATGTATGCCTTCAAGATTTGATTGATAAATCTTCAAGATTTGATTGAAAAACATGGACTATCAGCAGCCTTTTAAAGTATATTTGGAAAAGAAAAGCCTCGGAGATTGCGTTGCCACGGAAGAAATGAAGAAACTGCAAAACTTAAAAGGGAACATGCTGATGAGGTTAAATGGTTTAATGAGACGATACAAGAAATGGAGGAGAAATGTCGTCAGGATATGGAAGAAATGAAAAGAAAAATTCAGATTCTTCTTAAAACCATTTTGAATCAAAACACCTCAAAGTTGGATATGGATGCTCTGGCTTCTTTGATATCAGCTCCTGCAGCTGATGCTAACTGTATCTTACGTTCTTCTACATCAACACATGCTCCAAATAATAATGAAGTAAGATCGAAAATTTTTATGCTTTACATTCATCTTATTTTGAGTTTTTATGAAGTAAGAATCATAGAATTGTTGAGTTTTTCAGCTTGTCTCTTTTTTGGGTTTTCCGGGGAAAAGTATTATATTCTTTTCTTTCCACATACATGTCATTTTTAATGATTTATATAGTCTCTAAATTCGTTTCTTGACTTAAAGATATACCATAAATTGATAAGGAAGCTCTTATCAATTTGTTTCTTATCTATTCATCTTAGACATAATATAACTTATATAAAACAAAGAAAAATGCTAGAGTTTTTATAAGGACATTAGTTAATTAACATAAAAATTGGAAAATTGTGTATGTAATACTTTTGAAGTTTAAAAACTATCATTTTCAATGTAAAACTAATATAAATTATTTTTTCAGTTGCAAAATGGCCACTTGTGGCACTTTAATTACAGATATAGTTTTTGTATCCATGAAGATGCATGCTTGTGTGTGTTACCGAATGACTTCAGAATAATATTTTCTTCTCAAAATGTAAGGAGAACTAATTCTTTTACTTTCTTTCCTTTCTGGTAAAGTGAAATTCTTTCTTGGATCATAGGTTGCTTCTTTGTTGGTTGAGGAATCATACAACCATTATATATTATCATTCCATTCCAATTTAAGTCTTCTTCATCTCAGTTTTTCCATTCCATTGTTTCTTATAAACACACCCAATTTGCTTATAGTCTTAATCTAAATTTTATTACTTTGCTCTTGAGGACGCTTATCAGCATCACTTATTCAGTCAAAAACTATTGTACAGTTTTACTATCTGTATCCTGGTAAGTATTTTCAATTATTTTTACTATTTATTTTCCTTTTGTATTTTGTGTGTTGTTACCTGATTGTACCATAATATTTTTAATAAAATTTTATTTTTATTCTTTACTTTTTTATTATTATAAAATTTATTTTATACTAAACATAGTAAAGGTCCCTTTATACATATATTGTGTGTGTGTGTGAGAGAGAGGGTGTTTGATGAGAGTACTGATAAGGATTAAATGATGCACTTGATTATAAATGATATGATTTGTATAGAAAATAAAATGAAATGACCAAACGTTAGTTGGTCCAGTAGGATTTGACACTGGACTTGGTAGGGAGGACTGTGGTTTGATCCCCTGCAATTGCGTTTGGGAGGAGATTGAAACCACTTGATGTTAGAACTCGCCCGAACTCTGGACTATTAGGCCCCTTCCCTTAGAAACTAGAGGGTGAAAGAAAAAAAAAACAAGAAAAAAAATGAAATGCATTTAGTTGTGAATCATTGAATGTTATCATTAGTATATGAAATGTTGTGTCAAAAAAAAAAACTTTAGTGTAGGAAAAGAAATGAACCATACGAAGTTATGAGTGCACTAATTAATAGAGATTTCATTTAATAATTGGAAGTGAATATAGAAGTGATGTGGCAGTGAGCAATGCAAATTTATCTAGATTAATCTATGAAATTAGTCTCTTTTTTTTTTGATAGGCTATGAAATTAGTCTCAGACTATGAGACACTCTTAAATAGATCTTTGACTTTGTAAATATTTCAAAAAGGTTTCTGACTATATTAAAATGTCAAATTGGTACATATATTTAACCACTTACTATCAATTAAATCTTTATATCTTACTATCAATTTGGTTTTTAACGTAATCCACAAATTCTCAATTTAGTCCTTAACACAAGAGCTAATTTTATCCGCAAGAACCTTTTTGAAATATTCATAAAGTTATTGACTAATTTGATGATTTCTTACAAAGTCAGGGTCCAATTTGGTGTCTTATTCATCTATGTGATATGACAGTCTATTAGTGGTCAAACAAGTAAATTTATGTGATATAGCAGTCTATTATTAGTTAAACAATTAAGATTAGCCTTAAGTTACATGCTTAACTTTTCAGGATTTAGATTATATAGATATAAATATAGATATCCATTGTATGTTAATTGTAAATAAAGTTCACATTAGTGTGTATATTGTTTTTAAAATCGTATATGAATATTTAAAATTGATATTATTGAAGGAATGGATGATAACTAGAAAAATAGATCCTAATGAGTACTGAGATGTGATAAACACAATAAAGGATTGATCTCATTCAATTCTATAGATGAAAAAAGAATGAAATGAACTCATTCCATGGAATCATATTTGTCCTATTTTATTTACAAAATAAATGATAAATTTATAGTTCTTGCTTTTACCTATAAGCATTTTGTCAGCTAATAAACTGATTTTCTTCTAGAGACACATTTATATTAGGTAAAGAAGATGGATTATCTAACTGAATTGGGAAAAGAAACTGTCACAAAATTGGGAGAATTGGTTGTGGCGTCAACCATGAAGCATTTTAAATATTTGACTCAACACAAAAAAATTACAGTCAATTTGGAAGAAGAATTTGAGAACTTGAAAATGATAAAACAAGCATTGCAAACAAGAGTGAACATTGAGAGAAGAAAAGGATATGAAATTGAACCTATCGTGCAAAAATGGTTGTCTGATGTGACAGCTATTGAAAATGAATGGCAAAATTGGATAGTAGCTGCCAACAAGAACAAAAAATGTTTTGGTGGACAATGTTCAGATTTAACATTTAATTACTCTTTGGGAAAGCAAGCCACTAAGAGCATTGAATATATTACAAGTCTTAAGGAGGAAAAAAACAGTTTTAAGGACATATCCTACCCCAAAGCCCCATTGACACTTGGATCTACTTTCACAAAAGATATTAAAAGGCTACTGTCCAGGAAAAAAATTATGAAAGAGGTCATAGAGAAACTCAAGGATGATCAAGTCAAAATGATTAGCATTTGTGGGATGGGTGGAGTAGGGAAAACTACACTGGTGAAAGAACTCATCAAAACAACAGAAAATAGTAAGATGTTTGATGAAGTTGCAATGGCGGTGGTCTCTCAAGATATAAATTACGAGAAGATCCAAATTCAAATTGCTGAGGTTTTGGGTATGGAATTGAAAAAGGATACTCTACAGGGAAGAGCAATGCAATTACTTGAAAGATTGGGGAAAGGTAAAAAGGTCCTAATTGTGCTAGATGATGTATGGGACATTCTTGATTTTGAGTGTGTTGGACTTCCTTTTAGGGAACAGGAGAAATTTTGCAAAATATTGATCACATCACGAGACGAAAAAGTTTGCCAAAAAATGGGATGCAATGTGAATGTGCAAGTCTCTACGTTGTTGGAGGATGAAGCTTGGTATCTATTCCGAGAGATGGTAGGAGAAGTTATAGACAGACCTGATATCAATCCAATAGCAAGAGAGGTTGCAAAGGAATGTGGTGGCTTACCCCTTGCAATTGCGACAGTTGGAAGAGCGCTAAACAATGAAGGGAAGCCTGCGTGGGAGGATGCACTTAGACAATTAAGAAACTTTCAATCATCTTCCTTATCGGATGTTGAAAAATTTGTCTACCCCCGCATTGAACTTAGTTTAAAGTTTTTGGACAGTAGAGAACACAAGCTTATCCTTATGCTTTGTGGTTTGTTTCCAGAAGACTTTGACATTCCTATTGAAAGTTTATTGCATCATGCAATGGGTTTGGGGTTGTTCAAAGATATTAGTGCATCATGGAAAGCAAGAAATCGAGTGCATACATTAGTGGGTGATCTAAAGAGAAAGTTTTTGTTGTTGGACAGCAATGTGCCTGGGTGTGTGAAGTTGCATGATATTGTGCATAATGTTGCTGTATCAGTAGCACATAAAAATGCACAAGATAAATATATGGTGCAAGACAACATTAAGAATCTAAAAGAAGAGAAAATGATTGACATCAAAGCAATATCACTTATCTTGGATGATACATGTGAGTTAGAAAATGGCTTAGAGTGTCCAACACTTAAACTTTTACAAGTAATGTCAAAAAGCAAGGAACCAATCTTTTGGCCTGAACTTTTCTTCCAAGGCATGAGTGTACTTAAAGTTTTATCCATGCAAAATTTGTGCATTCCAAAAATGCCATCCCTATCCCAAGCCTCAATCAATCTGCACATGTTGCGGTTAGAACATTGTGATGTTGGAGATATATCTATAATTGGTAAGGAACTGATACACCTAGAAGTCCTAAGTTTTGCACATTCTAATATTAAAGAACTTCCGATTGAAATAGGAAATTTGGGCAGTTTAAGATTATTGGATTTGACAGAATGCAATGATCTTAACGTCATTTTTGCTAATGTCTTCATAAGATTGTCTCAGTTGGAAGAACTTTATTTAAGAATGTACAATTTTCCTTGGAAAAAAAATGATGTTGCAATCAACGAGTTGAAAAAGATATCTCATCAACTAAAGGTTATTGAGATAAAAGTTAGGGGGACTGAAATTTTTGTCAATGACTTGGACTTCAGCAACCTACAAAAGTTTTGGGTTTATATTGATCCTTACACTAATTTTCATCGATTTGCATATTTGGAATCAAATTTATTGCAAATTAGTGGTGTAAGTTATCAATCTATTAATAACATATTGATGATTTCACAATTGATTAAAAAAGGTGAAATTGTTGAAATCAGAAAAGTTAAAGATTTGAAAAATGTTATGGGGCAATTGTTACATGATTGTCCAAATCCAAACTTGAAAGATTTAAGGGTTAAGTCATGCCCTGATATGAAATGTCTCATAGATTACACTGTTCATTGCACTGGTTTCCCCCAAATTCAGTCACTGTGCTTGGAAGATCTTAAGAATTTGAAAGAGATTTGCTATACATCTGATCACTATGAAGCCAAGGGATTTGTGGTTGAGTTCTCATACTTGGTGAATCTAAAATTAATATTGCTTCCAAGTTTGATTGGTTTTAACAAAACTATTGATTTTGATGATCTCAATCAAGTAAGTAATTTATGCTCATTAAAATTTCACTTGATAGATTGTATATTTTTGTGCATGCATTTGATATGAAAAAAAATAAGGGACAAGATGAAACATCTTCTATTGTACTGTGTTTAATTAATTCTAAATTTGTCTCGGTGACTGGCATATTGGAGGCCAATGAACCGGACAAAAACTGAATTTCTTGTCTATCATTAAACCACAATACAACTTTTTGTCCTTATTACAAATACAAAAATAACTTTTTGCCCACCAAATATTTTATAATGGTGAATTCTATTGCGCAGGTGAAAAGAACGAGTTGTGTTCAATCTGAAAAATTGTTTTCGTCTAATTGGATGCAACAGTTCCCAAAATTGGAAACAATTTTGCTAAAAGATTGTTCTTCCATTAATGTGGTGTTTGACACACAAAGATCTTCACATTTAGATGGACAAGTATTTCCTCAATTGAAAGAAATTGATATAGAAAACCTTGATCAACTAAGACATGTGTGGAGTAAATCTATGCATTGTGTTCAAGGTTTTCAAAATTTGAAATCCTTGTCAATATCACGTTGTCGATCTTTGAGACATGTATTTACTCCATCTATTATTAGAGCAATCACCAATATTGAGAAATTGGTGATACATTTTTGTGCTTTGATTGAGTATTTAATTAGTGATGATGAAGAAGGTGATCATAACAACAAGGAGAAAGAAACTGTTATCTCGTTTGAAAAATTAGACTCCTTAACACTTTCAGCACTCCAAAGAATTGCAAGCGTTTGTGCAAATTCTTATGCGATACAATTTCCATCGTTAAGAAAGTTGGTAATTGAAAATTGTTCAAAACTAGATATATTGTGTTTTCTAACTGCGTATACAGAGCACAACAATCATTCTGTTGCTTCATATTCAAATCACAATGGCAATGATTTTAAAAACTTCTCAAGATCTTCTAATTTACACTTTGGGTGCATGCCATTGTGTAGTAAATTGATGCGTCAAAGCAACACAAATAACAAAATCAACAAGGTACGAGTTCATCACACATATTTTCAACTATACATTTTTTGTAACATTGCTTAGATATGAATTACTAACCATTCTCAATTTTTGATTAACATTTCTTAATAGTATTCCTAACTAGATTGTACACAAATTATGTTACTTGATCATAGGCTCCTTCCATTTCTGAAAGGAAACCCTGGATAGAGTTGGGTGTAGCACCTCTTCTTGAAGAACTTTATGTGAAGAATTGTGATTTGCTTTTGCAAGGGATGGATCACACAAGGATAAGAGGCACACCAGTTATAAAGGGACACTTATTTCCAAACTTAAAATCAATAATCATGGAGAACTGTGACATAATAAGTGTTTTGTTATCGTTTTTGTCCATGGGATGTCTTGAGCATCTAGAGAAGCTATACATATTGAAATGCAAAAACTTAAATGAGATAGTATCTCAAGAAGAATCAGAATCAGAATCAAATGGAGAAAACATCACTTTCCCTGCATTGCAACATTTACTTCTTAAGGACCTTCCAAAACTTAAGGCTTTCTTCCATGGTCCCAATAATCTTGATTTTCCGTCACTGCAAAGGGTGGACATAAAAGATTGTCCCAATATGGAACTGTTTTCACATGGATTTTGTACTACACCTAAACTTAAGAATGTCAGCATAGCTATTGGATCACTCAGCAGCAGTTACATAGATAAGAATGACATGAATGCCACTATACAAGGGTTTAAATCATTTGTATGCCTTCTCTTATTATATCTAAATTTCATGATATATTTGTGAGATAATTACAAATCAGATAATACATTTGCGAGATAATTAATGAATATTTTGTAGGTGGAATTACATAGGTCTGAGATATTGAGCTGGAGGGTGCTATGTGATAAAGGCATGTTTGGATACTTTGTCAAAGAACAATCAATCAATATCACCGGATTTCATAGATTATCAACGATTGTACCTTTCAGTGAGATGCGATCACTTCAACATGTGAGGGAACTCAATGTAAGTAATTGTGATTCATTGATTGAGGTGTTTGAATCAGTAGGAGAAGTTACACAAAGAAGGGATGCCCCCATACAGTATCAGCTACAAAAGATGACATTGAATCATTTGCCAATATCGAGTCAAATATGGAAACACAATATTATGGAGTTTGTAATCTTTCAGAATCTAAGAGAAATTCAAGTTTCAAAATGCCAGAATTTGAAGAATTTGCTCTCCCACTCTATGGCTAGAAGCCTTGTGCAACTTCAAAAAATAGTAGTTGAAAATTGTGAAACGATGGAGGAGATAATAACAAAGGGAGATGAATATATAGAAGGAGGTAACAAAGTCAAGACTATATTTCCTAAGTTGGAGGAAATGAGACTTCTTGATCTTCCTATGCTGGAATGTGTTTGTTCAGGAAATTACGACTATGATCTTCCATTGTGCATTGTTGGAGAAGACAATGACATTGATGAAAATAGTAATAATAAGATTCATATTTCATTTCCAGAATTAAAGGTGTTAGAGCTTCGTGGAGTACCGAAGCTCAGATGTTTTTGTTCGGGAGTGTACGACTATGATATCATGGTCTCGTCAATTGAAGAGTGTCTAAATATTGCAACATTTCCGTATGGAAATGTTATTGTAAACACACCCAACCTTCATAAACTGCAGTTGGATTGGATTGATTCACACACACATGGTGACCTTAATTTGTTAATATATTATCTTCAAAATTCAGACAAATTCAAGGTACACACACACATGGGGTCTCCCTACTTTTATGATTATTATATGGAAACTACTCAATTAATTTTGAATACAAACTAAATCACATGCATGTATGTTGTGTGCAGGTGGAGTTGCAAAAATTAGAGACATTAAGAGATGTCGATGAAGAGCTTATTGGCTACATCAAAAGAGTAACAGATCTTGATATTGTAAACTGTCACAAGCTACTGAATTGCATCCCATCCAACATGATGCATTTATTCTCACATTTGAAGGAACTAACAGTGGAAAGATGTGACTTCGTAGAAGAGATATTTGAATCAAATGATTACATGTTACAGTGTAAACTATCGACCTTAAATCTGTTTTCTCTTCCAAAACTGAAGCACATTTGGAAAAATCATTGCCAAGTTTTAGGATTTGAGTGTTTAGTCAAGATAATCATCTCACAGTGCAATGATTTGGAATATGTGTTTCCGGATGTTTCTGTGGTCACAAACCTTCCAAATTTATTACAGATTAATGTCTATGAGTGCAAGAAGATGAAAGAGATAATTGGGAATAATTGCAATCCTATTAATTGTGTACAACAAAAGGCCAAGACGATCATATCATTGAATATAATTCAACTAGAAAATCTTCCTAGCCTCAAATGTTTCGGTCGAAGTTGTTTCCTTTCCTATGTTGAGTTGCCAGACTGTTTCTTTATAATGATTAAAACCTGCCCAGAGTTGAAAGTTTTTTGGTACGATGGAATCGTATACACACCAAATCTTCGTCTAGTTTTAATGGACAGTTCTCAAATGTACAATGATTTAGATTTAGATGTGACTGATTGATACAACAACACAGTAAATTGCGATGAAGGTAAGTGTTGGTTTGAATTTTGAATTTCTATCCCTTCAATAACTGCATATATTCTTGCTTTGTTCACTCCTTGATGTGCACCTTTCATCCAATCCTTGAGGTCTTTAGAGTTATATCTTTCATTTGCTAAATTGGCTCCTTCTACTAGTATCCAAAGAAATTGTTATTTCTCTTTTGATATTTTTGGTAGTAATGATAAGAAATAACTCAAATATATAACCATAATTCATTTCAATTACTTTTCAGGTTGTTGTTCTTCTATAAGGATAATGACATTTTTATTTGGGGAAAATTACAACAACCTCCCTTGAGGTTTATCTAAATGCAACTAACACCCCTCTATTTTCTTAAACAATCCTAACCTCCCCTGCTGTTAAAGTATGTCAATCTGCCGTTATATATTATTTTCTTTTTTCTTTTGATTTTTAATTTACGACGTCTCTCTCTCTTTTTCCAGATTCCAACCCAAAAACATGTCATGCTCCATCATCAATGTTTCCATTTGTGCAAGAATGGTTCTGCTTTTATGGAAAAACAACTCTCATTTAGTCTACCATTAGAACATAAAGGGTCATTAAGCCGTAGATTATTGATTTGCAATTAGACAAATTAGGTTTTCCTCTGTTTAGTTTAGTTTCTTATGATAAATACCAATTTATGACTTTGGGAAGTTAATTTTTTGGTGGGATTAATTCTTACGGCAAATTAAAATTTCTTCTTTCTGATTGTTTTTGTGTGGATATGCATTTAATCTGTATTTTTTCATATAACAAGAGTCAAGCACCATGAGAAGGAGAAAACAGGAGTCAAGCACCATGAGAATGGGGAAAAAATGAAGCAACAATTGACTTTTTCCATTGCTTTCTAAGAATCTGAACAAAGAAGATAAATTATATTTCTTATTTTGTTTTGCGGAAGAACAATGGGGATTATGATGTAGGAAGGAGGTATGTATGAGATATGTTAATTAACCAAGACAAACGGCGTTAACTTGGAGGGGGTGTGTTTGTCATCTAAAAAGTTAAGTAGGGGAGGTTTGTGTTCTCTTAAAAAATAGAGGGGGTGTTAGTTGCATTAAGATAAACTTCAAGGGAGGTTGTTGTAATTATCCCTTTTATTTGTAAGGGAACATGGTTTCCATCCTCATATTTTAAGCATGTGGTAAAATTCTAGATTTTATTCATGTGACATTTCAAATATGTATATGCTTACATATGTATCATTAATTATGATTTGTATCAATAATTATGATTAGATGACTCTTTTGCTATAGTTAATTTTTTTTGCTACCTTTAGGACATAGATATCTTGTTGCACAAAAAGATGTGTTAGTGTTAGATAATGCACATATCTAATCTATCTTAAAGTTTAAGGGAAATCAAATGTCTTTGAAGTTTCAAATTACATTAGTCTTGAATGAATGTGACATTTTGAGGAATTCAAAGCAACCCCACTTGTGAATATATGACATACTATGTATTCAACCTTTTGACAGCTTTATAAAGAATATTTCCATGTACTTTGAAGATTTTTTTCCATGACGACTTCATAACCGTTGAGATATTTTTTTTCTTGTTGTTATTAAGTACATCTTTGTTAGGACATGATTTCATATTTGAAAGGACAATTTACTAATCTTTTCTTTTCTTTAATGCAGACAAATTGGCTTCCTCTGAGGAACTAAAATACTTTTGGTGTTGATCAGTTTGAGTAAAAGACTTCAACAAACTCATGGTGCTTAGGCTAGTTTTATTGTCCATTATGTATCATCATATTTAAGGTTTATAGAGTGTTGGTTACATTCTTAAGGATTTAAGTTGCAACCAACATAAGGATCTTGATGTAGTTGTAGTTATGAATCCTAACTAAGGTGTTAATGTTACAAAGATATGATTAGATCCAAAGAATGTTTCTTAGATTATTTGAGATTTTTCTCTATTTCAATTTGTATTTCTGGGTGCCCTATGATGATGATACTTAAAGTTGGACTGGGATGACTTCTCTAAGTAATGTTTCACCACTTAATTAATGAATAATTTTTTTTTTATAAAATTCGCCGTTATGTTAAACCTAAATATCATATAGAACACCGAACAGTAGTGATTGACATTGAACTTTAATCCTCTGCAACTGTGAACTCTGAACTTCTAGGGCCGAAGAACCAGATAATGAAAGCAAAAAAAATTATATCATATAGAAACATTTTTATACACAATTTTTAAAAAAATTTGAAAATCATTTATATTTATTAAAATCATTTACTATAAAAATAATAATAAATTATTATTTTGATATGTTATTCAACCTAAGGGTATGTTTGGATTGATGGAATGTGGTGGGATGAGATGAGATGAAATATGTTTATGTTTCATTGTTTGGTTTTGTAAATAATGAATGGGATGAGATGGTATGTGATGGAACTCATTGCATCCAATACCTCTCATTCTTCCAATTTTTCATTCCGCCCAATTTAGGGTGTATGCAATGGAATGAAATAAATTAATAATATAAATACAATTTTATCCCTATTTGTTTTACTTTTTTTTTTTAAAAGACAAATAAAATAAATTAAAAAAATTTGTTAGTATTAAACTTTCTTTCTTCCTTCTCTCTCGTTTTATCTTCTTCTGTGACCAATTTTATTTTTTTGGTACAAACCAATTTTATATTGGTGTAACCAATTTTTTTTTGTACAAACCAATTTTATTATGCTTGTTTATTATTCTTGTTATTATACTAGAAAAATACCCGTGCGATGCACGGATTTGTTAATTATTAATAGATAAATAAAGTTGATGTAATAAAATTTTAATTTTTTTTGAATATTTTTACAATATCAACATTAATGTAATTTTTTTTTATAAAATATTTGTTGATATTATTTGCAAAATCTGTTAAAATATTTGTACCACAACCCGTCTCATATATATTATGAGTGATAAATATTTATTCCGTGTTAAATTTATATGTATGACAAATATTAATACTTTCCCAATTTTTTTTGTTTTCTTTTTGACTTTATCAATGACATATATAATTATCTTGTATTTTATTTATCCAACAATAACATTTAATTGTCCTGTATTTTTAATTTTATTCAACATAGTTTTTACAGATGCATAGCCATTTAATTTTATTCAATATTTAATCAATAAGTGATATTTTAAAATATCAATATTAGTGCAATATTCTTATAAAATATTTATTTATTTTATAGATGCAAAGCCATTTAAATATTTTTTCGTGCCCGTTGCAAATTTTATATGCTTAAAAATTCAAATCATCTTAATCTACCGTAATGATACACAATGACGATATATATCAGTATATATAGTAAATATTGATGAAATGTTAGATATTCTTTAATGAGAAGTGAAATATAAAAATTATAGTAGAAATTAAATAATAAATAGAGTCATGGAGATGAAAGATTTATTAATGGAAACAGAAAAGGTCAAAATTTAGATCATTAGAAAAGTTGAAAGAGATAAAAGTTGAAAGAGAAAAAATATTGGAAAATAAGAGAGACAAAAATAAAGTAGAAAGAAAAAATAACAAATAATTAAAAAGTAAGAGAGAGAATGTAAATTTTAAAGACAACAACAACAATAAAAAAAAACACGCTTTAAGAAAATAGAAAATGATAAGAAAAATAATTTATTTTTCATTTTACTCTTACTTTCTGAAAAATGGCGTATAGTTTTATAAATCTTAAAGAGAACAGTTGCGGTAAATAAATACTCCTACTTTTGTAGCAGTATGATATTGAAAAATTGAAATTAATGGTAAAATTAGAATATTAATAACAAATAATAATTATTGATGTAATTTTAGTTAATATTTGAGATTTAAAAGAAAATTGTTTATACGTGAAGGGAGTATGTAAATTATGTAGGAGTATTTGTTTTTTAATGGATTTAAAAAACAATTGTTCATATGTGAAGGGAGTAGTAATTATATGCTGCTACTATTTATGCATAGGAAATTAGAAAAGGCCTTTAAAAAGATGCTGCAGACCATATGCTTTGAAAAACTTAAAGGATGTTAAGTAATAAATGAATTAATTTGAATTTAATTAAATGTAGTAATTTGGATAGAAAAGTACAATTAAGTCCACCAAATCAACAATTATATCATGGTAATTGAGGGTAATTAAGGAAAATTGATAGTAATTAAGTTTATTATAGTGATAGTAGATTAGTGTATGAAAAAAAGTTCACATCATATATACTCTTCTTCTCTTCATTTTTTAGTAAATTAGTATTACTATTTAGTCTGACAATATATACTACAATAGTATTATTTTAATATATGGTAATACATTTTTATATCAATAAGATAGTGTTTTTTTGTAGAATACGATAGTGACTTTGACTACTTGTCGATCTTTTTTAATTGGTTGGATTGAGTAGAAAATGTATGATATTAAGATTGTATAAATAAAAGGTATAATTGGAATAAAAAGTTATAACTCATTCCATTCCGTTCACTTTCTAAACAATGAAGTGAGAAATTTGTTTCGCTCCATCATAAAATATCCAAATAATAGAATGAAATCTATGTTCCATTCCGTTCCATTTCATTCTGCTCCATTCCGTTTCGCTCCATTCTATACCATCAATCCAAACAGGAGTTCATAATTATTTTTCCACCTCTAATCTTGAGATCAAACTATAATGAATAATCTTTCTTATTCAGTTGAGTTAATCATCACTGAATTAACAAAAATATAATATTAGTCATTTATGGATTTTTATTGGATTCTTAACTTATAAACCCAAATCAATTCGTGATCTGATCGTAAAGCATCTCACTGTTGAAGATGGAACGACGAAGTAGGTTTGTTGGTTTTTGCTATGCTCTGTTAATCTATTTCGTTATTCGTCTTCATAACATCATTTTGTTTTTTTCCATTGGCCAACATGTTCTTCTTTACTTTCCTTGCTAAGGTTTCTCGTGGTGTGTGGGGTCCACAATCATCTCTCTCTTTTGGCGGATGATGCTTTCTCTCTGTTGGTTTATGAAATACATACACCAACACCCGGACACATCGACACCGATAATAAATTGAGAAAATGAATTAATTCAATGTAATGACATATGTCAGTGTGCCGTGGTGGTACACACTGACATATGTCCGTCATTGAACACACATTAAATCAGAAGTGTCGGTGCTACGGGGATGTTGGTTTTAAAACTCCCTTTCAGGTAATTACTTGCAATCACATCTAGTCTTTTTTATTCATTGAAAAATATTTAGTGGAATTTAATGATCTATTTTTACATATCACTTCATTTGATTCATAGAGCTAACTCTACTTGGTGAATAGTATATTTTGATTGTACCATACGTTATTTAGTTAGTTCAATGGCGATTAACGCTGAACTTGGTAGAGAGAACCACCGTTCGATCACCGCAACTGCATTTGAGAGAGGCTTGAACCACTTGATGCTATAACTGACCCAAAACCAGCTTAAACTAGTGGTGATAACCGGAAAAAGAAATTGATTGTTGATACTTTGTACTGCATTTTTTGGTCATATTTGGTTATACCTGTCATAGACAAATAGCCCTAAATGAATCACTCTCTTCACTCAACTAGTGTCCACTATTACTGCATTATTTCCTCTCTCTTATTCAATTCATACCCCTTCTTCTAGGATCTTGTTATTTCATCTCTTGTAGATCAAACTCTAGTGATTCTTATACCATAGTTTTGGTGTCAAGCAAATCATATATATAAACTGCAAAACAAAGCAAAATATATACCATAAGAATAAGATTAACTTTTACTTCCTTTTCTTTTTTTACAGCTGAAAGAAACAAAAATATGCTTTCTTTAAGTGAAAGAAATGCTAAGAACTAAGAACATTACTTGATTTCTTTCACATAATCAATTGGTGGAGCACGGATATATATGATCTTTTTCTTTGGCCACAGTTTGCTTTTGTGTTGGACAAAGTATTGGAATCTGATTAAACTTTTTATATGTTTATATATAGCATCCCATCTTTTATCATATTTTCCTTTCAAAAAAAAAATCTAAGACATTAGTAATTTCTTGTGCACATCAGTTGTCAACGTGCGACTGCAATAATTGTTCATTATAATCGGCACCCGCTATTTCTCATTTCTGATCTTCAAGTGCTCTTTCAGGTAAGATTTTCTAAACTACTTTATGATTTTTTCCCTTTACATCTAAACTTATCAAAATAATAGTAACAAAACTAAATCAAATCGATCTTCATGGACCCGGATTTTGGATTCCATGATGTAACTGCAGGATGCAGTTATAGATTTAGATCATCCCATCTCAAATCAACGACTGTGATCGTTGATAATTGATTTGCTGACAGTGTAATATGAGCTGTCCAATCTCCGATTAACTATTGTGATGCAAAACTGCGTGTGCTTTTTACAGCAGGCAATCTGAGTTCCATAGACTCACATGTGTTTTCAAATTTCAATCCACACAATGAATCAAACTAGTCTAGTCCTAATTTTGTATCACTGCACATAACCATTTCCTCATTGGTAAACACTACACAAAGAATTTGTCTGCCTTATTTTTTAAGTTTAATTGCAATGCTCCTCATTTCATGATTATGCAAATTAAGTCTCCTATATCTTCTATAACTCAGTGTTAAAACTTCCCTTTCCCTCGTGAATCAAATATATAGTTAATTAAAATCCCTCCCCTCTGTTGAACCAAACAAATACCAAAATTAACTTCCCAAACATAGGCTTGGCCTATGAAGCCCGGACACGGACACGGATACGGGACGCGGACACGGACACCGGACACGGGATAGCGTAAAAAAACTTAGGACATGGACACGGCTATATATACTTTATATATTAATAAAACAAAGCAATTTGTGAGCACAATTTATAAATAGTCTAACGACAAGCATAATTTATGTTTATTTACTTTCAATCAACCATAGAAAGAATCTATCAAAACAGTTTGAGTACTTACAATTTAGGAAAATTATCTTAAACGTGCCGGATACGTGTCGTCCGGGTGTCGTACGAGTGCTGGTGTCCGACACGGTGACACACCCTACTTAGGCCGTGTCGAAAGAACCGAATTTTGTGGATATTCACACAAACTTTGACTAGAAAACCTTGCTTTAACTGTAGTAGAGTTCAATTTTTTCTTGCTTTAAC
Organism: Trifolium dubium; assembly: GCA_951804385.1. Classification (NCBI taxonomy): domain Eukaryota; kingdom Viridiplantae; phylum Streptophyta; class Magnoliopsida; order Fabales; family Fabaceae; genus Trifolium; species Trifolium dubium. The sequence continues at coordinate 42,462,003 of OX638065.1, forward strand.
TAAAATATACTCCCTCCGTCCTAACATATAAGCAAAAGTGAATGTATTTGGTCCAAAATTTGAACCAAATACATCAAGTTTCTTTGACTCACTTTTGCTTATATTTTGGGACGGAGTAGTATATAATTAACCAAATTATGAACCAAATGAGTCAAACTATATATAGTTGAAGTTCCATACTAATATTTTTTATCTCCTCTGCCATTCTTTCACACGCCATTTTCTCGTTCTGAAACACATACTTTATTTCTGTACATCAATATATCCATATACATGTTACCAAACTAACTTAATGCTCTCCATCGTACTATCCAGTGAATTGAAATTTGAAAGTTATTGTCACATAAGTCATGTATGTAAAATTTTATTATATTTAATTAAAATTATTTGATGTCATTGGACTATATCTAAATTAAGAGTAGTGCTAACAACCATCACTCTTTTATTGAGTGAAATTCATGTGGGTCACACCTTTTTCTTGTAGCCACCACTGCCACTTTATGTGGAATCCATTTTAATAAGGTAAGACCCACATGAATTTTATCCGATAAGTGAGTGAGTGTTGGAGTGAGAGTTTCTGACACTCCTACCAAATTAATGTCTTATACACTTTTATTAAACAAAACTAATATTTGCGCACTCCAATAATAAAAACTTTCAATCAAAGAGTGAGTTTTATAGTACATACATCTAGCGAAAAGTAATTGAGGGTGTAGATTAGGTTCTAGTTTAAATATTTTAATTAGCTATACATTTTTTCAGAACTAGTTCATTCTAATTTTGTATGTTTGATATTGTTTTACTTGCACAATGTGATAATTTAGGGACATCATCATTTCAGGAAGAAAAAACAATGGATTTTTGTACTGAACTGTCAAAAGGAGTCATCTCGAAACTTGGAGAAATGGGAGTTGATTCTACCTTGCAGCAGTTTAAATATATGATCCAATACAAAAAAATTATAGCCAATTTGAATGTAGAACATGAGAATTTGAACTCTTTGAAACAATCGTTGCAAAAATGGGTGGATGCAGAGAGCACCAAAGGAAATGAAATTCCACCAAACATTTCAAAATGGCTCTCCGACGAGGCAGCATTTGAAGTCGAGTTACAAAGCTTTCATGAAAATATAGTAAACATGAACAAGAAATGTTTTTCCGGCCATTGTCCAGATTTGGCATTTAATTACTCATTGGGTAAGCAAGCCACTAAAAGAATCCAAGATATTATAAGATTGAAGGAGGAACAAAAAGAACTTTCCCGTGTATCCTACCGTAAAGCTGCACCACCACTTGGATCGACCTTCACAAAAGATTACAAGAGTTTGGAGTCCAGAAACAAAATAATAGCCGCGTTCATAGAAAAGCTGAAGGATGATCAACTCAAAAGGATAGGCATTTGCGGGATGGGTGGAGTGGGAAAAACCACACTTGTGAAAGAACTCATTAGAACTGTAGAAAATAAGTTATTTGATAAAGTTGTGATGGCCGTAGTATCCCAAAATCCTGATTATGAGAAGATCCAAAGAAAAATTGCTGATGATTTAGAATTGGAGTTAAAAGGACAGAGCGTTGAAGGAAGGGGTTGGGAAATACTTCAAAGGTTGTTGGAATTTGAAGATAATAAGGTTAAGGTGCTAATAGTCTTAGATGATGTGTGGAAAGAGCTTAATTTTGAGTTGATGGGACTTTCTTCTCAAGACCATCAGAAGTGCATAAAAATATTATTCACATCACGAGATGAAAAAGTGTGCCAAAAGAATAGAAGCCAAGAGAATGTACATGTGTCGGTATTGCTACAGGATGAAGCTTGGAGCCTATTTCAAGAAATGGCTGGAGATATTGTTAACAAACCTGACATTAATCCGATAGCAAGGGAGGTTGCAAAGGAATGTGCAGGCTTGCCTCTTGCAATTGTGACAGTTGGAAGAGCACTTGAAAATGAAGAAAAGATTGTGTGGGAGGATGCCCTTCAACAATTGAGAGAGTCTGAATCATCATCCTTCTCAGACATGCAGGAATGTGTATATTCACGTATTGAACTTAGCTTCAATTTTTTGGGTAGTGAAGAACACAAGTCTTTCCTTTTCCTCTGTGGATTGTTTCCAGAGGACTTTGACATTCCTATTGAAAGTGTATTGCGTCATGGAGTGGGCTTGGGGATGTTTAAGGCAGTTGATAGTGTTTGGAAAGCAAGAAATCATGTAAGTTATTTGGCAAAGAGTCTGAAAAAATGTTTCTTATTGCTAGACGGTGAAGAGCCAGCGTGTGTAAAGATGCATGATATTGTGCGTGATGTTGTCCTAAAAATTTCCTATAGAGAAGAACTTGGAATTTTGGTGCAGAGTAATTCCGAGTTGAAGGAAGTGAAACAGAAACAAGAAAAATGCCTTAGAATGTCACTTATTTTGAATGAGAACATTGAGTTTAAAAGTGACCTAGAATGTCCAACACTAAAGATTTTACAAGTTCAATCACAAAGAGAAAATGAAGATATGGCGATATGGCCAGGGAACTTCATTCATGGAATGACTAAACTCAGAGTTTTATATATTCAAAATTTGTACATTCCAGAAACATCATCTCATTTTCACGCTTCACTGAACACCTCTGTATATCTTCACACATTGCAACTTGAAGGATGTGATGTTGGCGATATATCTATAATTGGTAAGGAGGTCAAGAAACTAGAAATCCTAAGTTTTGCCAACTCAAGTATTGAAGAACTTCCAGCGGAAATTGGAAATTTAGGATTTCTCAAATTGTTGGATTTGACAGGATGTGATTATCTTAACTTTATTTCTTCTAATGTCTTAGCAAGGCTATCACAGTTGGAAGAATTTTATTTTAAGATAAACAATTTTCCTTGGTTGCTAAACAAAGAATTTATCAGTGAGTTAAGAAATCTTTCTCCTCATCTAAAGGTTCTTGAGATCCAAGTGAGGAAGTTAACAGTTTTACCCACTGATTTGATTTTCAAAAACCTAGAATTTTTTTGCATTTATGCAGTTCTGTATAATTCTTATGAGCGTTGTGGATTTTTGGAGCCAAATACGATACACTTAAGAGCTTTAGATTACAACTGTATTAAGAGTAGTATGATGACCATGCAACTGATGAAGAAATGTGAAATTCTCATTTTAGAGAGAGTGAAGGACTTAAAAAATGTCATCTCTGAATTAGATGATTGTGGACTCCAATGCATGAAAGACTTAAGCCTTGATTCTTGCCCTGATATTGAGTGTATCATCGATTGCAGTACTCCTTTGTCTAGTACTCCTTTGTCTGCCTTCCCACTAATCAAGTCATTGTCCTTAACGAATCTTGAGAAGATGAGGGAAATAATACATGCACCTTATCACGTTACAAAAGCAATGATGGAATTTTCAAGTTTAGAGAAATTGGAGTTGAATCGCCTTGAAAAGCTGATTGGCTTTAGTAACTGTAACTCCATTTATTCGAATGATCACCGTCAACCAATTCATCATGTGAGTAAATTATTTTAGTTTGTTGTTATTCATGTTACCGTGTTTTAGTGATTCTTCTTCATTCAAACTCTAGCCGACTTCTTATATGATGAAATGTTATTTCTATAACTCTCTTTTTTTCCGCTCTTTATTTGTTTAGTTTTGTGTTGTGTTTTCATTTGAATAATATGTCGGGTGGGCGGGCGGGGGTGGGGGGACGATTTCGCTAGACAAAGATGTTTGTTAAAAATACAGTCGTAACATGAGCAGTGTGGAATTAGAAAACAAGAGTTCTTAAATTAAGAGCATTTTAAGTTTTCTATAGTGAATTACAAATAAATAATGATATTAAAAATAATGGGACTAAATTGTTGGTGTGTCATGGGTGAATTTGTTGTCTGACATTCGGATTGGACTAAAAAGTGGATGTTGAACAACATATTAGAGAGCAGACCAATATATCTAATATCTTAAAGTGTTGAATTTAAATGTGATGTCAAAATCTCTGTGTGTGGTTTCTATTAACCCAATATGATAATCCCCGAACTCCCCTCATGACTCAACACAAATGAACCAAGTCTAACTCCCAATATAATATGTAGTTAATTGTTTGACACAAATAATATGTAAATTTTATTAGTATTAGTTTAGTGCCCAACAATGTATATTTATATTACTTTAAATAAAAATTATAAATCAAAGAAAAAGGTCATGTCTATATTTCTCTCATTTAAAATGTGTGTTAACTAATTGGTGTGTTTTGTTGGCTGTTCATCGGCTAAAGAATTTCAATTAAATTTTATTATGTGTGTCCAGGAATTGTGTTCTACCTCTAAATTTACTGATTTAAGAAACATTGAGGATGGTGAAGTATCATTTAGATCTCGTTCAGATTCAGTTGGTTGTAGACCCTCATCAGTTGGTGCCAAGTTGTTTTCATCTAATTGGATGAAACAGTTCCCAAAATTGGAAACAATGTTGTTACAAGAATGTATTTCCATAGAGATGGTATTTGATTTGGAAGGATGTTCAGAATCCAGAGGTGATGATGTACTGGATTCTTTTTTGTTTCCTCAGCTAAGAAGACTTGAGATGTCATACATCAATAATCTATCATATGTGTGGGGGAATGTTCCATGTTGTGTTCAAGGCTTTCACAATTTGAGATTCCTAACAATCTCAAACTGTGACTCTTTAAAATATGTATTTACTTCTAACATTGTTAGAGCAATCACAAATCTTGAGGAATTAGAAGTAAGCTCTTGTGCAAATATTGAGAACATAGTGATTTGGAGCAGAGATGATAGAGAGGATGACAATATTAAAAGACATGTGACAACTATTGGGTTTAACAAACTATGTTCTTTTTCACTTTCAAAGCTCCCAAAGCTTGTGAATGTTTGTTCAGATTCTCTTGAATTTCAATGCCCATCCTTGACAAAATTTGAGATTGAAGAGTGTCCTATGTTGGAAATATCTATATCACCACCCCACATCCTTACAAATGAAGAGAATATCAATGTCACAAATCAAGACAATATCAATGTCACATATTCAGCAAATACAGAAAATGATGGTATTTCTAGTTTTAAAGCCAATAACTCCAGGTCTTCTACTTCGACCCTTATAGGATGTAGCTCATTTCTACCCAAATTTTTTCGTCAAAGACTCACAAATAAGAGACTTAATAAGGTAAATAATTTCATTGCATATAATTTTAACCCTTATTCATGATGTCTTTAATAATATTTATTGTGTTAGCAGGAAGTAGCAGTACCACGAGTACTAGAGGATTGTGTACTTTACACTTCTGAAAGGAAGAGCAAGAAAGTAAAAAGTCACATGCCACTTCTAGAAGACCTCTGTATAATAAGATGTGATTTGCTGGATGTAGCATTTATTTTAGAAGAAAAATCCAATTTACTAGGTCCTTCACACCTGAAAACCATCAAAATTGAAAACTGTGACAAGTTAAAGGTCATTATGGCTAGAAGAGACGATGGAGAAGACATGATAAACTTTTTTACTGACTTGAAGTCTCTTCACTTGAAAGAGCTCCCAAATCTTGCGAAGTTTTTCTTTTCCGAAATATACGAATCTTGGGACAAACAACAAGACATGGTAGGCAACACAATTATTTACTATATTTGATATGTTTTTCAAACATGTACTGCCTCCGGTTACATTAATAAGTAAATTTGACTTTTTGGTACATGGAAAAATGAATGTACGTAGTTTATAATATAGGCCACATACATTCATTTTTCATTGTACCAAGAAAGTCAAATTTACTTATAAATGTGGCCGGAGGGAGTAGGTGTAAAGTGCTAAATTCAAAATGAATTAATATTCATAGTTATTTTTACATATAACGGACTGGACATGACAACTTCAGTTGTACTGTGTTTGATTTTTAAATTGTCACTGTGACTGAACAAACTGGGGTCAAGGGTCTGGACGAAAACATATATTCTTGTCCCCACTGAACCACTGGACAACTTTTTGTTCTCAGTACAAGTTGTCTAAATCACTACAATAACATGTTCTCCACCAAACATTGTACAAGACAAAATTTATTTGATACCTTAAACATTTATTCTGTATTGTTCTGTCTTGAAATGTCATGTACTGTTCTGTTCAGTACTTTTATTTTGCAGATCAAACGGATCCATAGTTTATTTTTTCCGAACAATAATGGTTGACATAGTTAAAGAAACTAATAATGGTCACTGCAATACATAATTACCAAAATGATGTTTTTAAAACAATTTTGTAGGATGAACAAGAGGTAGATCACCTAAGGTTAACATGTCACCCACTAATGGATGAATCCTTGTTTCCAAACATAACCTCTTTACTCATAGAAGCATGCCCCAGAATCAACATTTTATTTTCAAATTTGTCCACGAGTGGTCTTAAGCATCTTCAGAAGTTAGAAGTACGAGATTGTGAGAACATGGAAGAAATAATCTCTCATCAAGGAAAAATAGATGCAAGTTCAAGTAAGATTATGTTTCAAGCATTGCAACATCTACTTCTTATAAAGCTACCAAATCTTAAGGCCTTCTCTCAATGTCATTATAATCTTGATTTTCCATCACTACAAAAAGTGGATATTGAAGATTGTCCCAATATGGATGTGTTTTCAAGAGGATTTTCTGATACACCGAAGCTTAAGGATCTCTCCATAAAGATTGAATCTGCCACCAACAACTATATACATAACAAAGACATCAATGCCACTATACAAGGATTTAAAGCATTTGTAAGTCTCCTCTTGTTATATCTAAATCTAAATATATTACATATATATAACTTATATTCATAAAGGTTTCTTCTTGTCTACCCCCTCAAGATTTGGGGATATTTACCCCGAACTACTTAAAAAAAATTTAACAGATATAAATTTTTATAAAATACACTGTTGATTAAAAGTTTATATCATATAGATCATTTGTGTAAAATTTCAGACAAATTTAAAATCATTTGATATGTTATTGAGACACATCAAAATTAACAGTTTCTGTTATTTCTTTAACACTGTTAATCTTTATGAGCTATCAACATAGAATATAAAGTGGTTTTAGCTTTTAGGCTAGTGCTTTGGCTAGTTTTTGGTGGTTTTTGAGTTGTTGTTTGATGTTCAAAAAAAAAACCCTTAGCTCAACTAGTTTAACCATTTAAACTACCCATCCCCCTTATCAGAACGAATATATGTACTGTGTTTATAAATATTGGGGCATATTACATAAGCCATTAATTAATTATTTTTAGATTACAAATCAGACAATACATTTGTGAGATAATTAAATGAATATTTCGTAGGTGGAATTACAAAGATCTGAGGTGCTGAACTTGACGGAGCTATGTGATAAAGACATGTTTGGATACTTTGTCAAAGAACAAGCAATCAATATCACTAGATTTCATAGATTACTGATGCTTGTACCATTCAGTGAGATACAAATGCTTGAACATGTGAGGGCGCTCAATGTAAGTAACTGTGATTCATTGGTTGAGGTGTTTGAATCAGTAGAAGAAATTACAAAAAAAAGGGTTGCCACCACACATTATCAGCTACAAAAGATGACATTGGATGATTTGCCAAGATTGAGTCAAATATGGAAACACAATATTACAGAGTTTGTAATCTTTCAGAATCTAAGAAAAATTAAAGTTTCAAAATGCCAGAATTTGAAGAATTTGCTATCCCACTCTATGGCTAGAAGCCTTGTCCTACTTCAAAAAATAGTAGTTGAGAATTGTGAAATGATGGAGGAGATAATAACAAAGGGAGATGAATTATATGTAGAAGGTGGCAACAAAGTCAAGACTTTATTTCCTAAGTTGGAGGAATTGATACTTGAGAATCTTCCTATGCTGGAATATGTTTGTTCAGGAAATTATGACTATGATATCCCTTTATGCACCGTTGAAGAGGAAGCAGAATTCAATGATAAAGATAATAAGATTCAGATTTCATTTCCAGAATTAAAGCTATTATATTTTTGGGAAGTACCAAAGCTGAAGTGTTTTTGTTCAGGGGTGTACAACTACAATATCGGTCTCTTGTCAACTGAAGTGTGCCCAAATATGAGAACCTTTCCCTATGGAAATGTTATAGTAAATGCTCCTAACCTTCATAAACTAGTATGGAATGGGGAATATACACACACACTAGGAGATCTTAATTTGACAATATATTATTGTCATAATTCAGAGAAATACAAGGTACACACATACATGTGGTCTCCCAACTTGAACGTTATATGAAATTACTCAATTAATTTTAAATATAGACAAACTAAATACATCAAGTCAATTTGATGTTGTATGTTGTGTGTTGTGTAGGTGGAGTTGCAAAAATTAGAGACATTTAGAGATATTGATGAAGAGCTTATTGGCTACATCAAAAGAGTAACAAAGCTTGACATTGTAAACTGTCACAAGCTACTGAATTGCATCCCATCCAACATGATGCACTCATTCTCACATTTGGGGAAACTCACAGCGGAAAGATGTGACTTCTTAGAAGAGATATTTGAGTCAAATGAGAGCATGTTGCAGTGTGAACTTTGGGTCTTAGAGTTGTATTCTCTTCCAAAATTGAAGCATATTTGGAAAAATCATGGTCAAGTTTTAGGATTCAAGTGTTTATTGAGGATAATCATCAAGCAGTGCAATGATTTGGAACATGTGCTTCTGGATGTTTCCATGTTCACAAGCCTTCCAAATTTAAGTCGTCTGCATGTGAGTGAATGTGAGAAGATAAAGGAGATCATTGGGAATAATTCATGTGTACAGCAGAATGCTAAGATTAAATTCCCAAATTTGTCTTATATTGAGTTAAAGAAGCTTCCTAGCCTCAAATATTTCAGTCGAAGCTCTTTCCCTTGCTATGTTGAGATGCCAAAATGTTGTGGCATAGTCATTGAAGACTGCCCACGGATGAAGACCTTTTGGTATGATGGAATCTTATACATACCACATCTTTGGGCTATAAATGTGGACGGAACTATATTTGACAAAGATGAAGATGTGAATGAGGTGATACAAGGACGTTTTAAATGATGGAGTACTGAATGAATGAGGTATGAATTATGGTAATTGTCTCATTCTCCTTTGTTCTTCTATACATACCTATGTCTCCTTCATCAACAGAATAACACATGAATTTGTCAAAGCTTAGTTTTGCTTATTATTGAATTGAAGCTATTACCTCACTCACCATGTAAGTAAGGAGATGCAATGCAACTAAACAACTTTGTCTCGTAATTAAAGACGGCATACAATTGGTACATGTCATTTATTTGGCCAGATTCTGTAACCATATTTGATGCTATATATATGTTTCTATTTGCTATATAACAAATCTTTCATTGTGAATAAGATTTGATCTCCCTCATGCAGTCATTCATTCAATCAGTCCATTTAGAAAAGTCTCAACCATTTCCTTTTCCAAGTGTGTGTATTTAAACTAATCATTTACAGATTCTAAGACATACCATTGGCTTCTTTTACTAGACACTAGTATCCCAAAGAATTTATATTTCTCTTTTGATATTTTGGGTAGTAATTACTAATTACTGAAAAGAAATAACCATACTTCATTTCAATTAATTATCAGGTTATTCTTCTATAAGGGATACTGTCATTTTTATTTGCAAGGGAACATGCTCTACATCTTCATATTCTAAGCATGTGGTAACTTTCATGATTTAATTGGATAATGTTTGATTTATCATCTTATTATGTTATCAAAATATATACTCCAGATACTAGTTTGCTGTCACTTGCCTTGTATCATTAATTATGATTAAATGGCTCTTTCTCTATAGTTAATTAAATTTGCTATTGCTACCTTTTGGAGATATCTTGTTGCACAAAAAGATGTGTTAGTGTTATATAATGCATATATGTAATCTATCTGAAATTTTAAGGGAAATCAAATGTCTTTCAAGTTACATTAGTCTTGAATGAATGTGACATTTTGAGGAATTCAAATCAAACCCACTTCTGAAAATATGACATGCTATGTCTTCAACTTTTTGGCAGGTTATAATTTCCATATGCTTTGAAGATATATCTGTCTTAAGCCTTGAGAGTTTTTTTTCTTCTTGTTTTTATTAAGTACTACATCTTTGTTAGACAACGATTTCATATTGGAACGGACAATTCACTAATCTTTTCTTTTCTTTAATGCACAGAAATTGGCTTCCTCTGAGGAACTAGAGTATACTTTTGGTGCTGATCAGTTTGAACAAAAGACTTCAACAAACTCATGGTGCTTAGGCTAGTTTGTTTGTCCATTATGTATCATCATATTTAAGGTTTATGAAGTGTTGGTTACATTCTTAAGCATTTAAGTTGCGACCAACATAAGGATCTTTATGTAGTTGTAGTTATGAATCCTAACCAAAGTGTTAATGTTATAATTTGTCAAAAAAAAAAAAGTGTTAATGTTACAAAGATATTATTATTAGATCCAAAGTATGTTTCTTAGATTATTTGAGATTTTCCTCTATTTCAATTTGTATTCCTAGGAGTAGGAGTCCTATGATGATACTTAAGTTGGACTATGGTTGACTTCTCTAAGTTGGTTATGGAGTTTGAGCATATAAGATATAGGAGACCAATTGAGAAACTATGAAATATTTATAGGCTAAATAAAATGAATCATCTTATAGTAAGACTTTATAAACTATTTTTTATCAAAGAGTGTCATTAGAATTTTGTTCGACAACATGATAAGTTGGATCAAAATTCTCTTCATTTCTAAAACTACTATAAAAATTTTATTTATTTAAATCGAATATATTTTATAGAGGTTAATATCTCTAAGTTGGATAAAATTCTAATGAATGACAGAGTTCTCTTTTGAGATTCAACACTTTTGCATTATTGAAATAATTTCAAACTCAACCTTTTGTCGGAAAGATATTAATTGTTACTATTTCATCTACTATCCATAAATAAGTCTAGTAGCACAAAATATCATTCAATATATTAAAGTAAAAGTAGTATTATAGTAAGTTTGACATTTGTCATCTTTTAAGCATGCTTACTACTACCTCCGTACCAAAATATATGTCGTTTTGACCATATCACACAAATTAAGAAATGTAATCATTGTTGTATGGAAAAGATAAATTATGGGTTAGTTTACAAAATTATCCCTCATTAATGGTATGGGAAAGATAAATTATAGAATTGAAAGAAGAAAGAGAAATAATTAGTTAAGGGTATAAAAGGAAAAAGAGCATTAAATGCTTTATTGGTAATGTAAAACGACATATATTGTGGTACAAATTTTTTTCTCAAAACGACATATATTTTGGTACGGAGGGAGTATTTATAAAGTTTCTTATATTAGTAATACTTCTATTTCTATAACTATTTTGATTATTATTTAACAATATTTTATTTGTTAATTATTAAACATTGCCATAATAATTGTCTTGGGACTTGGGAGAAACAGTTTTTTTTTTGGTATAGAAGCTAATAAAAAGAAAAAAGAAAATTAAAATGAAAGACTAAATACGAGGGAAGTAAGTTCCCATTGCGTCATTCCTAAGAAGTTTACGAAGGTCTTCTGGAGGAGATGGATGATTCAGGAGGTCGGCATCTGATGATGCTCCAAGTTTAGCAAAAAAGTCTGCACATTGATTCCCTTCTCTAACACTATGTTTGTTTCAATGGAAAGATAGTAAGAGGGAGAGAAAGTTGAAGGAAAGAAAAACTTTCTCTTGTTTGGAATGAGTGAAAATGGAAAAGGAAAGAAAATTTTATGTGGGTCCCACATTAATATGCTTTCCCCTCAAATATGAGAAGAAAGTGGGAAGAACATAGATTTTAGTCTAAAAAGACAATTCAGCCCCTATATTAATTGTACTTGTCCATGTTAATTTCTTTTTCTTTCCGAAAATAGCAAATCTATGTGGCATCCTTATTTTTTGAAGTCTAAGAATATGTCATCTTTATTTTTCTTCAAATCATGCATTTTTATATTTTAATTTATTAAATTAATACATGTTTATAAATATACAATAATATTTCTATATAAGGGTATATATGTCATTTACTAAACATACATACCTTTCTTTCCTTTCACTTTCACTTCTACCAAACAAACTAAAAATCATCTCACTTTCCACTCACTTTCAATCCTTTAACATTCTTTCCTTTCATTTTCTTTCCTTTCACTTTCTTTTGTAATCCAAACACACCCAGTGTGTGGCGTAGAGCACCATTGGTTTGAGATAACAACTCCTTGATATCATGGATCAACACAGCATAAATATAATACTTAACTTGTGGACTTTTGATGAGGTTAGCACATAGTAAAGAGTCAGAGTAGCAGACAAGTTCATCGATATCCATGTCTTTGGCCAACAAGAGGCCCCTAAAGATATCACTCAGTTCCGCGAGTAAAATGTCAGATGATCCTTGAATGGAGCCTGTGAAACCTGCAAGATAATGACCGAAGGTGTTTCTAATAATGCCGCCAAATCCAGCTCGAACAGGAGTACCGAGACAACTTCCGTCCACATTCAGAATGGTACTAGAAAAGTTATTATTGTTCCATCTGATACATATCTTCTAACTCGTCGTTAGAAGTGGGAGAGAAACAATTTCTTAATGCTTCGACCATAGCTTGAATGTTGAAGGAGAGACGACTTAAGGGTCAAGTCTCATTGTTCAAACACATCAAATTTCGGTGTCTCCAAGACCACCAGACAGCGGCCGAGAAAGTGAAAGCGTGTGCACCTGTGGTACCCTGCTTGAGCCGGTGGTACACATCCTAGTTTGAGAAGAAATCTAAATTGTTGAAACCAATGTGGTTTCAAAGATAATGAGAGAAACAGTTTTTTAAAACAAATTTTGGGAGTCATCTGGAAAAAAAAATATTCAGAGTAAAGTATGGATAAGTTCAACTAATTTTTTTTACTACTTTAATTAAAAAAAATACATATTCTTTAGGTTAGTATTTTTTTCGTGGTCGCTTTTATTGTTTTTTTCTTTTGCTTCTATTAATTGAAATTGAAAATCACGCACGATTTCCTTCTCCCATTGAAAAAATGCAGTGATATATTTAGATTATAAAATAGTCCAAATACATGGATTGGTTTCCGTGTTTTTCTTCTTACCTACTTTGGACCCTAAAATTTATTGGGTGCGGGGAAAAAATTACAAAAGGTAATTTTATTAAACCCTAAAAATTGAATCATGTTATAACTTTTTTTTGACAAAAATCATGTTATAACTTATTCGCTCGCTATAAACAAAGTTAATTAATGTATCAGTTCCATCGCCATCATGGCCTTCTTTGCTCTGCTTTTGTGTTCGGTTTTTCATCTTCAAAATTTTCCATGGAACGACATGTTCTTTGCTTTCCATGCCAATGTTTCTCGTGGTGGGTGGGCCCCACAATCCCTCTCACTGTTCTGTCTGTGTTCGTCTATCTATGGAGTTCATACGTAGTAATAATAAAGTGTGAGAAAATGAATTAATTGAACTGAGTTGGTGTCGGACACCAAACACGTCTTTGATCAGAGGTGTCGGTGCTACAGAGGTAATTTTACTTGAAAAAGATTTGGTAGAATTTAATGATCTATTTTTACATATCATTTCATTTGTTGATTCATAAATTGTGAAGCCCAGACACAGACACCGGACACGGCATGGACACTGACACGTCGACACGAATAACTTTTTTGAAAAAGTGACATATTTTAATGTAATTGTAAGTGTCAGTGTCGGTGTCGGACACGACACACGACACACCTAATCTAAGGAGTGTCGGAGCTTCATAGTTCATAAATAAGAAAAAATTGATTGTTGATATTATATGTGTATCTTTGAATAGGGTTTGAGGTTTAATAGAACATGTTCCCACCTTGTTTGCAAGAAGTCTATAGTTTTATTTAAGCCATGTCTTTGTACTCTTGTGTTAAGTGAGTGAACCATTTGAGATATTGATAAAAGATTGTTAAATTCTTCATGTGTCAAATATGACCATGATGCACTTCTGCGTGTTATGTAGCTCATAAGGAACAGGATCAATGAGAGTATTAATCTGAGGTTTGAAAGAGAACATAATGGCTGGTGTAATGGAGGATTGAAATTTTCAGTTTTGACATTCCGTCATCACAAGCATTTTGGCAAGGCCAAAATTTGATGTAGGAGTTTTTCTGCACAAATGGCTAGCACGCAAAAATCAATATTGAGGTAGAATCTTTTATTCATTTGTTGAAATTTTGGGACTGCACAAACGTAAAACTTCAAGGATCTATGGATGCATTTTGCCTTTTATTTAAGATGTGTCTTTGTACTCTTGTGCCTAATTTGTTGCCACCACTCTTGGGTTAACTACTCTTACATGAGGTAGAACCTTTTGTTCATGAGTCATGACCCTGTCTCTCACATGTACACACACAAAACAAAGATAGAAATGAGATCATATCCTCACACAGAGGATTAATGTCTCTGGTCTACAGTCTACTACATGTTTTTGCAAGTTTAAGCCAACTATCATGAAAAAGCTCTTTGTAACGCAAAATCTTTTTTATATGTATTTCTATATATGCTTGGACATTTTACACTATAAGAATAAGAATAACTTGCAAAACATAGCAAATATATACCGTAAGAATAAAAGTAACTTCTACTTCCTTTTCATTTTAACTTTATACGTTAATAAGAAACAAAAATGTGCTTTCTTTTCTTGAACTAAATGCTAAGAACTATGAACATTATTTGGTTTCTTTCACATAATTGGCGGAGCACGCATCTGATCTTTTTCTTTGGCCATAGTTTACTTCTATGTTGGACAAAGTATGGAATATGATTAAGCTTTTTATATATATAGCATCCCACCTTTTATCTTATCTTCTTCACCCTGGTGTTATATTATTCATTGTTCTGAATATCTGTAATAAATACCTTCATTAAGTCCATTTTCTTTGAAGCAACTATTCAAATTGGTAAGTGTTTGTTATTATTTATTTAATTTCATCATAAACCTACCTGCCAGTTTAATCTAAAAATTAGTAATTTCTTGTGCATACCAGTTATCTACTAGTGCAATAATCGTTCATTATAATCAACTCAGAAGTCAGCATCCATTGTTTCGAAGATTCTCTTCAAGTGCTCCTTCTGGTACGATGTTATAATATTCTTTATTTCTTACTAAATATTACTAATTGTTGATGATAATTAGAGTTACTTTACTTCTAATGTTCTTTTATTATTTTCTTCATGCTCACATATTGTATTCAATTTGTTCAATATTAAGTTATTTGGGTCTTTTCAATTTGTCTTTACTATAATTTTATTATGATTTAATTCATACTCATTGAGTCGCCCGTTAATGTAAAGAGTTTTTTACACTGTTAATTAATTAATTAAATCATAACCGTTATATCATTACACATTTTTTACTTTTATCATCAGCAATCAACTATAAGTGACTCTCTTGTTGTTGTGAGTGTATGTCCCAACCTCTCTGATTTTCTGCTTCATTGTTCATAATTTCTCTTTTATTTTTCCTTCAAATTTTTTTCGTCTTGTGGACATCACTTTATACTTCTAGTTCTAGCATGCTATATTTTGCTCTTTTGTAGTTTACGTTACACTTGCTGTTCACGTCACATTTTGTCATTTTATTATATATATTACATGTAGAATTTATTTTTATACATATTTTATTGAGTTAGATGGATTATTTAGGGTAAATTAGTGTTAAAATCCCTCCCCTCGGTTGAACCAAACAGATCTAAAATTAACCTCCAGAACATAAGTTTGACAAAGAACCGAATTGTGTGGATATTCACACGAACTTTGACGAGAAAACCTTGCTTTAACTAAAGTAGAGTTCAAGTTTTTCTTGCTTTTTAAAGTTGAGGAGGAGGTGCTATCTAAAATATATATAATTGAGCCAATTCATGAATTAAACGAATCAAATTATAGTTCAAGTTCCATACTAATATTTTTATCTCCTCTGCCATTCTTTCACACACCATTTTCTCATTCTGAAACACACATATATATATACTTTACATCAATAACTGAATTCTCTCCTTCGTACTATTGAACTAAAATTTGAAAGTTATTATCACATAGGTCATATATGTAAAATTTTATTTTTATTTAACGTTATTTGATATGTCATTGGACTATATCTAAATTAAGCATAGTGCTATCAACATTCCCTACTCTCATTGGATGAAATTCATGTGTGTCCCATATTTTTCTTGTGGCCTCACCACTTTATGTGGAATCTATTTTAAAAGGTAGGACCCACAAGGATTTTATATGATAGGAGAGTGAATGTTGGAGTGGATGTTGCTGACACTCAATATAATGATAAAAACTTTCAATCAAATTATAAGTTTTAAAATGCATAAATCTAGCGAAAAGTAATTGAGTGGTCTAGATTAGGTTCAACTTTAATTATTTTAATTAGCTGTACATTTTGTTAGAACTAATTTATTCTAATTTTGTATGTTTGATATTATTTTACTTGCACAATGTGATAATTTAGGGACATCATCGTTTAAGGGAGAAAAAAGATGGATTTTTTAATTGAACTATCAAAAGGAGCTGTTTCAAAACTTGGAGAATTGGGAGTGGAGTCTACCTTGAAGCAATTTAAATATATGATTCAATACAAAAAAATTATAGCCAATTTGAATGAAGAAAGTGAGAATTTGAACTCTTTGAAACAATCATTGCAAGGTTGGGTGGATGCAGAAAGAAGGAAAGGAAATGAAATTCCACCAAACATTTCAAAGTGGCTCTCTAACGAGGCAGCAATTGAAGTCGCGTTACAAAGCTTCTATGGAAATATTGTTAACAAGAACAAGAAATGTTTTTCTGGGCAATGTCCAGATTTGGCATTTAATTACTCATTGGGTAAGAAAGCCACTAAAAGAATCGAAGATATTACAAGATTGAAGGAGGAACGAAAAGAACTTTCCCTTGTATCTTACCGTAAAGCTGCACCAGCACTTGGATTGACCTTCACAAAAGATTACAAGAGTTTGGAGTCCAGAAACAAAATAATAGCAGCGTTCATAGAAAAGCTGAAGGATGATCAACTCAAAAGGATAGGCATTTGCGGGATGGGTGGAGTGGGCAAAACCACACTTGTGAAGGAACTCATTAGAACTGTAGAAAATAAGTTGTTTGATAAAGTTGCGATGGCCGTAGTATCCCAAAATCCTGATTATGAGAAGATCCAAAGAAAAATTGCTGATGATATAGGATTGGAGTTAAAAGGACAGAGCCTAGAAGGAAGGGGCGGGGAAATACTTCAAAGGTTGTTGGAATTTGAAGAAAAGAGGGTTAAGGTGCTAATAGTCTTAGATGATGTGTGGAAAGAGCTTAATTTTGAGTTGATGGGACTTTCTTCTCAAGACCATCAGAAGTGTATAAAAATAATATTCACATCACGAGATGAAAAAGTGTGCCAAAATAATAGAAGCCACGAGAATGTACATGTCTCAGTGTTGCTACAGGATGAAGCTTGGAACCTATTTCAAGAAATGGCGGGAGATGTTGTAAACAAACCTGACATTAATCCAATAGCAAGAGAGGTTGCAAAGGAATGTGCTGGCTTGCCTCTTGCAATTGCGACAATTGGAAAAGCACTTGAAAATGAAGAAAAGATTGTGTGGGACGATGCCCTTCAACATTTGAGAGACTCCCAATCATCATCCTTCTCAAACATGCAGGAATGTGTATATTCACGTATTGAACTTAGCTTCAACTTTTTGGGTAGTGAAGAACACAAGTCATTCCTTTTCCTCTGTGGATTGTTTCCAGAGGACTTTGATATTCCTATTGAAAGTGTATTCCGTCATGGAGTGGGCTTGCGGATGTTTAAGGCAGTTGATAGTGTTTGCAAAGCAAGAAATCATGTAAATTCTTTGGTGAAGAGTCTGAAAAAATGTTTCTTATTGCTAGACGGTGAAGACCCAGCGTGTGTAAAGATGCATGATGTTGTGCGTGACGTTGTCCTAAAAATTTCCTGTAGAGAAGAACTTGGAATTTTGGTGCAGCGTAATTCTGAGTTAAAGGAGGTGAAACAAAAACAAGAGACATGCCTTAGAATGTCACTTATTTTGAATGAGAACATTGAGTTAAACAGTGACCTAGAATGTCCAACACTAGAGATTTTACAAGTTCAATCACAAAGAGAAAATGAAGATATGGCGATATGGCCAGAGAACTTCATCCATGGAATGACTAAACTCAAAGTTTTATATATTCAAAATTTGTGCATTCCAAATACATCATCTCATTTTCACGCTTCGTTCAACACCTCTGTCAACCTTCACACATTGCAACTAGAAGGATGTGATCTTGGAGATATATCTATAATTGGTAAGGAGGTCAAGAAACTAGAAATCTTAAGTTTTGCCAATTCAAATATTGAAGAACTTCCAGCTGAAATTGGGAATCTGGGATTTCTCAAATTATTGGATTTGACAGGTTGCAATTATCTTAATTTTATTTCTCCTAATATCTTAGCAAGGCTATCACAATTGGAAGAACTTTATTTTAGGATAAAAAATTTTCCTTGGTTGCTAAACAAAGAATTTCTCAAAGAGTTAAGAAATCTTTCGCCTAATCTAAAGCTTCTTGAGATCAACGTAAGGAATTTAACAATCTTACCAAATGATTTGATTTTCAAAAACCTAGAAAAATTCTGGATTTATGCAGTTCCGTATGATTCTCATAAGCGTTGTGGATATTTGGAGCCAAGTACCATACAATTAAGAGCTTTAGATTACAACTCTATAAAGAGCAGTTTGATGACCATGCAACTGATGAAGGAATGTGAAATTCTCATTTTAGAGAAAGTGAAGGACTTAAAAAATGTCATCTCTGAATTAGGTGATTGTGGACTCCAATGCATGAAAGACTTAAGCCTTGATTCTTGCCCTGATATTGAGTGTATCATCGATTGCAGTACTCCTTTGTCTGCCTTCCCACTAATCAAGTCATTGTCCTTGACGAAACTTGAGAAGATGAGGGAAATAATCCATGCACCCGATCACCTTGAAACCACAAAAGCAATGATCAAATTCTCATATTTAGAGAAATTGGAGTTGAAGTACCTTGAAAATCTGATTGGCTTTAGTAACTCCATTTATTCAAATGAGCATCCAATTCATCATGTGAGTAGAATATTTTTGTTAGTTGTTTGTTATATATGTTACCATTTTTTAGTGATACTTCTTCATTCAAACTCTAGCACGACTTCTCATATGATAAAATGTTATTTCTAGCTCTTATTTCACTGCTCTTTATTATATTTTAAAATGTCAAACATTTGATTAATTTTGTGTTATGTTTTCATTTTTATAATATGTTGGGAGGGCTACTAAATTTATTTATGTGTCTCCAGGATGATGAAGTCTCAGTTAGTGCCAAGTTGTTTTCATCTAATTGGATGAAACAATTCCCAAAATTGGATACAGTATTGTTAAAAGGTTGTATTTCCATAGAGATGGTATTTGACTTGGAAGGGTATTCAGAATCTAGCGGCCATGAACTAGATTCATTTTTGTTTCCTCAGCTAAGAAAACTTGAGATATCACACATCAATAATCTGTCATATGTGTGGGGTAATGTTCCATGTTGTGTTCAAGGCTTTCATAATTTGAGATTTCTAAGAATCTCAAAGTGTGACACTTTAAAATATGTATTTACTTCTAATATTGTTAGAGCAATCACAAATCTTGAGGAATTAGAAGTAAGCTCTTGTGCAAATATTGAGAACATAGTGATTTGGAGCAGAGATGATAGAGAGGATGACAATATTAAAAGACATGTGACAACTATTGGGTTTAACAAACTATGTTCTTTTTCACTTTCAAAGCTCCCAAAGCTTGTGAATGTTTGTTCAGATTCTCTTGAATTTCAATGCCCATCCTTGACAAAATTTGAGATTGAAGAGTGTCCTATGTTGGAAATATCTATATCACCACCCCACATCCTTACAAATGAAGAGAATATCAATGTCACAAATCAAGACAATATCAATGTCACATATTCAGCAAATACAGAAAATGATGGTATTTCAAGTTTTAAAGCAAATAAATCAAGGTCTTCTACTTCGACCCTTATAGGATGTAGCTCATTTCTACCCAAATTTTTTTGCCAAAGACTTACAAATAAGAGAGTTAATAAGGTACATCATTTCACTGCATATAATTTTAACCCTTATTTATAATTTCTTTAATAATATTTATTGTGTTGGCAGGAAGTATCAGTACCACGAGTACTAGAGGATTGTGTACCTTACATTTCTGAAAAGAAGAGCAAGAAAGTAAAAAGTCACATGCCTGTTCTAGAAGACCTCAGCATAATAAAATGTGATTTGCTGGATGTAGTATTTATTTTCGAAGAAGAATCCAATTTACTAGGTCCTTCACATCTGAAAACCATCAAAATTGAAGATTGTGACAAGTTAAAGGTCATTATGGCTAGAAGAGAAGAGAGGAAAGACATGATTAACTTTTTTACTGACTTGAAGTCTCTTCACTTGAAAAAGCTCCCAAATCTTGTGAGGTTTTGCATTTCTGAAATATACGAGTCTTGGGACAAACAAAAATGCATGGTATGTAACAAAATTTTGACTATATTTGGTATATTTTTCAAATATGTAGCTATGAAGTGCTACATTCAAAATGAATTAATAGTGATCAAACAATACAATAGTGGTTGACAAGAGTTAAAGAAACTAATAGTGATCACTGCAATACATAATTACTTATATGATTTTTTTCAAACAATTTTGTAGGATGAACAAGAGGCAGATCACATAAGGATAACATGTCACCCACTAATGGATGAATCCTTGTTTCCAAACATAACCTCTTTACTCATAGAAGCATGCCCCAAAATCAACATTTTGTTTTCAGATTTGTCCATGAGTGGTCTTAAGCATCTTCAGAAGCTAGAAGTACGAGATTGTGAGAACATGGAAGAAATATTATCTTATCAAGAAAAAACAAAAGCAAGTTCAAGTAAGATTATGTTCCCTGCATTGCAACATCTATGTCTTATTAAGCTGCCCAACCTTAAGGCCTTCTCTCAATGTCACTATAATCTTGATTTTCCATCACTGCAAAAAGTGGAAATTGGAGATTGTCCGAATATGGAAGTGTTTTCAAGAGGATTTTCTGATTCACCGAAGCTTGAGGATCTCTCCATAGAGATTGAATATGCCACCAACAACTATATACATAACAAAGACATCAATGCCACTATACAAGGATTTAAAGCATTTGTAAGTCTCCTCTTATTACATATAACTTATATTCATAAATTTCATGATATATCTTGTGCAGTTAAATAATTTCAAATAAGTATTTGTAATAGTTGATTAGGAGCAAGCTGTAACATCCCAAATTTTTTTATCCGAAATATTACCTAACAATATTAAATTATTTTGAAAACACGGCTGTTTATTTTTTTACAAAAAGTATTATTAATATAAAATACTCAAGTGAAATTCAAGGAAATATAAACTTATTATAACTAACTAATAGTTGACATTCTAAATGATAGAACTTGTTAAGAAGTCTCACATCAGTTGCGAGATTGCCTTAATATGTGTTTATAAGTGAGGTTAATCCTCACCTTACAAGCCGGTTTTGTAAGGTTGAGTTAGGTTCAACTCTTAATTCTAATATGGTATCAAAGTCTCTCCACGATCCGATGGGCCACCTTCTATCAGGTTTCTGATCGGGTCATCCACCATTTATATTCGCAATCCAAGCCCAATAAAGTTGGGCGCGAGGGGGTGTGTTAAGAAGTGTCACATCGATTGCGAGATGGAGATAGCCTGAAAATGTGTTTATATGAGAGAGTAATTTTCATGTTACAAGCTAGTTTTGTAAGGTTGAGTTTAGCCCAACTCTAAATTCTTAGAAATCTAATTAAAATAAAAATGTACTACTAAATATTATTTATTACCTATATAATTCTTAAATTACAAAACTCTTTTTGCCCTTGTTCACGCTTCAAGTAAAATCATCAATGATGTCTTTCTTTAGTACCTCAAATGTTAACTGTAAAGGTTCAATTTCCTTACCCATATTGAATCATACTCACCATAAGAAAAATGTCATAAAACTATAATATTGTTAAGAAGTCCCACATCGGTTGCGAGATGGCCGAATATGTGTTTATAAGTGAGGGGCAATCCTCACCTTACAAAACCGGCTTGTAAGGTGAGGATTGCCCCTCACTTATAAACACATATTCATTTTTTTTTTTTTTGAGAACAAAACAATTTTTGATATAATATCAAAACAAATATTCAACAGGAATCTGAAACATAACAAGCATGAAGTTTCTCAAGGTACACAACTATGTCCTGAACCGTAAAACTAAAGAAAACAAGCCGAATTTGTCCCAATACCAAAACTACAAAAATACAGGGCCAAAATAGAAATAGTAGACATAACAAGATAAAATTGGGATCAAAATCAAGCATCTGCAATGGTAACCTCAACCTCGACACCAGGTTCAATGGTGATAGAAGTAATCTGCTTAACAACGTCTGGGGAACTGTAAAGGTCAATGACTCTCTTGTGCACACGTAGTTCAAATCTATCCCAGGTGTTGGTACCTTCTCCACAAGGGGTTTTGCGAGTAGTGATATTTAGAACTTTGGTGGGAATTCTAACTAGTCCCTTCACCCTAAGATGTTTATCCTTAGCACCACGAATCAAATCAGCACAAACCTTTTCGAGATTTTTGACGTGCTTGGAGGAAAGGGTGATCCTAATCTTGTGTTCTTGTGATTCTTCCAAACCGGGCTTGGTGGGTTTCATCGCAGCGTCACTCAATTCTAAGATGGTATCAGAGCCTCTCCACGATTCGCTGGGCCACTTCCGATGGCCGCCTGCTATCGATCGGGTCATCCGCCGCATGACCGCCTGCTATCGATCGGGCCATCCACAATTTATATCCGCGCTCCAAGCCCAATAGTGCTGAGCGCGAGGGGGTGTGTTAAGAAGTCCCACATCGGTTGCGAGATGGCCTGAATATGTGTTTATAAGTGAGGGGCAATCCTCACCTTACAAGCCGGTTTTGTGAGGTTGAGTTAGGCCTAACACTCAATTCTAAGAAATATAATATTCACCAATCATAAATAAGGAAAAATAATCATTTTGCCAAAACCTTTTCCTAGGCTCAATCCTTCATGCAATGCAAGACTCTAATGATCCGGATAGAAATAACCCATACCAATGAGAAAAACTGGACTGGCACTAAGGCTCTTGCCTCACAAAAGCGTCGATAACAAACCCATACCAATGGGAAAACCTGCCACAAATTAAAGGCACATAATTGTCATCTTGCCGCAATTAAGGACCCGAAAAGCGTCAATTTGCCACAAAGGCTCAACCACAAAGATTCCAATGTACAAACCTATATGGTATCCAACTCAACAGAATTATTTCTTTTCGAGGACCAACACAAACTTAACTTCGGACACAGCCTTTCACAAACCATCCTCATACTGACCGTACACACACATATGGATTGAACATCATTAACAATACGATTTATGTGTAAAATCTTAAAATCATAATCATGTATACGAACAGAAGTAAATTTACCAACATAACAGTACATATAAATAATTCAATCATAGTATTTAATTGAACACAAACATAAGCTATACTTACATAATAATTTATAGAAATTCATCAAAATATATACGGAACAAACACTCACTAAATCTAAATCTAAATACAATTGAAGCTTACAATTAATTTTCTTACTCCCTAATCGACAAAATTCGATAAATAAATAATAAATCAAGAAATTTTACCATAACGAATATATGTACTGTGTATATAAATATTGGGGTATTACATAAGCCATTAATTCATTATTTGTATATTACAAATCAGACAATACATTTGTGAGACCATTAAATGAATATTTTGTAGGTGGATTTACATAGATGTGAGATGTTGAATTTGACGGAGCTCTGTGATAAAGGCATGTTTGGATACTTTGTCAAAGAACAAGCTATGAATATCACAAGATTTCATAGATTATCAATGCTCGTACCACTCAGTGACATACAAATGCTTAAACATGTGAGGGAACTCAATGTAAAAATTTGTGATTCAATGGTTGAGGTGTTTGAATCAGTAGGAGAAGTTAAAGAAAAAAGGGATGCTCCCACACATTATCAGCTACAAAAAATTACATTGCATCATTTGCCAAGATTGAGTCAAATATGGAAACACGATATTACAGAGTTTGTAATATTTCAGAATCTAAGAGAAATTCAAGTTTCATATTGCCATAATTTGAAGTATTTACTCTCCTATTCTATGGCTAGAAGCCTTGTGCAACTTCAGAAAATAGTAGTTGAAAATTGTAAAATGATGGAGGAGATAATAACTAAGGGAGAGGAAATATATATAGAAGGAGGCAACAAAGTCAAGACTTTATTTCCTAAATTGGAGGAATTGAGACTTATTTATCTTCCTATGCTGGAATGTGTTTGTTCAGGAAATTTTGACTATGATATCTTATGCACCGTTGAAGAGGAAGAGGAATTCAATAATAATAATGATAAGTTTCAGATTTCATTTCCAAAATTAAAGGAATTAAAGTTTATATATGTACCAAAGCTGAAGTGTTTTTGTTCAGGGGTGTACAACTACAATATCAGTCTCTTGTCAACTGAAGAGTGCCCAAATATGAGAACCTTTCCCTATGGAAATGTTATAGTAAATGTTCCTTACCTTCATAAACTAGAATGGGATCGGGTATATATACACACACTTGGAGATCTAAACTTGACAATATATTACCTTCGAAATTCAGAGAAATACAAGGTACGTACACACATACATGAGGTCTCCCTACTTGAACATTATATGGAACTAGATATAGATCAACGCGTTGCACAGATGATTAGAAATATATCTGTTAATTAGTGAGAATAAGAATGATTATTATTATTTTTTTGTAAGAGAATAATGACAATTTTATAAGATGTATATCAAATCATCTTAATTATATTTTGTAACTAATAAAATGAAATAAAATAAATGTGTTATCGACAATGACATAAATGTCTTTTGTGTTGCTTGCTAAGATACTATATTAGTGATGAAATAGAATGTATAATAGTAGCAATGCATATGTAGAGTGACACATAAGATTTTAAATGACATGACAAAATATTGATGAGATGTCAACACAATAATTTGGGGCTCTAAATTAATAATATAATAATAAATTGATAGATAGATAGATAGATTATAATTATAATAGATTACTCAATTAATTTAAAATATATTATAGACTAACTAAATACATCGATTCAATTTGATGTTGGCTGTTGTGTGTTATGTAGGCGGAGTTGCAAAAGTTAGAGACATTTAGATATGTAGATGAAGAGCTTCTTGGCTACATCAAAAGAGTAACAAAACTTGTCATTGTAAAGTATCACAAGCTACTGAATTGTATATCATCCAACATGATGCACTTATTCTCGCATGTAGAGTGTCTCAAAGTGAAAAAATGTGACTGCTTAGAAGAGATATTTGAATCAAATGATAATATGTTGCAGTCTGAACTACGGACCTTAGAGTTGTATTCTCTTCCAAAACTGAAGCATATTTGGAAAAATCATGGTCAAATTTTAGGATTTGAGTATTTATCGACGATAACCATTAAGCAGTGCAATGAATTGGAACATGTGCTTCCGGATGTATCCATGGTCACAAGCCTTCCAAATTTACAGTATCTCAATGTTTATAAATGTGAGAAGATGAAGGAGATCATTGGGAATAATTCATGTGTACAGCATAATGCTAAGATTAAATTCCCAAATTTGTTTCGAATTTGGCTAGTGAATCTTCCTAGCCTCAAATGGTTCAGTCGAAGCTCTTTCCCTTGCTATGTTGAGATGCCACAATGTGGTCGTATAAGAATTGAAGACTGCCCAAAGATGAAGACCTTTTGGTATGATGGAACTTTATACACACCACGTCTTAAAGTTGTGAATGAGGTGATACAAGGACATTTTAAATGATCGAGTACTGAACGAATGAATGAGGTATGAAATTGTCTCATTCTCCTTTGTTCTTCTATTTCTCCTTCATCAACAGAATAATGCATGCATTTCTCAAAGCTTATTTTTGTTTATTATTGAATTGAATCAAAAAGTAATATCATATTATTTGTGACAGAAGGAATTAATCAAAAAGTAATTAGATGTAAGAAATTGAAAGGAGCTCTGCAACTAACACAACTTCGTCTCCTAATTAAAGACAACATGTCATTTATTTGGTTGATGAAGATTTTGATCTCCCTTTATGCAGTCATTCATTCAATCAATCCATTCAGAAAAGTCTCAACCTCTTTTCTTTTTCCAGGTGTGTGTTTTCAAACTAATCATTTATAGATTCTAAGACATACTAATGATTTTAATGACTATAAAAGAGAATTGATATGAATTACAGAACTACAAACACATTTTTTGTGTGAAGTACTTTATCTTTGATACTTGATCTTTTAACATCTTCAAGGTTGCATTGCACTATCCATGTATTATATATGATTTTTTTTTAGAAGGTCTCAAACACAAGAACTAGCTTTGGCCCAAAAGCAATGTGTTGAGGCTTAATTATGTAGAGGCAGGCTATTGACAAATTCAAGCATTGGTTTTACAAATAAATGTATCTGACTATATATATGAGTCAGGATTTTTTGACACCCACTAATTTGACATCGAATATTATATTCCCTCCGTCCCATATTATAAGAGAAAAAAATAAAAATCATGCTTATTAAGAAAAAGTAAAACATAATAATTGAATGTATGTTATTTTGTATTTTCTTTGAAAAAAGTTGCATGGAAAGATGTAAAAACAATTTTTATTGGTTGTTTGTTATGAAAAAGATAAGAGAGAGTAAACTTTTCTTGAAAAGATAAATGTTTGTGTTTTTTCTTATATTTTGGGACGAAAAAAAGTTTTTTTGTCTTATATTTTGGGACGGAGAGAACTTCTCAATAACATTTTAACCGATATAAATTTTATAAAATCCACCGTTGAATCAAAAGTTTATATCATATAGACCACTTTTATAAAATGTCAAAAAAATATAAAATCATTTGATGTGTCTCAATAATCAATTAAGTAATATGCTTCCTGTGATTTCAATTTGATCATTAGCTGAATTTGACTAAATTTGATTTCAACTACTTCAAGTAATATGATATTTAAATAATGAGTGATTTAATTGAATAATGTTTGAGTTATCAAATTAGTATAATGTCAAAATATATAAGATATCAGTTGGTTGTCACTTTGCTTGTATCATTTATGATTAAATGGCTCTTTCTCTATGGTTAAAACAATTTACTACCTTTTGGAGATATATTTTATTGCACAAAAAAATATTAGTTTACCTTAATGCATATATGATATATGTAACCTATCTAAAAGTTTAAGGTAAATCAAATGCCTTTCAAACTACATTTGTATTGAATGAATGTGACATTTTGAGAGTATTCAACTTAAACCCACATTTGAATATATGATAATATGCTATGTGCTCAACTTCTTGACAGCTTTATATATAGAAAATTTTCATGTTCTATTGTCATGAAAACACTTTGAAGATATATATATCTTGAGCTTTGAGAGATAGTTTTTGATTAAGTTACATCTTTATTAGGAAAGGACTTCACATATTTGAAAGGACAATTCATTCACTAACCTTTTCCTTTCTTTAATGCAGAGAAATTGGCTTTCTCAGAGGAACTAAAATACTTTTTGTGCTGATCATAGTTTGAGCAAAATACTTCAACAATCTCATGGTGCTTTATGTTAGTTTTTATGGTCCAATATGTATCATCATATTTAAGGTTAATGAAAGTGTTGGTTACCTTCTTAATTTAGGATTCAAGTTGTTTGTTACTATTGTGACAACATAAGGATCTTGATGTAGTTGTAGTTATGAATCCTAACTAAGGTGTTAATGTTACAAATATATTATTATATCCAAAGAATGTTTCTTAGATTATTTTAGATTTTCCTCTATTTCAATTTGTATTTCTAGGAGCCCTATGATGATACTTAATTTGGACTATGTTGCCGGCTTCTCTATTACTAGATGTCAGGTGTTTTTCTCTGTATTCTTGAGTATAAAACTTCTTTTTTTTTTGGTAAATTAAAACTTCTTTATTCATGAGAGAAAATAATTCCAAATGAAAAATTGTTAAAAGTAGGTTCTTGCAAAATAAAAATTTAAATAAATTTTACTCTTTTTTATATAAATTGTGTCCGTTTATTAAAAAAATTTCCGTGAATAATCACTTTTATAATTTTTATCTTTTGCTACATACTTTCAAAAAAAAAAATAGAATCTAGAAGAAAAATAGGGGTTAATACCCTTTTACCCTTGTAAAATACACTAAATTAAATGAAAATTGCCTTACTTTTCTATAATTATTTTTGTTGCTTTACCCCTTTGATTCAGTTAACTATAATTTTTTAGTATAAATTCCGGCGGTTATATTATAATTTTATGGCGGTTTAGAACCCGCGCTAAAATTATATTTTGTGGCGGTTTAAAACCTTTGTTAAAATTATATTATATTGCGGTTATATTATAGTTGACTAAATTTGAAGAGTAAAACAAAAAAAAATTACAAGTAATTTTCGTGTATTTTAAGGGAGTAAATGAGAATTAACCCGAAAAAATTATAATGGTTACTCATTGAATTATTTTTTGACAACTGATTTATTAAGAAAAATATAAATTTCTTTTTTTAGAAAACCAACACAATATCTCGTTTTTATTTTTTAACCATTATAAATTCACACACACGAAATCGAACTCCGGTCATAAATTGAACTCTAGTCATGAACGTTCTATCTAACCATTTCTTAATAGTTAAAAGATCAAAACGAAATAAAAAAATAAGTTAGATACCAAAAAAGTAATTAAGCCTTTATTAAACCCTAAAAATTCAATTCTTTTATAACTTATTCATATTTATTAGTCGCTGTAAACTCAAGTTATTGTATCAGTTTCGTTATTCTGATTCTCATGTTGTGGTCAGCTCTGCTTTTGTATTCGGTTTTTCATCTTCAAAAGTTTCCATGGCCAACATGTTCTTTGCTTTCCATGCCAATGTTTCTCGTGGTGGGTGGGCCCCACAATCCCTCTCACTGTTCTGTCTGTGTTCTTCTATCTATGAAGTTCATATGTAATAATAAAGTGTGAGAAAATGAATTAATTGAACTGAGTTGGTGTCGGACACCAAACACGTCTTTGATCAGAGGTGTCGGTGCTACAGAGGTAATTTTACTTGAAAAAGATTTGGCAGAATTTAATGATCTATTTTTACATATCATTTCATTTGTTGATTCATAAACTATGAAGCCCACACACTGACACGGACACCGGACACTGACACGTCTGACATGGATAACTTTTTTGAAAAAGTGACATAATTCAATGTAATTGTTCGTGTCGGTGTCGGACACGACATGGGACACACCTAATCTAAGGAGTGTCGGAGATAGTTCATAAATAAGAAAAAATTGATTGTTGATATTATAATATGTGTATCTTTGAATAGGGTTTGAGGTTTAATAGAACATGTTCCCACCTTGTTTGCAAGAAGTCTATAGTTTTATTTAAGCCATGTCTTTGTACTCTTGTGTTAAGAGTGAACCATTTGAGATATTGATAAAAGATTGTTAAATTCTTCATGTGTCAAAAATGACCAGGACGCGCACTTCCGCGTGTTATGTAGCTCATAAGGAACTACAGGGTCAATGAGAGTATTAATCTGAGGTTTGAGCATTATTATTTTTGCCTATTACACCTATTATATATATTTTTGTGGGATATGTTAGAAAGAAATCCCATTAATTCACTTTTTTTTCTGAAGTTGCTTCTTGTATATCTAGAAGGTACATCAGAAAGAGAACAGAATGGCTGGTGTGATGGAGGATTGAAATTTTCAGTTTCGACATTCCATCATCACAAGCTTTTTGGCAAGGCCAAAATTTTATGTCGGAGTTTTTCTGCACAAATGGCTAGCACGCAAAAATCTAATATGGAAGTAGAATATTTTATTCATTTGTTGAAATTTTGAGCAAACGTAAAACTTCAAGGACCTATGGATGCATTTTGCCTTTTATTTAAGATGCGTCTTTGTGCTCTTGTGCCTAATTTGTTGCCACTACTCTTGGGTTAGCTACTCTTACATGAGGTAGTAGAACCTTTTGTTCATGACCCTGTCTCTCACATGTACACACACAAAACAAAGATAGAAATGAGATCATATCGTCACACAGAGGATTAATGTCTCTGGTCTACAGTCTACTACATGTTTTTGCAAGTTTAAGCCAACTATCATGAAAAAGCTCTTTGTAACGCAAAATCTTTTTTATATGTATTACTACATATGCTTGGACATTTTACACTATAAGAATAAGAATAACTTGCAAAACATAGCAAATATATACCGTAAGAATAAAAGTAACTTCTACTTCCTTTTCGTTTTAACTTTATACGGTAATAAGAAACAAAAATGTGCTTTCTTTTCTTGAACTAAATGCTAAGAACTAAGAACATTATTTGGTTTCTTTCACATAATTGGCGGAGCACGCATCTGATCTTTTTCTTTGGCCATAGTTTGCTTCTATGTTGGACAAAGAATTGGAATATGATTAAGCTTTTTATATGTTTAATATCTATAGCATCCCACCTTTTATCTTATCTTCTTCACACCCTGGTGTTATATTATTCATTGTTCTGAATTTCTAGTAATATATACCTTCTTTAAGTCCATTTTCTTTGAAGCAACTATTCTAATTGGTAAGTGTTTGTTATTATTTATTTAATTTCATCATAAACCTACCTGCCAGTTTAATCTAAAAATTAGAAATTTCATGTGCTTACCAGTTGTCTACGACTGCAATAGTTGTTCATTATAATCAACTCGGAAGTCAGCATCCATTGTTTCGAAGATTCTCTTCAAGTGCTCCTTCTGGTACGATGTTATAACATTCTTTATTTCTTACTAAATATTACTAATTGCTGATGATAATTAGAGTTACTTTACTTCTAATGTTCTTTTATTTATTTTCTTCATGCTCACATATTGTATTCAATTTCTTGAATATTAAGTTATTTGGGTCTTTTCAATTTGTCTTTACTATAATTTTATTATGATTTAATTCCACTGAGTCGCCCGTTAATGTAAAAAGTTTTTTACACTGTTAATTAATTAATTAATTAAGTAAATCATAACCGTTATATCATTACACAGTTTTTACTTGTATCATCAGCAATCAGCTATAAGTGACTCTCTTGTTGTTGTGAGTGTATGTCCCAACCTCTCTGATTTTCTGCTTCATTGTTCATAATTTCTCTTTTATTTTTCCTTCAATTTTTTTCGCCTTGTGGACATCACTTTATACTTCTAGTTCTAGCATGCTATATTTTGCTCTTTTGTAGTTTACATTACACTTGCTGTTCACGTCACATTTTGTCATTTTATTATATATATTACATGTAGAATTTATTCATACATATTTTATTGAGTTAGATGGATTATTTAGGGTAAATTAGTGTTAAAATCCCTCCCCTCGGTTGAACCAAACATATACTAAAATTAACCTCCAGAACATAAGTTTGACAAAAGAACCGAATTGTGTGGATATTCACACGAACTTTGACAAGAAAACCTTGTTTTAACTAAAGTAGAGTTCAAGTTTTTCTTGCTTTTTAAAGTTGAGGAGGAGGTGCTATCTAAAATATATATAATTGAGCCAATTCATGAATTAAACGAGTCAAATTATATATAGTTCAAGTTCCATACTAATATTTTTATCTCCTCTGCCATTCTTTCACACACCATTTTCTCATTCTGAAACACACATATATATATACTTTACATCAATAACTGAATTCTCTCCTTCGTACTATTGAACTAAAATTTGAAAGTTATTATCACATAGGTCATATATGTAAAATTTTATTTTTATTTAACGTTATTTGATATGTCATTGGACTATATCTAAATTAAGCATAGTGCTATCAACATTCCCTACTCTCATTGGATGAAATTCATGTGTGTCCCATATTTTTCTTGTGGCCTCACCACTTTATATGGAATCTATTTTAAAAGGTAGGACCCACAAGGATTTTATATGATAGGAGAGTGAATGTTGGAGTGGATGTTGCTGACACTACTCCTCAATATAATGATAAAAACTTTCAATCAAATTATAAGTTTTAAAATGCATAAATCTAGCGAAAAGTAATTGAGTGGTCTAGATTAGGTTCAACTTTAATTATTTTAATTAGCTGTACATTTTGTTAGAACTAATTCATTCTAATTTTGTATGTTTGATATTATTTTACTTGCACAATGTGATAATTTAGGGACATCATCGTTTAAGGGAGAAAAAAGATGGATTTTTTAATTGAACTATCAAAAGGAGCTGTTTCAAAACTTGGAGAATTGGGAGTGGAGTCTACCTTGAAGCAATTTAAATATATGACTATACAAAAAAATTATAGCCAATTTGAATGAAGAAAGTGAGAATTTGAACTCTTTGAAACAATCGTTGCAAGGTTGGGTGGATGCAGAAAGAAGGAAAGGAAATGAAATTCCACCAAACATTTCAAAATGGCTCTCCAACGAGGCAGCAATTGAAGTCGCGTTACAAAGCTTCCATGAAAATATAGTCAACAAGAACAAGAAATGTTTTTCTGGGCAATGTCCAGATTTGGCATTTAATTACTCATTGGGTAAGAAAGCCACTAAAAGAATCGAAGATATTACAAGATTGAAGGAGGAACGAAAAGAACTTTCCGTTGTATCCTACCGTAAAGCTGCACCAGCACTTGGATTGACCTTCACAAAAGATTACAAGAGTTTGGAGTCCAGAAACAAAATAATAGCAGCGTTCATAGAAAAGCTGAAGGATGATCAACTCAAAAGGATAGGCATTTGCGGGATGGGTGGAGTGGGCAAAACCACACTTGTGAAGGAACTCATTAGAACTGTAGAAAATAAGTTGTTTGATAAAGTTGTGATGGCTGTAGTATCCCAAAATCCTGATTATGAGAAGATCCAAAGAAAAATTGCTGATGATTTAGGATTGGAGTTAAAAGGACAGAGCCTAGAAGGAAGGGGTGGGGAAATACTTCAAAGGTTGTTGGAATTTGAAGATAAGAGGGTTAAGGTGCTAATAGTCTTAGATGATGTGTGGAAAGAGCTTAATTTTGAGTGGATAGGACTTTCTTCTCAAGACCATCAGAAGTGTATAAAAATATTATTCACATCACGAGATGAAAAAGTGTGCCAAAAGATGGGAAGCCAAGAGAATGTACAGGTCACTGTGTTGCTACAGGATGAAGCTTGGAGCCTATTTCGAGAAATGGCTGGAGATGTTGTAAACAAACCTGACATTAATCCAATAGCAAGAGAGGTTGCAAAGGAATGTGCTGGCTTGCCTCTTGCAATTGTGACAATTGGAAGAGCACTTCAAAACGAAGAAAAGATTGTGTGGGACGATGCCCTTCAACAATTGAGAGACTCCCAATCATCATCCTTCTCAAACATGCAGGAATATTCACGTATTGAACTTAGCTTCAATTTTTTGGGTAGTGAAGAACACAAGTCTTTGCTTTTCCTCTGTGGTTTGTTTCCAGAGGACTTTGATATTCCTATTGAAAGTGTATTCCGTAATGGAGTGGGCTTGGGGATGTTTAAGGTAGTTGATAGTGTTTGCAATGCAAGAATTCATGTAAATTCTTTAGTGAAGAGTCTGAAAAAATGTTTCTTATTGCTAGACGGGGAAGAGCCATCGTGCGTAAAGATGCATGATGTTGTGCGTGACGTTGTCCTAAAAGTTTTCTGTAGAGAAGAACTTGGAGTTTTGGTGAAGCGTAATTCCGAGTTAAAGGAGGTGAAACAAAAACAAGAGAAATGCCTTCGAATGTCACTTATTTTGAATAAGAACATTGAGTTAAAAAGTGACCTAGAATGTCCAACACTAGAACTTTTACAAGTTCAATCACAAAGAAAAAATAGAGTTATGAGATCATGGCCAAAGAACTTCATCCATGGAATGGCTAAACTCAAAGTTTTATATATTCAAAATTTGTGCATTCCAAAAACATCATCTCATTTTCACGCTTCGTTCAACACCTCTGTCAACCTTCACACATTGCAACTAGACGGATGTGATCTTGGAGATATATCTATTATTGGTAAGGAGATCAAGAAACTAGAAATCCTAAGTTTTGCCAATTCAAATATTGAAGAACTTCCAGCTGAAATTGGGAATCTGGGATTTCTCAAATTATTGGATTTGACAGGATGCAATTATCTTATTTTTATTTCTCCTAATGTCTTAGCAAGGCTATCACAATTGGAAGAACTTTATTTTAGGATAAACAATTTTCCTTGGTTGCTAAACAAAAAATTTCTCAAAGAGTTAAGAAATATTTTGCCTAATCTAAAGCTTCTTCAGATCAACGTAAGGAAGTTAACAATCTTTCCCAATGATTTGATTTTCAAAAACCTAGAAAAGTTCTGGACTTATGCAGTTCCGTATGATTCTTATAAGCGTTATGGATATTTGGAGCCAAGTACCATACAATTAAGCGCTTTAGATTACAACACTATTAAGAGTAGTATGATGACCATCCAACTGATGAAGAAATGTGAAATTCTCATTTTAGAGAAAGTGAAGGACTTGAAAAATATCATCTCTGAATTAGATGATTGTGGACTCCAATGCATGAAAGACTTAAGCCTTGATTCTTGCCCTGATCTTGAGTGTATCATCGATTGCGATACTCCTTCGTCCGCCCTCCCACTGATCAAGTCATTGTCTTTGAGGAAACTTAAGAAGATGAGGGAAATAATCCATGCACCTGATCACCTGGAAACCACAAAAGCAATGATCGAATTCTCAAGTTTAGAGACATTGGAGTTAAATTACATGGAAAAGCTGATTGGCTTTAGTAACTCCATTTATTCGAATAAGCACCGTCAAGCAATTCATCATGTGAGTAAATTATTTTTGTTAGTTGTTATTCATGTTATCATTTTTTTAGTGATTCTTCTTCATTCAAACTCTAGTACGACTACTCATATGATAAAATGTTATTTCTAACTCTTTATTATATTTTCAAATGTCAACATTTATTTAATTTTGTGTTATGTTTTCATTTTGATAATATGTTGGAAGGGCTACTAAATTTATTTATGTGTCTCCAGGAATTGACCTCTACCACTAACTTAACTGATTTAACAAACATTGAGGATGGTGAAGTCTCAGTTAGTGCCAAATTGTTTTCATCTAATTGGATGAAACAATTCCCAAAATTGGATACAATATTGTTAAAAGGTTGTATTTCCATAGAGATGGTATTTGACTTGGAAGGGTATTCAGAATTTAGCGGCCATGCACTAGATTCATTTTTGTTTCCTCAGCTAAGAAAACTTGAGATATCACACATCAATAATCTGTCATATGTGTGGGGTAATGTTCCATGTTGTGTTCAAGGCTTTCATAATTTGAGATTTCTAAAAATCTCAAACTGTAACTCCTTAAAATATGTATTTACTTCTAACATTGTTAGAGCAATCACAAATCTTGAGGAATTAGAAGTAAGCTCTTGTGCAAATATTGAGAACATAGTGATTTGGAGCAGAGATGATAGAGAGGATGACAATATTAAAAGACATGTGACAACTATTGGGTTTAACAAACTATGTTCTTTTTCACTTTCAAAACTCGCAAAGCTTGTGAATGTTTATTCAAATTCTCTTGAATTTCAATGTCCATCCTTGACAACATTTAAGATTGAAGAGTGTCCTATGTTGGAGATATCTCTATTACCACAACACATCCATACAAATCAAGACAATATCAATGTCACATATTCAGCAAAAACAGAAAATAATGATATTTCCAGTTTTAAAGGAAATAACTCAAGGTCTTCTAATTCGACCATTATAGGATGTAGCTCATTTCTACCCAAAATTTTTCATCATAGACTCACAAATAAGAGATTTAATAAGGTACATAATTTCATTCAATATAATTTTAACCCCTATGCATGAAGTCTTTAATAATATTTATTGTGTTAGCAGGAAGTATCACTGCCACATGTACTAGAGGATCATATACCTTGCATTTCGGAAAGGAAGAGCAAGAAAGTAAAAAGTCACATGCCTGTTCTAGAAGACCTCTGCATAATAAAATGTGATTTGTTGGATGTAGTATTTATTTTCGAAGAAAAATCCAATTTATTAGTTCCTTCACATCTGAAAACCGTCAAAATTGAAAAATGTGACAAGTTAAAGGTAATTATGGCTAGAAGAGACAAGGGAGAAGACATGATAAACTTTTTTACTGAGCTGAAGTTTCTTCACTTGAAAGAGCTCCCAAATCTTGTGAGGTTTTGCTTTTCTGGAATATACAAATCTTGGGACAAACAACAAGACATGGTAGGCAACACAATTATTTACTATATTTGATATGTTTTTCAAACATGTAGGTGTAGAGTGCTAAATTCAAAATGAATTAATATTCATAGTTTTTTTTTCCGAACAATAGTGGTTGACATGGTTAAAGAAACTAATAGTGATCACTGCAATACATAATTACTGATATGATTTTTTTAAAACAATTTTATAGGATGAACAAGAGGGAGATCACATAAGGATAACACATTACCCACTAATGGATGAATTCTTGTTTCCAAACATAACCTCTTTACTCATAGAAGCATGCCCCAAAATCAACATTTTGTTTTCGGATTTGTCTATGAGTGGTCTTAAGCATCTTCAGAAGCTGGAAGTACGAAATTGTGAGAACATGGAAGAAATAATCTTTCATCAAGGAAAAATAGATGCAAGTTCAAGTAAGATTATGTTCCATGCATTGCAACATCTACTTCTTATAAAGCTACCTAATCTTAAGGCCTTCTCTCATTGTCACTATAATCTTGATTTTCCATCACTACAAAAAGTGGATATTGAAGATTGTCCCAATATGGATGTGTTTTCAAGAGGGTTTTCTGATACACCGAAGCTTGAGGATCTCTCCATAAAGATTGAATATGCCACCAACAACTATATACATAACAAAGACATCAATGCCACTATACAAGGATTTAAAGCATTTGTAAGTCTCCTCTTATTACTTATAACTTATATTCATAAATTTCATGATATATCTTGTGCACTTAAATAATTTCAAATAAGTATTTGTAATAGTTGATAAGGAGCTAGCTGTAACATCCCAATTTTTTTTATCTGAAATATTACCTAACAATATTAGATTATTTAAAAACGCGGCTGTTTTTTTTTTTACAAAAAGTATTATTAATACAAAATACTCAAATGAAATTCAAGGAAATATAAACTTAATTAAAACTAACTAATAGTTGACATTCTAAACTATTTTAAATGATAAAATTTGTTAAGAAGTCCCACATACAACCTATATGGTACCCGACTCAACATAATTATTGTTTTTCAAGGACCAACACAAACTTGGCTTCGGATACATCCTTTCACAAACCATCCTCATACTGACCGTACACACACATACGGATTGAACGTCATTAACAACACGATTTACATATAAAATCTTCAAATCATTTATACGAACAGAAGCAAATTTACTAACATAACAGTACATATAAATAATTCAATCGTCGTAGTATTTAAATGAACACAAACATAAGCTATACTTACATAACAGTTTATAGAAATTCATCAAAATATACACCGAACAAACACTCACTAAATCTAAATAAAATTGAAGCTTAACAATTAATTTTCTTACTCCCTAATCGACAAAAGTCAATAAATAAATAATAAATCAAGAAGTTTTAGCATAACGAATATATGTACTGTGTATATAAATATTGGGGTATTACATAAGGCATTAATTCATTATTTTTATATTACAAATCAGACAATACATTTGTGAGATAATTAAATGAATATTTTGTAGGTGGAATTACATAGATATGAGATGTTGAATTTGACGGAGCTATGTGATAAAGGCATGTTTAGATACTTTGTGAAAAAACAAACTATGAATATCACAAGATTTCATAGATTATCAATGCTCGTACCATTCAGTGACATACAAATGCTTAAACATGTGAGGGCACTCAATGTAAGTTATTGTGATTCAATGGTTAAGGTGTTTGAATCAGTAGGAGAAGTTACAAAAAAAAGGGATGCCCCCACACATTATCAGCTACAAAAGATGACATTGAATCATTTGCCAAGATTGAGTCACATATGGAAACACAATATTACAGAGTTTGTAATCTTTCATAATCTAAGAGAAATTGAAGTTTCATATTGCCAGAATTTGAAGAATTTGTTCTCCCACTCTATGGCTAGAAGCCTTGTACAACTTCAAAAAATAGTAGTTATGAGATGTAAAATGATGGAGGAGATAATAACAAAGGGAGATGAATTACATATAGAAGGAGGCAACAAAGTCAAGACTTTATTTCCTAAGTTGGAGGAATTGATCCTTGATAATCTTCCTATGCTGGAATGTGTTTGTTCAGGAAATTATGACTATGATATCCCTTTATGCACCGTTGAAGAGGGCAAGGAATTCAATAATAAAGATAATAAGATTCAGATTTCATTTCCAGCATTGAAGGTATTAAACTTTTTTGGTGTACCGAAGCTGAAGTGTTTTTGTTCACGGGTGTACAACTATGATATCAGTCTCTTGTCAACTGAAGTGTGCCCAAATATGAGAACCTTTCCCTATGGAAATGTTATAGTAAATGCTCCTAACCTTCATAAACTAAAATGGGATTGGATGTATATACACACACTTGAAGATCTTAATTTGACAATATATTATCGTCATAATTCAGAGAAATACAAGGAACACACATACATGAGGTCTCCCCACTCGAACATTATATGGATTTACTCAATTAATCTTAAACATAGACTAATTACATCAATTCAATTTGATGTTGTATGTTGTGTGTTGTGTAGGTGGAGTTGCAAAAATTAGAGACATTTAGAGATGTAGATGAAGAGCTTCTTGGCTACATCAAAAGAGAAACAAAGCTTGTCATTGTAAACTGTCACAAGCTACTGAATTGCATCCCATCCAACATGATGCACTTATTCTCACATTTGAAGGAACTCACAGTGAAAAGATGTGACTTCTTAAAAGAGATATTTGAATCAAATGAGAGCATGTTGCAGTGTGAACTGTGGTTCTTAGAGTTGTATTCTCTTCCAAAACTGAAGCATATTTGGAAAAATCATGGTCAAAATTTACGATTTAAGTATTTATACAGAATAATCATAAAGCAGTGCAATGATTTGGAACAAGTGCTTCCGGATGTTTCCATGGTCACAAGTCTTCCATATTTGAATTTGATTAGTGTTTGTGAATGTTTGAAGATGAAAGAGATCATTGGGAATAATTCATGTGTACAACATAATGCTAAGATTAAATTCCCAAATTTGGGTCAAATTGAGCTAGAGAATCTTCCTAGCCTCAAATGTTTCAGTCAAAGCTCTTTCCCTTGCTATGTTGAGATGCCACAATGTGGTTATATAATCATTAAGGAATGCCTAGAGATGAAGACCTTTTGGTATGGTGGAACCTTATACACACCAAATCTGTGGTATATATCTGTGGACATAACTAAATTTAGCAAAGATGAAGATATGAATGAGGTGATACAAAGGCGTTTTAAATGATGGAGTACTGAATAATGAATGAGGTATGAATTATGGTAATTGTCTCATTCTCCTTTGTTCTTCTATACAATTTACTACCTTTTGGAGATATATCTTATTGCACAAAAAAATATTAGTTTACCATAATGCATATATGATATATGTAACCTATCTAAAAGTTTAAGGTAAATCAAATGCCTTTCAAACTACATTTGTATTGAATGAATTGAATGAATGTGACATTTTGAGAGTATTCAACTTAAACCCACATTTGAATATATGATAATATGCTATGTGCTCAACTTCTTGACAGCTTTATATATAGAAAATTTTCATGTTCTATTGTCATGAAAACACTTTGAAGATATATATATCTTGAGCTTTGAGAGATAGTTTTTGATTAAGTTACATCTTTATTAGGAAAGGACTTCACATATTTGAAAGGACAATTCATTCACTAACCTTTTCCTTTCTTTAATGCAGAGAAATTGGCTTTC
This sequence comes from Trifolium dubium, assembly GCA_951804385.1. Lineage (NCBI taxonomy): Eukaryota > Viridiplantae > Streptophyta > Magnoliopsida > Fabales > Fabaceae > Trifolium > Trifolium dubium. Next base: position 42,502,255 of record OX638065.1, read on the forward strand.
TCAGAGGAACTAAAATACTTTTTGTGTTGATCATAGTTTGAGCAAAATACTTCAACAATCTCATGGTGCTTTATGTTAGTTTTTATGGTCCAATATGTATCATCATATTTTAGGTTAATGAAAGTGTTGGTTACCTTCTTAATTTAGGATTTAAGTTGTTTGTTACTATTGTGATGTGACAACATAAGGATCTTGATGTAGATGTAGTTGTAGTTATGAATCCTAACTAAGGTGTTAATGTTACAAAGATATAATTATTTTCCTCCATTTCAATTTGTATTTCTGGGGCCCTATGATGATACTTAATTGATTTTTTCTTGTCTACTCCCTCAAGATTTAGGAGTATTTACCCCCAACCACATAATTTTTTTTTAATCGATATAAATTTTTATAAAATATACCGTTGAATTAAAAGTTAATATCATATAGATCATTTCTGTAAAATTTCAGACAAATCTAAGATTATTTAACATGTTATTGAGACGTATCAAAATTAAGAGTTTTTGTGATTTTCTAAACACCGTTAATCTTTATGTGTCTCAATAACATATCAAATGATCTTAGATTTGTCTTAAATTTTACACAAATGATCTATATGATATAAACATTAAATCCAACAATATATTTTATAAAAAAATATATTGCTTAAAATTTTTTGTAGTAGTTGGGGGTAAATACCCCCGAATCTTATGGGAGTACACAAGTTGTCACCTACTTAATTTCTATGTGGCTGGCTTCTCTATTACTAGATGTCAGTTGTTTTTCTCATGTATTCTTGAGTAAAAAACTTCTTTTTTTGGTAAATTAAAACTTCTTTATTTATGAGAGAAAACAATTTCAAATGAAAAATTATTTTTTTTTACCAAAGGAAACTTAATTCATATCATTAATCAAAGTAGTAGCGATACAAGGAGGAATAAAATCATAAACTCGGCAACTAGCCATAGAATAGGCTACCCTAGCTAACAAGTGAGCAGCCATATTCACTTGCCACCTAACAAACTTGACCTCAAAGTTTGGATTCAACAATAATAAAGACTTTATATGAGCAATTATCATCCTAAATCCAGAAATACCATGATGAGGAGAAGTAATGACATCAACCACAAGTTTAGAATCACTCTCAAAGATAACATTTGAGTAACCTCTTTGAACCATATGTTTCATAGCTTCTAATAAAGCCATTGCTTCACCCGCCATAGTTGTAAGATTAGCACGCAAGAGATCCGTTCCGGCAAGAACAAAACGTCCATCATGGTCACAAACACACCATCCCCACCCGGTAGCTGGCGCTGCGACAAAGAAACTAGCATCTACGTTGCATTTAACCGCCCCCATCGGGGGCTGACTGCTCGTCTGCATTACTCGCCCTCGACTGGTTGTGAGGTTGTCGTGCATTTGTAGTCTGTTTACTAAAGACCACTCAGACCACATGTGTTTAGCTTGTATACCAACTTGTTGTTAAAAATAGCTTCTTGCAAAATAAAAAATTTAAAAGAGAGAAAATTAATGTCAAAACATAAGGTAATATTATAATATCTCTGATCTCGACAAAAAAAACAAGAATATTAAAATAAAAAATATCTGTTATATAATTATAATTTAAAATAAAAATTTAAATAAATTTTACTCATTGAATTATTTTTTTTACATCTGATTTATTAAGAAAAATATAAATTTCAATTTTTAGTAAACCAACAGTCCAACACAAAACATCTTGTTTTTAATCATTATAAACTTACACACATAAAATAAAATAATGAGAGATAGGCATGGCAACGGTGCGGGGCGGGGGCGGGTTTAAGCAATACCACCCCCGCCCCCGCCTTCCTCTATCATCCCCGCCCCATCCCCAAACTTAGTCGGGGGTAATATTTTAACACCCACCCCCGCCCCCAACAGAGAACGGGTTTCCCCGCCCCGTCCCCGCACCCACCCGCATAAACTAAATAAAAAAAATCAATTTTTTATTTCATTTTTTGAAAAATATCATGTCTCAAAATTGTTTTTTAAAGAAGATAAATAAACGAATAAACCTAGTCCAACATAAAAAATACTAGATTTTAGTTTACTACATTTAAGAAGGACTAATATGCAATAATATTTTTTTTTTTTGAAGCAATAATATTGTTAAATATAAAGAAAATATATTAATTTTAATTGGACAAAACAGGGATGGGGTGGGTGCGGGACGGGTGGAAGGTCATACCGCCCCCGCCCCCACCTCCGTATTCTAAATTCGGATTTTCCCCGCACCCGCCCCCACACCCAATTAAAATGGCTTTTCCCCGCTAAATTCGGGGCGGGGGCGGGCGGGGACGGGTGGACCTGGGTCTTGTTGCCATGGAGAGATCGAATTCAATCATAAATTAAACTCCGGGTCATAGACCTTCTGTGTAACCATTTCTGTTGTGGACAACACTCCAGTTCATTGCCTCTACTGAAACCTCGCTGACTCCACCATTTCTCTAATTGAACAGAGCAATGCTTCCGTTCTCATTTTCATCGCCATAACTGGCCGCTTCTCATTTCTCTAATTGAACTTTTCAAAAATTGAATCTCAGGCATGGCAAACTTTTCTATACTTGACATTCACAAATTTCTCTAACCCTAAATTTTTGCATCTTGTTCAATATATATATATCTGCTTGCATCAATTAACTGGTCTTTGTATTTTAGCTACTTTTTACAATTTCATTAGTTTTAATTATCTCTAATTTGTGTTGTGTGCGTGATAGAAATGTAGCATTGTTTTATTACTTCCTAAAAGCAAAACCTACTTGTGTTAGGACTCGCAATAACTGTCCAGTTCAGTTTTAAAGAATTCCTTTGACGATGTTTGCTGCGATCCGCGAAGGTATATTTGGCTGTTTTTTTGAAAATTCCATTTCCATGTGATGTAGCTTTTCAAGTTTAGTTTGTGGATGTTTAAAGAAAGTAATTAGTTATGCAATGCAATGATTGTTTCCTCTGTTTTCATTTCTTGGTGATTCTTATACCATAGTTTTGGTGTCAAGTAAATCATATATATAAACTGCAAAACAAAGCAAAATATATACCATAAGAATAAGAATAACTTTTACTTCCTTTTCTTTTTATACAGCAATAAGAAACTAAAATATGCTTTCTTTTAGTGAAAGAAATGCTAAGAACTAAGAACATTACTTGATTTCTTTCACATAATCAATTGGTGGAGCACGCATATGATCTTTTTCTTTGGCCATAGTTTGCTTTTGTGTTGGACAAAGTATTGGAATCTGATTAAACTTTTTATATGTTTATTTTATATAGCATCCCATCTTTTATCATATTTTCTTCACCCAATTTGTATCATTCATTGTTCTGAGTTTATATAATATATTATATATCTACATACCTTCCTTTGAGTACATCTTCTTTGAAGCAGCTATTCTAATTGGTAATTGTTTGTTGTTATTTTATTATATTTTATTTTATCATATATTTATGTAATCTAAAACATTAGTAATTTCTTGTGCACATCAGTTGTCTACGTGCGACTGCAATAATCGTTCATTATAATCGGCACCCGCTATTTCTCATTTCTGATCTTCAAGTGCTCTTTCAGGTAAGATTTTCTAACATCCTTTATTTCTTACTTAAAAAATTGATATAATGTATTGCTGTCCAATATTTGCTTCTCTTGTTTTATTTTTTATCTGTTTATTTTCTACATGCTCACATCATTATTGCTATCAATTTCAAGTATTAGGTAGTTTGGGATGGGTATTTCTTTTTCTGAATTGTGCAGACTGTAATCATGTTGATTAGATTTGAACTTTATATATTTTTTTTTTCCCTTTAACAAATATTGAGAAACTACTTCATGATTTTTTCCCTTTACATCTAAACTTATCAAAATAATAGTAATAAAACTAAATCAAATCGATCTTCATGGACTCGGATTTTGGATTCCATGATGTAACTGCAGGATGCAGTTATAGATTTAGATCATCCCATCTCAAATCAACGACTGTGATTGTTGATAATTGATTTGCTGACAATGTAATATGAGCTTTCCAATCTCCGATTAACTATTGTGATGCAAAACTGCGTGTGCTTTTTACAGCAGGCAATCCGAGTCCCATAGACTCATGTGTTTTCAAATTTCAATCCACACAATGAATCGAACTAGTCTAGTCCAAATTTCGTAACACAGCACATAACAATTTCCTCATTGGTAAAAACTACACAGAGAATTTGTCTGCCTTATTTTTTATGTTTAATTGCAATGCTCCTCGTTTCATGATTGTGCAAATTAAGTCTCCTATATCTCCTATAACTTAGTGTTAAAACTTCCCTTCCCCTTGTGAATCAAATATATAGTTAATTTAATCCCTCCCCTCTGTTGAACCAAACAAATATTTATGTACATCAATATATCCATATACATGTTACCAAACTAACTCTATTCTCTCCTTCGTACTGTCCCGTGAATTGAAATTTGAAAGTTATTATCACATAGATCATATATGTAAAAGCTTATATTTAATTAAAATTATTTGATATGTCATTGCCTCATTGATAGATATCTAAATTAAGAATAGTGCTAACAACCCTTACTCTTTTATTGAGTGAAATTCATGTGGGTCACACCTTTTTCTTATGGCCACCACCACCACTTTATGTGGAATCCATTTTAATAAGGTAAGACCCACATCAATTTTATCCGATAAGTAAGTGAGTGATTGTTGGAGTGAGAGTTGCTGACACTCCTCCCAAATTAATGTCATACACTTTTATTAAACAAAACTAATATTCGCGTACTCCAATAATAAAAAATTTCAATCAAAGAGAGAGTTTTCTAGTACATACATACAACTAGCGAAAAGAAAAGTAATTGAGGGTCTAGATTAGGTTCTACTTTAAGTATTTTAATTAGCTACTATACAACTTTTTAGGACTAGTTCATTCTAATTTTGTATGTTTGATATTATTTTACTTGCGTAATGTGATAATTTAGGGACATCATTTCAGGAAGAAAAAAAGATGGATTTTTGTACTGAACTTTCAAAAGGAGTCGTCTCGAAACTTGGAGAAATGGGAGTTGAGTCTACCTTGAAGCAATTTAAATATATGATCCAATACAAAAAAATTATAGCCAATATGAATGTAGAACATGAGAATTTGAACTCTTCGAAACAATCGTTGCAAAAATGGGTGGATTCAGAGAGCACAAAAGGAAATGAAATTCCACCAAACATATCAAAGTGGCTCTCCAATGAGGCAGCATTTGAAGTCGAGTTACAAAGCTTCCATGAAAATATGGTTAACAAGAACAAGAAATGTTTTTCCGGCCATTGTCCAGATTTGCCATTTAATTACTCATTGGTTAAGCAAGCCACTAAAAGAATCCAAGATATTACAAGATTGAAGGAGGAACGAAAAGAACTTTCCCTTGTATCCTACCGTAAAGCTGCACCGGCACTTGGATTGACCTTCACAAAAGATTACATGAGTTTGGAGTCCAGAAACAAAATAATAGCAGCGTTCATCGAAAAGCTGAAGGATGATCAACTCAAAAGGATAAGCATTTGCGGGATGGGTGGAGTTGGCAAAACCACACTTGTGAAGGAACTCATCAGAACTGTAGAAAATAAGTTGTTTGATTAAGTTCTGATGGCCGCAGTATCCCAAAATCCTGATTATGAGAAGATCCAAAAAAAAATTGCTGATGATTTAGGATTGGAGTTAAAAGGACAGAGCCTAGAAGGAAGGGGCAGGGAAATACTTCAAAGGTTGTTGGAATTTGAAAATAAGATGGTGAAGGTGCTAATAGTGTTAGATGACGTGTGGAAAGAGCTTAATTTTGAGTGGATAGGACTTTCTTCTCAAGAACATCAGAAGTGTATAAAAATATTATTTACATCACGAAATGAAAATGTGTGCCAAAAGATGGGAAGCCAAGAGAATGTACAGGTCACTGTGTTGCTTGAGGATGAAACTTGGAGCCTATTTCGAGAAATGGCAGGAGATGTTGTAAACAAACCTGACATTAATCCAATAGCAAGAGAGGTTGCAAAGGAATGTGCTGGCTTGCCTCTTGCAATTGCGACAATTGGAAGCGCACTTAAAAATGAAGAAAAGAATGTGTGGGAGGATGCCCTTCAACAGTTGAGAGACTCCCAATCATCATCCTTCTCAGACATGCAGGAATGTGTATATTCACGTATTGAACTTAGCTTCAATTTTTTGGGTAGTGAAGAACACAAGTCTTTCCTTTTCCTCTGTGGATTGTTTCCAGAGGACTTTGACATTCCTATTGAAAGTGTATTGCGTCATGGAGTGGGCTTGCGGATGTTTAAGGCAGTTGATAGTGTTTGCAAAGCAAGAAATCATGTAAATTCTTTGGTGAAGAGTCTGAAAAAATGTTTCTTATTGCTAGACGGTGAAGACCCAGCGTGCGTAAAGATGCATGATGTTGTGCGTGACGTTGTCCTAAAAATTTCCTGTAGAGAAGAACTTGGAATTTTGGTGCAGCGTAATTCCGAGTTAAAGGAGGTGAAACTAAAACAAGAGACATGTCGTAGAATGTCACTTATTTTGAATGAGAACATTGAGTTAAACAGTGACCTAGAATGTCCAACACTAGAGATTTTACAAGTTCAATCACAAAGCGAAAATGAAGATATGGCGATATGGCCAGAGAACTTCATCCATGAAATGACTAAACTCAAAGTTTTATATATTCAAAATTTGTGCATTCCAAAAACATCATCTCATTTTCACGCTTCGTTCAACACCTCTGTCAACCTTCACACATTGCAACTAGAAGGATGTGATCTTGGAGATACATCTATAATTGGTAAGGAGGTCAAGAAACTAGAAATCCTAAGTTTTGCCAATTCAAATATTGAAGAACTTCCAGCTGAAATTGGGAATCTGGGATTTCTCAAATTATTGGATTTGACAGGATGCAATTATCTTAATTTTATTTCTCCTAATGTCTTAGCAAGGCTATCACAATTGGAAGAACTTTATTTTAGGATAAACAATTTTCCTTGGTTGCTAAACAAAGAATTTCTCAAAGAGTTAAGAAATCTTTCGCCTAAACTAAAGCTTCTTGAGATCAACGTAAGGAATTTAACAATCTTACCAAATGATTTGATTTTCAAAAACCTAGAAAAATTCTGGATTTTTGCAGTTCCGTATGATTCTTATAAGCGTTGTGGATATTTGGAGCCAAGTACCATACAATTAAGAGCTTTAGATTACAACTCTATAAAGAGCAGTTTGATGACCATGCAACTGATGAAGGAATGTGAAATTCTCATTTTAGAGAAAGTGAAGGACTTAAAAAATGTCATCTCTGAATTAGGTGATTGTGGACTCCAATGCATGAAAGACTTAAGCCTTGATTCTTGCCCTGATATTGAGTGTATCATCGATTGCAGTACTCCTTTGTCTGCCTGCCCACTAATCAAGTCATTGTCCTTGACGAAACTTGAGAAGATGAGGGAAATAATCCATGCACCTGATCACCTTGAAACCACAAAAGCAACAATCAAATTCTCATATTTAGAAAAATTGGAGTTGAAGTACCTTGAAAATCTGATTGGCTTTAGTAACTCCATTTATTCAAATGAGCATCCAATTCATTATGTGAGTAGAATATTTTTGTTAGTTGTTTGTTATATATGTTACCATTTTTTAGTTATACTTCTTCATTGAAACTCTAGCACGACTTCTCATATGATAAAATGTTATTTCTAGCTCTTATTTCACTTCTCTTTATTATATTTTAAAATGTCAACATTTAATTAATTGTGTTATGTTTTCATTTTTATAATATGTTAGGAGGGCTACTAAATTTATTTATGTGTCTCCAGGATGGTGAAGTCTCATTTAGATCTTATTCAGATCCAGTTGGTTGTAGACCCTCATCAGTTAGTGCCAAGTTGTTTTCATCTAATTGGATGAAACAATTTCCAAAATTGGACACAATATTGTTGGAAGGTTGTATTTCCATAGAGATGGTATTTGACTTGGAAGGGTATTCAGAATCTAGCGGCCATGCACTAGATTCATTTTTGTTTCCTCAGCTAAGAAAACTTGAGATATCATACATCAATAATATATCATATGTGTGGGGTAATGTTCCATGTTGTGTTCAAGGCTTTCATAATTTGAGATTTCTAAAAATCTCAAACTGTGACTCCTTAAAATATGTATTTACTTCTAACATTGTTAGATCAATCACAAATCTTGAAGAATTAGAAGTAAGCTCTTGTGCAAATATTGAGAACATAGTGATTTGGAGCAGAGATGATAGAGAGGATGACAATATTAAAAGACATGTGACAACTATTGGGTTTAACAAACTATGTTCTTTTTCACTTTTATATCTCCCAAAGCTTGTGAATGTTTGTTCTGATTCTCTTGAATTTCAATGTCCATCCTTGACAACATTTAAGATTGAAGTGTGTCCTATGTTGGAGATATCTATATCACCACCCCACATCCATACAAATCAAGAGAATATCAATGTCACAAATCAAGACAATATCAATGTCACATATTCAGCAAATACAAAAAATGATGGTATTTCCAGTTTTAAAGCCAATAACTCCAGGTCTTCTACTTCGACTCTTATAGGATGTAGCTCATCTCTACCCAAATTTTTTCGTCAAAGACTCACAAATAAGAGAGTTAATAAGGTACATAGTTTCATTACATATAATTTTAACCCTTATTCATGATGTCTTTAATAATATTAATTGTGTTAGCAGAAAGTATCAGTACCACGAGTACTAGAGGATTGTGTACCTTACGCTTCTGAAAGGAAGAGCAAGAAAGTAAAAAGTCACATGCCTGTTCTAGAAGACCTCTGCATAATGAAATGTGATTTGTTGGATGTAGCATTTATTTTTGAAGAAAAATCCAATTTACTAGGTCCTTCACACCTGAAAACCATCCAAATTGAAAAGTGTGACAAGTTAAAGGTCATCATGGCTAGAAGAGACGAGGGAGAAGACATGATAAACTATTTTACTGAGTTGAAGTCTCTTCGCTTGAAAGAGCTCCCAAATCTTGTGAGTTTTTGCTATATTTGGGACACACAACAATACATGGTAGGTAACAAAATTATTTACTATATTTGGTATGTTTTTCAAATATGTTGTTATGAAGTGCTAGATTCAAAATGAATTAATAGTGATCAAACAATACAATAGTGGTTGACAAGAGTTAAAGAAACTAATAGTGATCACTGCAATACATAATTACTTATATGATTTTTTTAAAACAATTTTGTAGGATGAACAAGAGGCAGATCACATAAGGATAACATGTCACCCACTAATGGATGAATCCTTGTTTCCAAACATAACCTCTTTACTCATAGAAGCATGCCCCAAAATCAACATTTTGTTTTCAGATTTGTCCATGAGTGGTCTTAAGCATCTTCAGAAGCTAGAAGTACGAGATTGTGAGAACATGGAAGAAATATTATCTTATCAAGAAAAAACAAAAGCAAGTTCAAGTAAGATTATGTTCCCTGCATTGCAACATCTACGTCTTATTGAGCTGCCCAACCTTAAGGCCTTCTCTCAATGTCACTATAATCTTGATTTTCCATCACTACAAAAAGTGGATATTGAAGATTGTCCCAATATGGATGTGTTTTCAAGAGGATTTTCTGATACACCGAACCTTGAGGATCTCTGCATAGAGATTGAATCTGCCACCAGCTACTATGTACATAACAAAGACATCAATGCCACTATACAAGGATTTAAAGCATTTGTAAGTCTCCTCTTATTATATCTAAATCTGAATAAATTACATATAACTTATATTCATAAATTTCATGATATATCTTGTGCACTTAAATAATTTCAACCAAATATTTGTAAAATAGTTGATTAGGAGCAAGCTTTAACATCCCGGATTTTTTTATCTAAAAGTATTACCTAGTAATATTAGATTATTTCGAAAATGCGTCTATTTTTGTTTACAAAAAAGTATTATTAATATAAAATAAAATAACTCAAGTGAAATTCAAGGAAATATAAACTTAATTAAAACCATTTCTTTCCTTTTTTATTTACTAACTTAATTAAAACTAACTAATAATTGACATTCTAAACTATTTTGAATGATAAAACTAATTAAAATGAAAATGTACACTATAGATTATTTATCACCTATAATTCTTAAATTGCAAAACCCTTTTTGCCCTTGTTCACGCTTCAAGAAAAATCACCAATCATGTCTTTCTTCGGTATCTAAAATGTTAATTGTAAAATATCAATTTCTTTATCCATATTGAGTCATACTCACCATAAAAGATTCACTAGATGTCTAGATTAGATCATCATTCACTTACCGCTTTAGCATCGAAAGATCCTATTGATTTGCACACTGCAACAACAATCGATGAGGTCAATCTTTTTCAGTCACCATGATCCTGTCTGCTATTAGAAAGAGATTGGAGGGTGACCAGTTCCCTAATTATCAATGGTAGCCAACAATTATAATGGTGGTATGGACCATCCTACGCTAATGTCTTTTCATTCATTACAACTTATACTAACTGAGAAAGAATCAGAAATTAAAGCATACTTAAATCACAAAGTCAATAATCAAAAGAATCACAATGTTATATCAATAGTTATATAAAAAATTAAATCACAAATTCAATAATCAAAAGAATCAGACAACACCATAAAAAAAACAAATTCAAGCACACAAGACATGCACTCATACCACTTTTTAGATTCTCAACTTTCTTCTTTAAAGCATACTTAAAATAAAATTAATCTGTAATAATCTTTTACACCATACCATACTTCTTCCATTTCCTCCCAAATCAATCTATCCAAAAATCTAGTTTAGTACAAAAAGATATTATTTTAATGGCCTTAACTATTGAGGAAAAACAAGTGTGAAACAAGTGTGAGTAGTAGTATGGGGAAGTCTCACATTACTAAAAAAATAAAAAATGAACATTTTATAAGTAAGAAGACTCATTAACCTATTGCCTTAAGGTTGTGGGTAAGAGTGTGGTGTCGGACTTACTTATATCGATGTACTCGACCCCCAAGCTATCTCCCCCCGATGCGCCAACAATAACTCTGTAAAAAGTATTTTCAAGAAATTTCATAAAAATTAAACGATCCTCATAAAAATTACTCCCTCTGATCACATTTATCAACAAAAAAACACTTCAAAATTTAGTCACTATTATAAGCAAAAATTAACAACTTTTAAACTAATTAATACTACTATTCATAATATACCCTTATTTAATTTTATTTTTTTAATGCATTTATTTCACTTTTACAAAAGCATGTGATTTCCAACAAGAATCAAAAGTGCAATATAGTAAACTCAACTATGTTTTACATTAAATCAAGAAAATTAACTACACTTAACTAAATTTCTTAAACATCGCGCAAGTAGTTTTTTTTTTGCTTGTAAATGTGACCGGAGGGAGTAATTTGGTACAACAACATTAATAGAATAGGGAGTTCTAACTATAGAGAATAATAGGTGAATGCTATTGTGTTTTATTTTGAAGAAAAATATTACAAAGGAAATAATAGAACAAACTAGAATCTCGTAGAAATAATAAAAAAGGAAACTAAATATATCCCAACACCCTCCTCCCCCTCGATTGTTGATGCATAAATATCTATCATGTCCAACTTGCATAACAAATGCTCAAATGTGGGCTTTGCCAAGCTTTTGGTCAAGATATCATCAGTTTGCTGATTTGAAGCTCCAAACGGTAGACATTTGATTCCAACATCTAACTTCTCTTTTATGAAATGTCGATCAATCTCAATATGCTTGGTTTTGTCATGTTGAACTAGGTTATGAGCTATGCTAATAACAGCCTTACTATCAGGGTATAATTTTAACGGAAGCTCATTTTTCATCTTAAGCTCTTTTAGGACTCTATGGATCCATAATCCTTCACAAATATCTTGAGCCACAACTCTAAACTCCTTGTTACAACTCCTTGTTTCTTGCTCCTCCATGTCACAAGATTACCCCACACATAGGTATAATATCCAAAGGTTGATCATGTGTCACTGATTGAACTTGCCCAATAAGCATCGGTAAATATACACACATTTCTTTCACCAGTCTTCTTAAAAAATAATCTCTTTCTGGGATTTGTCTTCAAATATCTTAGTATCATGTAGACTACCTCAAGATGTTCCTCAAGGGAGAATGCATATGTTGACTTACTACACTAACTGAGAAAGCAATGTTAGGTCTGGTGTGTGACAAATAAATCGGTTTCTTAACCAATCTCCGATATCCTCCAGTATCAACAGGAACACTACCTTTTTCTAAAAGTTTTCATTAGGGTCCATGGGAGGATATGTTGATCGACATTTACTCATTCATGTTTCTTTCAATAAATCAATAAATCTATAGTGTATTTCTGCTGGAAACTACAATATCATCCTTTGATCGAGCAACCTCCATACCAAGAAAATATTGCATGGATCCCAAGTCCTTGAATTCAAAGTCAATTGTTAATTTCTCTTTTGCTCTTGCCATTTCAATTGTATCATATTCAGTAAAGACGACTTAAACAATTAGGATAGCAATTTTCTCATCTTGAGAGATTTTTGTGAACTAGGTGTTGTTAGCTTGTCCTTGAATGTATCCTTGTTTTTTCATAGACTGGGTGCAATTTTCAAACCAAGCTCTAAGAGACTACTTTAATTCATACAAAGACTTGTTTAGTTTGCATACATTTGATCCAAACCTGTCTTCAAAGTCGGGAAGAATGTCCATATATACTTCTTCTAAATCACCATTGAGAAAGGCATTCTTAACGTCCAACTGATGTATGGGCCAATTCAAGTTAGCAGCAAGAGATAAGAGAATTCTGACGGTGTTCAATTTTGCAACATGAGCAAATATCTCTGAGTAGCCTATACCATAAGTCTGAGTAAAACCTTTAGCCAAAAAGTTGGCCTTGTACCTTTCAATTGACTCATTTGAATTATACTCCAAGTTTTGTTCTTCTCAAGGGCTTTTATCTCTTCAAGTATGCCTCCCTTCACTTTGGAACGTCTAAAGTAACCTGTACACCTTTTGGAATCTCTACTCTAGACAATTTTAACATGAAGGTAGAAAAAGATGAAGACAAATTTGAATATGATATAAAATTGAACATAAGGTGTTTAGTGTAAGTTCTAACCGGTTTTCTAACGGCTATATGATCATCTATATCAGGATACAAAATATGACTCTCAGAAACAGAGATAGAGTTACCTTTCCCTGTTTTAGGGGGATGATCATTCCCCGGTACAAATTCATGACAACATTGAGATATGGACTCATCACTTTCTTTGTGTTTCTTCCTCACAAAAACCTTTCCCTTCCAAATCTTATTTTCTACTTCAAGTTTATTTTCTTCAAGTGACTCATCATTATGTGACATGTCAATTAGTTCATTGTTATCATCATCTTCAGAAGTCTCATTATTGTTTTCATGAGAGAATGTGAGCTCGGATTCACTAAGTTCCTTACTTATAGCAGGAGTAGGTTCAGTTAGTGAATCATGGCCATTTTCTATTGGTGTCGAAGTGTTAGTATCAAAATTTTGTGATATTGACAAGATGAATTGAAAAAACTTATGCTAGTTTGAAACAAGTATGCTTCCTTAAAATCCCCCCAAGATGGGTATTAAAAAAAGGTTTGTTTTCAAAGAATGTTACATCCATAGTGACAAACATCTTTTTGTTCTTTGGATTCAAACATTTATATCCCTAATACTCAACAAAAACACATTTTATAGCATGGGGTTCAAGCTTGCTAATATTCTTATGTTCAAAGAACAAAAGTTGTGCAACCAAAGATTTTTAAAGGCAAATCATTTGAAATACGATCAACAGGAAAACATTCATTGACAATATGAATTGGAGTTTGAAAATTAAGAACTTTGGAGGAAACTTTGTTAATTAAATACGCAATAGTTAAAACTGCTTGACCTTACAAATAATTTGGTACTTTACTTGAAAAAAATTATTTTTATTACTGTTAAATATCTTTGAATCTCAGCCCTAAAAACTAGCTCAAGGGGTTAGGTTGTTCTCACATATTTATACACTCGGCAGTCCGGGAATCTAAGCAATGTGGGACTTCAAACAAACTTCAACAATACACATTCAACACTCACTCTCACGCCTAGCATGGGTTTGAGTCAACATCTACATATTCAACACCCACCCTCACGCCTTGCGTGGACCTGATATCATGTTAAATATGTTTTTTTTTCTCTTCATTGAATACATTAGCTTACCAAATGATATTATAGGTTACAAGCAAATACATAGTAAAACCTAATAGACTACACTAAACCTAAAAGGCCCAATAAGCCCACTAACTATTATCTTAATACCTTCCCTCAAACTCATGATGCAATAACATTAAGCATCAAGAGTTTGTCAAATAAAAAACGAAAAATATACTAAATAATATAAAGTACTAATACTAGCCCTCAAGTTAAAGCTTACTAAGCTTTAAGCTTCTTACAAATTAACCATCATATAGACGATCAACAACCAAAGAGAGAAGTCATCGTAGAGAAGAAGCAGTAGTCAAAGGGAGAAACCATCAGAGAGAAGCGAACTAAATCAAATCAATCCAATCTAGTCCAAGCTAACCAGAACCAAACAAATCGAGCAAATTCTAACTAAACCAAACCATAAACAATCAATCAAAATTAACATCAAAGAGAGCAATCAAACTAACCAAGGGAGGAGCAAGACCAACTAAAAAGAAGAAGAGGAGAGAGAAGTCATCAAATAGAGGAGCAACCAAACAGAAGAATCAACAGGAGAGAAGCAACCAAACAAAACAAAGAGAGCCAAATAGAAGAATCAACCAATAAAGAGGGAGAAACAACCAAACAGAAGAACCAAAGGGAAGAAGTTCAATCAAACAGAAGAATCAAAGGAGAAGAAGTGCAATCAATCAGAACCAAACAATCAAAGAGAACCAACCGAATGGAGACTAATGATCAAAGTAGACTCTAGATACCATGTAATTAACATTACTGATACAAAATAGATAAAAGAGAATGGAGACTAACAAAAAGAGGTTAGTTATTGTATTCTATGAAACTCTAGCCCCCTCTTTTTGTTAGTCTTCATTCTCTTGTATCTATTTTGTATCAATATTGTTAATTACAATTACAATAAACAAACATAAAATGAATTATAGTTTTCAATAAAATCTCTTAATATTAATCTATAAATCTCTAAATTATTTAATGTCAAACTCACTTTTTTATAAATCTATAAGAAACGGCCTCTAAATAGAGTACAAAATTAGCTTTCTCCTTAAATTTTTAGGAGAAAATAATAAAAAATGAAACTAAATATTTTCCAATACTAACACATACAATAATACATATAAATGCTGCCCAAGAAAATAAGAGGGTTAAAACAACAAAAAATTATTAGTTATCAAATCCAATAAATATGTATAAAAATTACTGAGATAGCATGTACACAAATGACGAAAATTAAACTAAACGTTACTTGGTTCAGTGGTGATTGACATTGGGCTTGGTAAAGAGGATCGTAGTTCGATCTCCGGAACTGCATTTAAGAAGGGATGAAACTACTTGATGCTAGAACTGACCCCGAAACTAGATTAAACAGTGGTGTAAACAAGAAAAAAACAACAACAATTAATTATATTGTAATAATCATAATATTACTAATTTATCAAAATATTTATTGATAAAATGAATAATTAAAATGAGACAATAGCAATGTTTTAATAAAATTGTGACTATACAATACACATAAGATAAGTCATTAAATAAATAATAAATCAAGAAATTTTATCAAGAACGATTTTTTTTTTATAAGCAATGTTAGTTGTTTGTATATTACAATATTAGTTTTCTCTTTTGCCAAAACTTAAACTCTTGACCTCCTGCTCCTTACCCCTTAATAGTACAATGGTGTGGGTTTTTGTTGTTGTTCTTTTTTGGCACAGATCGGTTTCTCTTGTGTTGTCAGTGTGCTGTTCTGGTTTTTTTTTTCTCTGTTGTTTTTTTCCCCCCTGTGCCCTGCAATTGCTATTTGGCGTGTGGGCTGATGTGGAGGGGTATTGGGAGCTATTTTTGGTTTTGGGTTGCTATTTGGCGTATGGTTTTAGCTATTTTTGGTATTGGGTTTTTGTTGTTGTTCTTTTGTGTGCTTTGGTTAGTTTTTGGTGGTTTTTAAGTTGTTGTTTGATGTTCAAAAAAAAAATTCATAGTTCAACTAGTTTAACCAATTGAACTACTTATCCTCTTTATCAGAATGAATATATCATATATGTACTGTGTATATAAATATTGGGGTATATTACATAAGCCATTAATTAATTATTTTTAGATTACAAATCAGACAATACATTTATGAGATGATTAAATGAATATTTCGTAGGTGGAATTACATAGATCTGAGGTGCTGAACTTGACGAAGCTATGTGATAAAGACATGTTCGGATACTTTGTCAAAGAACAAGCAATCAATATCATTGGATTTCATAGATTATTGATGCTGGTACCATTCAGTGAGATACAAATGCTTGAACATGTGAGGGCGCTCAATGTACGTACTTGTGATTCAATGGTTGAGATGTTTGAATCAGTAGAAGAAGTTACAAAAAAAAGTGATATTGCCCCTATACATTATCAGCTACAAAAGATAAGTTTGTATGATTTGCCAAGATTGAGTCAAATATGGAAACACAATATTACAGAGTTTGTAATCTTTCAGAATCTAAGAAAAATTGAAGTTTCATATTGCCATAATTTGAAGAGTTTGCTCTCTCATTCCATGGCCAAAAGCCTTGTGCAACTTAAAAACCTAGAGGTTGTGAATTGTAAAATGATGGAGGAGATAATAACAAAGGGAGATGAATTACATATAGAAGGAGGCAACAAAGTCAAGACTTTATTGCCTAAGTTGGAGATATTGATACTTTTTGATCTTCCTATGCTGGAATGTGTTTGTTCAGGAGATTATGACTATGATATCCCTTTATGCACCGTTGAAGAGGAACCAGAATTAAATAATAATGATAAGGATCAGATTCAGATTCAGATTTCATTTTCAGAATTAAAGGAATTAAAGCTTGGTGAAGTACCGAAGCTGAAGTGTTTTTGTTCTGGGGTGTACAACTACAATATCAATCTCTTGTCAACTGAAGTGTACCCAAATATGAGAACCTTTCCCTGTGGAAATGTTATAGTAAATGCTCCTAACCTTCATAAACTAGAATGGTATTCTATATCTATACACACACGTGGAGATCTTAATTTGACAATATATTATTGTCATAATTCAGAGAAATACAAGGTGTAACACCCAAACCCAATATTTAAATAATTATAACTTTAGAAAATCCTTTTTCAAACTACACAGCGAATAATATGAAAAATATAGGTTCAAGGCATTGCAATCTACTTCAAATCATTACTAAATATAATTAATTAGTAATCACCGCTTATACAAGATTCTTTCTTTAAATAGTATAACTTTAATTAAAATGAGCCAACACGAAATACAAGACTCTATAGATATGTGAACCATTCCCGTGTCACAATCAGAGCGGAGCTTCATCAAAGACTCGAACAACAACCTGAGGATCTGAGCCCCCAAAGGCCCAGGTGCACAAAACAGAGGGTTAGATAATGAAATCATCAACAGTGACTGAGTATCAGGCATATCAGACACTAAAAACAATGAGCAGAATCTCATAATTAGAATTCTGACATAAATCAGGCACAATACTGATATTTATCTTACAAGTAAAACACATCATATTTGAATCATAAATATCAACACATCATCATTAACTAATCAATTAAATGTCAATTACCAATTATCACATAGTCCATATACAAATGCAAATGTCACATAGTAATGTTATGTTCTTAGACACAACTATATGCATGCGGTACCATGTCAACATCATGGATAACATAATCCATATTCATCATCATGGATAATATAATCCATATTCTTCATCATGATTTTCATCATATAGGACTTAGACTTATGAATGCATGAAATGTCCACATATCAAACATATGGTATAATCCTTCATCAATGATTTATAATCATTACTCTTCATTATAAATTTATCAATATAAATTTATCACCATTCCTCATCATAAATTTATCAACATAAATTCATCATCTTAAATCAACAATTCATCATCAATATAATCATCATATAAGTCATCAATAATTCAAAAAAAGACACAATTTATTTCATATTATAAATCATCAAAAGATATTAAAGTTGATATAGAACTATTAATCATTAACTTTAATTAATTAAACTTGTTAAACTTACTTTATCTTTAACATAGTACTAAAAATATGAGTAAACCCCATGAATCATACATAATTTCATAAAATAAGTTTCGAAATCGAAATCTACACGAAAAACTGAGAAAAATGGATTCTTGGTGTCTAATTTGACAGCCTATAGCGTCGGCCATAGCGTCAGAGACCATGTGACGCAAGAGCTATTCATTCTGCAGAATTCTGTAGAAGAATTGTGACGCCATAGCGTCGGCTTCTGTTCGACGCAAATACTGAATGTGCAGAATTGTAGAAACAATACGTTTTTTGCTTCAAAATCACAAATAGGCCACGAAAATCACTTATTTAAGCTTAGGAATTCATACCAAATAATTACTACACTCATGGTATGGTTACAACAACTTAAATCAATCTAAAATCAACAAATAGAATCACTTATACATGAATTTATTTATTATTTTCATTCAACTTAATAAAATATCAAATACAACAACAACAACATCAAAGAACTTATTTTTGTCTTATATCATTCATAATCATGGATAAACATATAACAATATTTAATTTCACATAAACATCATAAATTAACACATTCCCTAAACCCACATACAAACCCCCCAAATTGAGATGTAGAGAGTTTGGGATGGAGAAAGTATTTCTCCCCTCTCATGTAATCATCTCAAAAGATTAACAAAATCTACCCTCATACCTTAATTTTGTTGAAAACTTTAGTCCTTCTCTTCTCCCCCTTTGATTCTACTAGTTTCTTCCTTTCTTTGTTTTTCTCCTTCTAACTCCTAATTTTCTTTCTCTTATATAGACAATATTCTCTTACTAACTCTTTCTCTAACCCTAATTTCACTACCTTTTTACTATTTACACCACCACTTTACTCCTCAACGCCCCTATTTCTAATTATAAATCTAAAACATATAAGATCCAACCATTAAATTTTTGTAATATATTTACTCTAGTTTTTATCTTAAGATTAATTTCACAAATATTTAAATTACGAATATTCCACGTCATAATTAAAACAAACGCAAATAATTAACTAATAAACTAATAAATAAATTAGGTCATTATAAGTTTACTACTAATTTCTTAATCACACCCCCTTTTCTAAACAATTTAAGACTTAGTAACGTCACACTCGTTCCAAGGTTCAATCTTCATTAAATCAATAACCTCTTATTCTACTAATTAACTCATACCAACTAAAACTCACAATTAATTAATATAATTAACTAACTTTATAAAAATAGGGTGTTACACAAGGTACACACATACATGTGGTCTCCCAACTCGAACAATATATGGAATTACTCGATTAATTTTAAATATAGACTAACTAAATACATCAAGTCAATTTGATGTTGTATGTTGTGTGTTGTGTAGGTGGAGTTGCAAAAATTAGAGACATTTAGAGATGTAGATGAAGAGCTTCTTGGCTACATCAAAAGAGAAACAAAGCTTGTCATTGTAAACTGTCACAAGCTACTGAATTGCATTCCATCAAACATGATGCACTTGTTCTTACATTTGAAGCTACTAACAGTGGAAAGATGCGACTTCGTAGCAGAGATATTTGAATCAAATGATAGCATGTTGTTGTGTGAACTAGATACCTTAAGTCTGGTTTCTCTTCCAAAACTGAAGCATATTTGGAAAAATCATGGTAAAATTTCAAGATTCGAGTGTTTACAGTATATAATCATCGAGAAGTGCAATGATTTGGAGCATGTGTTTCCGGATGTTTCCATGCTCACAAGCCTTCCAAATTTATGGTATCTGTATGTGGAAGAATGTGAGAAGATGAAAGGGATCATTGGGAATAATTCATGTGTACAACATAATGCTAAGATTAAATTCCCAAATTTGTTAACAATTGATCTAAAGAAGCTTCCTAGCCTCAAATGTTTCAGTCAAAGCCCTTTCCCTTGCTATGTTGAGATGCCACAATGTGGTTATATATTCATTGAAGACTGCCCAGAGATGAAGACATTTTGGTATGATGGAACCTTATACACACCACGTTTTAAGTATATATCTGTGGACGGAACTAGCTTTGACAGAGATGAAGATGTGAATGAGGTGATACAAGGACGTTTTAAATGATGGAGTACTGAATGAATGAGGTATGAATTATGGTAATTGTCTCATTCTCCTTTGTTCTTCTATAGATACCTATGTCTCCTTCATTAACAGAATAATGCATTTTTGTTTTTGTCAAAGTTCATTCACATCGTTATTTATCTGTGGATGGAACTTAATTTGACGGAGATGGAGTTGTGAATGAGGTGATACAAGGACGTAAGTAATATTATATCAAAGCTTATTTTTGTTTTTTATTGAATTGAACTCAGCATATAAGTAATATTATATTATTTGTGACAGAAGGAAACAATCAAAAAGTAATTAGATGTAAGAAATTGAAAGGAGATGCAATGCAACTAACACAACTTTGTCTCCATATTAAAGACAACATGACATGGTATATAATAATTTGATGCTATATTTGTTTTCATTTGCTATATAATAATTCTTCCATTGTGAATATATAAGATTTTGATCTCCCATATGCAGTCATTCAATCCATTCAGAAAAGTCTCAACCTTTTCCTCTTCCAGGTGTGAGTATTCAAACTAATCATTTACAGATTCTAAGACATACTAATGATTTGTTGTCAAAAAAAAAAAAGACATACTAATGATTTTTGTTGTGAATTTGTTAATAAAATCATACCAATACAAAATTTGATGTGTGAAGCAAATTAATCAAACAACCAAAATCGAAGAGCATAGAGATGGTAATATAAAAGTAATTCAAAATACAAGCAAGAGATAAAAGAGAAAGCAAAAAATACACAATCATTTGTTTATCCAGTTCGGTCAAAAACTCAAAACAACCTACTCTAAAGGAGAAAGCAGCCCATCTATTCCACTATAATCTCTCTCTCTCTCTCTCTCTCTCTCTCTCTCTCTCATAAATCTGGGACATATTTGATCAAAAAAATCCCCCCCAAAAATCTGGACGTGCGAGCACATTGCACGTGCCAGGGAGCACGTTGCACATGCCTGCTAGTAGTGGCATGTCTATGAGCACGTCTCAACTCTCACGTGCCTGGCAGAATCCTTTTCCTTCATCCGTTTTCAATGCATACTCAACAATTTTGATGACTATAAAAGAGAATTGATATGAATTACAGAACTACAAACACATTTTTGTGTGAAGTACTTATCTTTGATAGTTGATCTTTTAACATCTTCAAAGTTGCATTGCACTATCCATGTATTATATATGATTTTTTTTAGAAGGTCTCAATAACGTTTCAATCGATATAAATTTTATAAAATTCACCGTTGAGTTAAAATTTTATATTATATAGATCATTTTTATAAAATTTTAGACAAATTTAAAATCATTTATTATATTATTGAGATACATTATAATTAAAGGTTTGTGTGTTTTCTAACGTCGTTAATCTTTAGTAATACGGTTCCTGTGATTTCAATTTGGTTAGCTGAATTTTGACTTAAATTGCTTCAAGTAATATGTGATTTAAATAATAATGATTTAATTGGATAATGTTTGAGTTATGAACTTAATATAAGGTCAAAATATAAGATATATGTAACCTATGTTAAAGTTTAGGCAAATGTTAAAATGTGCCCTTAAAGCACATGATAAGTAACTTAAAATAGAAATATTATTTTTAAAAGTTGTGCATTCTACTTTTCAATAATCAAAATGTTATATTTTCAATGCAATAATTCTATTTTGAGATTCCTAAACATGTGCCTTCAAGGCACACATTAAAGTTTAAGGTAAATCAAATGTCTTTCAAACTACATTAATTAGTATTGAATGAATGTGACAATTTGAGAGAATTCAACTTAAACCCACATTTGAATATATGATGATATGCTATGTGTTCAACTTTACTAGGCAAGGACTTCATATTTGAAAGGACAATTCGCTGACCTTTTCCTTTCTTTAATGCAGAGAAATTGGCTTTCTCAGAGGAACTAAAATACTTTTGGTGCTGATCAGTTTGAGCAAAAGACTTCAACAAACTCATGGTGCTTTATGCTAGTTTTTATGGTCCAATATGTAGTGTTGGTTACCTTCTTAATTTAGGATTTAAGTTGTTTGTTACTTGTGACAACATAAGGATCTTGATGAAAGTTGTAATTATGAGTCACAACTATAGTGTTAATGTTACAAAGATATAATTATATCTAAAGAATGTTTCTTAGATTATTTGAGATTTTCCTCCATTTCAATTTGTATTTCGATTTGGACTATAGGGCCGGCTTCTCTTTTATGTATTATTGAGTAAAAAACTTATTTATTCATATGAGAGAAAACAATTTTAAATGAATTTTTTTTTATCAGGTAGTTTAATGGTGAAAATTTTAAAGGTGAATAAGTGGACATACTATATTCAAATTTTAGTCCCTGCACAAATGTACAATATCTTTTACCAATTGAATTAGACTCACGAGGACTAAATGAAAATTTGTTAAAAGTAGCTTGGTGCAAAATAAATAAATTTAAAAGAAAAGAGAAAATAAATGTCAAAACATAAGTTAATTTTATAATAAAAAAATCTCTTATATATAATTTTGTCCACACAAACTATTTTTTAAGTGATTTTTATTATAATAAACAAACATGAAATAATTTTATTTTTATAATATACGTCTTTTTATTACAAAAAAAGTTCATGAATAGTCACTTTTTTAAAACAAAATAATCACTTTTAGAATTTTTATCCTTCACTACATACTTTAAAAAAATTATAATCTAGAAGAAAAAAAAATCTAAAAAGTGTTTAAAAAAATTATAATAGTTACTCATTAAATTCTTTTTTGACAACTAATTTCTTAAAAAAAATATAGAAAACACAAAAAAACTTCTACTTTGGTAAAAAAAAATCACTAGAATTTAATCTCTATATTTTTTTTGACAAGAATTTAATTTTTTTTTTTTTGTTAGGTAGCCTAGTGATTAAAAATTCACCCTAAGTCTTGTTTTGTTCGGGGTTTTTGAAAGGGAGGAAATATTTAAATTTTTATATTTAGTTCAGCTTTTTAACAAGGGGATGGAAAAGGTTGACGATCCTCAACGGGTTTCTGATTATCGTTCGATTTCTCTCATTAGTAGTGTGTATAAGGTGCTGGCTAAGGTCTTGGCAAATCGACTGAGTTAGGTGATTGGTACTGTCATTTCGGATTCTCAATCTGCTTTTGTGAAGAGCCGACAAATTTTAGATGGGATATTGATAGCTAATGAATTGGTCGATGACGCCAAAAAGAACAAGAAAGAATTACTCATGTTTAAAGTGGATTTCGAGAAAGCGTTTGATTCTGTGGAATGGACGTATTTGTTTTCTGTTTTGGATAGCATGAATTTTCCTAGGCAGTGGTGTCGATGGATTTCTGAGTGTGTTAGTACAGCATCAGCTTCAGTGTTGGTTAATGGCAGTCCAACCCAAGAGTTTTGTTTTGAGCGTGGCCTCAGACAAGGGGACCCCTTGTCACCGTTTCTGTTTCTTATTGCAGCAGAAGGGCTTAGTGTTATGATGACGGCGGCGGTTCAGTCTGGCATATTTACTGGGTATTCTGTTGGTTTGGTGGAATCTTTATCTATCTCACACTTACAGTTTGCTGATGACACACTTTTGATCGGGGAAAGAAGTTGGAAGAATGTTCGCGCTATTAAAGCGGTTTTGGTACTGTTTGAACTCATGTCAGGACTGAAAGTTAATTTCCATAAAAGTATGTTGATTGGTGTGAATGTGACTGAGACGTGGTTGGGTGAGGCAGCTGGTATCTTGAACTGTCGAATTGGTAATATTCCTTTAGTTTACTTGGGTCTTCCGATTGGGGGCAATCCTCGAAGACAATCTTTTTGGAGACCTGTTGTTGAGAAAATTAAAGCTTGTCTTTCTATTTGGAAATGTAAAAATCTTTCGATGGGTGGTCGGTTGGTTCTTCTCAAGGCTGCCTTGTCTTCAATTCTGGTATACTTCCTTTCTTTTTCAAGGCTCCCTCAGGTATTGTTTCCATTATTGAATCTCTTTTTAAGTCTATTTTGTGGGGTGGAGGTGGGGAAGCTCGCAGGGTATATTGGGTTCATTGCGATAAGGTTTGTAGTGATAAGAGTCAGGGGGATTAGGAGTGAGGAAGGTGAAGGACTTCAATTTGTCCATACTTGGAAAATGGGGCTGGAGGGCGAAAACAGAGACGGAGGGTTTGTGGCGTAGGGTCTTAACTCATAAGTATGGGGTTAGTCGAGGGAATATTCAGGATGGTGGCTCAAGGGCCTCGCGATGGTGGCACGATGTAGTGGGTGTGTGTCGTGGTTCTTTCAATGGAGTGAATGGGTGGTTTGATCATTTTTTATCGCGTAGGATTGGTGATGGGGAGTCATCTTCTTTCTGAGATGACCCTTGGTTAGGGCAGGGGATTGTGCTGAGGGAGAGATACCCTAGGCTAGCGGGTCTTGCGGTGGATTCTCATGTGTCGGTGGGTACTATGTGTCGCAGGGGGTGGGAGGTGAGGGATGGGTTTGGAGGAGAAGACTATTTGTCTGGGAGGAGGAGCTGTTGGCAGAATGTTGTACTATTTTCCATAATTTTGTTTTGCAGCCTCTTTTGTCTGACAGGTGGTGTTGGAATGGTGGTCCTTCTACTGTTTATACAGTAAAAGAGGCGTATTTGACTTTGACTAGGCAGGTTGCTGTGGGGGTGTACAACAACAGCTGTTATCGTTACCTTGGCAGAAATATGTTCCTCTTAGAGTATGTGTGTTTGCATGACGTTTTTTGCAAAATCGTCTTCCAACTAAAGATAATCTGATTCGTCGCGGTATTATTGCTCCAGGATCTCATCTCTGCAGCCTTGGCTGTTTGGCATCAGACACTTTACCTCACTTGTTTTTCGGATGTCATCAGACACATTTGGTTTGGGTTGGCATGTTACAATGGTTAGGCATTCAAGGTGTCTTGCCGTTGAATATTATTTCTCATGCTTTGCAATTTATTGGTTTTCAGTATCATCCGGTGAAGCCTAAGCATTGTTTTAAGATTATGTGGTTGGCAATGAATTGGCAGATTTTGCAAGCTCGTAACGCGTTTCTTTTTCGGAATCAGGAGTTTTCTGCGTCCCAGGTGCTTGACCAGATCAAATTTCATCTCTGGTGGTGGTTAAAGTTTAATTTTAATCATTTGTCTATTGATTATAGTTTATGGTACTCAAACCCTATGACTTGTCTAAGGGGGAGAGGTGGTTGAGCTCTCATGTTGTTGCTTTTCTGTACCAATTTCGATACATTTGTTAAACTCTTTTTCTAGATTAAGCACACCTTGTGCTAGTTTAGTATAATTAATATATATTATGTTTGCTGTTTCAAAAAAAAAAGAGGGATGGAAAAGGAGAGAATAATTAATTTTCTATTTTTATCCTTATCTTTATAAATTCAAAATAAAGATTAAATTATAATAGCGTCAAAAAAAATCTAAAAAATATATAACAAAAAAAAAATCTAATGAATATTTTAGTACATTTTTTTTGGTATGTCTCTAAATCCTAAACTTTTTTTTTGTTGTTTAGATAACAAACTCTAATATCTACACATAAAGTGCAAATGTCTAACTAATTTAATCTCATCACTACCTCAAAAAAAAAAATTAATCTCATCAGACCAAGAATTTAATCGCTATTATAGTAGAGTATTAAAATCAATTTTATTTTTGTACCAAAAAAAAAAAAAATCAATTTTATTTATAGTATCGGTAACAAATGAAAATCTCTAGAATTTTTTTTTTACTAACTCCAGAAATTAGTAATATCTAATTATTAAATGCCACTTTGTTTATATTGAAAATTGAATAACCATTACAAATTTACAAACCAACAAAACTAAAACATTGAGAATATTTATTCAAAGATTCTTCTTTTGTGTTTGATTCTGATTCCAAACACAAATATATCATCAATTCATTCATCCTCTCTTATTGTTGAAGATGGAACGACGTAATAGGTTCATTTTTGTATCAGATTTTGTTATATCATTCATGTGGGTATGTTCTGGTGTTCTTGTTCGATTACTCGTCTTCAAAATTCTGGGTTTTTCTCATACCCTTGTTGGTGAAATTGTCAAGATTTTCTTTTCCATCCTCAACATGTTCTTCTTTGCTTTCCTTGCTAAGGTTTCTCATGGTGGGGCTTACAATCCTCTCACTGTTTTGTCTGATGCTATTTCTGGAGATTTTCTTAACTTCCTTTTCTGTCTTGGTTCTAGAATTCCTGCTCAGGTTTATTTTCTTCTCATTCTTGTTGTTTTTTATTTTCTTATTGGTTGTTCTTTTTGTAAGAAAATGTTGCATGATTATTTTTATCAATTTTTATATTTTATGTGTACTTTGGGTATTTTTGAAAAAGATAAAAAAAAAGTTTTTTTTTAATGTTCTTAGGACTCTTTTGAAAGGTAACTAGACAAAAGCAACAACATAGGATGATTTTTTAAGTATTGAAATGAATAATTTTTGTCTGGTACGATGTTCTGTGAAAAAAGGGTTATTTTCACATTTTAGATAACTTGTACTTTGGACAAAAAGTTGTCGTATGGATAAGGGACAAGAATTTCAATTTTTGTCTGGTCGCTTGCGCCATATTTTGTTCTTGTCTTAGACAGTTTGAGCATGTGTGGATAATACGTGCAAAAGCATCGATGAAGAGATAAATTGCGTGGTGATTAGTCCAAGAAATTGAGCGAGATTTGCAATTAAATGATCCATTTGTAAGTATGACTCGTGACAGGCTTTTATGATGTCGTTTGATTCATATAGTGCGTGTTTGGTAAACTTGAAAATCAGGGTAGGAATAGTTGCAGAAGTGTGTCTACACGACGCTAAGAATAGCTGCTTCAAAAAATTTGCGGTGGCAGATCCTCAAATGCGCAGCTGCGTTAGGAAAACATGGAACCAAACACTGCATTAGTTGATTCCTAGTGGGAAAAAAGATTTTGGTTGTTGTGATTATATCTTTGAATAGGTTTTGGGGTTTGATTGCGCAAGTTCCCACACTTGAGGTCTCTAGTTTTTAACTTTGTGTAAGTGTAACGCTGTGCCTAAGGATGACCTAACATCCGTTTAACTTAATCTTCTCTTGGGTTAAGTGGAGCAGCTGCGATTCAATTGCAGAGGATGACCTAACTCTTGTTAAGCATCTATTTGTTATTTCTGTTTGAATCTTTGGTCATGTTTAGTTGTACTTGTGTCAATATCACAAGGCATTGTATAGGAAGACTAGAAATTAAACATGATTGTCAAAAATCACATACGAGGAAGATTGAGAAGATTGTCTCTTCCATTGCCAACATGTTCTTGTTAAGATTTTGGGTACATTGGAAAGAGAGGAGGGTAGGTGGTCTAATGGAGGGTTGAAATTTTAACATTGTCACACATTTGTCTAGATCAGGTCCAGTGTCAGCTAACCTCAAGCTTTTTGACATATTGTTCATTCATTTCTTCCATTAGGTTTCTGACTGTTTCTTAAGAACATTATTGGTTCATGAAAGACTTGAACCCTAAATCGAGGACTGATGGTTTTCATGAGTCATTTCATGACTGAATATGATAACATGTAGGTTCTGTTCTCTAACTTCTCTAACTTTGTTCTCTTCCTACTGTGAGCATTTGCTTAAACTTTGAGCAAGTTCGTACTTTCGAATGCTGTCGAAATATGGCATATTGTTTGTGTACTTGTGGCCTAGACTATAATGATACCAATTTGTGTTGGATATTTAAGAAGCATTAGATTGAGTTTCAAAGCTTTCACATATATCAGGGTATTTGTGAATTGATCAATCAGGATATTGGATGAAAATTGAGTTAGATCATTTCTAGTGGTATCTATCTGAGCTGAGCTTAGGCTTTTACATGTTTGTGCAAGTTTATTAACAAAGTTTGCTACAAAGTATTTTTTTGGTGTGTTATCAAACAAACAGAAATGTTTTAAGCAAAGTTTGTTACACTCTGACTGTTTTAAGCAAAGTTATCAAAATTGAGGTCTTACGATATTTGATGACTTGTGCAATCCAAATCACAGCAGAACTGCAATCCAGTAGGATCGCATGGGATCGATAATCTATCTTACTCGTAAGGTCGATTGGATTGGCAAGTTTTTGGTGTGATTGATGAGATTGGTGGGATTTGACTGCCTAATTTTGATGTTTGTCTCGGCATTTGTTAAAAGTTGGTCTTTGTATTTTCCCTTTTGGAGTTATTAGGTTGTACTTGTTAATACTCTAGCTTAAGTTGTTAATCTGTGATTTATGAATTTTGACTTCTCACCTTGGCATGGCTGAATATTTTATTTGAGTTCTCAACGTACATGAAGTTTCCGCTATCCTTGATCTGGCATGCATCAACAGGATATAGAATCATATTCAAAACCTCAGTAATGCTTAGGTATAAGATGCCACATAGCATCAGTGTATATGTGGTGATATGTGAGACCTGAATATTTCAAACTCGTCTTGAATTGAAATTGTCATTCTAATATGCATGGTATTAATCCCTTCAGGTGTTTGGATCTATTGTTGGAGTTAGATTTCTTATTGATACCATTCCCGAAGTAGGACTAGGACCGCGTTTGAATGTTGACATTCACCGGGGAGCATTAACAGAAGGATTACTAACATTTGCAATTGTAAGCATTTCACTTGGGCTTACAGCAACAAAAATCCGTGGAAGTTTCTTCATGAAGACTTGGATTTCCAGCCTCTCAAAGTTAACACTTAATATACTTGGTTCTGATCTGACCGGTGGTTGTATGAACCCCGCAGCTGTAAGTACTATTTTATCCGAATTTATCTATCGTTACTTTGGTCATTAACTTTTTTTCGCTAAGAAACTTTGACTGACATGTTCAGGTAATGGGATGGGCGTATGCTCGAGGTGATCACATAACAAAGGAGCACTTCGTTGTATACTGGCTTGCCCCTATAGAGGGAACTATTTTTGCAGTGTGGACTTTCAAAATGTTTTTCCGGCCGGTAAAACAACATAAAACAGGCTCAAAAAATAAATCAGATTGAAGAAACTCCATTTTCTGATAAAAGTTTAGAGTTTGATTCTATCTGGCTTTCAATGATTATTTGTGTAGTGTAGTGTTTGGATAAATGTATTAGCATGCAAAGTGTATAGTTTCCTATGATTGACAAGCATAAGGTAGTTAAACTGTTGGCAACTGTCAAATTATAAGTGTCGTTGCACGATCCTTTTTCTTGGTTTTTGAGTTTGTAAATTAAAAGTAAATCAATCAGATTATTCATATGATTGACGGTCGAGATAGTTTACTGTTGATTTTACTAGTGAGTAATATAAACAGTCTGATCACCAATCAGCGGTTGAGATGTAAAATAGCGTATAGCTATTGCTATTTCTATAGCATGCAATCCGGATCCCTAGTTTCGATACAACATTATTTTGATAAATGTTGATAAATTGATAAAGATAATGATTGAACGGTTGTGATTGACTCACAGTGTCAAAAATATTCATGTTTTCGGTACATATGAATTAAATCATTTTATTACTACTTTTTAAAGACAACCAATTCCATGTACCAAAAAAAAAAGATGACCAATTCCACTAACCATTTACATTGAAAAATTGTGACTAGTAACTTCAAAATAGTCATACTTTCATATTATTAATAAAATGTAAGTTGGAACCTTGCTCTTATCACTTTAGTAGATTGTTCATTATTAAAGTAACAAATCATGCAAATGGAGCAAAATAACTTTTGTTTTTGCAAAGGCTAAAGAGGATTTTATTGACTATGATAGAGACAATTCACTAGCCAACATGTACTCAATGAACAAATGTCAAATGATGCTAATTAACTAAGGATTTCTATGGTGGATTTGTATTGTCATTAATAGTATTTGATTAAAGAAAACCAACTTAATTGTTGATTACAATTAGTGAGGTAGTACATTGTCGTGATGCATGAGAATACATTTGTAAGTTGTAACATACTCCCTCCGTCCCGAAATATAAGGGAAAAAAAATCAATTTCAAGAATATTTTTCATTATTCTCATGAAATTAAATGTAAATTGCATTTAATTTTCTCTCTCTCCATTTTTCTCTATAAACAACAACCAATCTATTGTTTTCAATCTCAACAGTAGATTTGTGATCTAATTGTTCTGATTATGCGGTATATTTTAGAATTGAGAGTTAGATCTAACTCAACCTTATAAAATCAATGTAAGGTGAGAGTCCATTTTAAAATTGATTGCAGACAGTTCGACGAAGTGAGTCTGCAAATTGTGGATAGATTTTGATACCATCTTAGAATTGAGAGTTGAGTCTAACTCAACTTCACAAAACCGACTTGTAAGTTGAGGATTGCCTCTCAGTTATAAACATATATTCATGTCATTTTACAACCGATATAAGACTTCTTAACTTACACAATTTGAATCACGACCATATATTTTAGCTCGAATGGTCTAGATCAATTACTATTATATATTGTCTGACTTACATATATATTCACTAATAGTATATTAGTATTCATAATAGTAACGTTTTTTTTCAAACATACTACAAAGTCATTTTTTGTCTAAATTTCTAAACAATGCAAAATTATATATTTTTAGATTTACCTATTCAAAGTACAGATTTAGATTCGCTTAAGTCTCTCCACATATTTGGCAGTTAGGTATTTAGGTGGTTGTTTGAATGAATTCATCCTCTTCAAATTAAATACTTAACATTTTCCATTAAAAAAATTAATCAAAATATGCCTTGAAACACATGAACATATCAATTTTAATTCAATCGTGACTCTAAGTAAACGAGTTCATTGCTAACCTATACAAATCCAAATTTCTCAATCTCTAACATGAAATGACTTAATTGCAAACTCTTACAAATCCAAATTTCTCAATTACAATGTGATGCAGGAAAAGAACCTCCCACAATTTAAATCTCAGACATTCAGATCAATCAGTACATACTACATTCTACTTCAATTCAGTATTATAAAAGACAAATACATTTTTTAAATTCACTAAAATACAGTTATATCTCGGCTATAATATAAATCAAATATATTAATTTTTTAATAAATCTAAAAAATACATTTTTCTCTTATATTAAAGAGCATAAATAGTATTATGTGATCATGGTGTGAATTTGATGAGATTGTAAGAATCTCTTTCAGCTTAACCAGGGTCATGAGATCGAAATCAACCCTAAAAATACATTAGTGTTAAATTCTCTTGAAGAACAACTTTGTCATTCTTTGTAGTCCTACCCAACTCAAGAGATTAATCTCTAAAATTACGCAGAAGATACCCAGTTCAAACCAAATCCTAAATATCTTCACAAATCACACCATCACAACTCTTCACGTAATAACAACTAAATTTGAGTCCACCAAACTTAACTTTATTGAACCATCTCTAGACATACCTTATCACATTATCAACACAACTTTGTTTCTTTCTTTCTTTTCTTAAACACCAAACAAATCAACTCACTTGAAACCATGGAATTCTTCTTCTCACATGAATTATCACTCTTCTTCATCTTCTCATTAATCTTCATCTATCTCTACTTTCATTTCATCACCACCACCTCAAAAAAACACAACAAAAACAACTATGGCTTCAAAACCTACCCTCTACTTGGAGTCTTACCTGAATTCATGCTAAACCGCCACCGTTTCTTAGAATGGTCAACTCAAATCCTCCGTAACTGTCCAACCAACACCGCCGTCTTCATCCGCCCCGGCAAAATCCACGGCATAATAACAGCTCATCCTGAAAACATCCAACACATTCTCAAAACAAAATTTGAAAACTATCCAAAAGGTATAAGATTCATCAGCCTCCTTGAAGATTTTCTCGGTAAAGGTATCTTTAACTCCGATGGTGATCTCTGGAAGCTTCAGAGAAAAACTGCAAGCTACGAATTTAACACGAAATCTTTGCGAAACTTTATCGTCGAAAACGTAACCGTCGAAACACAAACGAGACTTATTCCGATTCTGTTAAAAGCAACGGAGAATAACGAGATTCTTGATTTGCAAGATCTTTTAGAACGGTTTGCGTTTGATAATGTTTGCAAACTCGCTTTTAACGTCGATCCTGCATGTCTTGCCGGCGGCGACGGTTGCACCTCCGCCGCCGCGTTCATGCACGCGTTTGAAGATGCTGCAATGTTAAGTTCTGGAAGGTTCATGTGTCTTTTACCGATATTATGGAAAACTAAAAAATTTCTGAACGTTGGAACTGAACGGAGATTGAAACAATCAATTGTAACGGTTCATGAGTTCGCTGATGAGATCATACGTTCCAGAATGGAAGCTAAGGAAGATCCTACGAAAGGTGAAGATTTGTTATCTCGCTTCATCGGAACAGAAGAAGCTTCGCCGGAGTTTCTTCGCGATATTGTGATAAGTTTTATACTCGCTGGACGCGATACAACGTCGTCTGCTTTGAGTTGGTTTTTCTGGTTACTATCTTCAAGATGTGATATTAAGGAGAAAATCATCAAAGAAATTGAAATGGTGCGTTTAAAGAGTGGGAACAAAGATACGTCGTTTGGATATGAAGAGTTGAAAGAGATGCATTATTTACATGCTGCTATTAGTGAGACTATGAGATTGTATCCGCCAGTTCCGGTTGATACTAAGGCGTGTTTAAACGATGATGTTTTACCGGATGGAACTAGGATTAAGAAAGATTGGTTTATATCTTATCATACTTATGCTATGGGGAGAATGGAGAATGTGTGGGGGAAAGATTGTAATGTGTTTAAACCGGAGAGGTGGTTGGAAAATGATAAGGAGGGTGTTAGTGTTTGTAGAAGTGAGAGTCCGTTTCGGTATCCGGTGTTTCATGCTGGTCCTAGGATGTGTTTAGGGAAAGAAATGGCTTATATTCAGATGAAATCTATTGCAGCTTCTGTTATGGAAAGGTTTGAGGTTGTTGCATTGGATGAAGATACTTGTCCTGAGCATGTTTTGTCTTTAACTTTGAGGATGAAAAATGGATTGCCTGTGAATGTGAAAGTAAGGTAACAGAGAGAGATGCCGGAAATGGATTAAGTGCAGTCGCTATGACGCAGCCAGTGTGTGCATCATAACTGTGAAATGCGTGTGTGAAGGTTTAAAATTGAAGGTGTGTGTGCAGTTGTGAACTGTGCTGCTGTATGTGGCTATACTGCATGCTACTACTGCTTGATATGCAGATAAGATATAAAGTGTGCGGTTGCAAAAATGTTTGGTTTTTTTTTAAGCATTTTTCCAATGATTTTTATGTGAAATAGCATTGATAGTGAAGTTTTATTAAAAATGTGTATTGTGAAAGTGTTACATACGTGCTCTACTGCTCTCTCTATTTCAAAATCAATGTTGTTTAAGGTTTGATACATGATTAAAAAAAAATGAACTAGTGTACTATAAAGGGATTGATCTATCCAGAATTAAATGTCTCTCCTAATATTGGCTATAACTATAAGTGGTGGTTATCCTAATTTGAACTGTGGTAGTTGCATAGACTATTTGTCACATAGATCAGGTAGTGAATGATGTGGTAGTGGTAACATGAGGAATTTGAATTTCTTGCATGTAAACAATCACACAGTTGTTGATCTATAGTATCGGTTCAAGATCAAACGATTTATATTTTAACTATACTGAGATTTCAGATTATCAAAATGAAAAATGAGTAGTTAAATTTAATCTTGATCTAATAAACCATAATGTGTGACTCTTTCAAATGCATGGTTATTTGTTAATAGAAAATACATATTTGAATCGAAGAGAGTCGGGCTTGTTAAGAAATGATAAGTAATAAATATGTGAGTGTATGTTTGGTGTGATTTTTCCATTAAGGGACTAAACTTATGTTCATCTTAAATATTGTGGGAGCACCTTTATGTCTCATTCAAAGTAAAATGGAAACAATTTTCGGTGCCTTTTCAATATTTATTGGCCTATGGTAACATCTATTAAAATTGTATTTGATTCTCACATTGTTTTTTTTTTTTTATAAACAAAAAGAATTGAATTATAAGGAGTACTAGGGGTACTCAACCCTTACAATTCAAGGGGAAGAAAGAAGAAAATAAAAAGAAAAAGACCACACTAGTTGCCTTGAAAACAAACTAATGGGTTATTACACCAATCGGAAAAAGAAAAATTTACATGAAGCCTTGCTCTACCAAAGAACCACAACCAAGAGATATAAATAATATGCTTCACTAGAGAGGAGACTATGATCCGACCATCTCGAAATAAAATGTTGTTGCGGGTATTCCATATGGACCAAGTGGTGGCCAACCAAATAACATGACGAACTCTCTTATTCTTTTTTCCTTTGAAAAGATCCCCAAAAGAAAGAAAATTGGATGATGTAGAATTAAACGGAATAAAAGGAACTTTCATCCATTCATATATAGCTCGCCATACCTTTTCTATAATCACACACTAAAAGAAAACATGGGAGATATCTTCTACCTGTTGGTAGCAAAAAACGCAGCATCGGCCAAGAAAATGAGAAAGAATACCTTTATGATATAGTGCCTCCCTTGTCGGTAACTTATCGAGTAGTAACCGCCACCCGAAGATACTAACTTTAGATGGTATATTATTGAACCATAATTTCTTCAAAGCTTTCGCAATCGAAGTATCCAGAATCTCCAAGTTGAAATTATCTTGCACCACCTCATATGCTGATTTAACTGTGAAGACCCCTATGTTGCTCGGCACCCAACGCTTTTTATCTTTCACCTCACGACGGGGCTGCCCCTGATCCACCATTACCAATAATTCATTAACTGAAGCCTGCTCGGCCTCAGTAAGCTCCTCCGCCCAAATAAAACACCAACTCCAAGCTTCATTCGCCCAAAAACCCATTTCTGAAATGCGACAATCCTGCTGCCCAGATTTTTGAAAAAGCATCGGAAAAGAAATCCGCAACGGATGATTACCTATCCACTTTTCCTTCCAAAAAACAATATCATTACTGTCGCCTAAAACATTACTAATATTGTTACCAAACCACCCACCATCTTCCTCACCACCTACCTTCAATAAATCACGCCACCAAGTAGATGAATGTTTAGGCACACTACCAGGTTCCACGCCTAAAATCTTAGAAGCCAACGGACCATATCTGAAATTCAATAAGTCAAACCAAGAAGCATCCTGATCATGCAAACATCTCCATTTCCATTTACATAAAAGAGAGGAATTGAATTTAGATAGATTTTTCACTCCCAAACCTCCCTTCTGCTTAGGCTGACAGATACGATTCCAGCTAACCCAACAGATCTTTTTGCTATCCGAGTTGCCTCCCCACAAAAAATTACGTTGAATACTTACCAATTCCTTCACCACACAAACAGGCACTTTGAAAAAAGAAAAGAAGTACAACGGCAAACTTGATAAAACAGAATTTATGAGAGTTACCCGACCACCTATAGAAAGATTTCGACCATTCCAAGAATTCAACCTTTGTTTCATAACCTCAATGATAGGAGTCCAAGTAGCCCGCCTTCTTGGATTAGCCCCCACCGGAATACCAAGAAAACGAAACGGAATAGCTTCAACCCCACAATGTAAAAAAGAGGAGGCAGCCTTTAAAAAATTAGGCTCAAGGTTTATGCCGTATAATTTGCTCTTGTGGAAGTTAACCTTTAAACCAGAAACAATTTCAAAACTTCGAAGCACCGCTTTGATAACCCACATATTCTCCCAATTATCCTCCCCTGCTATTATTGTGTCGTCCGCAAATTGTAAAGTGTGATACATGATTTCATTGCTAACTTTAAAACCTCGGAAGGACTGATTTGCAACTGCCTGGCTAATTAACCCTGTTAACCCTTCAGCAACAATCAAGAACAGGAAAGGTGATAGTGGATCACCTTGCCTCAAACCTTTTCCCACAACAAAGTCATCCGTCGGACTACCATTAACTAAAACTGACATCGAACTTTGGAAGATACATGCCCGAATCCACCTACACCAGTTTTCATCAAAACCCAGACGGCCCATCATGTATGCTAAAAAATTCCAATTCACCGTATCGTAAGCCCTTTCGAAGTCCACTTTAAAGAATAGACACTTGTCTTTCCTTCTCTTGGCTAAATCTAATAATTCATTAACAACTAAGACACCATCAAGGATCTGCCGCTTAGGAAGAAACGCAGATTGTACATTAGAAATAACATTGCCTAACACTTTCTTCAAGCGATTCGCCAAAATTTTCGACAAGATCTTATACAATCCCGATATCAGACAAATAGGACGGTAATCTTTAAGACATTGGGGATGGTCTTTCTTAGGTACAAGAGTTAAAAAGGATGCAGTTATACCTTTTGGTAGGATGGCAGAATGATAGAATTCAGTAAGGAAAGCCATAATGTCATCTTTTATAATCATCCAACATGTTTTAAAAAAATTGAAATTATAGCCATCTGGACCCGGGCATTTATCTCCGTCACTACCCCAAATCACTTCTCTTGCTTCTTCTATTGTGAAAGGAGCGGTCAAGAGAGCATTATCATCTTCAGAAAGTTTCTGGAAAGGTATCCCACTAAGAGTTGGTCTTCGTTCCCAATGTTCCTTAAAATTGTTTTCAAATAATTTTTGACAAAACCCTTAATATCTTCCACTCCTTGAACCCAATTCTCCCCTTCTTTTAAAGCTACCAATTGATTCCGTCGGTATCGTTTTTTGATAGAAGCATGGAAAAATTTCGAGTTAGAATCACCTTCCTTCACCCACCTCAACCGCGATTTTTGTTTAAGAATGCTTTCTTTATAATGGAGCTGATGCCAAAAATCTGAATTCAAATCTGTCCTTCTTGATAAGGCTTCGACAGACACGACCCCTCCCATTAAACCTTCGATATCATTAAGTTCTTGCACCGTTTTGTCGATATTTAGATCAAGAATGCCAAAAACCTCACGATTCCACCTTTTTAAACTTTCTTTGAGAAGGCGCAGTTTTTCCTTCACAACAAAAGCCTTCTTACCACTCACGGTAAACCCCCTCCACTCGTTCTGAACAAACCCCAGAAAATTAGGATGCTCAAACCAGGCGTTGAAGACACGGAAAGGTTTCGGACCCCAATTATGTGAAGAAAGCACTAGCCAAATAGGGCAATGGTCGGATATGTCACGGCCCCCTATCCATTGGCCAGATATGTTATGCTTAGTAATGAAACCTTCCGACAATAAAAACCTATCAATGCGACTCATAGCTTTGCCGTCAGCGCTGAACCATGAGAATTTTTTGCCCAGAACCGGAACATCACTTAAATTCAAATCCGCCACAAAACGGTTAAACAGAAGTCTTTCACCTTGCCTGCCATTACCACTAATTCCCACTCTTTCCGAAGAAGAAAGAACGGCATTAAAATCACCACCCACACACCATTCACCTTCACCACATTGATCTTTGAAAGTCAACAGCTCCTTCCAAAAACGTTTTTTACCAACCAATGTGCAAGGAGAATAAATATTAATTAAATACATCATCAAACCATCTTTTTCCACCTTTATGCCCAAGTAACCGTAGCCGGAGAAACTACTCAAGAAATTAAAAGATTTAGTATTCCACATGATTATCATACCACCAGATAAACCTTCTGCACACTGAATCACCCAACCAACATCATGAGTACCCCATAAATTCTGAATAAGATAGTCCTCAATTTTATCTTTTTTAGTTTCTTGAAGAAAACAAACGTCACAGTCGATTTTTCGTAACAACAAATTCAACCTTCTCCTCTTCGCACTCCCCCCCCCCACCCCCTCATATTAAGAGAAACAATCTTCATGGGAAGAAAGCGATGCTCCCTTCGAAAACTTTCTAACTCATCCCTCTTTTCATTTTCTTGAATCTCTTTTAAACAAACCTCCTCCAAATCACCACTCTCCCTTGCACCATTAAAACCATTCCCATCTGAAGAGATATCAACCCCTAATTCTATCGCTTTCCTCCACACTTTTACTGCCACTTCCTTCTCATAATTCTTCAAAAAAATAGAATTGCAATTTCGTATATTTGAAGATGTAATAGAAAAATCGCAAACAGATTCATCACAAGGAGAGCTAGTAGGCGTAGAACTACCACCTTTAGAGGAGTTGAATTTCCAAACCCCCCTTTTGACACCAGCATTCTCGGATAAGTGTTCTGAACCAGCTCCATCAGTTGTCTTTGTTACAGATGCAGCGGACTGTATTGAATCAGCCACAACCGTTATGCTCTTACCATTCAACCTCGAGCTACAAACCTTCTGTGCTTTCGGACTGGTTGCCGGAGTAGAAAAAGCTTGAGTAGTGAAATGGGCAGCAGTTGATTCCAACACCAGTTTGTTATGCAAAGAAGAAACTAAAAGATTTGGATCACAATGCAACCTCTTGAACACACTAGTTGGACCATCACTACCATCAAGGGGATTGGGTTGAAGAATACAACCCATAGTAGCTGCAACTCCTATACTGCCTCTCAATCCCCCCCCTATGCTAATCTGTTTTGAAAAAGAAGAATTAGCCAACCCTCCAATACCAACCTCTTGAACCTTTCCCCCCCCTTTAGGTGTAACAACTTTAACCCCCTCAAGAATATCCTCCACTTCTACTTCCCTTCCTCCACCATCTGAATTTAAAATATTCTCGTCAAAACCAACAAAGGAGAATATAGAGTTAGAATAGTTTCCATTAACACAATTAGATAAAGATTTTTGATGTTGTATATCAACTGGTGTTATGGCAATAGCTTTAAGTTATAACATGTCAAATATGTGTTTGCGCAACTCCGTCTTATGAGCTAACTTTTTTATAGTAAGATATAAGCTCATTTGTTTTAGAGCTATAAATTGCAAAACATGTGAGAATTAGACTCAGATCCACACTAAGAGTGATTGTGAGTATTGAAGCCGTTTTTGAATATAACGTTGTCAAAGTTTTGGGCTGTGCAATATATATGTGCTTAGGAAATCTCATTTTATGAGCTAACTGAGTAAAATTCATGTTTATTTAATATGATATCAGAGTCTAGTTTTGTAGGACATGTGAATTAGATCCATACCCACACCAAGGCTAGCGTGAGGGTGTATATTGAACTTGTAATTCAATTTCACGTTACTAAAGTACTTGGGTTGCCCTATAAGTATATGTGTGTGCGCATGTGCGCACTTAGACTCCTTAGTCTTATAAATCAGTTCTAGAGAATGAGAACCAAACTGATTTAACAACAGTATGCTTTTATTAGTCTGCATTGCTTTCCGGAGATTTTTCAACATTGTGGCTTGTTGTATATAAGAGTGTGAACATTTCTAATGAATTACTAAAGAACAAGAAAACGTGAACCAAAAATGAGAAAATGTGATTTAAACTAATAAGGATCTCATCATGGTAAGTACTAATAGTAGCGCTCAAGATTAACATTACAATAGAGATCAAAAGGAAATAAGGAATTTATACACAACTTCAGTACACAAGCTTTGGTTCAAACTCGGCGAAATCTACGGATCCCGATTCAATCGGTGGCATCAGATAAGCAGCCAAGATCTCAGACACCAGGGCAGCAATCAGTGGAATCCTCTTAAAGTTCTTCACAACTGAATTGTCATCACTCTCACCAACAGCAAGAATCTTCTCGTTTATTACCACCATCCTATCTAACTTTCGCTTAAACTCTGGGTTCTCAACGTCAAGAACAGCTGGGAAAATCCGAGCAGTTGTTCGGTTTGTCTGCAAAAATAAACCAGAAATGAAGCTTGATTAAGTAACTAATTGTGATATAAGAGTTCAACATTTAAGAATGAGTCAAAGTCGAAATAAATGATGACTGTACCGAATGAATGTCAACCGCAATTATAGTGAATATGCAAACACAAACTTACCTCAATGATGACATGCATGTCAAATTCTTTTGTGTTAAGTCCAATTCCTTCATAGAAATCTGTTCGTTGGCAATCATTCAGATACATTGTGACATAAACCTGCAACACAAATTTCATTACTATGTGTTAAGTAGGGCTAATGAAATATATTGACCACAACCTTATAATGAAAGACAGGACAAATGTCATCTCTTTGGATGGTATAAATTGCTTCATGACTATAAAGATTGTCAACGTAAATGAGATTTTAGAATTTTAATATACTTTTCATCTACGAAGCACCAACACAAACACGAAACCGACATGCAGACACGGGTAATAATGTAAAAAAATTGAATGTACTAATTGCATGTGTCAGTGTTGTATTTGTGTCAGATACCAGATACATCTTCAATCTTAAGTGTCAGTATTATATAGCTTGCCGTTCATGTGCATTCTCAGTTAAGGTCTATATAGTTTTATGTAACTTAGCACCAGTTGGAAAAGCAAAAATTTGTATGCAAAAGAAAGAAAATATACCGATAGACAGAAGAATCGTGACCACAACTTTGCCTTCCAGTCATTAAGAAATTGTGGTTGTGCTTTCATCAAGGCAGAGAAGAAGTCTCCGTGCCTATTCTCATCTTGGCACCAGTTCTCAAAGTACTTAAAAATGGGATAACATTGGTACTCGGGGTTTGCCTTGAGATGTCGGTATATGGTTATGTATCTCCAGTATCCAATTTTCTCAGACAAATATGTAGCATAGAAGATAAATTTGGGCTTGAAAAATGTGTACTTTCTAGCTTTTGTCAAGAATCCCAAGTCCAATGCCAAATTGAAGTCAGATAAACCCTTATTCAAAAACCTACACAGAATCAAAAACTCGAGGTCAATATCTGAACACAACAAAATATAAATCGTAGCTAACATATATTGTTTATATGATTTTCTTCCCGTGCACTGCAGGGTTCGCAATACTAGTCATATATACAAATAGAAAGAGAAGGATTAAGAAGTAAAAGCACAAGGTGTGTCCTTACCCTGCATGCCTAGCTTCATCCCTAGACATCAGAGAGAAAATCTCAGCCACCACAGGGTTGGTTTTCTGCAATATCATTCAAAATTTCATACAATAAATCAATCCAAAAGTAGAAGACCAAAAAAAGTGTATAAAGAACAACAACTTCTTATAAGATATTCATTGTAGCAGTGTTACATTAAACTATCCAAATGTCAAAAAACCAAAATCCTAGTACCTACTGCAAACAAAATTGTCTGAATGATGATTTTTTTTTTTTACTTTGCATGTCCCCAAAACACATCTCAAACAAAAAATATATATTCAAAGAACTATTTTTTATTGAAATTGTAGTATGTTGTCAATTTAGTCCCTGAAATTTATAATATTTCATAATAACCCTTAAAATTAATTATATTTTTTAATCTTTTTCCTATTTAACAAGGATAACAAGGATAAAATAAATTGATAATTTTCAAATTCAGATATCATTTTCAAATTTTATTAGCTTCATGAACATAGTTGTTGTTGCATTACAATTTACAACTTCAGGAACTAAAATTAAATCTGTGATTTACTCATTAATCATTATCAATTATGCTAAGTTGAAAGTTGAATAAGGTTTATGAACAAATAAAGAAAAGAACCAAACCTTAAGCCTCCTTCCAAGCTCTTTGTAGAGAAGAAAACCAGAAAATTCAGCAGTACAAGACCTTTCAAGAAACTCAACAAAGATCTGTCTAAGAGGGCCATTAAGTTTATCAGCAGCTTCCTTAAACTCTTTGTTCCTAACAAAATGAGTCTGATTATAATCAGTTTTGAATTCCTGAAGCAAAGCTTCAAACTCATCCTCATTAAGGTTCTTGTTAATCTCAGTGTTGAAAAGTGTCTCCATTTCATCAAAATCAGTGGTGTAGAACCTTGGTGTCAAAAGGGTTTCTTTGATGGAAGTTTTGTTTGGTTTCTTGCTTGGTTTTGTTGATGTTGGTGTTGCTGTTGGGGTAGCAGACATTCTTATGGAATATGAAACTGTTTTTCTAGGAATGTTGTTGAGTTTTGGTTTGATGTTTGTGAATTTTGAAATTGGTTTCACAAGAGCCATTTCTGCTGCCATGATTGGAGCAAAAAAAATTGATGGGTTTGAAGAGTGAGTGATAAAGGTTTGAACTTTGAAGATGTTTTGTGAAGAGAAGTGTGTATAATTTAGATGGAGTTTGTGTTGATAGAATTTCATCCAATGAAATCTTTGAACGTTAATTGGAACCTGACACGTGGCATTTATTGTATTTTTGTTAATGTTACATGATTGGTTGTGGTGATTACATGTTGTAGATGACAACTTGTGGCTTCCTTTCACTCTCATTGGATACTTGTTTTTTAGTTTGTTTTAGATTGGTTTATCTTAGATTACTAGTGAAAAGGGAAGGTTTCTTTAGATTATTGTGTGCATAAGATTGGATTCGATAAGGTAAAATTACCAATTTACATCATCAATCTTGATCGTCGATTTAAGATCGAATGGTCTAAATTACATATGCACTAAAATATTTCTGATTATTCGTTGATATTAGACGGTTAGGACTGTAACTGCATTAGATAGTTACAAATGGCAATCTAAACAATTGTGTTAACAGTTAAGTATTATTTCCCTAATTAAATTATTTCATAAATTAATATGATTTTAAAAATAAACTGCGTAGTTACTCCTTATCAAATGAGATAACTTGAGCGTTTGTATGAAATAGCTTCAATATACTTTAAATTATAACTATTTTGTTTTAAGTTTGAACGAGATAGTTTAAGTATCTTTTAATCTAACCACGAGGTTTGATGTTTAAACTCAACCTAAAAATTAAAAAATATAACAACGTTAAAACTCTTGTGAAATAGTTTTATTTCCTTATAATCTTATTTGTCTCAAGATATTAGTCTCTCTAATTGTGCATAGACGATATTCAGTTCATACCACAAGAAAATGAGTTAATTAACAATAGTTTTTCACCATGGTCAAATTAAACTGTCATATCCCTTTTCTAATCCTGGTTTAATATTGTTTGAGTTGAGTGGTACTTTTCCACACATCAAAAACTTTAAGGCAACACTTAGATATTGCATGCTTCTCTAGGGAGGACCTAATGAGAGGAACATATATAAATTGAATAATTGAAAGAGAAATCAATGTAAACTTTTTGAAGAAGATAAATCAATGTAAACTACTTACAGAAGTTCTAAATACCTACTGGTAAATTAAAAAAAAAAATCAATAAATAAATCTAGAATTTAACAAGGGACTGAGTGGAAGAGATATAGGTACATCTAGCATAGTACCTATAATAAAACTTAGCCAGACAATATTTTCTGCATTATTTTGAATGCAAGTGAAGTTTACAACATACAACAAACACTTGCATGAATGAACTCATTTCCAGCATCAATGAACTTTGCATGAATCCTGCGTATTCGGAATTCTTACAAACCAAGAATTGCTGCAAACCATTACGGAAGGAAAGTATCCTCCATATCTACTTCAATGTAAACAAATAATCACATTGAGGACCTGCAACAAAAATGAAATAAAGACTAGTCAAGGAATCAGCTTAAGAATGGAACTTTTAGGGCCTGGTTGGTTTGAAAAGAAAAAACGTTTTCTACAGTACATTCGGCACATTCAGCATGATGGTATCTAAACCAGATTTGAGTATGATATATAGAGCAAATGCTACCAAGGATTTAAGCCAGAATAAGCACTTGTCACTGCCAATGATTCAACTAAAGCAACCCACAAAAAATTACAGGCATAATGTAGTACCGACACATCAAATTGAAGGCATGTTTGG
Source organism: Trifolium dubium (assembly GCA_951804385.1). NCBI lineage: Eukaryota > Viridiplantae > Streptophyta > Magnoliopsida > Fabales > Fabaceae > Trifolium > Trifolium dubium. Next base: position 42,546,364 of record OX638065.1, read on the forward strand.
TGTCTGACACGAACACATGTGGTTACATTCAAATTCAATCACTTCCTCTGTCACATTAATATTGATGTTTATGTGTCATTGTCGTGTCTGGTGTGTATGTTTCACATAAGCCTATAGTTTTATTGGTTCAAAATTTTCAGAAAAAATTCTACAAAAAAAAGTATTAAGAGTGAGAAGAAAACCTTTATGCATTAAAGAGCAAAAGTTGGCATTATGGTTTAACATGAGTCATTTCTGTCATCAGTTTCTCTAATTGGCTTTATTTCATGACCAGTGACGGGCCTTTCAACAGGTTCTCTGACTTCGTAATGAGCACGGCTGCTAGGAACAGACTCTTCCGTTGCATCTTCAATTGTGATGTTAGGGAAATTTAAAACTGTAGCAACAGATGTTCGGGTCGAGTCTTTTATGTCTTCCTCAACACTATAGAATGGATCAAATGAAGGTTGTCCCTCATCATCTCCAAACTTCATGCTATCCTCAAAACTATCAAAATCAAAATTCCGCAAAAGTTCAGGAATTGGATAACCTCTGTCATCTGTGTGCATAGATCCCCTTTCAAGATCGATTTTCTCCTTTGGAGTCAAAATTCCGTTCGCATTATTCGGAGTCAACGACCCAACCGTCATTTGTTCATCTTGCTGTACAAATGATCGGAAATTATTCCTTGAAGGGGGAATACTAGAACAAAGTGTTTCTTTGATATTTATTAGTGATCCCTTATTGTAAGGGTTCCCCTTTTTATCATATTGGTATCGGAAGTTCTCATAAGTTGTCTGCACAATAACAAAAGTAAAACACTATAAGTTAGTTTGAACAATAAACCAAAGCATGTTATTGAGATGAATCAAAAATTAGAAATTATTACAAAAACTTTTAGCATTTTGAGAAGTAAAATAGTCACCTGGTTTGTACAAATGAGATAGAAATGGAAAGCTGTGAGGCCACCAACAAACCAGACCGCAACGAAGCAGTACATAATGAGAAGATCTGATACATAATCATGTGAAATTGCATCCAAAACACCACTCTCGGAAAGATTGATCCAAGAGAACACAAAGACATATAGGCACAAAATGGTTGATGTTGAAATAAACATGAAGAAGTACCGATAGTTTCGCTGCAACATGCAAGACAATTGTTAGTTCTTGTGAGAAATGAAATGGAGAAGATTTGGGCGCAAGTAGAAACAAACAACTCATATTTTTGTTTCTAACCGATAAAAGTAAAAAACCAAGGCAAACAAACAAACATCTAAGAAGACATTTAAAGAAGTTAATAAAGGAATTGCAGTAAAGTTGACTTACTCTTCCAATGCACTGGCCAACCCAGGGGCAGTGATGATCAAATCTCTGGATACAGTTGTCGCATATAGAACAATGAGAAGTACGAGGGGGTCGATACAGCAAGCACGTTTCACAGAACTTCACTTTCACTGTGTGACCATTAACCATGACATCTTTAGTTCGAGGTAGTTTCAAATGAGGGGTCGAACCATTAATCCACTCCATGGAAGGAGTAGGAATATTAAACGCATCTTCATATTCAGGAGGTGTTGAATTTCTAGGGATAATACCGGGATCTCTCCCAGAAGTCAATAAGAGGAATAAGAAATCCTGCACATGAGAGTTGTCTTGCATATCAGTTTTAACGTTCAAACAAGAAAGATGTAATCATAAGCTACGGGGAAAGAATAAAACGAAAAACACAATTCATATGTTCGACTAGTTTCCGTAATATGACAAACTGGCAAAGGGCATTTACCAGAAAAGTGAGAACTAGACCCCCAATCATTACAGGAAACCAAAAGGAATGACCACTGGCATTCTCCTTCTTGTATTTAAGATACATCTTAACACAAAATGTAAGCGCAGGTGCAGCAATTAGGAACGTTGTAAGAAACAAGGAAGCTACATCAGGACCAAAAACCAGTCTCCCACCACAGAGAAACTTCTGAATAAAGAGAAAGGATAAAAAACTGAATTAGTAAGGAATAACATGCTTCACAGTGTTTCAAGACACCTAATCATATCTAAATAATAGAAAATTTCGCTTATTTCCAATTTCCAATCCAATACAATTGCCTAAAAAAATTTCAAATTGTAGGCATATAAAGCTTATAAGTACACAGCCATGACAAAATTCATCTATTGAATAAAAATTGAGCAAAACAAAAGTGTTCCGATTGAAGTAACACACATAGGTACTTCGACAGCTTCATGATGTCAAAACATCATGGATTTTCCATTCAAATCTGCAGAAGAATGGACATAAAGGAAAGGAAACAACAACCACACAAGTTTAACTAACAGATTTTGTAATTGCAAGCATCAGTTGACGTTAACTACAAAAGCAAATTTAGCGTATGTTTGGTTTCGCATTACAGTCTTCAATCATGCACCCTACACTCTTTTCACTGTGATTCATCAAAGCTCCAAAACTAAGCAGCTTTCACATCAACTTTGTCCGGGTGAACGCACCTCGGAACCAAACATATGCTTTGCATTGGAAACAAGTATCCGGCACACAAGTATTCATCAATTATACAATGAAATCAACAACATTCATGCTGAAACATCCTCAAAAGAAGTGAAATTCCACAACAACAAAATAAAATCAAAAATCAAAACTTTCAAACTCAATACCAACAGCATCATAACAAAGACACACAAACAAGTTCAAACACTGAGATAGAATTTATATCAAAAATCAAACACAAGCAATCTACTACACCATTTACAAAATCCAATTTTTTTATATCAAAATTAAGAACTACTAATAATCAAAAAGATAAACAGAAAGAACAAATAATCACTGACATTGCCACCCCTCCAAACTTGATAGAGTCTCCTTGGTTTCATATTGTGGGTCCCACCACCATAAGGAGGAGACCCAAATTGAGGATTTCTATTCCCAATCATGGCAGCAGCACCACCACCACACGTGTGTGTCACAAAAATTGGACTCTAATCTTAACAAAACCCATAAAACCTAAATCAAATCAATCACCGACCCAGAATCAAAAACGTCTTAAAAATCAGAAATTTTCTTCTGGGGTTCCAAGAACTATCCTCCAAAATGCAGATGAATGAATAAAGAGAGAGAAAGAGAAAGTTTGTTTTTTGGGATCACAGCAAAAATGAGAATGAAGCTGTGACACACCAAATCCAAACAAACAGGAAAATTTGTAGTACTAGGAATGAATGAAGGAATCAAAAAAGGACGAGAATCTCCATGTTCTTTGTTTTTTACTATGATCAAAAAATATTCCTCAAAGTTTACAAATTTTCTTGTTTGATGTTTTTTTTTCTCTCTCTTCTTTGAGATTCAAAGTGCCTGCTGGCAGATTAAGGTGTTCTTGGGCGGATGTTTCAATTGTCAGCGGCTTTTACGCGCCTAATGTTTTTCAGTCTTTTCTGTCACAAACAACAAAAATGATCCATATTAGTAGTAGTTTGTTTGTTTGTTTTTTTAATACTAATAAATTAATAATGATCTAGTTAATGTTACAAATGATTTTTCTTTTCAGGAAATGTTACAACTTACAAATGATAATTTATCTAAAAAATGAGTTTCATCATGATAAGTACACTGTTGTCACAAAAAAAAAATATTATAACTCCACTGTTTTTTTGTCCATTTAATATAGTATAAGAATGCGTTTAATTTGCTAAAAAATCGGGGATTGAACAAGATAAGTCTAGTTGTACTGTGTTAACACAATCTGTGATAAAATAATTTACAATGAAACGTTTTATTGTAAACTATTTGAGGGACGGGACAAATTGAGTGATAAGAGACAGGACAAAATCAGAAACTCTTGTCCCCCACTAAACCACAGTACATCTTTTTGTCCACAGTACAAGTGGTCTAAAATACGAAAATACACTTTTTTTCACCAAACATCGTATAAAACAAATAATTATTCAATATCATAAAAGTTTATCGTTTGCTGTTTTATCTTGTGTTGTGTTGTTTTATCTTTTGTTGTGCTGTCCAGTGCCTATTCTTTAAGCGATCAAACACACTTTATATATCACATTATATATATATAAACTATAGATGGGTTTAGAACTTCGAATATCATATTTATTCACATGTGAAATTTTTAGCCATCAATCTATTTAACAAAAAAAATTAAAATACACTATTTTTAGAAGAAGTTGTTTAACTTTGTCAAAAAAAAAAGAAGAAGAAGTTGTTTGATTAAGATAAGTTTGAGTTTGTCTTATCATAAGTTTTATTTTGTCAAAATATCATAAAAAGAAAAAAAATTATACATATGTAAAAAGAGTGTAGTTTTTTTTATAGAAAATGTAAATGAGTTTGATTTATATGCATGAATTTGCATATATGTTCAATCATACTTATATTATTTTATCAAAGAACCTAATTATATTTAATAATGTAGATAATTATAGATAGAGATATTTTATTTTATTGTTTTAATAATTATGGATAGAGATATTTAATATTTTGTGACTCATTTAAAATATTTCAGTTTCATATTTTTCTCATTTTGTATAACTTATTTATTTTCTATTAATATTTTTTATTTCTTAATGCTTATGTATATGGTTATTTATTTTTTTGTAATTTTTTGATGTAGTTATTTGTCATTTTGTTGTATCATAAATCGCCTAACTAGTAATATACTAATTAACTATTAGTATTAATAAAGTAATTTAACTTGGTGTCAAAAAAAAAATAAAGTAATTTAACTGTACAAAAAAAATCAATAAATGAAATTCATTTCATCAAAAAAACAATATATTCAATTATTTTTCTTGAAAAGTATGTATGAGATTTGTTTTATTTAATTTCGTCTCGCAATCTTATAATCATTGAAATGCGATTAATTTTCTTCTTTTTCTTTTATTATGTAAATGTACAAAATTTTAAATGTTATTTAACGATTTTCATGGTATAAACGAAATGAATTTTTACTATTTTAAATTTGCATGTATCAAGTGTTAATTATTCCGAGTATTTCAAAAAATATATTTATTTGCATGGTTTATGCATAAAAAACATTGTAAAAAAAAGCCTTAAAAGGAAAAACATAATAGCATGATTTTAAATTTTGGATACACTGCTGTCACATGCATAGTTTTGTGATTGTGCTGTGCATTATCCAGACAGAACATACACGCGCATATTTAGTGGGTGCGCATAAATGTATTTGACTCTAAATTTAGCATAATCAAAACTCCAACAGATTACAGTACTAAGTACTTATCTTTAGAATATTCTCTATAATGTACTGTCTAAGAGTGTTTAGATGATATGATGCAGATTTCTTCTAATTTAATCGATTTTTAGTTCATGCTTACTGCACTATTAAAATTGAAAAGTTGATTATTTATTTGATCTTATAAGTGCAATGAATTAATCTTCACAATTGTGCGTGAAAGATATTAAAAAAATGGAGAATGTTAACACGTGCTCTTAAGGCACATTTTAAAAATCGATTAGAGTAAACAATATTGTAAATTAGAGTAAACAATAACTCATGACTTTGTTGTTGGAATGCTGGAACCATATAATATAGTATGGTTAAAATATGGTGCTTTGAAGTTCGAAAGCTGGCATTTGGCTCAACGTGACATACAAAAAACAACACACTTGCACATTTAACCTTTTTCCAACTCATAAATCTCATTACATTAAACATCTTTCGTTTTCTTTTGTCTCTTTCTGTTGTCTAGTATTGTTAATTTCTGATCCATTAATACTAGTATACCAAAGGCGTTAGTTTAAGGTAGTTGGTTCAATGAAATTAATTAAGCAAGAACTTAATTAAATGGTGAGAGCCAGCATCTATATATGACATTGGATATAAGACAATGAAGCTTTGTTTCAAGACAGCTTGAAACAAAGACATAAGGATTCACGGCCGGATTTTTATATTTGTTAATTTCTTATATCATCTTTTAATCACTTCATTTAATTTAGTATAGTTTGTAGTTTCAAAATTTATAAGTTAATTGAAAACTATATATATACATATATAACTCTCAAACGCGGTTCAAATGATAAAAAAAATGCATAAACATTAAAGGGTTGTTGAACTCTCAAAAGTTTAACATTACACAAGAGCTAAGAGCTATAATATGATTAAACTAAAATGGAGTTTTATGGGCTAATACACATCTTGTTTTTGAATACTACTAAATTACTAAATGTAATACTCATTTATTTTATTAAGAGCCGTTTGTTTTTCGTATGCACTCATGATCACTCTCGTCATAGGCTTCGTGTGTTATTATATGTTTGTAAATTTTTGTCTGTTTATGTCGGTTGCAGTTATGTCATGATCCTTAATATTGCGGAAATTTGAAACGAAATATGGTTGATTTAGTTGCTATTACGGTTATGATATATGGCGTATAGTGTAAAATGTAGTAATATTACGGTGAGAAGGTATTGTTCAATTGCATATGAAATTTTTGACTCTTTGATCATTAATCTATTATATCAAGTTGGAGTTTCTCTTGATTTGCAACTAACACAAATTAGTTTGTCATCGTTTTAGATGTTAGACTTGAATTTACTGTCTTCACAATTACTACTCATAAATTCTTTCAAGCTGGTTTATCGTAGTTGCGGACAAAGAGATATGCTTATAAAAGTCTTGGAGCTTGAACAATGGCATGATCTGGATTTCCTTTAGTCGAGAATTCAACATTCATTGCAACCGATTAATCATATTCGTTGGATAAAAATCAAGCAGTTCACTTTCAACTTTAGCAAACCGAATTTTAAAACAATAACTTAATTAGAATGCGATTGTGTGATCTTCATCCAACGACTCTGATCTTTTTATTGTAGTGAATGTTTATACTATTGATTGCGGGGAATATGAATTCCTCATAAGATAAATACATTAGTGCAATCATAGTATATTTGTCGGGATCCAGATAGATTCTGTGCAATAAAAAAATTCTGCAGTCATTGCATCTCAAACGTTGGATGAAAGTCAGATGGTTCATATTCTAATTTCACTAAATTGAAACTCAAAATATGAACCATTAAGTGTTCATTCAATGGCTAAGATGCAGCAATGACTGCATAAGGATTTTACTGCATCGATCAATTCCATTTCCATTTGTCGGTGTATATGACATTAAACAAGGAAAATCAGAAGGGCATAACACAAATTAGTGAGAGAAGCATGAAACTTCACTATCTTCTAATAAGAAATTATCCACAAAAATTGAGGGTGCAAGCATGAAATATATAAGGCGTTATACCTAAAATAACGGCGCAGTTAGAATTGCAGATCAAACAAGACCTATATACAAACAACCCACACTAAAGCTAATAAAAAGAAGAAAGAACATGCATTGTCTATCATACATTATTAATTCAGTTCCTTCACTCATTTGTATATCCTGCAATGATATGTGAACATGTCCCGATTTTTTTAACTTTGTCAACTTTTTCTCCATTTTTTCAATCTGAGTTTTCCTTGAGACATATACCATTTGTTTCCCTTTACATTTTCCATTAGAAATCAACTCACTACCCTTACCTTTTCTCAAGCCACACCATTCATTAGCAAAAACAGCAGGCCAAATGGATCTGCATCAAAAAAAAAGTTGAGACATTCTCACAAGTACTCAAGCTTCTATGATATGACCATAACAAGTTCAATAAATTTATGATTTGTTCTTCTAACTCTTGAATTTCAAAAATCAAAGGATGAAATAGATATACTTAAATATTTACAAAAAAAAAAATTATCATTATTGTTTAGGACATAAGTCATAAGTTTTCTTTATATGTACCTTGAGACAAAAGCAAACAACAAAATGTTACCTTAATCTCTATTTGAAGGAACTATTTCTTCACATCTTGAGCATTGTCTCCAACTTTAGATCTCCATTGAGAAATTTTTTGATCTTGATCTACTGGAACAAAAATTTCAAATGTAGCATCTTTTCCTCCTACCTTTTTCTTCTTTAGTTGATCCTCAATGCTGTTGTAATCCAAATCCTGTAAAATACCGGGAACTCCTCGCATACTTTCCTTGCTATATACTCCTACGTCCATGTCAAACTTTTGTTTCGAGCTTATAAAACCTTTTTCAAGATCCGAAGTAAAGGATTCATCTAGCATATCATCCTCTTCTACAACCCATTGTCTGAAATCGACCATTGGACTTGGAATCTTGGAGCAGGAAAGTTCTTTGAAGTTTGCCACTATTCCCTTTGTGTATGGATTTTCCTTCTTATCATATCGGTACCGGAAATTCTCATAAGTTGTCTAAAAGAAAAGAAAATGTCGAAAGTAAAAGGTGAGTGTAATTCTTACAAAATAAGACATGCTTATAAGGTCAAATTTAAAGGCATGTATACGCTAAGCAAAAATGAATTAAAGCATTAAAAAGAGAAAGATAATACCTGGTTGGTGGAAATCAGGTAAAGATGGAACACTGTTAGGCCACCGACAAACCATACGGCTATGAAGCAATATACAATGAGAGTAACCGATAGAGCATCATGTGACATGATTGACAACAATCTACCTTCTTGACGAAGAAGGTTAACCCAAGAAAACGAGAAGACGTATATGCACAACATGGTTGATGATGATATGAACATTATGAAGAACGGATAGTTACGCTGAAAGAAATATGATAAGACGAAGAATTGTGTTAGATTTTGCTATAAAATAATGGCAACTCTGGTTCAAAAGTAACAGGTATGAAAAACACGGACAAAGCAATAATGATCAAACTCACCGATCCAATACACTGACCAACCCAAGGGCAATGATGATCAAACTTCTGAACACAGTTATTACAAATGGAACAATGGGAAGCGCGTGGTGGACGATAGAGCAAGCAAGTATCACAAAATTTCACTTTTACTGAATGGCCATTGACTGTCACATCTTTCACTCTAGGTACTTTGAGGTTAGGAGTTCTATTTTTTACCCATTCCATCGACGCTGTATTAGTGTGAAATGATTCATCTGAGTCAGGTAGTTGTGTATTCCTGGGGATAATTCCTGGATCTCTACCAGATGTCATGAAGAGAAAAACAAAATCCTGCATTCAACCGATGAAATGAAACCTCGTGTTTAAAATATCGTGTAAAAAATATACGTACATATTATTATTGATAAAGGAAAATTTATAACTTTACCAACCAAAATTGTGAGGATCACTCCTCCAATAAGTATAAGGTGGTTAAAAACAGTATTTTCTTCCTTCATTATTAATAGCATTCTTATGCAAAATGTTATTGCTGGACCTCCGATCAGAAACGATGTCAAAAAAAGAGATGACGCATCATGACCAAAGACTACTCTTCCACCAAAGAGAAATTTCTGACATGAATAATAAACTCTATCAGAAATCAGTTTACATCATACTTAGTTCAATTAACAATTGAAGTAAAAGAAAAAAAATTCAAATTATATTTTATAGGGCGTTTTAATGCTTTCTTGTGGTTTTATTCCTAATGAAGAAAGAAAAGAGACCAAGATCATTAAGGTGATGAATGGAAGAGAGAAACAAATAGTGTTATCATATCAAATTCCTTTCTATCTTGGTTGCTTTTTGTACTTTAATTTATTTTCCTTAGGCCCCAAGTAACAGGCCATTTATGTCACCCTTATGAGCTAACTTCATCTCTTCTTCACTTTTTGGAATAAAGAGGGCCCGAAACACAAGGAATGAAAAAATTGCACTGGAATCAACCGGTAGACAGGAACCCCAGCTTGATCCGCTGACAATAAAAGACTAATCTGAGCAGGATATTGCTCATGCAAAATCAAGTTCACCCCACCATTACACCCAATATTAGCTAAAGTATCAGCACAACGATTTGATTCGCGATACGCATGACAAACCTTAACTTCATCTTTATTCCTAGAGAAAGTAAATCTCCAAGCTTTCTAGCATTATCATATGAATTTCCTCTAAAGTAGTATATAGTTACAAACATCAGTTCTATAAGTCAAATTTGATTTGCTTTGTCCAATTAGAACTTCCAATTATAAAATTTGTACCAACTGTCAATCAAAGCACTTCAACATTGAAAATGCTCTTAACATTTCCAAGAAACAAATTCTGAACTTTTTCTCTTCATCTGAAATGAACTTAAACCTCCTCAAATACAGAATCTAACATCTTAACACTAATCCATATACACCCCCCAAAATTCCTTCTTTATTTATTCTTATCAACAACAGAAAAATTACCTTGGAGGACTAAAACCTTCACTCCCCATTAAAAACTCAAAATTCTAAGAAATTAGAGCACAAATACATTTCCACATTTTTTTCCAACATCACAAGATTTCATTTTTCCGTCCTATAAACCATCAAATACCTCAAACTATGTTTCTACCAACCAATAACCTCAAAAACACTAAAAAAAAATTGTTTTTTTTTTACATTTTTCATTTTTGCTCTCATTTTTTTCTTATAACATGGAAAAAGAACCAATTAACCCAAAGTTTTGATTTTGATCAAAGAAAAACAAAAAACAGCATAAATACTAAAAAGGGTCTATAAAAAAAGGTAAAAAATCAATAAAAATGAAAAAAGAAAAGGAAGTTTACATTGTTTCCTTTCCAAACTTGATAGAGCCTCTTGGTTTTTGAAGATTCCACTGAGACAGCCACAGAAGGTGAGGGAGAAGAGACCAAATGATTATTATTATCATTTTTTATGGTGCTCATAATGGCCTAATAAATAAATAAAAACTATTGACTATATGTTCTTCCTTCAATTATGTCTGTCTCCTTTAGTTTGCAAAAACCCACATATATATGTTGGTAAGATTTTTGCTTTGTTTTTTTTTTTATTGTTCTTCTTTATTCCCTCTCACCCTTTAAGGGGAGAGATGAATTGTTTGTGGATGATGAAGAAGAAGATGAAGAAGGGAATTCAAATTTCCCTTCTCACTTTCTTTCTTGTTTTTTTTTTTCTTTGTTTTTTTTATTTCAATGTCATTTTTTTTTTTGCCAACAACATGATCTTTCTTCTCTCTCTTTCCATGAAACTAGCACCATTGCTCTAACAATCTTTTCCATCACCGGTTTTGTAGGAGGGACAACTATTTTGGTAACAATTGTTTTTTTTATAAGGATATATGTGTAGAAATGACTTGGCATTTTAACTTCATTTTTCATCACATTTTTAGACATTAGATAACAATTTTTAGTTTAGATTCTAGAAGACATAGTTGATGACTTTGATGTGGCAAATATGATAAGTCTTATCTATTGAGTTAGGTATATTCATTTGAATTTAAATTTAGACATTTACAATCATGTGTTTAAGTTTTTTATGTTAATTGTTACTTTGTCTACAAACAAGAACAAAAATTTGAGTTTGAGTTTGATCAACATACTTTTTCTTACTAATTTAATGTCATATATTGCTTGTAAAAAAAAATTAGCAGATAGCTTAGTAACTAGAAATTTTATCCTTAATTGGAAAAATAGTTTAGTAGCTAGAAATTTTACTCTTAAGACAATTAAGTATGACATATCGGAGTTTGAACATCAGTCCTTACACATTACGTGCAATGTCTCTATCAATTAAACTAAGCTCCCGAAGACTTAATTATTTAACATTGTTCATTTTCAATCATTATTTTAAGTGAGATGGTGTGGCAACATAGTAGAATTTTATTAAATAAATTGTAATTACATTTTATACCAAAAAGAATTACACTACCTATGCATATCTGTTAAATCCTATATTTTTTATAAAATTATAGTATTAATAATAATCTTACTGTAGCACCAAAGTGCATTGTTGTTTAGTGATGGTTTAGAAAAAATGATGTAAAATGTATACCAGTCATTGTAGGATAAATGTAACATACATCCAATCCAATTATCCAATGAAAATTTATTATTTTGGCACATCATTCTATTTCTGTAAAGAGATTTTGAAAATAGTACAATGACATGAAGTATTGTAGTTTTTCATTGGTTGTCATGGTAAAAATGTTTTACACTAATAAAAGTGACAAGTCCATTAAACTCTTAAAATAAATCTTTTAGAGTACACTGCATATTAAAATTAAAAAAAAATGATTATAAGATGATTAAAAATAAGGGATATCATACCACCTTAATGTGGTAGTGTACTGAAAAGCATGTGTTCATCATGTTGATCTTAATTTCTCAACGGTTCAATCCTGTGTAAGTATGGTAAATGCTTGAAGATATGCATTTGGTTCACATCGATGCGTAGAAAGTCATTGATGGTGAGGCGATGGTTGAGTGAAAGACGCAGCAAAAATTACCACTTTGGGTCGGAGGGGGAATATATTATCTCATGCGTACTTTTTATATGAGTAAAGTGCGACTATTCTCTCACCATCTAAAAAGAGATAGAAACGTATGCGAAATTTATGTGATGAGTTTAAAAGGTAAAAGATCACTTTAAACTCATGTAAACACTACGTGAGATGATCAGCTTCCTAGTCCCAAGTGAGAGATGTGTTGTAGTTGATTGGGAGACAAATCCAACAAGGACAGAGATGAAGACGGCAAACAGTGAGAAAGAAAGATGAGTGAAAGATCTTATGTGATGAATGCATAATAAAATTGTAAACTCATTTGATCTAATGATTACAAAACATGATCCATCATAGACCTCATGTAAGAGTGATCCCCAGAGAAGTCATTGTTTCCTATCGCACGCAACATACAACCACTGCCATAAACAACATCACACACCATTAAATAATCGATGTCGGAGAATCTAGATACCCACCTATACCAGAGTCTTCTCCAAGTTTTTCCATATACAAACAAAACTTGAATCGGAGACTTAATTACGGAATCTGAGTCCAGTTTCACTCAGAAAAAGGTAACCTTGGTTAACCATAACCAAAATAGCCTTACCTTCTAGTTATTCCTTTTCTCTAGTTGCTTTTTCAGCAGAAAAACACTCAGAACCATCATACAAGACAAGAACTATGCTTCAAAACTTATTTTAAACTAGTTCACACAAAATCCAAGCATATAGAAACATTGTCACAATGATATCTGGAAATTATGGCAACAAACAAACTAAATACTTGATTCTACATGTTAAGTTCATCCTTACCAAACGGACTAAAAGAAAAGATCCTGCTCAAAATCCTTCCCACCAAGAGAAATAACAGGCAAGCCAACGGCTAAAAGGAAATAACTTACACAAAATGAGTCTTACAGAGTTACAGTTAACTTTTCAAGAGTAGAAACCTGATGTTTCTTGTGCCAATTCAACTAGAACTGCCAAAAAGAAAAGTCGGTCTGCTAACATCTTTCTAAATAATTCCTTCCTGCTGCTGTCTGACATAACTAGAGTCTAGAGCTGTGACAGAAACAATAAGAAACAGCATAAATGAGATTTTTTTTATTTTGAGGCACAGAAAATACTTAAAACATTGCTTTTAATATTTTCCATACAAATCTTTGAAAACAGATACATATTGGAAACAATGTATCAATCAGAATTATCTGAACAGTTATGTTATTACCACAGCATAAAGGCTGAAAACATATGCATAGTAATGATTCAGTTAACTATTGTTTAAAAATGTATATCAACTAGATAAGGAGTATGAACAAACAACTTGTTTTATAGCTTTGAAAGAAGAAAAAAGTTTCAAGTCCTTTGACAAATCAACAAGCCTTACTAACAATTGGACTCTTTGTTACCAAGGTTTGATCCAGCATACAATTCAGTATAAATGTTCAAGTTCAATTCTTGAATTAAGAAAAGCTTACATTTTACTATAAGGTACAATGAGCATGTTCATTGTCTATGCTTCAAGTCCAAAAAGTTCATACATCAGGGAACATGTTAAACAGTTGGCGACCATATAAACGTTTTCAAACATGAACTTCAATTTAGATAATTAAAAAAAATAGCCACCACAGTTTTGAAATTATGAAAATAAATACTGTATATAATATCGATTTTTTAATACAACAACAATCAAGCATTTTCTCACTAGGGTCTAGGAGGTCCATAGATAGACATACATAGACCAATTATCTCTCTTGACGATTTGGTCAATAGTTTTCTTTGGTCGCCCTCTACCTCTAACTGTTAAACTATCCTTCACTTGGCTACAACTCATCCTATAACCTTATAGCCAGTTTCTAGTAACCTCATTATATTAGTATCACAACTTTTCATACTTTCAGCATGCTAACAGTTCGGTTTCATTTGAACTTTTAAGTCACTATTTTGTAAACCATATAAGAATCTATATTCATATTCATACTACCACTTCAATATCAAGTGACAAAAAATTTCAAGGTTTTACATCTGTCATTCAAAATGAAAAAAAAAATGCATTGATTAGCATAGACGCATACTAGTTCAGACCAAAATCGCAGTATCTACACTTCTCCCATATCCATACTTGAATTGCAATCCTAATTTCTAAACTTCTTTCATACTGTTCTGTCTTGAAAATTGTGTATTAAATCATTAAAATTAATATCTACTAGAACCATACAGTTAGCTTCATATAAAAACAAAATTTTCAATACTCAATCAGTAAATTCTAGCATCTTCCCAATACCAACCATAAAAGAACTGCTTTGCAATGATATTCCATTAATAGTAAAGGAGGAAACAGTAACAGTACAATATATTTGCTTTTGTTTGAAAGTTACCCTAAAGAAACAAACAGCCACCGATAAATAAACAAAAATAAAGAGTCAAAGAAAACAGAAGAATAATAATTTAGTAAATATATGAAATAAATTCAAAAAATTGGAAACATACCTTAAGTACAACCATTAACAGGCTACCACGTCCAAAACTCATCGGACCATTAACAAAAGTAACCCCTGCATTTCACAGATCCACATAAGCATTTCTTTTTCTTCTGACCAGCTTTGAGAGGAAGATTTATCCCATAATCATAAGTTAACTCCATCATAGGAGGGATGTGTCTAATTGCATAAAAAGCAATGTGGAGATCCGATTCATTTTTATTTTCCCGTACAATGGGACGCCACAACACATTTGGAGAGCAGCTATGATTCATAAACCGAGCAACATTCCCTTCATTTTTCGCTGTTATATACAGCGGAGACGGGATCTTTGGAGCTTCGATGTTAGCAGGAAAAACTTCTAGTTGCTGATAAATGCGAGTAGAATCAAAAATGTATTCGTCATCATTTTCACCACCAAGCATCTCAGCTCTAGCATTATCTATGACTTCTCCTGCATACTCACATATAAAAGTTCCAGCACGAATAGCGTCCCAAGATCTTAGACCCCAACCTTTATCTTTGGTTCTGAACACCTCCAAACGAAATTTCAGACCACCTTGGGAAATCCGATTTCGGCAAGTAGGGGGACACTGGCATGAAGGACCACACTCATGTATCACAGATTTTAGGTCCGCGACTAACCCAGCTGCAGAATACGGGAGATGACCTCCATTCTTTTGAATGCATGGACAGTTAAAATTTCCAGCTTGACAACCACCAATACAAGAACATCCAGAAGAAGAATCCAAAGGAGCAATTGCCCTCGGATTCTTGAGAGTAGGGATGTAAGTGAAATATGCAGGGCCCTTCTCGTTATCAACATCATTCACAAGACAAACAGGTACTTTTTCAGCCCCAGAAGTAAGATCAGGCAATATAACCCCAGCTCTTGGAACCGACTTATCGGTCCATTGTTGAATGGATTTCCATATTGTATATGCTTCAGGCTGTCCAGGCATCCTTACTAATTTATATTTAAATACATTGAAACCAGATTTTGCTTTCTCCACCCATGAATCTTGAATCTTGTAAATACCGTCATAGACATATACCTTCCCAGATGGATGCATTATATCCTTCAAACCCCTAATTACTCTCACATCATTACCTCTGTGCATGCTCTTCTCCAAAGCAAGATTACCCCTTTCGAGTTTTTGATCACTTGCTCCCTTGTCACGGTTAACTCCACCTTGGCCACTGTAAATTAGCACATCTCCATCATCGGTATTATCTTCATATCCTCCAGATGAAACAATACTAACCGCCAATGGCTCTTCTTCTTGACTTGCTTTGGAACCCAGATAATCGATTCCAGCCATAGAAGGTGAATGTAATCCCACTAAGCACAACTCAAATCGAAAGAAGAAAATATCACCAATATCAACACCAGGCACAATTCCAATCCTTTTCTTGCTATTACTCCTAACCCCTTTAGTCATCATAACATTTCCTGCCTTCAAATCAGGCCGCTTCGCTCCAGCATTAGCGTCCTTGTTTGACTCTTCAATCTGCCCAAGTTTTCTCCGCAGCACTTCATATATCATAAGTGTATACGAAACTGAGTCCTTGCTACCATCAGGATGATTTATCACATCAAAAACCATAGGGTTAATTGATTGAAGAATATCATTAGCCACCGCATCCATATCAACCTCAACCATACCACTTCTATCGAAACTAGCAGGGCTAACCCGCTGCTTTGGCCTTCCCCTCTTCTTGCGTTTTGAACTCCCATCCCCAGTTCCATCTTCTAAATCAATTACATCTTCCTCCGCGATTGGTCGACTCCGGTTATTCTTCCGTGACGAACCCACGTCTCCATTTGTCGCCGCAATTGGAGTCTTGAATGAATTAATTGGAACAGCAGTAGATATTGGTGTGGCACGATGAGGAGTTGGGTTTGGCGCATTTTGTTCGGAAAGCCTCTGAGACTCCGGCGAAACAAAGAAAGGGTAAAAGGGTGCAACACCAGATGGAAAAGGACCTGCAGGAGAGACACATACAAAAGGAGCACCACCTTGTGGAGTTGAAGATGAAGAAGGATTAGACGGCGAAGGGAACACCGGAACAAGAGTCCTCAATGGCTTAACATTCAAAACCCTAGACTTATCAGCTGCAGGTATAGATTCATGACCCAGATTATGTTCCATTGTCCAATTTCAAACTCTCTCTCTGTATACAAGCTTTGAAGTTAACCTAGGATAAAACAACACAGTTCCTGTAACATGCAAACAAATCAGGACTCACAAAATTTTTAAGGAAAAACAAAAAAAAAACAAAACATCAACAACAAATCCTAGCCAAAATGTTAAAAAACAAAACACACAAAAAAAAAAATGAAACCCATAAAAATTAACCATAATATTTTCACTCTCAACATGCCCTCATTCAGAAACAGATATTAAAAATTAAAATTAAAAAACTAAACAGAAACCTTAAGGAACAAAAAAGAAAAAAACATACATAAAAATGTAAACTTTATGACATTAAATCTACGAAAAAATATGTACCCAGAACAGATCAGATCAGAGGGTTATAATTGAGGGATCAGAAAACGAAATTAGGGCATTTTAGTAAAATTTAAAAAATTGAGATGCGAAAAATGAGAAATGAAAGAAACCTGAAATGGGTTTTTGTAAGGTTTTTCAGTTTGAGTCGAAGTCCATGAAACTTCCCTCAAACCAAAGCTTCTTCTTCTTCTTCTTTGCACTGTGATTTTTAGAGAGAGAAAGTATGAGAGAGAGAATGAGAGAGAGTTTTTTTTTTGGTGTGCGTGTGTGATGATGTAACTCTGTCTGTGTGGGTTTGGAAATGATCAGATGGTATTGAGCACACGGAGTTATGCTGTTTGTGAGAAAAGAAAGTGACGTGGCGTAGTGTGATTGGTGGAAGAAGGAAAGTACATGGTAAAATTTGATGAAAAAATGAAAGTTTAATGTGGCCCTTTGATGAAATGAAGTGGTGAAATGGGTGAAATGATAAAATGAAATCAACGGCTCAGATCTTGATATTAGTAAAATTATACATTTAATTAAAAGTTAAAATAATAAATTGAGTCAAAAATGAGATCAGAAAAATAAAATGAATCGAGTCAAAAATTATATCAAAAAAATAACATAAATTGAGTCAAAAGATTCATTTATTTGAATCATTTAAATTTTGCATCATGTCTCTTTTTTTTTGTCTGATAATCTAGTGACTAAAATTTTATGACTTATATGTGAATAAGCAGGCGTACTATAGTTCGAACTTTAATCCCTACACATTACGTGTAATGTCTCTTTTATATGAATTAGGCTCACAGAGATTGATCATCTCTTTAATTAATAGTTTTCATGAGAACTTTTCGCAACACGTTGTTGGGTCATATAGAGGAATTGCGTGAAGTTTGTACGGCTATATTGATGATGAGAATGTCGATCAATGATGGGGAGTAAAGTTAATGATAGTGTGTGGATCAAAGTGATTGAAAGATGTAGTTCAAATATCGAGTACATATAAGGGGTGAATATTGACGTGAATGTGAGAATTTTGACCATAACAAATGCAGACAAACCTATTAAAGACAATAATGAGTACAAAATATATTGCGTTGAATTATTTACAAATTCAACTGTTTAATTTCGTAACAGCTACATTGACGGCGCATATGCTACCAAAACAAAATGCGGCATGAAAAGGTGCAAGTAACTACTAACATAGATTTGCTTGAGAAAGAGGTAATGAATTGTGTCTCAAACATATATGAAACTTAAAAATCCTAAGATTTAGGAAGGCCAAAGAATGAAAATCAAAAGAAAATAATTGGGGCATAAAACATGCTGACAATCTTAGCAATCATCATTAATTTTTTGCTGGTCAGACTTGGCATATAGGGCAACCGGCAAAATATGAGTTTTTTAAACTCGATTGATTGTAATGTAATGTAATGTGCCTACTTATTTCACAAAATTCATAAATGTTGAAGTGAATCAATTCAGTCGCAATTAATATTAATATAAATGTAAGATAATTACACTGGATTGAAAGACAAACGGACAACAAGCTGCATTGTCTTCAATCACAATTTGTGTGGAGATTCATTGGTTTTTATTGTCTTCTTAAATAAGACGTATTTTAGGGTTTAGAGACTTTAACTCTACTTTTGCATCTAAGTACATACAGATTTTCCTTCTTATTTCGGTCTATTTCAATGTATATATTGTGCATGTGTATGTAATTTAAAAGTTTTTTTTCCTCTCTAGCTCTTTCTATGTTTTGTTTTATTGATGTGTTAGGTTGAATAAACTAAACTGATTAATTCGAAACCCGCATAAACAAACATCCGACAAAACAAAAATTTGAAACGGTCAAAGATTTAGGCAAAACAGTTACACTTTTTTTTGACAAAATAAAATAGTATTCGTTTATTCAAATTGATAGAATACATCAAATACAACTACATATTCAATATTTCTAAAAAAATTAAGGATGAATCCGCAAACAAACTCACAACATCCAAGTTAATATAACGGCAAATTGCCTACTACAAATAATATGATAAAACTAAAATCATCGGAATATCAATGTCTTCGGATCTGCAACGTTGATGTCCAAACCATGAATTGAATATGTAATCGACTGAAGCCGATCTTCTAAAAAGTGCAAATGAACACCGCAATAGGAAATAAACAAGTGTCCCACAAGACGATGAACAACGTACAATGTCGTACTTTGACGACGAAATCACAAAAAAGTACAAACTTGATATATTAGTATATGAAACTCCTTTAGACACTTCTATTGGATATGCTCTAAGGAGCTTTAATAGTTTAGAGTTCGGAATGAATTCTGACATCAAGTGGTTATGACCTCCTTCTAAATGCAGTTGCCGGAATTGAACCGTGGTTCTCCTACTCAATTCAGTGTCAATCACCACGTAACTAACTAACATATGATAATTTAAGCCCGAAGTTAAGCACTAAGAAGTTGATTCATCAGTAATGACTAATTAAGTACAATGCATTAAGACTATTTTTGGGTCGATCACAATAAAAAATTTTAATTCGGATATATTAATTTAATATAGTAAAATTATGTTAAAATTTATTGTAGTCAATATTTATAAAATATAAAAAAATAATGTTTTCAATACAAAATCTATTTTGTATATTTTTTTATAAATATTTATTTTATATGTTTAACTATTGCATAAAATTTTACCAAAAAAAACTATTGTATAAAATGTATTATAATTCTTTATTTTTTTTCATGTTAGCACGACCTTATATTAATAAATAAAAATGAAGTATTAATATGGGTGAAATGATAAAATGTGGCACATTGTTATTGATGTCACGTATCACCTAACTATGGATAAGCACAATATTAGAATCACAGGAAGAAGTATTACTTTTTTCATTTTAAAATGAGTGTAGTTTTAGCTTAAAAAATTTATTTTAAAATAATTGTTGTTTTTCAATTTTAATGTAACGTTTTTTAATTATACATTCTAACTATTACTTTATACACTATTTTTAATAAAACAAATAAAAAAGTAGAATTAGTTTAGTAAAAATATTATTACTTTTAACATAATAATTATATTCTTTGATATGTGTGAAAACAACAAAAACGACATTTATTTTAAAACGGAGTGAATAAATGAGAGACATATTACTAGAAGTCAAATAATGATATCATATTCACGTCCATCTCCATCTCTTTTTGTTCATACGCCTTCATCATCTCTTTTTACTTCATGAGTGGATTTTGTACAAGTTTCATAGACAATTTATACATACCTTCAAAGCAACAAACAACAATTCTTTATTGATACTACACTATATATATCGTCGTAATCTTTCTCACATGGATATGGATTACGATCACTTGCAGTCTCAAAGAAGATCCTTTCTTTTGTACATATAGCTAGGAAATTAAATTACTTTTGTACTACGCATGGTGTTAATGATTGACTCTACTTATCCTTTGGCATGTTTAGGATGGAGAGGGGTGTAATTTGCTGGTTGTATGTTTGTTTTCAGTTCGGTTTTGATAACTCGTATTTTGTTGGTCTCTTGTACTCTTTTAGCTAGATGTGCACTCCTTGTGCTCATCTAGTTTTTTAATAAATCAATTATTTGGCCGTTTCAAAAAAAAATGATTGACTCTACTCTAAAACAATTATAGAACGAGACAATAGTACACATGTCACAAAGTACGAATTTCATCTGCTATTAATTTTTTGTAAAGTATTTTTATTTTTATTTTAGGTAGTACTTGTCTCAAATATGAATAAAAATATTATTTTTTAAATTTATTGAATAACTGTTATTTCATGTTTATAATTTATATTATTAATTCAATATATCATTTTTTTCAATAGTAAGTATGTTTATATTATTATTATTATTAATAATAAAATCAAGTTTCGCACAAGATGAGCAGAGATCAGTAAAAGATGAATTGCATAATTAATGTGTCGTATATATAAATGGTACATCAAAATAAAATTTATTTAAAATAAGTCTATTTCTAACCCCAATCTCATACTTAAAAAGACATTTCCCAACAAATATATCAGTTATTTATTAAATTTGTAATTTGTAAAAAATTATACATGAGATCAAAATGCAAAAGACTATGGAACTAGGAAACAATAACACTCTACAACTTATTTGATAGTTGCACATATGCTATTTATTTTAATTTTGATAGAACACATATGCTAATATTTACTGGGCCAAATTTAAAATATGACTCCACATTTTTTTCTCCATTTAAAATGTGTAATTTTTTCATACGAATATAAAATGAGAAGTCATTGAAACTAGAATTTCAACCTCAATAATCAATGTTCGATCTAACAATTTCAATATTTATGTTATTTAAACTAGGATTTGTTGACAAAATCTTAAAATAGAATTTCTTTCTTTCTTTGTACAACTATTTGTGGATTTCTTAAAAAATTAAAAGTGATGATAAAGAATAAAAAATAAATTTGATGTACTTATCTGTTTAGTTTGCTGACACGCAGCAATGCGATTGCGTCAAAGCCAGACGGCGAAAAACAGAACAAAAGTGGGTCCCACACTCTCCAAAGACACACACAAAACAAAACAAAATCTTAAAACAAACACATACATAATTCATCATCATCATTCATTGATTCACATTTTCACTTTTATAACAAAATCTTCGAAGCTAAGCCAATTCCAAATCCAACACATCACTCTATCATCCACTTGCTTCATTCTTCACACTATTAATTCAATCTTTACTCTATAAATTAATTCAACCAATCAATCAATTCCACACTCATCTTTTCATCTCTTAAATGTAAGAGTCTCTTTCTAGTTATACTTATCAATGTTTTTTTTCTTCTTTTTATGGCTTTGTTAACTTTCTTGTGTATTAGAAATTGAGAATTTTGTGTTTTGTTTGATCATTTTGTTGACTGATTCATATTCTGATTTCTTGGGCCAGTATTTTTGGTTTTTTTTTTTTAATGTGAAATTTGACACTCTTTTAGTACATGTTTTGCATTCAAGTACATTTCAGAATCTTAATTAATTGTTCTGTGTTTTCTGTTTACTATAATTGATTAATCATACTCATTGTTGATGAATTTTCCAATTAAAGTTGACTTAAGTTACTGAATTGTCCTTTTTTTTTTTGGTTTAAATGTGATTTTAGTTCATGCAAATATAATCTGTTTTGGTTTTAGTCCATGTAAATTTTTTGTTTGGATTCGGATTTTACAAATTTAAAAATTATTACTTTTATTGGTTTTAGTCCCAACATGTAGTTTTTTGAATTTGTAGGACCGAATCCAAACAAAAAAATTTACTGGGATTAAAATTTAAAACCAAAATGCGTTATATTTGCAGGGACTAAAATCATATTTAAACGTGTATCTTGTAACTGGAACTGCATAAATTTTTGCTGAAAGTAGAATATAGCAGAAAAAGGGGTCGGTTATTATTGTCATATTATAAGATCACAAGGTGGGGTGGCACATAATACAGTTTTGTTAGTTAACTTGTTATATATGTTTCCTTTTTTGTCCAAATTTGATTACATCAATTTTAATTTGTTTTGATTTTTTTTCTTTTTTCTGCTATATATAATTGTTTAGTATTCCTGTTAATCTCCATTACATTTTTTTTGAGTGCAGATAGATTGAATGTTTTGAAGAGAAAAAATGGGTTTCTCCAAGGACTCATGCTGTGTTTTTATGCTGCAATTGTTCATAGTCGTTTGCCTTATAGTCCAATGCTTTGATGTTAAAGTGCATGCTGATCTGAACGCGACACTGACTGTAGACGCTTCCCAGGCATCCGGAAGGCGGATACCGAATACTCTTTTTGGAATATTCTTTGAGGTGAGCAAAAATATGTATATTATCATCTATTTGCATTTTGTGGATTTTGAGTTGTTGAATGAACTACGTGGAACTTAGTATTTTACAAAATTATCTTTAATTATAAGTGCGCATGTTTGTACTTGAATCGAGTATGCTTCCACAATTGAACTAGCAGAAAATGACGAAATTCTTGAATTTGACCTACAGGAGATCAATCATGCTGGAGCTGGTGGCTTATGGGCCGAGCTTGTGAGCAACAGAGGTCATTTTCATATTCTCTAAAAATTTAAATGACAAAACTTGCAATAGAAGGTTTCTCTGTTACATTTTAGTCGCTTGGAGCGTTTTATATATGATGATCCAACTTTATAAATGTTAGAATATGAACAAATGAATGATTTACTGTTTATCTTGTTGTTCATTATTTATAGGTGTTTTCTGATATAACTGAAACATGAAGAATTCTTGTTTCAGGATTTGAAGCTGGGGGCCCTAACACTCCATCAAATATTGATCCTTGGTCAATTATTGGAAATGAAACATATATCAATGTTGAAACTGATCGTACATCTTTATTTGAACGTAACAAGGTTGCACTTCGATTGGAGGTGTTGTGTGACAGTACCTGCCCCGCTGATGGTGTTGGCGTTTATAACCCTGGTTTCTGGGGCATGGTGAGACTAATTGATACCCTTGCATCTAGTTGATCTTAAATTCAATGCGCATATATTTCTTGAACATTAAATTTAAACTAAAAACTGAACAATATTATTATTAATTCGATTCATAAAGTTTGCACTGTCATTTAGTTTCATTTGTTAGGTTATGAATGAAATTTGTTTGATCCTTATTTGACAATCTTTCAGAATATTGAGCAAGGGAAGAAATACAAAGTTGTCTTCTACACTCGTTCAACAGGACCACTTAATCTAACAGTTTCGTTGACCGGATCTAACAGTGTGGGAAGCTTGGCTTCAACTGTGATCACGTGAGCTCCACTTTTATGTGCTATAGAGACTTGGCGTGTAAACGCTTTAATCCTTGAAAACATCTTTTGCATCTATGAGTGGTACTAATAGCTGACCTTGCAGGGGTTCTGCATCCGATTTTTCAAACTGGACGAAGGTGGAGACTGTATTAGAGGCCAAGGCAACAAATGGAAACTCAAGACTGCAATTAACGACAACTTCAAAGGGTGTGATATGGTTGGATCAAGTGTCTGCTATGCCACTGGACACATATAAGGTTGGCCTATATCTTGAATTTGGTTACTTTTACCATATAAGATAATTCTTTGAGCCTAAAAATTAACAGATATGTTTTTTCTTCGGAAGTTTGACCAATAAGATTAGTTTTCACACACGATAGTTTTGGAAATAGATCTCAATACATAGCATTAATGTTTCTTAATAATAGTAAAATTAAGTCTGTTTATTCAGAAGTACTTTTAATAAGATATTAATCCTTGACTTGGCACAGGGACATGGTTTCCGAAATGATCTTTTTCAAATGGTGGCAGATATGAAACCAAGTTTTATCAGATTTCCAGGTATGCATAAAGTCCTTCATCAATTCAGTAATTATAACATTTTATATATTTCATATGCTTTGTTTTTCTTCCGCATTATGTGCTTTAGTCTTGCATCTACAATGTGGTGTGCTTACTTGTAAGAGTAGAAAATAGATAGGAATGTGAAATCAGAATTTGCATTTGAATTGTAATTTGTATGAGTAGAAAATAGATAAGCAATCTAATTACAGATCAAATAACTTTTCGGAATTTTGTTGTACATTACATTGCATCAGGTGGTTGTTTTGTCGAAGGAGATTACTTAAGGAATGCATTTCGATGGAAAACTTCCGTTGGACCTTGGGAGGAGAGACCGGGACACTTTGGCGATGTATGGAAGTACTGGACTGATGAAGGGCTTGGCTATTTCGAGTTTCTTCAAGTAAGTGCCTCTTTTCAAATATTGATTTTGAGGTTTCCGATGTTCGCATTTGGTTAAAATGCTTTCAAATTGTGCAATGCAAGTAAAATAATATATATTATTGTTGTGGAACAGCTATCAGAAGACTTGGGTGCTTTACCAATATGGGTATTTAATAATGGTAATTTCGTGTTTATCTCTGTCGACTAAGTTTGTTTGTAACAACCTGAATTAGTAAATTTGTGTTTATTTCTAATCGAGATATTTCATTGTAGGTGTCAGTCATAATGATGAAGTTGATACATCCGCCGTCTTACCTTTTGTGCAAGTACATTATCTCACTTTTGTTTATTTATTATTACTTTATCTTTTTCTGTTAATGAAAATTGGATTACGAATATTAAAATATTGATTACAGGAAGCCCTTGATGGACTAGAGTTTGCGAGAGGTGATCCGACTTCAAAATGGGGTTCCATTAGAGCTGCTATGGGACACCCAGAGCCATTTAACCTAAAATACGTTGCTGTTGGAAACGAGGATTGTGGAAAAAAGAACTACCGTGGTATGCATGTTTTTCTTACGTATTTTATAGAAGCAAATGTGATTGTTCTTTGTTAACATATACATGTGGCCCAAAAACTAATGTTGGATTTATTATTAATACGTAAAAGTGCATATTTCTAACGCGAACTTCTGGATTTCTTCTTCTAATTGAATCACAATAATCTCATGCCATTTCTTTTTCGGTGAACTCTTTTTGACTGACCAGGAAACTATCTGAGATTCTATAGTGCAATAAGACATGCTTATCCCGATATCCAAATTATCTCAAATTGTGACGGTTCTTCAACTCCTCTAGATCACCCTGCTGATCTGTATGATTATCATGTAATATATCGTTCCACAGTTTTTCAATTCGGATATAGACATATTGATCCACTTGTAGTATCTTATCTCACTGTATTTTTCTTCCTTTTAGATTTATACAAATGCAAATGACATGTTTTCTAAAGCTACAGCATTTAATCGAGTAACACGAAATGGTCCAAAGGTTTTATGAACTCTCTTGAACACCCTTCTATTTTATTGTTTGTTGGCATTTACTTTCGTGCTCAACCCAGTTGTCCACTTTACAGGCATTTGTAAGTGAGTATGCGGTGACTGGAAATGATGCCGGGCAAGGAAGCCTTTTGGCAGCCCTAGCTGAAGCCGCATTCCTTATTGGAATCGAAAAGAACAGGTTTACTGATTACTAAGGTTTCTTATGAATTTTTTTATTAACTATTTACCTAGGCTGTACTGATGTAGAATATGAAAACCATATTGAATAGACTTTATGATACAACCCTTTTAATCTCCACACATACTTGGGATATATCATACCCAAAATAATGCATATAATGTATTTAATAGAAAGATGGTCCATGTGTGATGTGTCTGATCGGCTACAGAACATAATATTGATTAAATTATACTCATCTAGTTCGCTAAATATGGTTCTCATCATTTTCATACTTTTTTCTTTTTGGTGCAGTGATATTGTCAATATGGCTAGCTATGCTCCTCTTTTCGTAAATGCCAATGATAGGAGGTAATTTCATCTGGAAATTTATATTAAGCTATAAATAGATAAATAAATTATGCACAATTTTACCTTCTCGATGGCCAAACTAAGGTTTCTTCAATTTCTTTCATTAGGTGGAATCCCGATGCAATTGTATTCAACTCTTTTCAGCTCTACGGAACTCCTAGCTACTGGATGCAGTTATTTTTCTCACAGTCAAATGGAGCAACACTTCTGAATTCATCACTTCAAACGAATGCTTCAAATTCACTAATTGCATCAGCAATTACTTGGCAAAGTTCTGTTGATAAGAAAACTTACATACGAATAAAGGTAACGAAAACAACTTTGCATTAGTTACACATTTCTGAGTCATAATTCATATATACTTTTTAAAATTGAGAATCAAGTTCTATAGGTAATGGAAACAACTTTGCATTATGCACAATCCATGTGTTGATTTTTGAAAGGAGAACAGTAACAACTGCACTTCAGTTTTGTCCACTAATTATAAATGAATTTGTTGTGTCGAAACCGTAATCGTAAATGCTTTCATTAGCACATCACCTTTAAAGAATTAACTTTTGCAGGCTGTGAACTTTGGTGCCAGCACTGCGAACCTGAAGATTTCTTTCAATGGATTGGATCCAAATTCATTGCAGTCATCTGGATCATCAAAGACTGTGCTTACATCTCCAAATTTAATGGATGAGAATTCTTTCTCACAGCCAAAAAAGGTACCTCAAACTTCACTCTTTCCAAAACTTGTTCTTCCCTATGCTACAATATGCACTTCTGAAAACTTTGAAAAAAAACTTTCTATTTCTTTTCATTGTTCCCTTCACATATAGTACATTTTTCCTGCTTTCTTTGTTTTCTGTACAAATCTTTGAAAACAAGAAACAAAACGAGAGCAAGATAACATATTCTTTAATTAAAAGTGAAAATAGAATACCGAACAGAAAACTTTTTACCAAACATATCAAGCTAGTACGTACCACTGGAGTCTAGTGCAAGTAATTTGTGCACAGGGTATGCGAGTGTCGTAAACTTCGGGTTTGGAGTTCAATTCCTAAGCATAAAGGAAAAAAAAAACATAACAGGCTAGTCCTCGATGATTTGTGAACAAAAAATTATCGTGACGAAACAATGGCTTTAACTTTAATTGAAGATTTAAGCTAGTTTAGTTTTGCTTAGAGGGAAACATGCCAAATTAGCTTATATTTTTGTTAAGAATCATGGAATCATAGGGATGAAGATCATATTTATAAGCAAGATAGAGTACATAAGAGTATTCATGAGGAAGATACTCGTAGAAATTAACATTGAATGAATATACATTGATAAAAGAATGAGTAAAACGTACAATGAAGTGACTTATTTATAGAGATACTTAGAGTAACTAACTTTCTAATCTCCTAACTAACTTGGTAACCTATCAACTAACTATAGTTGATTAACTAACTACTACATTCTTAACAATTTTTGTTATTTTTAATGTTGATACAGGTGGCTCCAATAAACAGTCTAGTTCAAAATGTTGGGAAGGACATGAATGTGATAGTGCCACCACATTCATTCACATCAATTGATTTGTTGAAACAATCCAATAATCTGGAGATGCCAGGAAGTGATTCTTCTTCCACATGGTCTTCTATTTAAAGTGATGACAAATTGTACCAAAAAATAAAGGGGATGGAATTGGTTATATGCAATTGTTGCATTGCATTTAACCAAAACAATCTTATTTGCACTTTACTAGGTTATGCAATTTAACAATGCTCAATGTAAATAATAATTATCTAGTTTTATTTAAGTTTAACTTTATGCATTTCAAGATGAATTTCTTTTTCTTTTAGTTAATATTTAGGAAGTTACATAACAAGCCAGCTACTACCCTTAAAAATTGAAACTAACAAATATTTTCAAAAGAAATTCTAGCAACACTACGTTTATTTTGACGTCCCGTGAGTTTACTTCAATTTATAACGACATCATATTTTATAAACAAAGTTGGGGTTTGAATCTTGGACATCTCACTTATTCATCTTAAGAGTAGATTTTCTAGTCACTAAGCTACTTGACAAAAAAAAATACTTATTTTGACATACTATATTGGTTAAATTTTCAATTTTTAAAAAGTCAGAACATTTTTCTAAAATGAAACAAGTCAATATGTACATTTTTTCTATCAATTTATGAGGCGAGTGTAATTTTTTTAATACTTTAGTGGCTAGATTCATTTTTATTTGGAGAAGTATAGAAGAGTTTGAATTTGGCCACTACATATCGGTGTTTTTTATCTAATAGTTTTGTAGTTAGACTCACAAATTTTAAATATCGAAAAATGTATTGCCAAAAAAAAAAAGTGTAGAATTTTAAGTTTGAACGTGTCACCTTATCAATGTCTCTATATTTCTCTTAACGAGACCATTGCATATTAAGGTTTTCTGCAATTATTAACTGAGTTATATTTATGAGATCAGATGAATGTATAAACTAACAAACTTTCTAAAAATAGACCAAACTATAAAGAATGCATTGAAGAGTGTAAAAAAAATGTGTCGTTAGCATTTTATTACTTAATTTTTACTTAAGAAAATCAATAAACAAGGAAAGGAACGTAAATATAGAAAGCAAAAGAACCAAAGAAATCAGGTAACATAAGCTACGCAAACTCTACCTCGCTCAAATGTACTAGTGACTCGGGTCTTTGCTTATTTTTAGCCACATACTATATTTTTTCACTCTAATCCACATTAACTGTGACATATAAACACAAGAAAAAACACAGAAACTGTATTGATTTGGTGTTGAATCGTATAGGAAATAAAGAAAACCAAATGACTTATTCAAAAGCTAAATGCAGTTTTCTTAGGCTCTACCTTCTTATAATGACTTGTCTTGCATTTCAATGTAATGCTGATGATGTTGATGAACCTTCAACTCTAGTTGTACATGCTTCTGATGGATCTGCAAGACCAATTCCTCAAACACTTTTTGGAGTTTTTTTTGAGGTTGGAAATTGTTACAAATGTTTTTTTAAAATTTGACATGAGACCCGTATCCCGAGCACATTTGATATGGTTTCTCATTTTATAATTTGTATTAATTTCTTCTCTCTTCAGATTTTTAAATATTACTGAAACTAAGTGTATTTTATATCAGTATCGAGTATTGAATGATTATGGTGCTATTTTTTCATATCTTTGAAAAATTAGATATAAACTAAGTTTTTAAAGTCAAACAAACTTAAGGGTGATGATTTTTTTTAAATAATTGATTTTCTCATGGTTAAGTTAATCTGGATATTGTTTTGTATTTAAATATTTTTAAAAAGTTGAGCTTTATTATTTTGCAGGAGATTAATCATGCTGGCGCCGGGGGATTGTGGGCAGAACTTGTGAACAATAGAGGTCATTATTATTTTTTCTTTTCTCTAAAAGATAGTAACAAATTGCCCCCGTAACTCGTGAGCTTAGCTTAGTTGACAAAAATATTGAATTTTATATGCAGAGGTCAGGGTTCGAACCTCGGATACCCCGATTACTCAAGTGAAATTTCTAGCATCTCGGCTATTTAACAAAAAATAATAATGTATTTTAACATACTATTAGGACTTCTTAGAGAATAGTAGTAACCAATGAATTACATTAATTGTGAACCAAATTTGATTATTTTCATTATGCATGCATAGTGTTGAAATATGAATTTGTGTTTCAGGGTTTGAAGCTGGTGGAACACAAGTTCCATCAAATATTGATCCTTGGACCATAGTTGGAACAGAATCATCTGTTTTAGTACAGACTGAGCTTAATTCTTGCTTTGAACGCAATAAGGTTGCTTTAAGAATGGATGTGCTATGTGACAATTGCCCTCCTCATGGTGTTGGAATCTCTAACCCTGGTTTTTGGGGCATGGTGAGAATAACAAACAAAAAAACACATCTTAGTTATAAACTATGAAACACCGACACAAACATTATATTGATACTGAACATGACACTGACAAAAATATGTAGACACCAATACTAATTTGAAATAATAGAAGTAATTATTATAAATACATGTGTCAGTGTCGTATCAATGTCATGTGTCAGATCAAAAATATGCTTTCAATTTGAAGTAATTGGTGATGAAATTTTGTTTCAGAATATTGTGAAAGGGAAGAAATACAAGGTAGTGTTCTTTGTTCGTTCAATAGGAGCACTAAATATGATGGTATCATTCAGAAAAGCACTAGGTGGAGAAATATTAGCTTCTAGCAATATCAAGTGAGCATCATATTATCACTAGAATCTTATAAAAGTTTCTTTTGTAAATTGAGAATGATGTTTATAGAAATAATTGATTTTGCAGAGGTTCTGCCACAGAGGTTTCAAAGTGGAAAATGTTTGAAACAATATTAGAAGCCAGTGCATCAAGTTCTAATGCAGTTCTTGCCTTAACAACAACTCAAAAAGGAAAGATATGGTTGGACCAAATATCTGCTATGCCTCTCGACACATTTAAGGTCTATGCTCCTTCTTTTGTTAACATTTAGACTTTTCTAACCATCCGCTTGCTCGGATTTGGGTTATGCGCCGTAACTGTGTGTCGAGTGGATCCAGATCTAGTGGTGTCGGACACGAGATACGACTTCCATTTAAATGTGACTTAAACATTAGAAACTATTGACAATGCTTATCTCTAAAAAATTTATTGATATATCTTCAAATTTGTCTTGGTATAGGGACATGGTTTTCGAAATGACTTGGTTGAGATGATGATACAGTTGAAACCAGCCTTTTTAAGATTTCCAGGTATATGCATATTATGAAAAGGAAGACATTTTTTTAGTAATATAGTAAAAAACTGAAAATGCGGGGCTCAAATTATGATAAAAAAAGTTTGTGTTCACTTCAAACATTATTTATAATTTATTTTTATAAAAAGCATAATCGCCCACCGTGGGGCTTGAACCCACGACCACAAGGTTAAGAGCCTTGCGCTCTACCAACTGAGCTAGACGGGCTTTGTTATTTAAACATAATTTTAATCAAAGTAATTTAACAAAATAAACTTATTTAAAATCATATTTGTCAAACGCTCCCACAATTCGATCAATCTTTTTTGGCCATTATAAATTTAGCAAAGACACATTTTTGGATTTTGAGTGATGCTATTACACCTTGCTACCTACCAATAATTTAAATAAGTTCAAAAAACCAATAATTCAATTTCTTGTTTTGCAAGAGGTGGTTGTTTTGTTGAAGGACAATCATTACGAAATGCATTTAGGTGGAAAGAGAGTGTTGGACCCTGGGAACAAAGACCTGGACACTTTGTTGATGTTTGGAATTATTGGACAGATGATGCACTTGGATATTTTGAAGGTCTTCAAGTAGGTGCATCAATTCAAATTTTGTCTTTGTTTTATTATAAGATTCAATCATGATTTAATAAACCATTTTTCTTGTGCAGCTAGCAGAGGACATTGGTGCAATGCCAGTGTGGGTTTTCAACAACGGTATATCGTAGATTTATAGATATAAGTAAAATCTAATCAATAATTGTTTCATTCAGTAATTGAAGTGAAAGAAAATATTGATACACCGACATCATCCACCATACAAGACAGTGTCTAATGTAAAAACCTTGTTAAATTTGTTCTCTTATGTGTGTTTAATTTTATTATACAGGCATTAGTCATACTGATGAAATTGATACAAGAGTCATAGCACCTTTTGTGCAAGTATATTTTCATACTCCTCTTTGTTTCTCTTCCCATGTTTATTTTGATGATGCTTTTTTATTCTTTTTTATATAATGGTAATTTTTTTGAACTTACCTTAATTTGTAGGAAGCACTTGATGGCATTGAGTTTGCCATAGGGTCACCTAATTCAACATGGGGTTCCCTTAGAGCCTCCATGGGACACCCTCAACCTTTTGAACTAAAATATGTTGGTGTTGGAAATGAAGATTGTGGGAAGCGAAATTACCATGGTATCCTTTCTCTTTTTCTCTTTATCTATAAACTATCCGAAGTTATTTATTTTTCTTCGAATATTAGAGTTTTATTGATATTCACGGTCTTAGAATAGTAGATCGTTCATCTCTAATGTGATTCGTGATGAATAAATACCTGAATATCGTTGCGAAACAAACCTTGTAAGCAACTCTGATAAGAGATGCTCTTAGTTTTATGTTGATGATCCTATTTCTATGTTTCTCTCTTAAACATTTGTTCATTGATAAATAAATGTGTCAAAATTTTAATCTAACTTTTTTAATAAACTTATTGATTTAGGAAATTACCTAGCCTTCTACAATGCAATTCGACGTGTTTATCCAACTATTCAAATTATTTCAAATTGTGATGGTTCTGCCAAGCCATTAAATCATCCAGCTGATTTATATGATTATCATGTAAATATCCTATCTCTTATTCATTAAAAATAATAACCTTAATAATTTCAAGTTTCATTTTCTTTGTTAAGAAATATGTATCTTATTTGGTTTCCAATTTTGACTGTTTTAATCATTCTTTCTCATACTCTAAATTTCTTACCAGACGTATCCTCATGATGTTCGACATATGTTTACTAATGCTCGTGTTTTTGATAAGTCACCGCGCAAAGGACCAAAGGTTTTG
The DNA here is from genome assembly GCA_951804385.1 of Trifolium dubium. NCBI lineage: Eukaryota > Viridiplantae > Streptophyta > Magnoliopsida > Fabales > Fabaceae > Trifolium > Trifolium dubium. Next base: position 42,579,595 of record OX638065.1, read on the forward strand.
TGTTAATTTTCACATAACACTCTTCTTTTTGTATCTAAATATTTGTTTACATGGTGTTAAAATTTGGTTTTTGAACTAATGTTTTAAGTGATTGATTGTTCTATAGGCTTTTGTGAGTGAGTATGCTTTAATTGGAGCGAAACATGCCAAGAATGGAACCATTTTGGGAGCTGTGTCTGAAGCTGGATTTCTTATTGGATTAGAAACCAACAGGTTAGGCTGCACCTTTATATTAACCATTGCATATATAGCAAGATATTATTGCAGTCATGAGACGAGACACATTAGTTCCTTGTATCGAAAGTCTTCTGATGGTGTAGTCAGGAGGCGCGTTTCATTGATTGTAACAACATTACAAGTATAGGGCGTGTAAAACTCACTTGAGGCGTGTTCCGTTGTTTATATGAGGGTTAATTAATTTTTTTGGTTCAAACTATGCACAATGTCATACTCACCATTATATTTTTCCATTTCTTATGCAGTGATCATGTTGCAATGGCTTGCTATGCACCACTTTTTGTAAATGTAAATGACAGAAAGTATGTCTTTCTATTTGATCTTTAAGTTTCATGTTCCATTCATGAAGTAATTGAAAACAATAGATATATAGTCAAATTTCAAATTTAATTGCATAGATAAGAGCATATTGTAGAATCAATTAAAACTATATATTGTTGCATGATGGAAATAAGTACTAATAACATTGACATGTGCAATTTTTGTAGGTGGAATCCAGATGCAATTGTGCTTAACAACAATCAAGCTTATGGAACTCCTAGCTATTGGGTGCAGTATATGTTTAGAGAATCAAATGGAGCAAAATTTCTTAAGTCACAACTTCAAACAGTTAATCACAAAGAAGTGGCTGCATCTGCAATTCTTTGGCAAAATCTTCAGAATAATAATACTTACTTAAAGATAAAGGTAACACATACATGCACAGATTATAGGACAAATTAGTATATATATATATATATATATATATATATATATATATATATACCTTTTGTAAATTTTGGTTAGTGCGTGTTTGGATCGACTTATATATGAACTTATGAAAATAGCTTATAGTTTATATGAATAAAATAGTTTATACATAAGAGCTTATATGATAAGCGCTTATGCCATAAAGCGCTTACTTATGTTGTTGCATTTGATTCTTTAGATTGCAAACATAGGGAACACCAATGTGAATCTCAAGATCTCTCTTAAGGGATTTAAGAGCAAAAATCTATCTGAATCAACAAAGACTGTTCTCACATCTAGAAATGCATTGGATGAAAATAGCTTCTTAAACCCAAAAAAGGTTCATGTATTTCCTTTGTTATGAACTTGTTACAATAATAAAAAAGACTAGTGTATGTGTATCATGAATCTAATATCTATTAATGTTTGTTTTTGTATGCAGATAACACCACAATACAGTAAACTAGAGAATCCTGGCAAAGAGATGAATGTCATAATCCCTCCAATTTCATTAACAGTATTTGATATAGTAAGATAATAATAATAATAATATTCGTAGGTAGGATCGGAGCAATTATTTTGTATCTGGTAGGTTTTTATTTTATTTTGTAGTTTCGTTTTCTTTTTAATGGTAGTAGTACCACTTGTACTTGGTCTCATATTGTTGGGCTTAGTACTCCTTGTACTTTGATCCTCTTATAATAAATTTTGCCAATTCAAAAAAAAATGATGATGATATATAGTGTTTAGAAATTGTACTTAAATGTTAGAGAAATGTTACCTTTTAGATTAAAAAGAAACTGAGGGATTAATCAACTGTGGAAATGGATTCATCTAACACAAGACAAGAAGAGTTTTGTATATGGATTGAAGCTCAAGGCAAATGATAATTAAAAGACATATTAGAAGGGTTACTATTGAGAAGGAAAATGTGTGAAATTTTGTAATTGATGTGAAAAAACAATGTTCATAACATAAAGAATATAATGAATTCAAAAGATATGAAGACTCCAAGCTTATCTACATTATGGTTACCAACTTTTACTATCTACTATTTGATTTGTTCAAGTTTAATCATAGACAAGAACACTCAATGTTGAACTTCAAACACTAAGTCACACTCTCAATAACATAACAAATCATTTTTAATTTCTTTAAAATTTGTCATATGATCTATAAGATATAAACTTTCAATTTAACGGAGTGAATTTTATAAAATTCGTATTCACCCATGGTCTATATACATCACTTGTGCATGTTAAAATTTGTAGATGTTTACACCAAATCTTGACCTAGCATTAGAGTGGTGAGCATCCTATATTGTGAGATGCACCATCACTTCACTTCCAAATACATTTTCTAGTCAAGCAAAACTTTTGATGTGGTTTTACAAATTGTTTTTAGGGTGATGTTAACATGTGCCCTAAGGGCACATTTTAAGGATACTCAAAATAGTAATTTTGTATTGAAATTAACAATGTTTGAGTTTTAAAAGTATAAAATACACAAGTTTCAATGCAAAGTTTCTTTTATTAGTACACTAACAAGTATCTCAAGGGCACATGTTAACATTTCCCTTGTTTTGTTTTTATAGAGGTAGACACCAAGTCTTGGCCTAATATTAGAGTGAGTATCATTTGCTGTTGACATATGCTATCACTTCACTTCCAAATACATTTTATTTTATACTTATACAAAAAAAAATTGTCTTCTTAACGAGGAGATATATGTCTTTTACAATGAGATCGTATGTTTAATATTTAACTTATATATTTTAAGATTTTAACCATATATACTTTCTCAAGAGTAATGTGACCGTGCTTCAAAAAACAAAACGGAGTAATGTGATCATTTCAAAAGTTTATACTACAAAGTCGATATTTCTTAAGGAATGACGTGACCCCTTCAAGAGTTCATAATGCGAGCACAACTTTTAAATCATATTTAATTGGATTGTCTCTTCATAATTCTTATATAATATTTTTAATTCACATCGTTTCATTATATCACTTTCTTTCATAATGATGCGACTTAACAAGAATTCACTCATTTTGTATTCGATCTAAAAATTGAGCTTAAATTGAGCTTAACCAAAATTGAGCTTAAATTATTTATTTTGTATTCAATCTAAAAATGATTATAAGTTTCAACTATATGATATATTTTATAAGAGTTGATTTAAATATATGCAAAGACCTTGATATTAAATATTAATACTTTTATAAATATTCTAATATGCTTTTGCCAAAATAATTCTAATATACTTAAAAAAAAATTAAACATACATAAAAGATTTTTTTGACTAAAATATAAAAAGTTACCAACATTATTTGGTGGCTTATCCCCAAAGAAAAGAATTACGAGTTTTATAATTTATTTTTTGTTTCTCTTCTTTGAAATACATACAGCAGATCACAATAAATTGAAGTTAGGGTTTATAATTTACATTTCATTGTTCTTCTTCTTATTCTAAGAGATCAAATCAAAGAAACGATGTCGATCTTCGAGTACAACGGAAGTGCCCTAGTCGCCATGGTTGGCAAGAACTGCTTCGCCATTGCCAGCGATCGTAGACTCGGTGTTCAGCTTCAAACCATAGCCACCGATTTCCAAAGAATTTCCAAAATTCACGATAAGCTTTTCATCGGTCTTTCTGGCCTCGCCACCGATGCTCAAACACTGTAATCTCACTCTTCTCTTCTTCTTCTGAAGAGTTTTTTTAATTTTGCTATTTTCTGATTTTATTTTTTTTTGTGATTGAAGGTATCAGCGTCTTGTTTTTCGTCACAAACTGTATCATCTTCGTGAAGAGCGTGATATGAAACCCGAGACTTTTGCTAGCTTAGTTTCTTCTATTCTATATGAGAAACGGTATTGTGATTTTTAGATCCCTATTTTCTGAATCTAATTTAATCATTTGTTTTTTTTAGTTGAATTAGGGGAGAAATTTGTGATGATTTTAGATACAATTTGATTAGTTCGAAGTTATGAGTCGTTTAATCTTAATCTGTTAAAAAGTGGCTTGTATTAATATTTTGACCTTTTGATGTGTAGCTTAACCCTAATTAGCATTTAGCACTTAGTGTGACATCGGAGATGATTTTAATTGTACATGGATCATTTGTTAGGCTGCAAAGTGCATGTTTGCGACTGCAATTTTGGTCTCAATACAAAGGTGTTAGACACCTCTACAATCATGCTGTGATCTTAATTGCATATGTATCTGCAATTTTTTGCGATGTTTAAGGATTGCTAAGTATCCTCGAGAGCAGTCGCGGTTTTAAGTCTTGGTGAAGTGTATTAGGGTAGTGTCTGGTAGACTGGTTAGAATAGAAGAAAAATTAGAATGTTTGATGCATATTAAAAGTTAAAAAGAACAAGGCATAAGGCAGAAAGATAGTAGATTTTGGTTCCATTAAGAAAGTGAAAAAGAATAGGTTGTCTAGTTTGTGTCCTATTTTGTTCTGATTTGTGCCAAATGCTATCTAAACCCCGATAGCAATGTGGAATTTGTTGGGGAGGTGTTTGAGGAATGAGCTAATTCTCTGTTTTAATTAACCATGGTCAGTTTTCCATATTATTTGCTGATGGGCCCTAGACTGAAAGCTTGTTGATGTTTGAAGTTTGAACCCTTTGAAATTCTATGACTCTTTCTTCCTTCCTTTTGGTTGTTTGTATACCGGATCATATCACAATGAACTATAAGACTGTGTACTCTTTTTTGTTATGTTTTCAAATCATTGTGTTGAAACTTAAAAATAAAGTATGCTTTTTTTTTAGGTTTGGTCCATACTTTTGCCAACCTGTAATTGCTGGATTGGGGGATGATGACAAACCATTCATTTGCACAATGGATGCAATTGGAGCTAAGTAAGTTGAATTGTTCTTCTGTTCATATATTATCTAGGAGAGTAAGGTTTGCATGCCTTCAAAATCTATAAATGTTTGCAATGTGCCCAGTATAAATGTATAATGCTATTTTAGTAATATTCATGCTTCCTATACATATCTCTGTGCTGTATTTATACTGCATTATACATTGGTTTGGGAGGTCTGGGGCAACTGTTATCTGCATATCTGAACATCAACAACTTTGCTGTACTTTATTAGTTCCGGACTTCTGACCATTCCAGTTACTTGAAAAATTAGACATGGGGTGTTTCAGAAATATTCTGTTCTTGGTTTTTACTTTTTAATAGTGTAGAAGTTGCTGATTTCTATTATTTGTTAAAAAGCAAGTAAAAACATTGAACGAATAATGAATAAAAAGTTAGAGCATGTTGGAGTGACAAACAAATAGGTTTCTCTTATAATAAATTTTTAGTGCTGGACCAAATTTATGAATTTTTGAAACTGAAAGCTAATAGGTTGTATACTTGTACATGTTGGTGCATTTGGTTGGAGTAGAAACTATGATATCATTAAAAAGGTTTCTTTGGCATGACACTTGATTTGAGATAAGAGTAGGCGTTTTTCTTGTATTTTATGTATAGCATGTTGCTATATCTTTCTTTAGTGTTTTTTTTTCTTCTTTTTCTGATGCTATTTTTTAGCTTTTGATAAAGCTCCCAAGTCCCAAACAACATTTTTTGAGAAGTTACTAATTACTATAACAATTTGTAAATATGCTTTTTACTTACTGTTGGAGTTTGATATTTATTATGATCCTCTGCCCCCCGAAAAAGGGCTGGAAATAGATTAAGGTTTGTTTTTGCATTTTTTACAAATTTGCCATGGTTGCTGTTAAAAAATCCGCCACTGCAATCCACCATGGTGCCACCATGACCGATTTTGACATCACTAATTTGAATGTTATATTTCATATATATAAGCAGCATATATGATATTTTAACTTTTTTATATTTTTGTCTATACAGGGAGCTTGCAAAAGATTTTGTTGTTGCTGGTACTGCATCTGAGTCTCTGTATGGTGCTTGTGAAGCTATGTTTAAGCCTGACATGGTTTGTCCCAAAAATAACCTTTTTGTCTTTTACTCAACTTTTCTGTGTGCTTTTTTGAATTGGTGTAGTCATGTGTTTACCACTTTTAATTTCAAATAATCATATGTAAATTGAAGAGGCTATTAGCCATTCCACAATTTTGCATATTTTTTTAGCAACAAAGTTTTGCACATAACCATACCCATGATCTAGCTTAGCTTGATAGATTTTCTTAACATTGTTTCTCCATGTTCGGCAAAGAAAGACATCTTATGTTTTTTCTGCTTTGTTTCTTAATACAGGAAGCCGAGGAATTGTTTGAGACCATCTCCCAAGCACTATTATCATCTGTAGACCGTGACTGTCTTAGTGGCTGGGGTGGACATGTCTACGTTGTGTAAGTTTATAAATTCTCTTCTTCTGTAGCTGTTCATTATTGGGGTTTCTACTTATTTGATTGTTGCAAGTTTTTCTTTTGATGCACTATTCATTAGTTCAGCTTACAAGCCACTGGTTTGGACGAGTGACTTTTGCATTAGTCTATGAAACATAATTTTGAACAAAAAGCCATGAAAACAAATCCCTAAGGAAGTGCACTAGGTTAACGCCTACAAGGCCATTCTCAGTGGCCGTGACTTTAAACCTACCCTTTCATCTTTACTCATTGTCTGATTGCTTGTTCTTGTTGAAGGAGAAACTTTCAATAATAGTCCTTTTATTCTTGAAATGCTTGCCCCTTCCTTTGAATTTACTTTTTTTTTATTGTTTTTGTCCTGAAATATAATATCAAAAAATTTCATTGATTAAACCCTTTTTCATTTGAAATAATATTATATCATAGTGGCTTATTGGTCCTTGAATTTTGCCTACTGCAGCACTCCAACAGAAGTAAAGGAAAGGATTTTGAAGGGAAGAATGGATTAACTTTTCAGCCATATGCTCAGCTACTTCAGTTCACTTTGTTTCCTGTTTAATTCAGAGCTGAATGACAGAACTTGTACCATCCGATGTTAATGGGTACTTTGTTATTGTGCACTTCAATTAAACGTACCCGGAAAATTATTTACAAATGAGTTCAGCCGTTCTATATAGAATTTTTTAAATTATCAGTGAAAGTAGATTCTGGAATGCTGTGAATTAAATTATAAGATGTCTTTTGGAATGTTTCTAGGACAGATTTGTATGCATGACACAAACTTTGCGCGGAAATTGTCCTGTTTCTTATCTCCTTAATCCTTATGTTCTTCACATTGAGAGGCGACTTGGTAGCTTTGTGAAGGTATATAAATGTTGGAGTGATAGCTGATAAGGTCATGAATTGAACTCTTCTTATTAGCAAAATAAGAAACTCTGATATTCCAACATTTTTTATTTTCAAAAAATGAAAGATGCCCTTCATACCTGTAGTAAAAAAATCTCCCTATTCTTCAATAAATTAATGATAACTCGTCAATATAAGATAGGTAGTGGTCAATATGGATAGGCAACTGCTTTCAGCAGACGAACGACTTAGGCAATGCATTGAGTTTATTATTTTTGGACTCAGCAATTCATTGAATTGAGAGATATTATGTGCCAAATGATCTCTTTAATAGTATCAATTTAAGTTCAATGGATGTCATTTAAAAAAGTAGGTTATGACTAATGAGTAATGACTGAGTGCAATTAAAGTTTTGTCCTTTTTTTTTTTATATATAATTGAAGGTGTTTACACTGTCAAGATTCAATTTGATAATATTTCATTGAAGATAATATTTTACTCAATACACTAAATAACAAATATAAATACATCTCTAGATGAAAGTTTTTTTTTTTTTTTTCACTATGAGTACTTGGTCCACTAGACCTTCTAATCTGGTTCGGTGGTTAGTTTTGATATCAAGTGTTCGGTGGTTAGTTTTGATATCAAGTGTTTTCAGTCTTTTTTCGATTGCAGTTGCAAGAATTAAATTGAGGTAGTTCCTACCAAATTCAGTGCAAATAACTACTAAACCAACTAATTATTTTTCAAAATTTGATTTTTAAATTGCCACATTTGGGAAATCCTCATGATTGATTATTGATTTTAAATACTCAAATGAGTAATTTTGAACTTACATGTGTATACGGTAGCGCTCATGCACTCGCACCTTAACGACTTCATAGTTTTTTTGTTAGACGGCAAGCAAACGGTAGCATTCATGCACTCGCATGAGCAGTTTTATCTCGTGTTTTTAGCAGTATTTTTGATGTAATTCTTTATTATATTGTTACTATTGTTATGAATGAAATGTTTGTTTGCGTAAAAAAAAAACTTACATGTGTATACAAAAAAAATGCATTGGCTTACCAAAAAATTTATCTTAATCACAAGACATTTACTGTATTTTACAAACACTAAAAATAAAAGTAGTTGAAAAGGTTTGATGAAAATTGAATGAGCATGTTGAAAAAGGAAAGTGAATGGAGGTTTTCATTGTAAAAGTCAACAAGTGTAGCTAGTCGCCGCACTAGCCTCACCAGTCTTTGAAATTTTTTTAGGTGAATATGCTTTTTTTTTAGTGAATTGAATTTGATTCATAATGATTAATCTCGCACCCACTCTCATATTTTCACCGTCCAATTCAATGTCAATTTATTTGGTTACACGTGGCACTGGAAAATATCTTGATGCATGTTTGATTTTACTGCGATGATAATATATTTTGATAGAATCAATTTTATTTCAAAGTGAATTAAATATAAATGAAATTTATACTATATCAAAATATATATTTTGACTACATTACACAAATTAAAAAAATGTAATCATTGTTGTATAGAAAAAATAAATTATAGGTTAGTTTACAAAACTATCATTCATTAATAATATGTGAAAAATAAATTATAAAATTGAAAGAAAAAAGAGAAATAATTAATTAAAGGTACAAGAGGAAAAAGAGCATTAAATGCTTCACTGATAATATAAAACGACATATATTATAGTACAATATATTTTCTTAAAACGACATATATTTTGGTACGGAAGGAGTATGTGAATTGTAACATTGATTCTCTGGTAAAATCAAATTTTTATCAAGATTTTCGTGTCCAAAAAAGTAAACTTAAGATACGAGGTATATTTTTAGTACATTGGAAAAATAATTATTTATTTAGAAATTGATGCTCAAGTCTCTTCCTACTCAACTCATATATTATCTCTCAATATTTATCACTTGAGCTATTCTACATGGACAAACTATATATTATATTTTAAAATATGTAAAAAAAGATAAAAATTTTGTTAGTCTTATTTTTATTTTGATGAAAATAAATGTTTTCATTTCCTGCCATCTACAAAGAAACTAAACATTTTATCAAAAAATAAAAAATATTTTTTGGTCGAGACTAAGATATCCACCGCCAAACGCAGTGACTAATCTCTCGCTAGAATGGAGGCCTCTTGATGGGTGGGAAAGCTGACCCAATGATTTAAAACTGCTCCATACCCAAGGTGAGCATCGACCTCTCGATCCTTGGTTAAGAAAGGATGAGCCTCAACCGTTCAACCGCACCCCTTAGGTTCAAAAAACAAAAACTATATATTTAACTATAAAAATAAAGATAGCATGCGGATAAACAATTATAAAATAAAAAATAAAAAATAGCACGTGGGTAATTTATTTATTTTATTTTGGTCAGGAAGTTAAAAAGAAAAGAAAAAAAACAAAATTAAAAAGAAAAAATAATCAAGAGAAAAAGAAGGTTCACATCACGTCATTGTTAAAAAAATCATGAACACCATCTGAAAAAGAGGTATGAGTCAAAAAATCGGCATATAAAAAAGCTCGAAATTTGTGCCGGTAATTTATACTATATTGTTTTTTGGTAAGAGTTTATACTATATTGTTTTATGAAGGATAACATATACAATCCCTATAGAATAGCCTAAATGGTTAGAGTTGGAGTAAAATGACATATGAGTTAAACAGGTAGAAGTTTAGAGAACAATTTATCTTTTAAATGTACAAAAAGAAACATGTAACTATTTTTTCCTTTCAAATTTTTTTTTATTAGTCAAAAAATTATCATAAATAAATAAATTATAATACCCTTTCCATTCTACAAATCAAATTTTTTTTTGACGTACAAATCAAATACTACCTCAATTTCTATTCATAAGAGACAAATTCATTTTTTATTTCATTAAAAAATTAATGTATTAGTCTATTAGATACATTAAATTTTTAATGAATCTAAAAAGCTAATTTTCTTCTTAATAGAAACGGAGGTAGTATCTTTTTTCTTTTTAATTTTTTTATAATAGTACAAATCAAATATCTTAAACGTTATACTCTATATTTAATTAAGAGTCGATGGTTCGATCATCACCTTAGACATGAAGCAACTTTAAATTTCTGAGCCAGTTATCCCATCCTTTAAGGTGTCTCCAATCTAACGATAGATTGGTCATTGCGTTAGGCGGTGGATACCCCTGTTTCGACAAAAAAAAACGTTATTATATATTTTTATATATTTATAAAAAAAAATATTATCAAAATAAATTATAGTAATAATCTTTTTTCGACAAAAAAAAATTATGGTAATAATCTATATAGTGAAATTATTTTCAAAACGAATTTTGTGGTTTATTTGTTAATTTTATTACATTATACTTAATTTATTTAAGTTGAGCCAATCCTATTAACATACCTCCACTCCACCAAAAGCAGCACCACCAGTCACCACCTTCCATCACCACCATTTACCTTCCTAACTCCTTTTTTTATATTCTCAAACTAATTATTCTTATTGTTAGAGTTATTGTTTTTCTTAAACACCCAAAAGCCAAAACCCTCTCTCTCTCTCTCTCTCTCTCTCTCTCTCTCTCTAACATAGATAGCATGGAGGAGCGACAACCCGAACAACAACAACAACGCCACGTCAGCACTCTCGGAACTAACAATCCGCTCCTCCACGGCTCCTCCGCGCCTCGATCGGACGATGAAGAGGACGACGGAGGCTGCGCTTATTCGAGAGCGGTCCTGGTGGTCGACATGGTCTGGAACCTCTCTTTCGTGGTTGTTGCCGCCGCCGTTATCCTCTCCACGTTCGGCGAACATCCTTCTACTCCTCTCAGACTTTGGCTCTTTGGTTACGCCTTGGAGTGCGTTCTTCATGTGGCTTTTGTTTACTCTGAATATCGTGTTACTACTCGTGATTCCTTCTCTCATACTCCTTACAGGTATCTCTCTCTCTCTCTCTCTCTCTCTCTCTCTCTCTCTCTATTCTTGCTTTTTCTCCATTTCTTAATTTGTTTAGTTTAGGTTAATTTTTCACTGAATTTTTATTTTTTATTTTTATTTTATGAAGTTTAGTTTAATTTGAGTCTATGTGATGTTGGTAGACATTTGATTGTTGCAGTATGGTTCATGAATGATTTATTCATGAAATTAGGTATAGATTAGATTCTGATGAATTGTTATTATTATGTATTTATTAATAATTGTTATTATTATTATTATTATTATTTGCCACCAAACGTTAGTTGGTCCCGTGGTGATTGGAGTTGGTCTTGGTAGGGAGGGAGGGCCACAGTTCGATCCACGCAATTGTATTTGGGAGGGACTGAAACCACTTGATGTCAGAGCTTGCTCCGTACTCTAGACTACTAGGGGGCCCTTCCAGCAGGAACCATATGGTGAAAAAAATAAAAATAATAGTAATAATTGCCTCTTGAATTTGGTTATTGACAATTGTTTATTGTGTAATGGAAGTAGCTTGATATTCATGAAGCTTGCTCCCATTTCAATTTTCAACTGTTGTGCTCAATTTTTTGTTAGGATGGTAAATGAGCTATGAACTATGAAGGACCGACACAGACGTAGACACAAACACTAGACACGACACTGACACTAATAGGTTGATACTGATAATAATTTAACAAAATAGAAGTGATTTAAATTTTAATGTAAGTGATTGACTGGTGTAGTCAACTAATTGTTTTATGACTAGAGAAATATGGAGATCCATAACATTTTCACATATACACTTGTTTTTCATGTGTTGAGGACTGAGTGACTGATGTTCAGGGTGTTATATGAGATGTATGATGGTTTTTTAATGTCTGATTGTGGTTTCGTTGATAGAACTCTATGTTGGTGGATTATTGAGATTTCGTTTGACTCTAGTTTTATTGTTTTCAGCATTGCGAAGAAGTTAGAGCCTATGAACACTTTGGCATCATCTGTTTGGTGGGTGTTTGGATTTTATTGGATTGTTGTCGGTGGCCAACCACTTCTCGAAGATTCTCCTCGTCTCTACTGGTAAGAATATTAGTTTGGATATGTTTTTCTCTTCTCTTTTTTCTTTGGTGGACGGTTGAGAAGATAACATATATTGTCATGAATGCCAATAAAGAGTAGTCAAAGTAGTGTGGATTTATGATACTGATAAACCTTCGTCTTAATTTGACACAACAGGTTAAAACAAAGAGAGGAGAATCTTACCTACTCCATATCTCCTTCACTAAACAAAGTTAGAAGAGAGTATATAAGTTAAAAAAAGGGATAATTTAGAATGTTCTGCCATTGTCATGGTTATACGTCCACCCTGAATTAGCCGTTGTTGATGTGTTATATTAACAAGGTCTGATTCAGGTCCGACCCTTCCCCAGACCTTGCCATGATGGAATCTTTAGTATCATGCTGTCCTTTTTTTTCCTTCTTCCATTAAGGATAAATTAGTAACTAGAATACTCTTAGTTTCTGTTCTGTCTTTAATATCTTTGAATTGTTGTGCTGGGAATTGATGCGAAGTTGTTAATGTTATTATTTTTCTCCTTCGCTAGGGATTGAGCCCTTGTCCTTTAACTCCTTTAACCCTTAGCTCAAATTCATCTAACATAAAATGCTCTTATTTGACTTAATTATTCAAGATTATGTTATCTATAACATTTATTGGATGTATAAAACATTTAATTATGTTATTATCACATTCTTGCAGGTTGACAGTGGTCTTTCTAGCCTTTGATGTATTTTTTATTATCTTTTGCATTGGGATGGCATGTATAGTTTTCTTCGCTCTCTTCTGCATCATCCCAATAATAGCATTAGCTTATGCTTTTAGAATCAGAGAAGGTGCTTCAGAAGATGATATCAGGTCACTTCCTATGTATAGATTTAGTCAGTCAAATGTAATGGTTATGATTGATGACAACATGAAGCAACTTGTTAAAGCAAGAACCGGTTCATACAACCAAAGCCACATCAGTGAACTATCTCTTCATCCAGACGATTCTGTAAGTATAAACTGTGTCTTCTCTTAGCTATCATTCCATAATGCTTTAGTTTTAATATATTTTTTTGTGGTGTATCTCGTAAATAACTGTATGTATGGATTGGATCTATATATGGTTGGACTTAATGGATAATGGATTGAAGAATTGTTGCAATTCTCAATGTCATCCTTGATTTGTTCTTAATATGCTTGTGTTTATAATTGATGTCATTACATTCATATCCAGAAAGGGTTATCCTCATTCATCTAAGTATTTAAGCTTGCTTTTTTGGAAGAGTGGTGAGAGCGAGCAAACTGTTATGACGCGATCGCCTGAAAATTGTTTCCTGTGATTCTTTGCTGTATGTCATACAGTCGAGATAAATTAGATTGAATATGCAATTTTGTCTTTGAAATTGTAACCATCAATTAACTTTGACCTTGACTTTTGCGAATTAGCAATTTTGTTTATGAAACTGTAACATGTCAATCAAAACAGTCCCTCCATTTAGTTCTATTGTTTGACAGCATCAGATGGTGCATTGAATGAAGATTTGACAATCTACATCACTGTCATGTCTTTAGAGTGAAAATTGACTGTATAATTTTGTTTTGTAAAAGACTAAGAATTACGTACTTTTTATTTCCTAAATTTTAAAGTGAAAGTAACACTAACCACTTCTGTTTTTGCTGTAGGAATGCTGTATCTGTCTATGTCCTTATGTTGATGGAACTGAACTGTATCGGCTTCCCTGTACCCACCATTTTCATTGTGCATGCATCAGTCGTTGGCTTCGGACAAAAGCAACTTGCCCGCTCTGCAAATTTAATATCCGAAGAGGCGATACATTGGTTTGATATTTCATTGATAAAGACTAGCCGGCACTGAGGTGTAGTATCACTTGAAAGGGACATGACAGTGGAATACCAAAACTGGCAAAACATATACTAATCTGCTGACTAGTGTTGGGGTATATAAGTAGAAAAAGGAAATGCCCCACCCTTTCATATTAGGATTTTAGTTTTCATAAAGGTAATTTAACTTTTGAATATTCTTAAGTTTATGATGGGGTATATGTATATATTGTAGGCCAGCTATGAGGGTCTTCCCCATAATTGTACTTATAAGGCAATTACAAAAACAATTTTCTGTACAGTAATGCTTTTTTTTTTAGCACTTTCTCCTCCTCTACTCACAAATAAATTCACGACTATATACACATTTTTTCTTACTAAAGGACTATATATGATCAAGAAGTGGTGAAGATGTGTTAATATTATGTCTATATCTATCAGATACAAAAAATAAAACAATATTTTTAAAATTACGGAAACATTTTAACTCTATTGAAATTAAAATTTATTATATATTTAAAGACAACAAATTATTTGACTCTTCTGAATATTAAAAATTTGTTCCTTTTAAATTTTAAGAAATTATTTATTTTTATGAAAAATTATACGAATGTCAAAGCAAAATCTCGTCAATATATGGTCCAACGCAAGTTAATCTGTTAAAGGGTTCAAGACAGGAGAAGGCAAAAAGGGAGAAAAACATTTGAACTGTCGATAGAGATTGTTTGGATATAGTGCTAATTGTTATTTTTGGTTATATGCAACTCTCTTTTGGATGAATAATTTATTTTGGATATAGTGCTCATTGTTACAACCAAACAAATAAGACAATATGCATACGCATTATGCAGAAGAAAGCAAAAACTCTGCAGAAAGTAGATTTCAGCAACCCTTCAATATATTATGCACCTATCCCTTATAAATCAAACTTCAAAGGCCTTTCCATAGAATATATTATGCACATGTTTTCCTTTAAATGAAATCCATGATTGACTATAGCATAATGACCATATTAAGCATGATTAAGAACCACAATTGGTTTAGTAAGTGAGAAATAAAAGTATGCTTCAGCAGTCAAAATGTATACGAAAAGAGCGGACACCGAACATTGACACAATTTTATTTTTAGAAATGGTATTATAAGAAACACTTGAACTAGAGCATAAGACGTACTTAGTAGCAAGGTAAATAATATACTCCTGTACTAACAGGTAAGAACCCTTGGATACGATACATACAACCATAGTAACACTTAACAAAGACAAAAACATAGCAGTAGCCTAAAAACCACAAAATTAGCAGGGTCAGAACCTCTGAGTCATCACATAAGCTGCAGAAAAGCCTAAAGAGTAAAACTCACCACCAACCAAAGACAAATGTATACTGAAATATCCCTGCACCTAAAGAGTAATCATATTTACCAGTGTCGTACTTGGACACTCCTAATCCGAGGAGTGTCCCTGCTTCATAGAGCAAAAGATAATCTGTAGGAAATGAGGAAATTAGTAAACTACTATAAATCAACTGATTCCATACTGCAGTGCCCGTCGCATCCAATCATACATCCAATTTACGCTTCTCCAGAGGTTATTCTTGTCTTTTATTTAGGAATTTTAGGTAGCACCCACTAGAAGCATCCAATCGTAAATCAACCATTGCTGCAATGCCCGTCAATCACCGCAGCATCCGTAGCATTGCCAAAAAACACATCAGCAAGTTGTTAGGGTTCTTCACCTCCTCCTTTGATAGATCGTTCTTCTCCTCATAACAGTGGTTCTTCCTTTGCAATATTTTGGTCTCCTTGGAAATCAATTTCATTCTCTTCCCTTGATTTAACCTTCTTCATACAGCTCACACTGTGATCGATCATCACTCACCAACGGAGAGGCAACTTTCACCAAGGGCAAAAATATTAATTAAAAAATATTGGAAACCAATCACCTATTTTCTTTAGCTTTTTTGCTTGTAACTTATCATCCATTTTAGATTTAATATAGTGGTTGAGAATGAACTATGGAGAGGATCTGCTTCCTCCACATCAATCATGGCATAGATTCCAAACTACAAACCAATAAATACTGATACAGACACGACACTGACACGTCTACACCCATAATAACTTGAGAAAATAGAATAATTGAATGTAACAACACGTATTGGCATCAAATACCGACATGGCCGAACACAGGACACACTCCTTTAATGAGAAGTGCCGGTGCTATGTATATAGTTTCCAAATAAAACCTCAATTTCAATATTAACCATATGGAAGGCATGACATCTACAAATTACAATACATAAACTAAAATTCTTGATTGATAATTAACAAATTGTCAAAATACACGACACATTGTGGATACACGTGAAAACAACACAACATTATAATCAACACTAAACTGTTGACAATAAGATTAGAATAATCATAACAATAAGAAATCATGATTAAACCTGCAAACAAATATCAAACATTCTTCAATTTCCTCATCTTAGAAGGTGGCCAATTACCCTTCTTCCTCAACCTCCTCTTTTGAACAAGCCTTTTTCTCCTCAACCTTATCTTCTTAGCAAGCTTCATCTTCAACTTTTGTTCCTCTCTTTCCTTCAATTTTGATTCCAAAGGAAGCTTATCTACAGAAACAACATCACCCTCTTTCTTGGTTTCACTTTCTTCTGCTCCATTTTCAACATTAGAATCAGCAGAAGCAGATGCAATAAAAATTGCATTTTTCCTCGTTTTCACAACAAAGGGTGTCGAGATTCGAAGTCCCTTTAAACAGTTTGTGGGCAAAAAAACTTGCACTCTAGAAACTGACAGAAAATAACACAGTTCGAGAAAATTAAGATAACAGAAAAAACACAACAATAATAATAAAACAATAAAAACATGGGAATGTATTATGGAAAAATTAAGGAATAAGAAGTGTGATGGAACTTACTAGGGCTTGTTGTGGGAAGTGGAAAAATGGAGGAAGAAGAAGAAGAGAGTGTGAAGGAATTGAAACAGAGAAGTGCCATGGTGTTGTGTTTTTTGTTTGTTTTTTTGTTCTCAATTGAAGAATTTGAGAAAGATGAGAATTGGTTTGTGGATAAGAAAGCACAACATGTTTTGTTTCCACCACTTACCTCTGTCGCTCTGGAAATTATGCTGTAATTTTATTTTAATTTTCCCTCGCGGTTAGGGGTTGGATTAGAACATTGAGACTGATTGTAAGATTTGATTATATTTCTTTTGTCGAGATCGGGGTATTCACTATCGAACGCAGTGATCCATCGCTAGATTGAAAGTATTTCGATGGATGAAATAGCTGACCCAATAATTTAAAGCTGCTCCATATTTAAAATGAGGATCGAATGAACCCACCGCTCAACCACATCCCTTGTTGGGTAGTAAGATTTGATTATATTGAAGGTTATATAGATTCTCATTCAATACACATTTTTAATATACAAAGGTTGAAGATTAAATGAGATTTTTTGTTTATTTATTTTAAAGGATAAAATTATGACTACTAAACTATTTGATAAAAAAACCCAAATATTAAATGTAGTGTATAGACAAATTCTAATAGAAAATAATTTTGCTTTAACCAAAAAAATAAATAAAAATTTGCAAGCCAAATGAAAGGAAGAAAAAAAAAGTATATTCATGAACCATTTAATTTTGTATCATAATCATTTTAAAATTGATTATAATTCAATAAAAATTCATAAACCGTTAATTTTGATAAGTTTCAATAAGATATCAAATAATTTTCAATTTTCGTAAAATTTGACATAGATAATCAATATGATATAAACTTTCAATTCAACAATAAATTTTGTAAAATTCGTATTCGTTATAATGTTTTTGTCGACTTATGCATGATGAAAGACTTAACCTTAGACAAAGCCATAATTGACAGACAATACATATGACCATAATAACAATAGCACATTTAGTTCAAAAGTTCTAACTCAACTGACAAAATACAAAAATTGTTAAGTCGAACATTGTAACTCAAGTTCAAGTCCAAGATTTCACCGTTGTGTGTGAATTTAACAATCTCATTCGATTGTCTATTCAAACCCATCCTAGAGTTTCTATAGTAAATGGAGAAAAAATCTCTACAACTTTGCACAGCATCACTGAATTTAGAAACGTCATCCTTGGTAAAATTAAAATGGTCAACAACAACATTAGAATCTAACTCAAACAAAAGCCATAGGACCCAAGTGCAATTCGTGAATCTAATTAAGCACCGAGAGATATGGACTGCACAACTTGGTGATAACAATTCAGCTTTAACAAGGACAAAATTACATTCTTTGTAAAATTTATATTTTTTTATAAGACAATATAGTGACATAATGTGTCCATAACTACCACAATAAGAAGTCTAACATAATATCAAGAGAAAAAATATATTTTCTCATATGCATGATCTTTTTAATCCGTTTAGTTATCTTGCTTTCCAAACAAATATATCACTAGCCTTTTGTTAAGGCCAATATTTAAATACACAAGATAAATCAATTTCACCCCCAAAATATAAAATAACTTTAAAACATATAACATAAGATGCTAACTTCAAAGTTAGCTCGCTCCAAATTGTGCCAAGCCAACAAAATTTTGCAGATATCCTCGTTGTGGAAGCTAATGAGAACGGAATAACAGTGGGTAAGTGCAACAAAATCCACTGCTCCAACACTGCATAATAAGAAGTACATACATGAAAAGCTTCAAACTGTTTGTAATAAAAACCAATAACAAAATGGTTAAATGGATGTATAAAGATTCTTATTAGCCAAAATAAATGTTCATTTTTTTCACGACCGGTGAAAAAGTTAAGTAGGACATTCATACATATAATTATATAAACCTGTTAAGGAAAAAATAGTTTCAGAAATAAAGAAAGCAGAACCAATGGAACTCAATTCAGACTTACCACAGAGAGCAATGGACCCTGCTTAAACTTCCCGTGAAATGAAAATGAGATTGGTTTTGGATGGTCTCCAGGCCCTCTTATAAATCCACTGAAACATATTGAAAAATAAATCATTGCAAATGTCTTGTATGTTTAGAAATAATTCACAAAGCAAATAATATTTAAGACAAATGACTGACATTTAAATAATTGAAAAAGAAATGACAGTAAAACAATAGCGGAACCAAGAACTCACATTAATGATGTAGATATCAGAGGAGTCCTTCTTGTATCATAGATGGCAATCAGACCCTCATATACGTCATCTCCACCTTTAAAAGACACAGCCAATCGCTCTCCTGAATTATCCCATGCTATTTTTTCAATTCCCTGACTGAATAAAATGATATTAGATAAAAAATAACCATGTAGTTTCTAACAAAAACATGATAACCATATGATACAGGAAAATGGAGATAAAGAACTTAGACAAAAACCTAACACAAAAGACACATTAATTAGTGGAAACGACATTTTAACCATGTCAAGGTAAATTTCAGCTATGGAATGACCCTCATGAAGCCTCCTGAATCTAATTATGCATCCCTCAATCTTACAGAGGAATTCTTGGATGTTCTTATTTGATGGACTATAATTTTCAAAAAAAAAAAATTAATCACAGCCAAATATATTTTCATTCTTGTTTTTAGTAAAAAATGAGAACATGAAAACATCAAGTCCACCTGAGAAATCCCAAAAACAGTTTCAATTTCTATGATCAATAATCTTACAAATCAAAAGCCAAACCCAACTTAATTCAATCATCATCCAAATAAAAAAATACATTTTGACAAAAGAGGAGAAAGGGCTAAAAAAATTCAAATAGCCGATGATGCAAAAAAAATGCAACAGTAAGTTACCACGGTCTTTTATTCTAGTCCTAAGAACTGGTGAAAACAGAATTTGTAAAGTGACAAGAACATAGCTCCAAATTACAACAATTAAAAAATTATTGAACACAAAAACAAAACCTCGTCTCTTTACCTGCCTGTCAATGATAATATCTCTGGCAATTCAACAGGTAACAGATGTGCATCTGGAGAAATCAACGATGAGTAATTATCAATGTATCACATACTTACATTAAAAGTAAATTAGACAGACAAGCATGAGTTGAGGCTAGACCATGAACTTCAAACACACAAGAATTAGAATAACTATCTATAAGATCATTGTGTGCTTCTGTTCAGCTAGCAGGATATGATTATATGCTAACTCCTGAATCAAATTAAATAACTCCTTCACAGCAAATCTACAACTTACCGGTGATAATTTTTATGTGTTTTATTACAGATCAACATAAAATTCTTGAAAAACTACAATACCTAATGAGGGAGGCTTTGATGCAAAGTGAACAGATCCCAAAGTTGATGATTTGGAAAACGCAAGCAGTATCATACGTCCATCTGGATCCCATGTTGCACACTAAGCAGACATCATTGAGAGTAGAAACCAATTAATTAATAACATTACGTCACAGCCAGCAGACAATACAATTTGCAAATCTTTGTCCTCTCAATATATATAATCTAATTACCTCCCAGTCTTATCTTGAAATGAGTTTTGTTTTTATGTTTTCCTTTTCCCTTAAGAAACAAATCCTAAATATTCGTGCAAAGATTTAAAGCAAATGTTGTCTCACAGTAAATATGTAACCATAGAGCACCAAAACAAGAATGTACAGCTCACATACCTTGGCAAAACCACTAGTTGACGACCATTGTTCTGATGTCCATGTGTTTGTCTCCCAAAGATAAAACGTTCCATCACTGTAAAAGAGTATAATAATAAGGCTATGATTTATGAATCATAAGCAATTCATGTTCAATAAATACTTGATATTTTCGTAAACCAAATTTAGCATTCTGCATTACAATTTTGAAGCAAAGAAGTAATCTCCAGTGGGTGACCACTTTAGCATTGATATGCCTCCTAATCCTCGTCGAATGGGTGTCCCCGCACCTACAGATAACATGAAAATAACCAGATATTCAGAAAGCAGAGACAAACATCCACTCTCGAATTTAAAGATTCATAATAACACATCTATCAACAGTTCAGGTAGAAAACAAAAAAACAAATTCAGAAAGCTTATTCAGCATATAAGTATCACTGGGCAAAAAAAGAATTAGTAAATGTAAAAATTCAACTACTTAGGGAGGCAAGGATCTACATCGTACCTTGAGCAACATCCCACACAGTAAATGAAGAGCTCTCGTATGAAGCAGAAGCTAAGAATGTGAAAATAGGTTAAGAAAAAAAAAGGTTAAGTGCATGTAATTTAAATAGAAGAAGCTGAGCATCATACTCAAGTTTGGCCAACACTGACAGTTAATACTGTCTGTATGAATATTGTGGAGAAAAATGTACCATCATACACAAACATCTTTTGCAAAAGAAAGTATGTATACATGATATTCATATTTGGGAAACAAATGGCAATATAAAGAGGTCTATTTGACATTTATGAGGATATCTTCCATCTGGACTCCATGTAAGAGCGCTAACATGTTCATCATTTTGACTTCGAAGAAAATCGACCAAGAGATAACGAATTCCTGAGCCTCTAGGTAAACTTCCTACAAAAGAAATAGTGCCAGATCTAGCAGATGCTGCATTTCCAGGATATGAAGCAGACCATATGCAAATTCCGCTCCTGCATCAGTAAACACAAATCCAGTAAACAAAAAGCACAACGACCCAGCAGCGTCAATCGACACTGTACATACAACAACAATCGTGCACAAAGACAGAACCTCACTTGCAACCCACAGCAAGCATCCTCCCACCATTAGGCCTCCACTCTAGCACTCTAACGTCTCTCTGAGACTCATTAGTCAAGATAATCGAGTCCTTCCCATCTATTGAAAGTGCAAAACTATCAGCACTAACATCAAAGCAAACACTTTCCATAACTCAACAATAACTTTAACTAAAAAGTACTATTGTTATTTAGATAAAAACCAGTCAGGGAATGATAACCATACATGGCGAGGATCGTTTAGAATCCATCTACATAAACAACATATGGTTTTGTTCGTTTTACGCAAAAGCAAATTCATACACATTTACATTTTCTCTAACTAAAACAATAAGCTAATATTACATCTCAATTCTCAGTGTCATAATTCATAACAAGTTAAGTACCTGGATCTTCATAATCACGAACTAAAACTTGATCGGGCCCAGAAATAAAAGCAATTATATGCTTATTAAGGTGCCAACTAACTCCTTGAAGATTAACCTCAGGCAACAAATGCACCTAAACACAAACATAAATTTTACACACATAACAACAAATTCTAATAACTAAAGCACAATGCAAGCAATAGGATCAAAACTAATCATACATCATTAGGGTAAAAGAGACGTCTAAGACAATCATTTACAATTCCTTGTACAACTGCCACAGGACCTTTTCTCGGAACAGTTTCGCCGGTGATCGCGGTTGTTGAAACAGTTCGTTCCTGTTCTGGAACGTCGTTTTCGAGAGGTGGTGGCGGTGGCTGAAACGGCACGGGGCTGAACACCAATCCCTAATTAATTAATTAACGAACGGAATTAAACAATAAATAAAAAAATAAAAAATAAATAGGATTGAATTGAATTGAGGTGATGCGATTGGTTACGAGTAGCTTTCCGTAGGTGTGATTGGCACGATCGTCGGAGAGAGCGTCGACGGTTACTGCAGAGAGAAATCGAGAGTTAGAGAAGATAATGAAGAGAGAGAGAGAGAGTAGTTTGCAATACATACTTAGGTCGCGGTTGAGTTCGCAGAGAGTGAGTGAACCAGGAGGAGGGAAAGAAGCCATTGATAGAGCTTAGAAATGAGAAGAAGAAGAATGAGTAGGGTTTTAGCTTATAGCTTAACGAATAAACAAAATTGAGATGAGATTCATTACTGGTAATGAAAATTATATTATTTTTCCCGCTTTGTTTTAATTATTGGTTTTTTCTAAATTATTACTTTATACTTTTTTTATTTGACAAATTATTTATTTAAACTTTTTTAAAACGATTATTGAATTAAAAATATTATAATCGTACCAAAAAAAAATTATAATGTGTTTTTTCCCCACAAGAGGTTGTTTTAAATACTTCAATTTCATCCATGTTTAAGTAATGTAAGATGATTGTCATAATTTTGTTTTTTTTTTTTACAAATTCTCTCTATATATATATATATATATATTAGAACCAAATTATTAAATATTTTTGGAACAATAAGATGAGTTCTTCAGTTCCACTTCAACCCAAAATCATAAACGTAAAGTCTAAAATTCTTACATTGTCGTATCTATTAATCATAACTAAACATTATTTGATTTAATAGTTGTTGTCGCTAGACTTTAAAGAAATGTTCACAATTTAATCACTGCAACAACTATATTTAAAAAATGATTGAAATTATTTGACGATAAAAACCAAGACTCATGCCCTCTTACCTCGTCAGGACTTCTAACAAATATTATTATTATTATTTTTGATACATAAATGAGGCAACAAAGTCGCTAATAAACTCACACATACAAGTGGAGTAAACGGAATTCGAACCTATGTCATAAATGTCCGACTCCGACATAGCATATTGACATTTTCTGTCAGTCGAGTTACGACAACAAATATTATTATTTTTGATGGGGCACATAATAAACCCCTCATAAATAAAGTAAAGTAAAAATGAAGTAAAAGAACAACAACAACCGCAACCACTTGTAAACCCCTACCGTCACCGTTTCCCACCACCGCGCCGTCGCCTCGCCGTACTCAATCTATGCTCCGATTTGCTTCATCTCCTCCTTCTCAACAATGACATGAACCCATTATCATCTTTCAGATACAAAATCTTCCAACCAACAACAATCTCATTCTCACCTTTTTTCATCTTCAACCAAAAACGATGGAAAAAACCCACCATTTCAGCTCAAACCCGTTTAGAGGATCGAGTAAGAGACCCCCACTTCGACAAATTAACAACCCATTTCAAAAAACTCAACCTTGTTCTCAAAATCCACCACCTCATGACAAATCGAAAACGCGGTTCTTTTGTTTCTCTTCAGTTAATGTCCCGTTGGAGAAACATCATAGGACTTAATGTTACTGTTACTTCTTTTCTTCAAAAATATCCTCATGTTTTTGATTTGTTTCTTCATCCTTTTAGGAGGAATATATGTTGTAGAGTCACTAGGAAGATGAAGGAGTTGGTTTTGTTGGAAGAGGTTGTTGTGAAACAGTATGAGATTGAGGTTGTGAGAAGAGTGAAGAAGTTGCTTATGATGTCGTTGAATGGTACTCTTCATGTTCATGCTTTGAGGTTGATTAGAAGAGAATTGGGTCTTCCTTGTGATTTTAGAGATTCCATTCTTGGGAAATATAGCGATGATTTTCGGTTGGTTGATTTGGAGATTGTGGCTTTGGTTGGTTGGGATGATGAATTGGGAATAGCTCATGTTGAGAAATGGAGGGAGAGAGAGTATAGAGAGAAATGGTTGAGTGAATTTGAGACTCAGTTTGCATTTCCTGTTAATTTGCCAACTGGGTTTAAGATTGAGAGAGGGTTTAGGGAAAAGATGAAGACTTGGCAAAGGCTTTCTTATATAAAGCCTTATGAGAGAAAAGATGTTAAATGCGGTGGTGCACAACGCTATGAGAAGAGGGCTGTTGCTGTTCTTCATGAGCTTTTGAGCTTGACTGTGGAGAAAATGGTCGAGGTTGATCAATTGGCGCATTTTCGAAGGGATTTTGCTATCGAAGTTAATATGCGCGAGTTACTGTTAAGGCATCCGGGGATATTTTACATATCTACAAAAGGAAATGCTCAAACTGTTTTTCTTCGGGAGGCTTATGTTAAAGGAGGATTGGTTGAGCCTAATCCGGTGTACGAAGTTCGTAGGAATATGTTGGAGCTTGTGTTATTGGGGCGCAGGAAAACCAAACAATTGTTAGCTTGTGATGAATTTAAGGAAGAGAACAATACTGTAGCATGTGAAGTAGACGGGGATGGTAAAAGAGAAGGAGATTGGGTGATTCCATTTTTGGAGAGTAATGACAATAATTTATCCTCATGATATTTGTTAAGGTAGCAGAAGCAGCATATATGGGGAGTTTGCTAATTAGTGTTTTGGTTGTAAACATAACAAGGACTATCTCTGCAGCTAGCTCTCATCAACAGAAAATGCACAATCAGGAGAAATAGTCAAGTATGAATACAAGTAGGTATTAATTTTCAGCAAATTAAATATTTTGCAGTTAGATACTTAGATTTGCCTGTTTTAGGATTCCAAATAGTCCTCATGGCACCAAAGAACTGCTACATGAATACTTGTTAATGTGCATATGATATTACTCCAAATAATAAAATTCTGTGATTGTTTCAAATGTAAAATGTGTTGACAAAACTGCCAGTAATAAAATTCTGTATTTTTTATATATTCAAGGTTCTTCATTTTGAATCTGTGACTTGACTCCTACTTACAGTTGTAGTGTACTAGTAGCCGCCTAGTATATTATTATTAACTATGGAGAGTTAGTGAATTATAGGAAATGGGTGCAATGTTAGCTGCTAGCCTGGTGCTTCATTAGATTTTGTTTTAATTTTTTCTTCTCCGGTCTCAGCTGTGCTCTGATGCTGCGTTACCTTTTCAATTGTATCCAGAACGTCCTGTGCTTGGATGTATTCTCTTTTAATAAAATTTTGGCCAATTCAAAGAAAAACAAAAGAATAAGATCATATTTCCACTGTCGCAAATTGAACTACAGAAGCTTCCCAGCCTTAAATGTTTCTGTCAGAGCTCTTTCCCTTCCTATGTTGAACTGGCGAAAGATGGATACACTGTGAACGGGGTGATACTATGACACAATGAGTGATTGAGTGTTTATGTGAGGTACAAATTATTACACGTAGAGGGTGCCATGTTTTTAAAATTTGTGTTTCCTAATATTTTCATAGTGAGACAGATTTGAGTTCTATCAAGAACCATTTCCTTGGGAGTCTTCATTCATATACTCAAAGAATGCTTTTATTTTATAACACAAGATATCTCATTTTTAATGATTGTATTGAATCTCTAAATATGTTTGTCTGTCTTTTGTTATTTCATATACTTTTCTTTACTCCAAGATATACCTTGAGTATTTTCAGTAGCTAAGTAATAAGGATGCTGTCAACAATTTTATTAGTATATATGTGTATGTTGGTTATTGTATTCATGAAGAATACTCCCTTGTGTTATTTATTGAATAGTACTCCCTCCGTCCCATTATATAAGCACCCTTGACTAATATTACGCTTATTAAGAAATGTTGGTAATGTAATTATTGTGTCTAGTTTGTGTGTAAATTTTACCAAATTATCCTTTGTTTGTATGTGTAGAAATTTGACTTTTTGTATTCCAATGCAACTTAGTAGTAATAATTAAGGGTATGTGTAAGGAAAAAAATAATAAATGCACCTAGTAATTTGTAAAGGGGCTTATATTTTGGGACTAGACCTTTTTTGAAAGGGTGCTTATATAATGGGACGGAGGGAGTATTAATTAAGAATATTCATTTCTTCTCAACTGAACGGAGAACAATTTATTTTATTTTTCCCTCTTTTTTGATAAAATTAAATTCTTTCTTGGACCATAAGTTGCTTCTTTGTTGGTTCAGGAATCCTAGCTAGAACAATTATATATCTTACCATTCCAATCCAACTTAGTATTAATTCCTCACCTCAGTATTACACCTTCAAACAAATTTACTGCTGTAACTTTGCTCTTGGAGACGTTCATCAACATCAGATATTCAGTAAAAAGCTATTGTGTATTTTTGCTTTCTTTGAGCCCAGGTTAGTATTTCCATTTTCCAATTATGTAGTAGTTTGCTATTTATTTTATTTTTTCATTATTGTGTGAGTGTTGTGTTAACATTTTTTATCTGACGTGTAGTAAAACAATTTTAATTTATGTACCAAAAAAAAATCAATTTTAATTTCTTGACAAAAGAAAATAATTAATGTTTTTATATATATTTCCTTATGTCAGTTATATATTTATATTTACTACACCATTGATTGTGAAAGTTTAATAATCGATTGATCTACTTAGACTACTTTCAGCTCAATCAATACATCAATACCTTTTGTCTGATGATTTTGGGTAAATGTCTCCTCAATGTAAGGGTTGGATTCTAATTTCCAACCTAGGATTTAGGTTAAATTGGAAGACATCTTTTGTCATCTCATCAATGTTATTACTATTAATATAAAAATGTTGGAAGTGCAACAAACCAATGAAAAAAATATTAGTAAAGAAAGCAATAAAGGTTAAAAGATGCAGTATAAAATTAGGATTTCTAATTTTGGTCTCTATTTAAATTTTAATGAAGGGTTAAATAAGTTTTTTGTTCTTAAAAATATAGCGAATTTTAATTTTAGTTCCTAAAAAGAAAAACGGAATGTTTTTCGTCCTTCTAAAATTCCCTGTTATGTTTTTTGACCATAATGACTAATTTATGTTTATTTTAATATCAAAGTATTAACCCCTCTTATGTCTGATATGTATTTATGTTATCTTCATCTGTTATGTTAAATCTTATGCTAAAAAAAAATCAAAATTATGTTTATTAAAAATAAAATGGAAAACTTTAGGAGGACAAAGACATTTTGTTTTTATTTTTATGGACTAAAATAAACATTCACTATATTTTTAGAGACAAAAAACTTATATAACTCTTTAATACATATATTTTTTTTGAACGGCAAAATATTATTAATAAGATAAGGACTCGGCACAAGATGAACCGAGACCGGTAAAAGAGAGGTTACAAAACAAAGGCGCCGTATATAGGCGGAATGCCAGTGAAAATACTAAAACCTACACTGCCTAAAAGAAGCATATTTCTAATCCTATTCTTAGAAAAAACTTCTCAGCTTCCAAACCACTAGAGAGTCATCAACCTGACTTAAAGAGATATTATCAGACACTAACTCCCGAACTCGAATCAAAATTACTCGGCCCATCAAAATCTAAACAACAACTCTTTTAATCAAAGTTGAAAGACAACGGTAGAAAGAAAACTTAGGCAGATACAACTCACCACAACACCCTTCCTCAACACCAACCACCACCACCTCTCATCACAACACCAACAACCACCAATCAAACACCAAAAAACAAAATAAACATCTTAATCCTCCAACCAAAAACCCCACCAACAAAACCTACAACTGAAACAATTTCATTAGTCGTTACTAATAGTTATTTCTCCCATTAAAACATATCCCTCCTTTAAATAAAGTCTCATCTCGGTCGATCCCCCTCCTTATGTTATCAATAGAGCGCGATAGTGGTCTAGTGTCGTGGCAGGCCCCCTCTCCGCTATGCCAGAGAGCTGCTAACTGCTAGCTAGCTCATAAGGTGAGGTTGCCCTCACATGTTTATATACTCGACAACCCGGGAACCTAAACAACGTAGGACTTCAAACAAACTTCAACAACACAACATATTCAACACCCACCCTCACGCCTAGCGTGAGCCCGGGTCAACAACTACATTCAACAATAAAACCCTAATTTTTGGAGTTATTTCTTTAAGTTGGGGGGTATTTAGGTCGTTTTAGCACCACTTGGTTGCCCGAATTTGTGCATATCATGTGATATCACATTGAAACACGATTTCCATCATCTCTCAATATTGATGAAGAATGCTATGAATGGCTGGAACAAAATGACGATGAAAATGGATCATTGGATGATGAATTGGCCTTTGGAGATGAGAGCTTGACTTAGGGTGATGTTGGTCATGCAATTGGGACTGATGAATTAGCAATAGTTAGGACACCAATCTAGAGTCCCTCACGCCTAAATAAATCCCTCACTGAACACTCCTTTTGCCATGAAATTGAAAACAATCTTAGAAATTTCACACTTAGAGGTACCTCACCTATCCAACCAAAAAATCCCATTATTTCTAAAATCCAATTATTGTCCTCAACCGCGCACAAATATATTTCCACCATCTAGAAGAATGGAAAGGAAAATTCACATCCCAATGATAATGTTCCCATATTTTTCCACAAGCACCTCCTTCCATAATAATATCTCGTTTTGAAGTAACATCCATCTTCAGTTGGCCAAGAGACTAATATTTACCACTCTTACATCTCTCAACCCCTAACCCACCCTGATTCTTCGCTTGATAAACAACCTCCATTTCACCCAACTGATCTTATTTCTCCCTCGTATTGAATGAGTGTAACAGTTAGTGTAACTCTTCAGATCAATCCCTCCTCACACGCGCACAAACACACACACACACACACACACACACGACTATTAGTTTTAAAATCCAATATGAATAGCAAAAATTGATATTAAGTCATGAATGATAAGTAGAAAATAGAACTAATTAGTAATGAGATGTCATAAACTAAACAAATAACTGTTCTCATTCTATAGATAAAATAAATAAATGAAATGAAGTCCCATTCCATGGAATATGAAATTGTCTGTCAGACTTTTTTACAATAAAGAAATTCAAATTTGTAGTTCTGATGTTTATCTATATGCATTTTGTTAGCTCTAGTAATATGTGAAATAAACTATTTTTCCTTTGGTGACACATTTATTTCAGGTAAAAGATGGATTGTCTTACTGAATTGGGAAAAGAAGCTGTCACAAAGTTAGGAGAATTGGTTGTGGAGTCAACCATGAAGCATTTTAAGTATTTGACTCAACACAAAAAAATTACAACCAATTTGGAAGAAGAACTTCGAAACTTGAAAATGATGAAACATGCATTGCAAACAAGAGTGGACATTGAAAGAAGAAAGGGATATGAAATTGAACCAATTGTGCAAAAATGGCTGTCTGATGTGACAACTATTGAAAATGAGTGGCAAAAATGGAATTCTGGTAACAAGAACAAAAAATGTTTTGTTGGAAAATGCTCAGATTTAACATTTAATTACTCATTGGGAAAGCAAGCCACTAAGAGCATTGAATATGTTACAAGTCTTAAGGAGGAAAAAAACAAATTCAAAGATATATCATATCCTAAAGTTCAATTAACACTTGGATCTACCTTCACAAAAGATATTAAAAGCCTATTGTCCAGGAAAAAAATTATTGCAGAGGTCATAGAGAAACTCAAGGATGATGAAGTCAATATGATTAGCATTTGTGGGATGGGCGGAGTAGGGAAAACCACAGTGGTCAAAGAAATCATCAAAACAATAGAAACAAGTAAGCTATTTGATGAAGTTGCGATGGCAGTTGTCTCCCAAGATATAAATTATGAGAAGATCCAAATTCAAATTGCTGAGGTTTTGGGTGTGGAAATGAAAAATGTCAGCCTACAAGGAAGAGCAATGCAATTACTTGAGAGATTGAGTAAAGGTAAAAGGGTCCTAATTGTGCTAGATGATGTTTGGGACATTCTTGATTTTGAGCGTATTGGACTTCCTTACAATGAACATGAGAAATATTGCAAAATATTGTTCACATCTCGGGATAAAAAAGTGTGCCAAAATATGGGATGCAAAGTGAATTTTCAAGTTTCTGTCTTGTTGGAGGATGAAGCTTGGTATCTATTTCGAGAGATGGCGGGAGAAATTGTAGATAGACATGAAATCAATCCAATAGCAAGAGATGTTGCATAGGAATGTGGTGGCTTGCCCCTTGCCATTGTGATAGTTGGAAGATCACTAAGCAATGAAGGGAAGTCTGCATGGGAAGAGGCACTTAGACAATTAAGAAATTTTCAATCATCTTCCTTCATGGATGTTGAAAATTTTGTCTACCCCAGCATTGAGCTTAGTTTAAAGTTTTTGGGAAGCAGAGAATACAAGCAGTTCCTTATGCTTTGTGGATTATTTCCAGAAGACTTTGACATTCCTATTGAAAGTTTATTGCATCATGCAATGGGATTGGGATTTTTCAAAGAGATTGGTGCATCGTGGAAAGCAAGAAATCGAGTCCATAAATTGGTGGGAGATCTAAGGAACAAGTTCTTGTTGTTGGATAGCAATGTGCCAGGGTGTGTGAAGTTGCATGATATTGTGCGTAATGTTGTTATATCAGTAGCATTTAAAAATGCACAAGATAAATATATCGTGCAATACAACATTAAGAGTCTAAAAGAAGAGAAATTGAAAGACATCAATGCAATATCACTTATTTTGGATGACACAAACGAGTTAGAAAGTGGCTTAGAGTGTCCGACACTTGAACTCTTACAGGTAAGGTCGAAAAGCAAAGAACCAATCTTTTGGTCTGAACTTTTCTTCCAAGGCATGAGTCTTCTTAAAGTTTTATCTGTGCAAAATTTGTGTATTCAAAAACTGCCATCTCTGTTTGAAGCCTCGTTCAATCTCCACACGTTGCAAGTAGAACATTGTGAAGTGGCTGATATATCTATAATTGGTAAGGAACTTAAACACCTAGAAGTCTTGAGTTTTGCACACTCTAATATTAAAGAACTTCCAATTGAAATAGGAAACCTAAGCATTCTAAGATTATTAGATTTGACAAATTGCAATGATCTTAATGTCATTTCTGATAATGTCTTGATAAGATTGTTTCGGTTGGAAGAACTTTATTTTATGATGGACAATTTTCCTTGGAAGAAAAATGAAGTTGCAATCAACGAGTTGAAAAGGATATCTCATCAACTAAAGGTTGTTGAGATGAAAGTTAGAGGGACTGAATTTTTAATCAAGGATTTGGACTTCTACAACATACACAAGTTTTGGATTTACATAAATCCTTATTCTAGTTTGCAGCGCTCTGAGTATCTAGAGTCAAATTTATTGCAAATTGGGACTATAGATTATCAATCTATTAAGAGCATATCGATGATCTCACAATTGATTAAGAAATGTGAAATCCTTGCAATAAGAAAAGTAAAAGAGGTGAAAAATGTTGTGAGCCAATTGTTTAGTGATTGCCCATGCTTGAAAGATTTAAGGGTTGATTCATGTCCTGATTTTGAGTATTTGATAGATTGTACTATTCATTGCAATGACTTTCCACAAATTCATTCATTGTCTTTGGAAAATCTTCCAAATTTGAAAGAGATTTGCTATACACCTGACCACCATGAAGTCAAGGGAATCATCATTGACTTCTCATATTTGGTGAAATTGGAATTAGTGGACCTCCCAAGTTTTATTGGCTTAAATAATGCTATGCATTTGAATGAACTCAATCATGTAAGTTCATTTATTTTTGTTTATTATAATTATTTTAACAATTTCATAATTTTATAGAGAGATGCCTTAGGATTCTTTTAATTGTTATCATTTTTCTTTACTTGAATTGCTAAATTTTTGTGTGAAGTGCATCACTAATTTATAATGTGTCGTTGCTATAATACAATGACATGAACTAAGCAGTCTTAGATTTTATTGAGAGAAAATGAATTGATAGGAATCTTATACATGGATTCAATGAAAAGCATTACATGCAGATGTTTTCCCTCTGTATAAAATAATTCATTGATGGAATATATAATCATTATATAAAAGCATTGTTTTTATGCAGATGTTACACGTTAATCAAATGGTGTGTAATGATTATATATTCCATCAATGAATTATTTTATTCTATTGGCTAAAAAATATCAATCAGATTTGTTACACATTTTCAGGAATTGAGTGAAAAATTATCAAGTGCCAAGTTGTTCTCGTCTAATTGGATGAAACAATTTCCAAAATTGGAAACAATATTGTTAGAATATTGTAGTTCCTTAGAGGTGGTGTTTGACTTGGAAGGATATTTGAAATCTAGTGTGCAAGCTGTAGATTTGTTGTTTCCTCAACTAGCAGAAATTGTGATATTTAATCTCCAAAAGCTATCATATGTTTGGGATATTGTTCCACACTGTGTCAAAGGCTTCCAAAATTTGAGATTTTTAACAATCTCAAATTGTGACTCTTTAACATATGTGTTCCCATCTGCCATTGTAAGAGCAATCACAAATCTCGAGCAAATGGAAGTTAGGTCTTGTGCATTAATTGAAAATATAGTGGTTTGGAGCAGAGAGGAGGAAGATGATAATAATGGACAAGATATGGCAACTATTAGTTTCAATAAACTTCATCATTTATCACTTTCAAGCCTTCCAAAGTTAGAGAGTATTTGTTCTGATTCACTTTTGTTAGAATGTCCATCCTTGATGAAATTTGAAGTTGATGAATGTCCTATGTTGGAGATATATTTCACACCAACCCATAATTATGCAAAGCATGACAAACTCAATATCATGAATTCTACAAATACAAAAAATGTTGGTTTACAAAGTTCCAAAGAAAACAACTCAAGGTCTTCTAGTTGGTCTTCTGTTGGATGTATGCCATGTATACCCAAATTTATTCATCAAGGAAACACAAGTAAGAGAAATAATATGGTATGTAATCTCATTGCATGTACTTTTCACATGTTATAACTTATACCTGTAGTCTTCTATATAATATCAAGATGTGAGATAAAATAGAGATAATGTTTAGATAATACTAATAAAATATTATCCACAATAATTTTGAGAAGTGTTTTATTCTATAATATTTTCTTTGTTTGCAGGAAGCATCAGTAACACAAGAAATTCATGATCATATGCCTTTTGTTGTTGAAATGAAGGACAAGAAAGGAAAGAGTTACATGCCAACTCTAGAAGATCTATGGATAGTAAAATGTGATTTCTTGAATGCATTATTTTTTCCAAATGAAGAACGCAATTTCACCATTCTATCACACATGAAAACCATCAGAATTGAAAAGTGTGACAAGTTAAAGAGCATAATAGCTAGAAGAGGAAAGAGAGAAGACATGATAAATTCTTTAGCTCTACTAGAATCTCTTCAATTGAAAGATTTACCAAATCTTTTGAAGCTTTGCTATTTTGAAACATATGAATCGTGGGATAAACAACAATACATGGTGGGTATCCAAATTATATGTCTCTAAATATATTTGATAGTTTTTTTCTTCTTCTTGAATTTGATTTATATACAAATAGTTAAAGAAAGTTGTCATTTTTATTGAATCATAGAGTTTTTAAGTTGGGTCTAACTAAACATTATAAAACCAGCTTGTCAGGCATCTATCAGCCATTGTTGGACTCTTAACATTTTATTTCCTTGCTTAGATATATATCATAAATAAGTGAAGAATGAAATGTGTAGTACTATAATTGCAAAATGATTTTTCTTAATTTTGTAGGATGAATCTATGGGAGATCACATAAGCATAAGACATCACACACTCATAAACGAGGCCTTGTTTCCAAACTTAGCTTCTTTAGTTATAGAAGGATGCAACAAAATCAAGATCCTACTCTCTCATTCATCCTTGAGTGGTCTTAAGCATCTTCAGAAGCTAGAAGTAAGACATTGTGAGAAGATGGATGAAATAATATCTCACGAAGAGGAAATAGAAGCAAGTGCAAATAAGATTAGCATACCTGCATTGCAACATCTTGTTCTTATTGATCTACCTAATCTTAAGGCCTTCTTCAAAGGTGACTCTGATCTTGATTTTCTATCACTTCAAAATGTGGAAATTAGAGATTGTCCCAATATAGAATTGTTTTCAAGAGGACTTTCTAATACACCTGAGCTTGAAGATCTCACCATAGGGATTAATTCTCTCAATTGCTATTGTGCACAGAAGAAAGACATCAATGTTGTTATACAAGTATTTAAAACACTTGTAAGTCTTATCTCTCAAAGTTTGAAGTGTTCATAGATAAGTTATTACCTTCATGATGATCTATTACATATGAGTGGGGATCCGTTGACTCCAGGAGTAACTTTAAGATGAGTTTTTGTTTTGAAGCAAACTTTAAGATGAGTTATTTGGCTTAATATCTTATTATTCACAATGTATTTTACAAATCCAACCGTCCAATTACAAGTTCTTATTGAATAGATCAAATCTACAAGTTTTTATGAAATTTTACAACTATTTGATGCATCATTAAATAATTTGAAATGAACGTATAATAATTTTTTAAAAAACTCCAGTAAATATCAATGCTTAGATTACATAGTTACGAATTTTTGATTTATATAAAATTGTGTGCACTCAATCATTGATATATAATGATAGTAATCAACGGTTGGATTGGTGAAATACATTGTGAATAATGAGATATTAAGTGGAGTAACTCCTAGAGTCAACACGTCCCCACTCATTATATATATGTTTCTATAATTAATAATTATCTATAGCAAATAGCTAATCTTTGATTTTTAGATTAAAATTAATGTGATATTTCTTGAATATATGTTAATGAAATGTTTTATAGGTGGCATCACAAGGATTCAAGATGTTGAATTGGACCAAACAACAAAATGAAAGATACTTCGTCAGAAACTCTGCAATACATATTAACAAATTTCATAAGTTGTTGATGCTTATACCGGACAATGATATTCATATGCTTCAGCATGTGAGAGAACTCACTTTAAGTAATTGTGATTCATTGGTTGAGGTGTTTGAATCAGTAGAAGAAGTTACAAAAAAAAGGGATGTCACCATACATTATCAGCTACAAAAAATGAAATTGATCGATTTGCCAAGATTGAGTCACATATGGAAACACAATATTACCGAGATTGTAAGCTTCCAAAATTTAAAAGGTATTTGTGTTTTAAGGTGCCACAAATTGAAGAGTTTGCTCTCTCATTCCATGGCCAAAAGCCTTGTTCAACTTAAAAAGCTAGAGGTTAAGAATTGTGAAATGATGGAGAAGATAATAACAAAGGGAGAGGAAATATATATAGAAGGAGGCAATAAAGTCAAGACTTTATTTCCTAAGTTGGAGGAATTGATACTTGATGATCTTCCTATGCTGGAATGTGTTTGTTCAGGAAATTATGACTATGATATCCCTTTATGCACTGTTGAAGAGGAAGATGAATTCAATAATAATGATACTGTTCAGATTTCATTTCCAGAATTAAAGGAATTAAATTTTCGTGAAGTACCAAAGCTTAAGTGTTTTTGTTCAGGAGTTTATGACTACAATATCAGTCTCTTGTCAACCGAAGCGTGCCCAAATATGAGAACCTTTCCCCTTGTAAATGCTCCTAACTTTCATAAACTAGAATGGGATGGGATATATATACACACACATGAAGATCTTAATTTGACAATATATTATTGTCAATATTCAGAGAAATACAAGGTACGTGCACACATAAATGAGGTCTCCCAAATGAAACATTATATGGAATTACTCATTTAATTTTAAATATAGACTAACTAAATACATCAATTCAATTTGATTTTGTATGTTGCGTAGGTGGAGTTTCAAAAATTAGAGACATTTAAAGATGTAGATGAAGAGTTTATTGGCTACATCAAAAGAGTAACAGATCTTGACATTGTAAACTGTCACAAGCTACTGAATTGCATCCCATCCAACATGATGCACTTATTCTCACATTTGAAGCAACTCACAGCTGAAGAATGTGACTGTTTAGAAGAGATATTTGAATCAAATGATTACATGTTGCAGTGTCAACTAAGGATCTTAAACTTGTTTTCTCTTCAAAAACTGAAGGACGTTTGGAAAAATCGTGGTCAAATTTTAGGATTTGAGTATTTAGTGATGATAACGATTAAGCAATGCAATAATTTGGAACAAGTTCTCCCAGATGTTTCCATGGTCACAAGCCTTCCAAATTTATGGTATCTGTATGTGAGTGAATGTGAGAAGATGAAAGAGATCATTGGGAATAATTCATGTGACCAGAATGCTAAGGTTAAATTCCCAAATTTGTGTCAAATTGAGCTAGAGAAGCTTCCTAGCCTCAAATGTTTCAGTCGAAGCTCTTTCCTTTGCTATGTTGAGATGCCACATTGTTATTGTATAATCATTAAAGATTGCCCAGAGATGAAGACCTTTTGGTATGATGGAACCTTATACACACCACGTCTTGACTTTTTATATGTGGAGAAAACTAAATTTGACGGAGATGAAGATGTGAATGAGGTGATACTACGACATTGTAAATGATCAAGTACATGTTGGTGTAATATAAGGTATGTGTTATTAGATAATGAATTTCTGAAGCAATAATCCATATACTCGCCTTGAACATCTTGAAGTAAATAGGAATTTCTATTCGTCTTTCTTCTTTTTAGGTAGTTTTAGCTTGATAGGAATTCAAAATGTACCATGAGCTACAACATGTAGTGACAAATTTGAGGCCATCTTTTCCTTTTTTTACCGGTGTGTATTCAAACTAGTCCTTTTCAGATTCTAAGACATACTAACGATTTCCATAACAGATTCTTCAATTCATACCACTTGGAGTTTTCATTCATCTACTCAAAGAATGCTTCTGTTTCTATTTACATAAGGGAAGAAGGTATTGTTAGAGAAATTTCAGTAACCTATATGTTGTTTCATTTTCTTTCCTTTTACCTCAGTGACTGCAGCGACATATTTAGTCTATTATATTGTCTGACCACTATTTTACAAAATAATTTTTTTTTCTTCATTTCTTTATGTTTTTGTGGTTGAAAATCTTTAACATTCAATTTATGTTTGATGGTTTGTTCCAAATTTCTAATTGAATTTCATTTTTTGCTAATGTAGGAGTGGATCAGAGTAATGAAACTGTGAATAATTTC
This sequence comes from Trifolium dubium, assembly GCA_951804385.1. NCBI lineage: Eukaryota > Viridiplantae > Streptophyta > Magnoliopsida > Fabales > Fabaceae > Trifolium > Trifolium dubium. The sequence continues at coordinate 42,617,179 of OX638065.1, forward strand.
ATTTAATTTTAGATAGATTGGAGCAATAAGATAGCTATGAGATTGTAGCTTAATGTTGGAGAAGAAAAGAAGACTGAGATATGATTAAGTAAAAACTGTAGAAAAGAACTGAGTTGGATAAGAGTGATTTTGGTGTTCTCAAGTCCAATTTTTATGTTAATAAGGTTTAGACATGTTATTAAGGTTCATTTCATTTGTTCACTTCAAAATTTGTGTTTCAGAGTGTAATGATAAATACTCCTTTTATTAATAATTATTCATTGGAATAACTTCACTTAAAGTTGAAATATTTACCCCCCAAAAAAATACTTCACTTGAAATATAAAGTGTGTTTTTTTCATGGTTTTAAAATTTATTTGTGGGATTAACTTTCTTCAAAACAAATTCTATTATCAGAAATATTATTTCCACATATTTTTTTATATAAAATTATTTAATTAAAATTACAAAAAATTAAAAAATTAAGTGTAGAATGAATAAATGATAACTAAAGATAATTTTTATAAATTTACATCATCATGACAATGTTATATGATGGATAACCATCAACTTCATAATTCATAATATCTCATTATTCATAATATATTTCAATAATTCAATCGTTAATTATTATCATTATAATTTTTTTCTCACTATTTTCTCCGGAATAAAACAACTTTTCCAAGAATCTAGAAACAAAAGTAACTTCATTTTTGTTTGAGAATATCATAAACCCTTAAATACAAAAAAAAAAAAAAAAAAAAACAGAAATCGTAAAACCTCAAGAATCGAAAATGATGGCCAGTGCATGTTGTGCACTAACCCCTAACCACCTTCTGTTATCACGCTCCGTCGCATTTTCCTTTCAACCAACTCCCCTTCAATTTCAACCACCATCTTCTCTCCTGCTCCCTTCTATCCGCTCTCCACCTCCCTTCAACCAATTACGCTTCCGTCATTCTCCTCTCTCTGCTCTCTCCGACGACGGTTCCGGCGGTTCTGGTGGAACTGGTGGTGAAGGTGGTGGCTCTGGTGGTTGGAATTCCGGTGGTAATGAATCTGATGATGGAGGGGGAAAATGGTCATTTTTGTCATGGTAAAATAAAATAAAAATTGTTTTTTATTTTATTTTTATTTTTATGTAATTTATTTATTTTGCTTTAAGTTAGTTCAGTTAGTTAGTTAGTTAGTTAGTTAGGGTGTGTTTGGAAGAGTATCTTGTGACATAAGTGATTATGTAACTGTTTTAGAAGAACTTATTAAAATAGTTTATGCCGTAACTCGCTCCGAACTCTGACTATCAGGGCCCCTTCCCCTAGGAACTAGAGGTGGAAAAAAAAAGAGCTTACAGTTTACTACTATATGAAAAGAGTTTAACTACATTTGTTATTTTATTATAGAAATAGCTTATACATTAACACTTATGTGATAAACATGTAATTTGAAACACCTTCTAAAATCATAAAGCCATGATAAATGTCAGTAATTGTAATTTGCAATGATATATAGTAGACATAGAAGTAAGAGCATTAGTTTTTATAAAAGAAATTCTCATCTTCATAACTTAGTTTTTGTAACACATTGTTATGGAGTCAACGCTCGAGCCTACCGAAGAGTTGGATCCTTAATCCTTATGTGTATAGTTGTTTTTCAAAACTGTTTTTTTTTTTTTTTTTCTATATTGAAAAACAGCTATACACATAAAGAAATTGGTTCTCTGCTTGTTGAACCTGTTTTCGGAAATGTAACATGACTTTACTACAGGTATCTGGCTCTTCTTGCAAAATACCCTGTTGCTGTAAAGGCTTTAACATCTGCAATTTTGACACTGATTGGAGATTTGATTTGCCAGGTATTATTACACTTGTTTTCTGCCTTCTCTTTCAATGTTTTGTCAATTGTTATGCATTGTGGTAGATCTTTGTGAATGTTTCAAGATGGATGAGATACAAATGGATACATTTCACGTAAATTAATACTTTTTTTCAAGCCGCTTGGGCATGGTGTAAGTGCTCTGCATTATAATAATGTTCCATCTTGTGGTGTGTGAACAAAGGTGTCAATAATGTAAGGAATAATAGTTATGCTCAAGCTCTAAAGAGATCAAACTTATGGAATGAGGATATGGTTATATGAATTGGATTGCTAAATGAATATTTAAAGAAGGCTAAATAGAGTCGGATTATCTTCACTTATTTAGAAGAAGATTCGGGATCATTTCACCAAAAGCTGAAAGTGCTAGTTAAAAAGATTTTTGAACATTGTGTTTAAGCAACAATGAAGAAAACAAATGTATTCATAGCTGATAATTATTTAAAATCTGATGTCCTTATCGGCAGTCAATTTATTACAAGTCTCTCAACCATTTTTTTGGAATGAACTTTTTTCTACTCACTGGCTCATTTTTTTACTTTTATATCATTGATGCACAATATATTGAGCTCTGATTTCAAAATGAGCTGGGCTAACCAGACACACTCCTTTAAGTCTATCCCTTATTGATTTTCCGTTCTAATTGCTTTTTTTTACGGAACCGTTCTAATTGCTATTGATTAGTGGGAAATTGGCTTATGTAACTGTTTCATCAATCCTCTTTGATTTTAGTATCAAGCTTGACACATCATAGCATTTGAATTGTTCAAGTGGATAGATATTTATGTCAATATTTAATTTACTTTTTAAACTATTGTATAAGGCGTTCATTTGCATTTGCATATATGTAGTATTTAAATTTACTCTTTTTACTTTCCGCAGCTTGTGATAGACAAAGTGCAGACACCGGATTTGAAGAGGACATTCTTCTTTACCCTGCTTGGTTTTGTGTTAGTTGGTCCAACATTGCATTTCTGGTAATACCCTAGAATCTTATATTCCTGAAATTTAGTTCTATTTAGAGTCTATTGATTTGTTTATAATGTTTTAAACAATAGTAATTATTAAGAAATACCAATGCCTACAATAATACGTGCAGTTATGTTCTAAGTTATAATCTGTGTGCTGTTCTAAGTTATATTTATTCTTTCCCCCGTTGAATATTTTTAGAGTCTGATGGTTTGTTTATGTATGATAATATTCTTGGTGCCAAGTTTAAAAGACTTCTTGCATATACTTAGCTCGGTCACTTGAGTGTTGATGAATTCGGGCCATTGTCAATCCAGTGTCTTTCTTGACATTTACTTTGAATTTATAGGTATTTGTATCTGAGTAAGTTGGTTACACTTCCCGGAACATCAGGTGCACTTTTGCGTCTTGTAATTGATCAGGTAGGGCACTTCTGTTGGTCTCTTGACCCAAATACTGTCTCAGTGTCACTTCGTGATCGTATCAATCATTATTTGTGGGCTAGTTTGATATTCTAATTTTGAGTGATGAAATATGATTACAGTTTTTATTTTCTCCCATATTCCTTGGAGTTTTCTTATCCTCATTGGTGACACTAGAGGGAAGGCCATCACAAGTTGTACCAAAGCTTAAACAGGTGACATTAACAGAATTTTTTTGACTTGTATCTGCTTATAAAATGTATTAATCAATGGTATTTTGTTGTGGTCATGTTTAATAGTGCTTACTCTGTTACTCATCCAGAAATTTCATTTTGTAGGAGTGGTTTTCTGCTGTTCTAGCAAACTGGCAACTATGGATACCTTTTCAATTTCTCAACTTTAGATTTGTTCCTCAACAATTTCAGGTTAGTCTGTCAGACAGAAGACTGTATATGCCATATTGAAAATTTGACTTGACCATATGCATAATCTGTTCATCACTCTGAAACCTGTTGGGGGTTTTAATATAGCAGATAGATATCTGTTAATTTTCATTCTTCAAATTCATTTGAGCTTACTGGATCTCTCAATATTATAGTCAATTGCTTCTAATAGAGTATGATCTTTTTTAAAAGAGGAATATTCTATTGATGTGTCAATAGATACACAAACACATACCGACCAAAAACAAAAAGATACACAAACACATAGGAACAGTTGGAAAAGAGGAAGGCATTTTCTGTTAATTATTCATCTTGCATCGTATGATTCATATGATACTTGGAAGTTGGATCTTTGGGATGTAACTGTTTTTTTTTTCCTTTCGATTATTAGCATGAAATTGGGATGACCGTTTGTCATTTTCTCTGTGGGCAATGGGGCATCACAAGGGTACTCAGTTCATTGTGTTGTTTCAAACAGAACAAGCATATGCACATGCATTTATACTTTATTGGGTGGTTCAGATAATTGTTCCTGATTTTTCGAAGTTCATTGAGAAGATTTCAGATGCATGAAATGGAACTATGCTTATGCTTACTTTGCTTGTTTACTATGTTGACTGTATACATTAACCCTGCACACGGAATTAAGACAACCACTTGACATTGGCCAAGTGGTATGGAGCATCACAGGGGTTCTCAGTTTGTTGTTTCATTTATTTATTTTTATACAAACCAAACATGTACATTCATTCATACTTCAATTGTACATAGATAATTGCTCCTGATCTTCAATAATTCACTAAAAAGTTCTCTAATGCCTGAAATGGAGGTATATTATTTATAATATCAATATGGTTATGCTGCTAGGTGAGAGTTGCTGGAGAATTTTTTTCCTTTTAACTGGCATGTTTTCTATATTTCATTGACCTTATCATTTATAGTTTTCTTCAATGTTCTATTGTTCTATGATTTACCTCCTCCATTTTCTTAATACTGTCGAGATTAAAATACATGTAAATAATTTCAGGTCCTTGCTGCTAATGTTGTTGCTTTGGTGTGGAATGTTATTCTCTCATATAAAGCACACAAAGAAGTTCTTCCAATTCCAAAATAGGTAAATGTATTTTCTTTAAATGAAGAACACCCTGTTTTAACTTTCTTTGTTACCTCTAGGAACTCAAGTGTATATAAACAGTAGGCAAAAAAATAAAAATCCTTCTGCTAGCAAAATGAATTAGGCACTACTAATCAATGATATTGGGCTCGAATCCGAGCCTTGGGAATGCAGACAATGTTAAGACTCTGGAGAAAGAATTTTGCCGTCCATGTGGTACTGATTCGCACGAAGGCTTAATCTCAGCAGTTGTGTTGACGATACCAGTTTATACAAAAAAGAAAAACATTTGTTGACATGTAAAATGTTAGTCATTTCATTACCAAAAATCCCAAGTGTTAATCGCCTAAAAAGCAAATAAATAATCAGGAGGAACTATCTTAACTTAACCCTTCCTTCTGGGTGACTTAATCTGTTATGTCATACACGAATCTTGTTTTAATCTGATGTGAGTGATGTCCCACAGCTACGAGTATAGGTATACTGATAAGATATCATGGACCTTTTCCTAGGAGCACCTCCAGACAAAGTTGTGTTACATATGACAATACTGCCCTTGTATTTATAATAATCTTTTCGTTTTGTATAGCTAATACATCTCATAATCTTTGGACAATATTATTGAGATTGACGCTGATCATGCTTCATAATTTTTCAGCCCAAGAACTTGGAAGTAGCTGCAGGAGCTGTATTCAAGTATGTTGTTAATGTTATTGTAATTTAGGTGAAAATAAACTTGCATGTAGAATTTTACATGCACTTTCGAGGATAAAATCTTCCTGTTTGTGCTCCCGAAGATGATACATCATTCAGGATCAACAAATTCAAAAGGAAAATCATTTTGAAAGTAAAGGTTTATATCTGTTCTTTTTTTGGTATAATTATGAATTTGAGTTTGCATTTCCATCTTCATGACTACCACCTTAGTTCCTCTAGATGAGTAGTTCACTTTGCCCATTCTCAGATTCTCTTGTTGCTTGTGTGTTGCACAATCCCGAGGGGGTGCGGATAGGAGAAAATATTTCCCTTTTTATTCCTCTGTATCTTCACTATCTTACTGATTTGGCCAGTGTTGGGCCATGATTTATTTTTTCCATAATATCAGTTTATTCAAGCAAAAAAGAAGATTGAAATGACTTTGTTTTCTAAAATGAATTGTACATTTTACAGAACATAATTCCACTAGTAATTAGATAAAACCAAGGATCATACTTAATCGAACTTCAATTCAAAATTACACCAGAGTCATACAAAAGTCATAAATGCCACAACTTAAAAACTCAGATAAATGCAATGCGTGAATCTTTTCCTGGACGGCCGAGTTGCGCGATCTTATGACGCCCCCACATTGCGGTTTGCAGCAGTGTCCGCCCATATAAGATTTTTACCTTGCACAAAATGCTCAATGGTAGCAACATCACAGAATCGCACCATCTTATGTCTTGGATAGTGACCATGCTAGAAGAGCTACACAGTGAAGCATTTAAGAAGGATCGGTGGATGAGCTCTACACACACGGAGACGACGGTTGCGTGATTTTTGTCATACGATGATGAAAATTGATTTTACTTAGAAATGAGTTGAATAAACAATAATTTATACTTGAAGTAATTTATGTATACTTTATGTTTTACTAATTTTATCTACCTATTTTAATTGGAGTCAAATTTGAAATTAAATAGTTTGAAATAATCACTTCACAACCAACTCACATTGTTTGTATTGAACATTGATTAAATTGGATTAAGGAGCCTCGTTTAATAATTTGCAAAAGTGGTAAAGCGTGAGGGTAGAAAAAGTGAAAAACCATATTGATGTGTTTTTTGCTTTTTCTTTTTTGTTCCCTTTTGTATCACAATCAAAAGATGCATTGGGATACAGCCCAATATGGATAAAGACTTGGTGGGATCAAGGAGGACAATATCATAACATATTAATTGCACGGTTTCTAAAGAATCTAGCTTTTCTTTCCCTAACATACGTGTACACGGTTATTGTTTTCTTACTATTAAGATAAGATGATTTTACTTTAGATGAAGTGATGAACTATTTGAATATAAAAAATTTAATACAATGTAGCATATAAGGTATTTATCTTTATTTCTTTCATACTCTTTAATTCTTAAACTTTATACACATTTTGAAAATATACATAGATATTTAACAAAAAGATAACGATAAAAATTTGATTCTCATCATCATTTCTCTTTACTTTATATTGAAGGAATGTCATCATAATGTTTTGTGATATGCATGCATGAAAAAGGTTACATGACATAATTATGGAAGTTTAATTAGTGCTTTGTAATTTTATACTACTACTAATAGTTTTGTGACTTTCATTAGCATTGCACACGCATGGAGGAAGAAAACTTTTCAACATTTGATGCACCCAAAAATGAAATTAAAAACGAATAAACTAATGATAAAAAATAAAAAAGTTTAATGTATTCTATCCTCTTTTTTTCAAATATTTTTAGTCTTTTTATTTTAACAAAAATGATATTTTCGTCCTCCATATTAAAAAACAATTTAACATTTTTTTTAAATTTTGTTCCCTCATATTAATTTTGTCATTTTTATATGATGCGGCTTATTAATTCATAATGTGTCGTTTTTTTTCGGCATGTAAAAAAAAGGGCAGAGCCCAAGGAAAAATAAAAACTAGGTAATTGTTCTAACATTCCGAGGCATGCAAGCATCGGGGACGTCGTCAAAAAAGAGACTTTGAAATTTTTTAGGTGGAGTCTCTATAACATATAAATCAAAAAAGTCTATAGATTTATAAATAAAAACATGTCTAATAAAAATGTTATCACATCATAAATGTATATAAATAATTCTAAAAAAGATATTAGAGGGCAACATTTGGTTCAATACAAATATTTGTTTTATTAAATTAATATTAATTAAACTATACACTTCAAAAAAAAATAATTAAACTATAATAATTTTCATTGAAATGAAAGTGCCATTAATTTATACTGTATTTTCAAATAAGCAACTATATGTGGTTGAATTGAGTAATTTTAAGTATGACTGTAACCAAAAAAAAGAAGGAAAAAATATTAAGCATTATTTACTACTAATAGATTTTAGCATGATTTAGATTTACTATTTTTTTTGGTCTAGCAGCCTGAAATTCCACTTTTAAAGTGGAGAAGTGAGATAATCGGGATTCGAACTCCGGTCCTCTGCATATATAATGCGATGACTAATTGAGCATGATTTAGATTTACTATTGGCAATTAATGAGTTTGCTTAATTAGAAGAAGCATTACGAAATGGTGAAGCAAGCATGAGGTCAGAGAAAGAGACAAGGGCATTGTTGTCAAAATACATGAACGAAGAGACAAAAGATGTGTTCAAGTATGACAGACAAGTTTGACAAGAACCTTAAAAGTCGTAGGACACGTCAACCATTGCTACCCTACAAAGCTACAACTACTTTGGTCAACAAGTAACAACCTTCGTCACTCTTTCCTATGCTAGATTAGATTCTCTTTATAAATCTAATTAAATTATCTCTTTTTCTCTTTTTTTATGTTGAATAATCTACATTTTTTTTATACAAATATCTCTTCATTTATTTAATGGAAAAACTAATTAAAGTCTCCTTCTTCATGCTAATAAACATTGTAGTATTTGATTCTTTTTATGGCAACTCTCTATAGTGTCTCGTTAATAGTTAATCCATTTATTTATTAAATTTTCTAAGATTATATGTAATGATCACATGTAATATATAGTACTAGTAATTTGTAGATTCATTTATAAAATATATCAAAATTTTCAAATTATGGTTGATATCAGCCAATGTATATAAAGTTTTTATGGATAAATATTTTTTTTGACTGGATAAATATTTTTAATAAAATTATAATTGAACTCGTTTCAAAAAAAAAATTATAATTGAACTATATAATACTTAAATTAAGGCTATAGGGCTCACTATACATCTGACTTGTTTTAACAACTAGTCAAACATAGTTAATTACTAGTACTAGTTTTTAATCAAAACATTAGTAATTTATTGTTTGAAGTTGAATTAAAAAAAAAACTAGTCTCTCTCACTCTCGATTCTAGAAGCATGCCCTACTAAAGGTTGTTTGAATTGGTAGCTAGTGATCTTTTGACCAAATTAGGAATACTAACAAAAACAATCAACCGATCATGTGTCATTTTTATCAACCATTAATTAGTTGACATAAATATAATTAAAACAAGTTGTTCTAGTATATTTTCTCTAGCCACAAATATAAATAAAAATAATCTTTTGATTTATTAGACGGTTGACGTATCTAATTCATATTATAAAAGAGATATATCAATTGTCATTAAAATAATTAATTTTACTTATATTTATGGCTAGAAAAAATATACATATACTACAACATAATGGAATCACATTTTTTCGTAAAAAAACACTAATTAAATTACAATTATATGAACAAGAATATTCTACTATTGAAAGAGGTAAATAGGAGAAAGATGAAGACAAAATGGTACTAAGGTTAACGTGGAGCATGTAAGCAAGTCCAAGCAAGCAGTGTCACAGTTAACAATGAATGAAGCAGCACCGTCTTTTGACTCCGTTTGAGTATGAATGCGGACGGTGTCACTCACTGATAGTGATATCTATCTATCAGTATGTTCGTTCTGTCAAATGTCAATGGAGGAGAGTATGATCTCTCTTGTCTTGCTATTGAGCTACTTCAAATTAATTATGGTGCATTTTAACTAATAATGAAAAATATTAACATGTGTTTAATTAAGGAAACAAATATATAAATATATTTTTTAAAATTTGTGTTGAATTTTTGAAATATTTTGTATTATTCAATGCAAAATATCTATATATAGATACCTTAAATTTTTGCATTAAAATATTAAACTTTTTGCATAATTATTTTACACATATACTACTATAGTCTTACTTATTTTACATATTTTTTACATCTTACAATAAATAATATGATAAAATATAAATAAATTTTCTCTCTTAAGGAATATACTTGTAAAAACAATCCGGCCACTATCAATAATTACCGTAATTTAGTCAACGTTAGAATCTTATAATTAGAAACGGAGGTAATATTATTTATTTTTAACGTATTTTCTATGACTCAATTAGCTAAAATATGAAAAGTCCTATAAAAAATGAAGAAGCTAAAATATGAACTACTCCCTCCGTCCCATTTTAAGTGTCACAGTTGACCAAATCACACACTTTAAGAAAAGTGTGTAAAAGAAAGAGAGAGAATATGATTTTTACTAAAATACCCTCGTTTTTTATTGGTAGTAGACATTGGAATACTAAAAAGTAGATTTTTGAGTGTACTTTTTCTTTTAGCTAATGATTGTTTTAAAGGATAAAATAGGAAAAATCAATATTATAAATAGCATGTGACACTTATTTTGGGACAAATAATTTTGGCAAGTGTGACACTTATTTTGGGACGGAGGGAGTATAAAATTAATTAGTATTAACACTGTGTTTGGTTTAGAGGAAAGATAGTAGAAGGGAAAGAAAGTGGGTGGAATGATTCACTTTCCATTGTTTGGTTACACTGCAAAAGGTAGAGGAAAGAAAATTTTAGCTGGGACCCACATATAATTCCTTTCCACCCAAAATTGGACGGAAACAATGAGATGCAACATGATCTCCATAAAAAGACAAAAGTGACCCTACATAATGTTGTTTTTATAAACGTTATTAAACTCCTTTTTTTTAAACAAATAGCTTTTGGACTCAATTTTTTTTCGTTAAAATTCTTTTTATTAATATTGGGAAATATTTAATTTTTTTAATTGAAATATAAAAAAGTCTCACTTATAATTTAATTAAATTTAGTTAATAAGAAATTAAATAAAAATCAAAAAAGATTATTAAGGTTATTTTAGTCATTTTGCAAGTATAAATTTTACTTTTTACCTTTCTTTCCTTTAACATTCTCTTATACCAAACAACTAAAAAATCACTTCACTTTCCACTCTCTTTCTCTTCTTCTACTTTCTTTCCTTTCACATTCTATCCTCTCACTTTCTTTTGTGATCCAAACACACCCTAAGTGTGATTCATTTTATCACCTCTAATGCATGAGTAAACTAGAGTACATACATGTTGGGCGTGTGGAAATAATTAAGCCAACTTTTTTGTTTATGTTTTCTTTTGAGATGATCATTTCATTACTATGTTATCAATCATACAACTTCAATATGTATTATCATTACAAATTAGAAATAGGACCTAATTGGTCGTGCTTTATGATGAAAAAGTAGTACACTTATCATAAAAAATAATAAAATAAAGCATCTTCGGCCAAATTACGTCTTGTTTAACATATAAATACTATATAATTTTTCCATATCTTATCTTATCTACCCTAATTAAACCTACTAATAAACCCCTAATCTTGAACTTAAAAAATTGGCACAATTAGTGCAAATAATTTTGGAAAAGAAAGGAATAACGTATAAGGGTGTGTTTCCTACCTTCATACAATACAACATGACTTTACTTCTTTCCCTTTCCAATCTTCCCTTCTCCCACATTAGACGAAAATCATTTTTTTATGTAATAAAGTGATCTGTTTGTGGGGCACAATGGCATCTATATCTTCTTTTTCATCCATATGTACCTTTCATATGCATACGTTATTGCATTCGTCACCTCTTTTTCTTATATTATTGGTCCTTCTTTGTTTCTTTCCCTCTTTAGCAATTATTTTTCGATCTCTTTGAAATTTATTAGTAACTCATAAAGTGTTCTATGCATACATGGATACTTTTATTTTTTATATTTGGCTAGCTTTACATAATTAAAACATAATTTTACATCTAATTATGCATATCAATTGAAATATACTTAAAATCATGTTTACATGAATAAAAAGGAAATGAGTCTACACCAATTTGAATGATCATATCTCTTGAGTAAATAGATAAAGGAAATACTATATTGAAAGATCTTTTATTTTAAAAAAATTCTAGCCATATACCTTTTTTCTTTATTTTCTCCATTTCTAGAACCCCTACTTATTCAATCTTTCTCTTTCAAGTTTCATCTAGATATATATAGTTAGTCAATAAAATATATATTTTAAAATATTTATAGTCTTAGTGGATTGACACTTGGCATTCTTCTTAAAGAAAAATTGTCTACGTTGTCCACAATGAATTAATAGAAAATAGGCTTATAGTTAGATACATGTCATCAAAGACCCAAGTTAGACTTATTCTCTTACCTAATACAATTACATGCTTTGTTCTTAATCCTTTTAAATTGACTTGAGTAAAACACTACATGCTTGAGATATTTAAATTAATAGTAGTTGATGATTAAATGATAATTTTTATCATGTATTAAATTAAATATAATTAAAATAAAAAGCACCCACGCATCATAGACTTGGTCGCTTTTAGATATCTATGCAAAACACATATAAAATATCAACATGTATATAGATAACTAAATGCTTTAGAACCTAATAACAAGGTCACATGGTCACATGGGTATGTTTGTTGAAGCAAATCGTAGCAACTAGTCAAATGCAGTACAGTGACTTGATTCCCAAGCAGCTTCATTTCATTCTCCTAATAATAGAAATATATATTTTCCTCAAAAAATTAAATTTAATGTTTATGATTTCTTGTAAAAATTATAGAGTATAGAAGAAGAAAAGGAAAAAGTCAAAGCGGTAATGAAATGGATAGTTTCTTGATTTTAGTGGTTTTTAGTGGGAATGACCAATGTCACATATTGTCACTTACTAGTGACCACAAACAAGTAAAATTAAACATTCATATAAAATTGTTTTGTATTTAGAAATTTGGTTATTAAAATTGGTTTTGACTAAAGATTTCGGTGGCATGAAAGGTATAGAAATGTTGTTTAAGCATAAATGGATACGGCTGTCAAATATATATAAGCATAATAAATGGCAAAAAGTCCTAAAACTAATCTTGCTTAACAGTTACTCTCATGCTTAGCTAGTTTAGACACTCTTAAATGGAAGTAATAATGGATTCTATCTATCTGACCATTATGTATGGAAAATAATTATTTGAGTGAATCTATTTTTTGTGTGTCTGATTTATTAATGAAAATTTCGCATTTATATCATGAAAAAAATAAGTAATCATAAAAGTTTGTTTAAAGGTCAACTTTTTGATACTCAATATATATATATATATCATACAAATTGATTAAAATATAAAATTTTGTTTTAAAAGTTACGTATCCAACGATATAAATTAGATACGAGAGTACTTATTATATTTAAATATGTTCAAGTATGTCAATTCAAATAAACTCAATGAATTCTCTATTTTTAATTTGTCATGACATATCACCATATAGTTAAAGATGCAATTATATAATAATGATATGCATGTAATCTACTCCTATATAGGGTTGATGATCTATAATCTCCTCTCCACTATTGTTTGAAATTTCTTTTGTGCTCATAAAAAATAATAATAATATTTGAGACATTAGTTAATGGAAAATGATAAACATTGCCCTTAGGGCAATGGTTAAGGAATTAAAAATAGTAAGTAAACTATTGAATTTTGTGTTTTATACTTTTTAAAAACAATAGAATACAATTTCCAATGTAAGTATTACTTTTTATAGTAATCTTAACTAGTGCCCTAAGGGCACTAGTTAACAAGACGTGATTCTAACCAAAATTTATCAAGTCGTACAAAATATAATCCTTCCTTTAAACTCAATTTTCGTAATTGATCATACAGTGAAAATATGCTTCAATTCTTGTAATATAATGTTTGATATCTAAAAAAAACCATCTAAGTGCTTTTTTGCACTCTTGGACCACTCCACATTATTTTCTGCAAAGATTAATTAGAGGGAGAACTGGTCATAGAATAGCAAATTTAAATGCAGCTGAAAACTAAAATTAGATCAAAATACTACTAGTAGTAGTAATACCACCACACCACCCACACATAATAATTAAGGCAAGCCCACAGAAACGGAAAGAAAACAAAGTACTAATAATTGATTTCAAACTTACACACCAAGCCTCCATTCACCACCAAAGACCAAGTCTTCTCTCTTTCTACTACTTTGACTAGTCAACACAACAACAACATATTTCACATTTCATTAAGCTCAATTTTTTGCATATACTAATTTACTAAGATTGATCTATGTAACAGATAAACTTTAGAATGCATTATGATTAGATTAATTAAACTAAAACAAAGATATTACAACCTTGTTAATTTATAGCACTGAATAATAGTAATACTTAGTAATAATAAAGGAACTATGTAACATAAATTACACAGAAAAATAAAAGAAAAAGGAAATTCTACATTCATTTCATTTCCATATTCATTCCATTCCCTTTTTCCAAATTTACAATCATCATATTCTAACTACTGCTACCCCAATATCCAAACCCAAACCCACGATGGGGGCAAAAAAGGAGAATTTCGTCATTTCAACTCTCACATTACTTTCCACGAAGATTCAAGAGTAGGAAAACAACTCGAGAATGTTTCAAAATCTAAACCTGCAGAAGAACCAAAACCAGAACCAGAACCATCTTCCTCTAATCCACCAATGGGCTGCCCAAAAGAAACTGGGCCTAGCCCAGACATTTCCGGCCCATTAGAATTGGGACCCACAACAGTTTGTTGACGATGATGATGGTCTAGTAAAAACGCTGACGTGTCAAGCGTCGGTAAACACCCTGAAAACCTCCCTCCTCCGGTGACTCCCATCGCCCTATGCGCCTCCGGCTTCACCACAGACGCCGCCATTGAAACATTCGATCCAACTCCAAATCTCACACCAGTAACCTGCTGCACCATCTGTCTGAAATTCGCTGGGTCAGCTGTTATAAACGTCGTCTGAGACCGTTTCGAGGCACGCGACTTTCGTTTCGAGATCTTTCCAGCGGCGACGCGTTGACGCTTAGGAGCGGAGTCGTCGGAGTTAGAAAGACTGGAGACGGTAGGTGTGACGGTGGTGGTGGTGGTGGTGGTGGTGGTGGCGGAGTCTGTTTGGATTAGGTTCAGAAAAGGTGAGAGAGATTCCTCCGGTGAAGCGGAGAGTGATTTTTGAAGAGCTTTTGTGAGTGTATCGTTGTCGCGAGATATGTAGTCGGAGAGCCACGTGTCGGACATGGATGAGCGGAACATCCAGGGTTCAATGCTGGATAAATTCTCTGATGATGCCATAGTAAGATGAAAATGAAGTTGGTGCTTGGTGATAGTCAAAACGGTGGCGTTTTGAGAGTGAAGAAGTGTTTTGATTTGTGAGAGAGGTGAAATGGGGAAAGAAGAGGGAAGGGGAAAGAAGGAGATAAATAGGACGGTGGAGGGTATTTTGGAGAAAGTGAGAAAATAAAAAGGAAGAGAGAGAAAGAAACCGCGTTGTTCGGGGGATGAGAAGACACGCGTAAGCTTATCCGTACGTTTGTGTGAGGTAAGCTGATGTTGATGCTCAAATTGGCGGACTCTAATCTTCAACTTCAATTTCAATTTCATTTTCAATTTAATCCAACCCAACCATGGTTTTCTCAAATCAAATCAAATTACCATATAACGGCTTTGTTTGCTAATTCTTTTTCATATTATACCGATATTTTTGTTTGTCGGTTGATTTAATGACTAAAATTTTATCGTGATAAATAAACAAACAAATTAGGATTCAAAATCTGTTAAATTTACACAATTTGTGATATTTTTATCAACTGAACTAAATTATATATATCTACAAATATTTACATGGTATATTTTTTTCGTTATTATGTTCCCTTTATTTTAATACTATAAGTGTAGTATGTACCTTCACTAAATTATTTATTTTGTTACAACTTACAAGCCATTTAAACAATTTATTTTGTTCCAATAAAAATGTCATATTATAGTGAGTTTTATAAAGCTGTCTAAGTATATGTAGCACTATATATAAATTACTCCGGTGAGTGCGAGTGCATTGTACAAAGGGTACGTATGATGTAGTAGTATTTTTGACGGTGCAAGCAAGCAAGCAAGCAACGTTATGAAATGGATCAGTCACAGAGTCACAGCAATAACGTCCGTTTATGAATCTTGTTCACTACGTAACTAGTGAGTGAAAAAGTTACTGAACATGGTAGTATGAGAGAGAGAAGGTGGTGAACTGAGGTGTGTGTGAGCTGGTATAGAATGGTACCGTACGTACTGCGTGCAGAGTGCAGAGTAGTGTTGTTGACTGTTGAGATTTTTTGTTTCAACTTTCACACAGTCAAGTTCAAGCCGCGTTGTCTACCTTCACGCGTAAACTCGCTTCCCAATCCCTTTTTTATTTTTTTTCCTATTTACTGTTCTTTTTTAAGTTCAAGCGCAGTAGATCATATTTTTGGAGCTGATCCCCAGTTTCAAGCTCCTTCATGCTGTGAACAAGATTTCAATTTTGAATTTGTGATTCAATGATTCTGATTTATGCCATATAAAACATGTGAATAAATAACATGAATAAATAAGAGTATCAAAATTTAACTAACAATGAATTAGTTGAAGTGGTAAGAGTTTTGCTCTGTTTAAGCATATAGTTGGATGTTCGATTTCTGTCTTATGGAGTAAAAAATTTGGTTGAGAAAAAAGAATCCATTTTGAGTGTCCTACAAGTTTCCCAAAAAATATTAATTATCATTAATGATAGTGAAAACTTCATAACAATATCATAATAACTAAAAATAATAACATATCAAAATTTAAACTTCAATTATTCTATTTATCAATATCAACTTTTACCTCTTCAAAATCCATGAACCATATTTTTAAAAAACTCATTTTCTTTTTCTTTCATGTTCCTTTTTCTTGATCAATTTCTTCCTTTGTGGACTACATTAATTCCATTTATCATGTTCTATTCATGCATCCATAGTTTCATTTTCATTTACATTGGAAATTTGTTGCTTTTTGGTGTTGTTGTTTTTATGGTCACCAAGTGTTTGATGAAATGCTTCAACCAAGTGTTTTTCATTTAGAACACTTTTTATCTTTGGGGTGACAAACTCTTTTTATTAGTGTATAGAAAAGGCACAATATTGCATTGTCCAATGAGTTCTACTCAAATAGGAGGTTGACATTGTCCATTCCGGGGGTTTCATTGTTGCCCGGATGGTAAGGAAGGGAGTAAGGGGTTTTCTCGTTTAGTGCCTCATCTTAAGGCACTACACCTCTCTAGTGACGAACGGAAGAGTATGTTACGGCAAGCCATTGAAAGTGATTTGAATTTGTTTATGGTGTTGGAAGAGTCTTTAAAAGCGGTTGAACAATGGTTATGTGGGAAGTGTATGATTATTCGTTCTGTGAAACGAGCATGTTATCATCCTGATGGTTCGGTTGGTGTTACTCAAGATGAGGCAAGAAATGTTGTGAGTCACATTGTAGGTATTATAAAATCGTCTCTAAAGGACACTATCACTTTTGGAGTTAAAGAAGGCTTGATTTTGGACGCAGGGTTGTTAGAAAGAGTCCTCCAAGCACCTATCTTCACTGTGAAGAGTATACCTCATAGTTGTCGTCTTGCTTTCTCTATGACATTGAAAGAGGCTCTTTATAAGGTAGTTGTTCAACCGACATTGATTGGGGCTTGGGTTCAATTGTTGCTTCTTCCTCGGTATACCTTACAGGTGGTTAAGCCTCAGTCTAGGCGCAATCGCAGGTCTGGGAATCGACAATCCTTGCAACAACATCATATTTTGGAGTCCTTAGCTACTTGGAGGGAAACAGATGGTATCGCCAAGTTAGTTGATAACATGTTGAGCAATTCTAGACACCAGGGTCAAGCTTGTGGGGAAAATAACATTGAGGAAAACAAAAAAAAGACGAGTGCTAACATTAAGCAATGTCTCCAAAAGGTTGCAGATGGGCACTTCACAGCTGCAGTGAAGGTGTTAGGATCTTCTGGAGTCGCCCCCTATAATGCAAACACCATGAAAGCTTTAGGAGATAAACACCCATACATGTCGCCTCCTTTGGTGCCAACCGCTATGTTTTCTGAAACTCCCCTTGTTGTTGAAATTGACACTGTTCTCAAATGTATTAAATCATTTCCGAAAGGGACATCGTGTGGTAGAGATGGTTTGCGGGCCCAACACCTACTAGACGCACTTTGTGGGGAAGGCTCTGCTGTGGCTAGAGATCTTTTGAGTGCTATTACTCCAGTGGTTAACTTGTGACTAGGAGGAAGATGCCCAATGAGTTTGTCAGAGTTTGTAGCTTCTGCACCTTTGACACCGTTATTGAAGCCTGATGGTGGGATTCGTCCTATTGCCGTAGGTACTATTTGGAGGCGTCTAGTGTCTAAGATTGCTATGACTGGAGTAGGTAAAGATATGGCTAAATATCTCAATGACTTTCAGTTTGGGGTTGGGATCTCAGGTGGTGCCGAGGCCATCTTGCATAGTGCCAACAGGGTGTTGAGTCAGCGACACAGAGATGGTTCTTTAGCTATGCTCACAGTAGATTTCTCAAATGCATTCAATATGGTTGACAGGTCGACACTACTACATGAGGTGAGAGTGAGATGTCCATCTATCTCATTGTGGGTTGAGTTTCTTTATAGTCAGGCAGCACGGTTGTACCTAGGGGATGGATATATTAAGTCAACTACTGGAGTGCAACAAGGTGACCCATTGGGACCACTCCTTTTTGCTCTTGTGTTGCATCCTCTTATACATAAAATCAGAGACAATTGCAAGCTACTTCTTCATGCTTGGTATCTTGATGATGGGACAGTTGTAGGGGATGCAACCGAAGTAGCTAAAGCGCTTGATATCATTCGAGAGTCAGGTCTAGGATTAGGCCTCAACTTGAATATTCGTAAGACTGAGATCTTCTGGCCTTCATGTGATGGCACTAAGCTTCGTGAGGGGTTGTTCCCTTTGGATATTGGGAGGCCGATGCTGGGGGTAAAGTTGCTTGGAGGGGCTGTTAGTCGCGATAAAGACTTTATTGAACAAGTGGCCATGAAGAGAGCTATCAGAGCTGTTGAGCTAATGCATCTTCTTCCCCAATTAAAAGATCCGCAGAGTGAGCTTCTTCTACTTCGATCATGCATGGGTATTGCCAAACTTTTTTTTGGCCTCAGGACGTGTCAACCAGTTCACATGCAGGGGGCAGCTATTTTGTTTGATAAGGAGTTACGAGCTGCGATTGAAAATATTGTGGTTGGCGGAGGTCCCTTTTTTGGGGACCTTCAATGGAGGTTAGCTTCCTTACCTATTAAGGATGGAGTTTTGGGTTTATATTCAGCAGTAGAGGCCGCCTCATACGCTTTTGTAGCTTCTAGAGCTCAGTCTTGGGTATTGCAAGATCATATCTTGAGATACAGTGAAATATGTGATATGGATAATGATTTTGACAATGCTTTGAACGTTTTTCATGATGCAATTCCGACTTTTGACTTTAGCAGTTTTACTAACAAGGACACCGTCCCCCCTCAAGCCCAACATGTTTTGGCGAGTGTCTTGTTTAGTAAAATTGTTCAAGACATGGAAGACAATTTCAACATGACAACAAGACAAAAAGCAGTTTTTGGGTGTTTGAAAGCATCGCATGCACAGGATTTTCTTCTTGCTATCCCCATTGATGGGTTGGGTCAACACATGTCACCGATAGAGTATCGGAGTATCCTCAGATATCGCCTCATGATACCATTATTTCCTTCAGACGAGACTTGTCCGATCTGTCGTAAGGCATGCTTGGATAAATTTGGAGAGCACGCACTGCATTGCAGGGAGCTTCCAGGCTTCAAATACAGACATGATCTCGTGAGAGATGTTCTTGTTGATGTTCTTCGACGTGCAGGAGTATCAGTGAAGAAAGAGGCACCTGTAAATTTCTTGACTGACCCACATGACAGGAGATCGACACTTAGGCCAGCTGATGTTTTGATATATGGATGGGTAGGAGGAAAACATGCATGTGTTGACTTGGCTGGAGTTTCTCCACTTGTAGGATTAGGGACTGCGAGTTTCAGTGTTGGACAGGCGGCACTCAAGGCCGCTTCAAGCAAAGTGACAAAACATGAAAAAGCGTGTTCTGACAATCAACATGCTTTTATACCTTTTGCTTTTGACACTTTTGGCTTTTTGGCTCCAGATGCTGTTAATCTTCTAGATAGAGTTCAAAAAGTCATGCATAACAATGTTATGTCTCTTAAATCTGTAAATGTGGTCTTTAAGCGAATTGGTTTTGCAATTCAAAAAGGAATAGCGGCGCAGTTTGTTGCCCGTTTACCTTCGATACATATGTAATTATCTTATATATATATAAAAGTGATTATTCTATATAATGAACAATGTTTTTTTTTTTTGAAACAGCAAAATTTTATTAATAAAATCAAATCTCTGCACAAGACGAGCAGAGACTGATAAAAGAGAACCTACAAATCAAATGTGTCGTATATATGCGAACACCGGTGAAAAAACCAAAATTTAAACTACCTAGAAGAGATCTACTTCTAATCCCATTCTTAGAGAGACACTCTTCTGTTTCCATACCACCAGTGCGACCTCAATCCAACCCAGAGATATGTCATTAGACATTAACTCCCGAACTCGAATCAAAAGTGTTCGGCCCCTCAAAATCCAAATAACAGTTCTTTGAGTCAAAAGTTAAGGAGCGCCGGTAGAATGTGAACCTAGATAGATAAATTTCAGTTTGCAGACCTCCTCGAGACAGACAACACTGATGCGCGGTAGTGGTCAATCAGATACTAAGAAACCTGCAAATCTCAACAGACTTGGAAACCAACAGAGACTCTAAAAAAGTCCTGCAAATCTCAACAGATTTGAAAAACATTCTATGAATCTAAAAAGTAAAATTTTTTTTATAATAAGGACCGAATGGAGTAAATGCTTAACCAGTGTGACCGTGGAATTTTGAATGAATTAATACTACATTCGTCTTAAAATAATTGTCGCTTGCGCATATTAATGCATAACTTTAATTTTTTTTTTGACGTACATTAATTTTATATTGTAATATTTGTTTTTATACATTAATTAAAAATACAGTCAAACACAACAATTATTTTGGAACGGAAAAGGTAAGAACTATGCATTTTGAGGGTTGTTTTAAAATGTCTCTAACACAAGTTGGAATTTTATGGTTGAAAAAATGTTTGAAGGTAAATTTTGCTTGAAAATTAAAGACTAAAATTGCGAATGAAAGTAAAAGATTTTAAATTTAAAAGACTACTGTGAGAGAAGAAAACAAAGAAAGAAACCGATATAAACACTGCACTTTTGTGAAGGACTCGTTTTGGATCCACGTATCATCTTATGATTTCTATCTTATTTTTTGGACATTACCAACCTTGTCATCTTCATTGTTAATTTTTGCTAAGATAGATATGATAAGATGTATTTCGCATATATATTCCTCTATCATCAATTCATTCTACCTAGCTAGCTGTTTTAACAGGCATTGGCTTGACCTATTGATGTATGTTTTAATTCTTAATTAGTACCACATATTGGACAAGGTTACGTACTTAATCAATTGATTCTTATTGATTTAGTTTAAAATTATTCAACTGAACAACAAAGGGTTGGTTGTTAATTTCTTAATTGGGTTGAGTCAATACTAACATGTAGTTTTTTTTTTTTTTGACTCAACTAACATGTAGTTTTCTTACTATGTGTGTTTTTTTTCTTTCTTTTGCGTGTCAACCTTTTCATCAGTACTTAGTTTGCTTGATGTAAATATTGAATTGTAATTTTGGAAATTTACTATACATATATTCATATAATTTTTTTTGACGGTATATTCACATAAATATTTAAAACACACACACATATATATAGTCAGAAACATTTCTTTGTAAAAAAAAACATCCTTGAATTTGTCAATAGCCTCTATTACGCCTCAACATATTGGTTTTGGCTCCAAAGCTAGTTCTTGTTTTTGAGATTTTCACAGTCCATATCTATAAAAGTAATGTTAGAGGCGAAGTTAGAATCAAAAGACTTCTATGAAAATCATATTACATGGATATAGTGGAATGCAAGCAACCTTGTAGATGTTAAAAAATCAAGTACTTCACAGAAAAAAATGTGTTTGTAGTTCATATCAATTCTCTTTTATAGTCATTAAAATCATTAGTATGTCTTAGAATCAGTAAATGATTAGTTTGAATACAACACCTGAAAGAGGAAAAGGTTGAGACTTTTCTGAATGGATTGAATGACAGCCTGCATAAGAGAGATCAAAATCTTATTCACATGCATTGGAAGATTTGACAGATTCATGCATTATTCTGTTGATGAAGGAGACATAGGTATGTATAGAAGAACAAAGGAGAATGAGACAATTACCATAATTCATACCTCATTCATTCAGTACTCCATCATTTAAAACGTCCTTGTATCACTTCATTCACATCTTCACCTACTTCACATTCAGTTTTGTCCACAGAAAAATAGTCAAGTTCTGGTGTGTATAAGATTCCATCATACCAAAAGGTCTCCATCTCTGAGCAGTCTTCAATGATTATACAATCACATTGCGGCATCTCAACATAGCAAAGGAAAGAGCTTCGACTGAAATATTTGAGGCTAGGAAGCTTCTCTAGCTCAATCCGAGTCAAATTTGGGAATTTAATCTTAACATTATGTTGTACACATGAATTATTCCCAATGATCTCTTTCATCTTCTCACATTCACCCACATAGAGATCCGCTAAATTTGGAAGACTCGTGACCACGGAAACATCTGGAAGAACTTGTTCCAAATTATTGCACTGCTTCATGGTTATAAACCGTAAATACTTGAATCCTAAGATTTGACCATGATTTTTCCAAATGTGCTTCAGTTTTTGAAGAGAAAACAAGTTCAAGTCCCTTGGTTCACACTGCAACATGTTATCATTTGATTCAAATATCTCTTCTAAGAAGTCACATCTTTCCACAGCGAGTGTCTTCAAATGTGAGAATAAGTGCATCATGTTGGATGGGATGCAATTCAGTAGCTTGTGACAGTTTACAATGTCAAGCTCTCTTACTCTTTTGATGTAGCCAATAAGCTCTTCATCGACATCTCTAAATGTCACTAATTTTTGCAACTCCACCTATACAATACACAACAACATCAAATGGACTTGATGTATTTAGTTAGTCTATATTTAAAATTAATTGAGTAATTCCAAATAATGTTCAAGTTGGGAGACCTCATGTATGTGTGTACGTACCTTGTATTTCTCTGAATTATGACAATAATATATTGTCAAATTAAGATCTTCAAGTGTGTTTATATATACCCCACCCCAGAACAGTTTAAGAAGGTTAGGAGCATTTACAATAACATTTCCATATGGAAAGGTTCTCATGTTTGGGCACACTTCAGTTGACAAGAGACTGATATCGTAGTTGTACACCCCTGAACAAAAACACTTCAGCTTTGGTACTTCACAAAAATCTAATAGCTTTAATTCTGGAAATGAAATCTGAATCTTATTATCTTTATCATTGAATTCTGCTTCCTCTTCAACGGTGCATAAAGGGATATCATAGTCATAATTTCCTGAACAAACACATTCCAGCATAGGAAGATAAAGAAGCGTCAAATTCTCCAACTTAGGAAATAAAGTCTTGACTTTGTTGCCTCCTTCTATATGTAATTCATCTCCCTTTGTTATTATCTCCTCCATCATTTTACAACTCACAACCTCTAATTTTTTAGTTGAACAAGGCTTTTGGTCATGGAATGAGAGAGCAAACTCTTCAATTTGTGGCACCTATAAACTTCAATATATTTTAAATTTTGGAAGCTTACAATCTTGGTAATATTCTGTTTCCATATGTGACTCAATCTTGGCAAACCCATCAATTTCATTTTTTGTAGCTGATAATGTATGGTGGCATTCCTTTTTTTTGTAACTTCTTCTACTGATTCAAACACCTCAACCAATGAATCACAATTATTTAAAGTAAGTTCCCTCACATGCTGAAGCATATGAATCTCATTGTCCGGTATAAGCATCAACAATTTATGAAATTCATTAATATGTATTGCAGAGTTTCTGATGAAGTATCTTTCATTTTGTTGTTTGGTCCAGTTCAACATCTTGAATCCTTGTGATGCCACCTATAGAACATTTCATTAACATATATTCAAGAAATATCACATTACTTTTAATCTAAAAATCAAAGATTAGCTATTTGCTATAGATAATTATTTATTATAGAAACATATATATAATGAGTGGGGACGCGTTGACTCTAGGAATTACTCCAATTAATATCTCATTAATATCTCATTATTCACAACGTATTTCGCCAATCCAACCGTTGATTACTATCATTATATAGCAATGATAAAGTGCACACAATTTTATATAAATCAACAATTCGTAGCTATGTAATCTAAACATTGATATTTACTGGAGTTTTTAAAAAACTTATTATGCATTCATTTCAAATTGTTTAATGATGCATCAAATAGTTGTAAAATTTCATATAAACTTGTAGATTTGATTAGAATTTGTAATTGGATGGTTGGATTAGTGAAATACATTGTGAATAATAAGATTTCTAACTTGCATATTTTACAGGGGGTATTAACCCATTAACCCATTTATCTATGAACACTTTAGACTTTGAGAAATAAGACTTACAAATGTTTTAAATACTTGTATAACAATATTGATGTCTTTCTTTTGTGCACAATAGTAGTTGAGAGAATTAATCTCTATGGTGAGATCTTCAAGCTCAGGTGTATTAGAAAGTCCTCTCGAAAACAATTCTATATTGGGACAATCTCTAATTTTCACTTTTTGAAGTGATGGAAAATCAAGATCAGAGTCACCTTTGGAGAAGGCCTTAAGATTACGTAGATTTATAAGAAGAAGATGTTCCAATGCAGGTATCCTAATCTTATTTGCACTTGCTTCTATTTGTTCTTCATGAGATATTATTTCCTCCATATTCTCACAATCTCTTACTTCTAGCTTCTTAAGATTCTTAAGTCTACTCATAATCATAGATGAATAAGAGAACAGGATCTTGATTTTGTTGCATCCATCTATGACCAAAGAAGTTAAGTTTGGAAAGAAGGACTCATCTATGAGTGAGTGGTGTCTTATGCTTATGTTATCTCCAACAGATTCATCCTACAAAATTAAGAAAAATCATTTTGCAATACTACACATTTTATTCTTCACTTGTTTATGCTATATATCTAAGCAAAGAAATAAAATGCAAATTTCTTAAATCCAACTTAAAAATTCTAGGAATAAATAACAATTAATGAATAACTTTCTTTAACTATTTCTATATATAAATCAATTTCAAGAAGAAAAAAATGCTATCAAATATATTTAGCGGCAAATAATTTGGATACACACCATTTCTTCTCTCTTTCCTCTTCTAGCTATTATGGTCTTTAACTTGTCACACTTTTCAAATTTGATGGTTTTCATGTGTGATAGAATGGTGAAGTTGCATTCTTCATCAGGAAAAAATAATGCATCCAACAAATCACATTTTACTATGCATAGATCTTCTAGAATTGGCATGTAACTTTTTCCTTTCTTGTTCTTCATTTCAAAAACAAAAGGTATATGATCATGAATTTCTCGTGTTACTGGTGCTTGCTGCAAACACAGAAAATATTATAGAACAAAATACTTAGTGGATAATGTTTTATTAGTATAATCTAAACATGTTACATACCTTAGTATTTCTCTTACTTGTGTTTCCTTGATGAATAAATTTGGGTATACATGACATACATCCAACAGAAGACCAAGTAGAAGACCTTGAGTTATTTTCTTTGGAACTTTGTAAGCCAACATTTTTTGTGTTTGTAGAATTCATGATATTAAGTTTGTCATGCTTTTCATCATTATGGGTTGGTATGACATATATCTCCAACAAAGGACAATCATCAATTTCAAATTTCATCAAGGATGGACATTCTAACAAAAGTGAATCAGAACAAATACTCGCAAGCTTTGGAAGCCTTGAAAGTGATAAATGATGAAGTTTATTGAAACTAATAGTTGTCGTATCTTGTTCATTATTATCATCTTCCTCATCTCTGCTCCAAACCACTATATTTTCAATCAATGCGCAAGACCTAACTTCCAGTTTCTCGAGATTTGTGATTGCTCTTACAATGGCAGAAGTGAATACATGTTTTAAGGAGTCACAATCTGAAATTGTTAGAAATCTCACATTTTGAAAACCTGGCACAGAGCGTGGAACAATACCCCACACATATGATAGATTTTTGAGATTTGATATCTCAATTTTTGTTAGTTGAGGAAACAACAAATCTTGTTCTTGCACATTAGATTTCAAATATCCTTCCAAGTCAAACACCACCTCTAAGGAACTACAACCTTTTAACAATATTGTTTCCAATTTTGGAAATTGTTTCATCCAATTAGACGAGAACAATTTGACACTGAATAATTTTTCACCATCCTCAATGTTTGTAGAATCACTTAATTTGGTGGCAACACTCAACTCCTGAAAATGTGTAACAAATCAAATTGATATTAATTGGCCAATAGAATAAAATAATTCATTGATGGAATATATAAATAGTTAAATACTTATCATTGAATCAATCTTTAAGATTACTATCAATTAGTTTTCTCTAAATTAAATCTAAGAGTGCTTAGTTCATATCATTGTATCAAGCAATGACACACTCTAAATTAGTGATGCACTTCACACAAAAATTTAGCAATGCAAGTAAAGAAAAATGATAAAATTAAAATTATCCTGAGGCGTCTCTCAATAAAATTAAGAAATTGTTAAAATAATAATAGCAACAAATAATAAACTAACTTACTTGATTGAGTTCATTCAAATGCATAGTATTGTTTAAGCCAATAAAACTTGGGAGGTCTACTAATTTCAATTTCACCAAATATGAGAAATCAATCATCATTCCCTTGACTTCATGGTGGTCAGGTGTATAACACATCTCTTTCAAATTTGGTAGATTACTCAAAGACAATGAATGAATTTGAGGAAAATCATTGCAATGAACAGTACCATCTATTAGATACTTCAAATCAGGACACGAGTCAACACTTAAATCTTTCAAGTACGGACAATCGTGAAACAACTGACTCGCAACATTTTTCAAGTTTTTCACCTTTCTTATTGCGAGGATTACACATTTCTTTATCAATTGTGAGATCATCAACATGCTCTTTATAGATTGGTAATCTATAGTCTCAATTTGCAATAAATTTGACTCCAGATACTCAGAGCGCTGCAAACTAGAATAAGGATTCACATATATCCAAAACTTGTGCATGTTGTTGAAGTCCAAATCCTTGACTAAAATTTCAGACCCTCTAACTTTCATCTCAACAACCTTTAGTTGATGAGATATCCTTTTCAACTCATTGATCGCAGCTTCATTTTTTTTCCAAGGAAAATTGTCCACCCTAAAATAAAGTTCTTCCAATCGAGACAATCTTATAAGGACATTAATAGAAATGACATTAAGATTGTTGCAATTTGTCAAATCCAATAATCTTAGCATTCTCAAGTTTCCTATTTCAGTCGGAAGTACTTTAATATTAGAATGAGAAAAACTTAGGACTTCTAGGTGTAAAAGCTCCTTGCCAATTATAGATATATCTCCAACATCACAATATTCTACTTGCAGTGTATGGAGGCTAACTAAGGCTTGAGATAGAGATGAAAGTTTTAGAATGTATAAATTTTACATAGACAAAACTTTAAGAGATATCATGCCTTGGAAGAAATGTTCAGGCCATTGATTTGGTTTCTTATCTTTTGATCTCACTTGTAGAAGTTGAAGTGTAGGACACTCTAAGTTGTCTTCTAACTCTATTGTCTCATCCAAGATAAGTGATATTGCATTGATGTCATTCAATTTCTCTTCTTTCAGCCTCTTCATGTCATTTCTAACCACAAACCTTTCTTCTATTTTAAATGCAACTAATATGACAACATCACGTACAATATCATGCATCTTGATACACCCTGGAACATTGCTATCCAACAATAAGAAGCATCTCTTTAGATCTTCCACCAAACTATTCACTCGATTTCTTGCTTTCCATGGCTCATCGATGGCATTGAACAATCCTAAGCCCATTGCATGACGCAATAAACTTTCAATAGGTATGTCAAAGTCTTCTGGAAACAATCCACAAAGCATAAGCAACTTCTTGTGTTCTGTGCTACCCAAGAACTTGAAACTAAGCTCAATACGCGAATAAACAAAATTATGAACATCTGAAAAGGAAGATGATTGTGAATTTTGTAATTGATCAAATGCATCCTCCCATGCACTAAGCTTTTTCTCATATTCAAGCGCTTTTCCAACAATTACAATAGCAAGAGGCAAGCCTCCACATTCCTTTGCAACTTGTTTCGCTATTGGATGAATCTGAGGTTCATAGACAACATCACCAGTCATTGATTGAAAGAGATACCATGCTTCATCCTCGAGCAAAACAGTAACAGGGAAATTTATCTGGCTTCCCATCTTTTGACACTCTTTTTCATGTCGTGATGTGAATAATATTTTACTACATTTTTGATTATCTCGAGATGGAAGTCCTACCCAATCAAAGTTAAGTTCACTCCACACATCATCGAGCACAACTAGGACTTTAATCTTTCCATCATCATCGATTTCCTTCAATTTCTGAATTATTTCCCTGCCTCTTCCTTCCACACTTTCACTTTTCAAACTCATGCCTAAACAATCAGCAATTTGACTTTGGATATTCTTGTAATTAGGATTTTGGGATATCACCGCCATCACAACCTTATCAAATAAGTGTTTTTCGACAGATTTGATGAGTTCTTTCACCAATGTGGTTTTCCCCACTCCTCCCATTCCACATATGCTTATTCTTTTGAACTTATCATCCTTCAGTTTCTCTATGACTTCTTTTATAATCTTTTTTCTAGACTCCAAGCTCTTAATGTCTTCGGTGAAGGTAGATCCAAGTGTTGGTGGAGGTTTATGATAGGATATGAGCTGAAATTCTTTTTTTTCCTCCTTCAACCTTGTAATATATTCAATTCCTTTAGCAGCCCGCTTTCCCAAAGAGTAGTTAGTTTTCAAATTTGGACATTTTCCACCAAAACATTTCTCGTTCTTCTTAACTTCTTCTTCGTTGAAACTTTGCAAGACAGTTTCGAAAGCTTCCACGTCGTCGAGCCACTTTTGTATGTTTGGATCAATTCCTTCTCTATTCATTCTTTTTGTGTCCACCCAT
Organism: Trifolium dubium; assembly: GCA_951804385.1. Classification (NCBI taxonomy): domain Eukaryota; kingdom Viridiplantae; phylum Streptophyta; class Magnoliopsida; order Fabales; family Fabaceae; genus Trifolium; species Trifolium dubium. Next base: position 42,646,231 of record OX638065.1, read on the forward strand.
GCTTGTAGTGCTTCTTTAACGCCCTTCAACTTATTGTGTTCTTCCTTCAAGTTGGCAATAATTTTTTTGTGGTGCATGACATATTCAAATTGCTTCACCGTCGACTCCAGTGCCAATTCTCCAAGTTTTAAGATAGCTTCTTTTGGCAGTTCAGTAAGAAAGTCCATGTTTGATTCTTTGGCTTAAGTAGAGTGGAACTTCTTTAAAATATGAAAGGGAAAACAAACAAGGTAGAGAACAATTAATGTGTTAGATCTAAACATATATTTTTAGATAAGAGTATAATACTAATTTTTTTTTTTGAATATACCACTTTTGCATGTTCAAGGTCAGTTCTAACATCCGGACCCCTACCAAACGCAGTTGTGGGGGTCGAACATTGATTATTCCTACCAAATCCAGCGTTAATCACTACTGAACTAACTAACTAACTAGCTAACTAACATTTGGTAGTATAATAGTAATATTATAAATAGGCATTTTACTTGAAGCTCCAAAAAAAAGTTGTTGGGGTGTGCTTAAACTTAAATGTGCTAGAGAAGTGTCTCACTAAGAATAAGTATGCATAAATAAATATATTGATGATGTTAAAATCAAGAATGTTCCTATCAGTTTTGGTAAATCAATTAAGTAGCCACAACACAACACAATGCATTCAGAAAATGTATGGTATGAGCATTAGAGAAATAATCAGCAGAAGAAACTCATCTGATTGAGGTTGGTGGCGATTGTACTGTATGGCGGCTCAGGCGGAGAAAAAAGAAGGGTCAGAAAACCGTTGCGTTGTTTGCATCGGCGGCGTTATGGCGACATAAATGGCAAAAACCCCAAAACTGAAAATTGGTGAATCATATTCATGGGAGTCGGAGGGAGGGAGCGAGATGAAGGGGGTGCATGTGCTACTGCTACTGACATTGGTAACAAAGGAAGGAGAAAAAATACATACTCCTACTTGCTCGGTAATATAAGACCCTATTTGACCACTACAAGTATGCTAATACACTCCCTCTGTAATATAAGACTCCCTCCGTTGAGACTGAGGTATCCACCACCGACCTCCGTCGAGATCGGGGTATCCACCACCGAACACATTGACTATTCACTCGCTAGATTGGAGACACCCTCGACCCTTTGGTTAAGAGAGAATGAGCTCAACCGCTCAACCACACCCTTTGGTTGCCAATGCATACTTTTGATCGCAAATATCTTTAATTATTATTATTTAATAGTAAAAATTATAAAAACTTATATTTTGAAATTACTCATCAAAACAAATCAAATAAGATTACATCTATATATTATTAAAAAAATACGGTCAAAATATAATAAGTGAATAGTGCAATTTTGTGAAACAGAATCTTATAAATAGAGACAGAGAGTAAGAACTATGTTGAAATAAAAATGAAACTTGTATCAAACCTGCGTTTTGTTGTTTTTATAGTTTTCAAAAGATATTTTAAAAGTAATTTACAAACAAGTTTCATCATATTCTCTTCTCTTTGTCAAAAAATAAAATAAAATCATATTCTCTTGTCTAAAATGGTTTTTAAAATAAGATTCCAATTGTACCAAAAAAAAAATCATATATTTTTTGTCCTCTAAATATTTTCAAGGTTTCATTTTAGTCCTTTAACTATTTTTTCGTTCAGTTTTGGTCCTTTAACTGTTTTTCCTTTTTGTTTTGGTCCTCTAACTTTCATTATGTTAATCTATTTGGTTCTAATTATCGTTAAAAAAATGTCAAAAACGTTAATTTTGCGTATGTGGCACTTAGAGACTTAGTGGCTTTGGTGTGAGATCCAATAGGAAAACGCCACATGGCTAGAAACATTCGTCTTCCTACTTATTCATCACGTACGGAGCTTCCTCCATCACCGTCTCCGTCTACATCACTGGTGATATTTCTAGTCACGAAAGCTTATGAAACGATACTCCAAACCCCCTCATTATTCATGATGAATCCAAATCTAATTTTCTTTTTTTCAATAGAGGCTTCTACCTCTCGTTTTTGACATTTTTCTAACAGTTAGGACTAAGTAAGTTAACAGAATGGAAGTTAGGGAACTAAAACGGAACGAAAAATAATTAAAGAACCAAAATGAAACCTTAAAAATACTTAGAAGATCAAAAATATATTTAAGCCTAACATGAATTAACTAAGTAAGAATTGTAGTATATTCTCAAATTATATATATGTCTATATTTTGATTTCACAAAAAGAAACAAATTCATAACATGAGAGATGGACAATGATTAGAAAGGATTGTTGTTTATTTTTTTTGACAATAAGGATTATTGTTCTATATTTGTACAACTCACACAATATAATACGGAGTTCTTAACCTTTTTTTAGTTTTTTTTTGACGCAGCTTTTTTTTAGTAAAAAAACCATTATTCTTTTTTAAATATAATCTACGGAAAAAATAGAACAATCTAAGGAAAATAATCTTTTATTTTTTAAATTACTGCCCACGTTTAAATAGAACTTAAATATTTATAAAAAAAAATGGAAAGTAAATATAAATACTATAAAAGACAAGGAAAAAAATGTTAACACAAGACATAAAACAACAAAAAAAAAGCAAATGTATTTGTAAATACTTACCGGATCTTTGTGTTTGAATAAGAGAGGTTGATAAGCAGTGTTCCGAAGATAAAAATAAATATAGTTTTGATTGAGACTATATTAATTTTTGTGTGCAAAAGTGACAAGATCCTCAACAAATTGTGTTTGTTTACAAGGAAGAATATTTGAACACATTGGAAGGTATAAAGATTGAATTTAAAAATTGAGGTGAAGAGTAAGTTGGAATGCAATGATATATAGTATATAAGAAGGAAGCAACTTATTGTAGAAGAAAGAATTATACTTTACCAAAAACAAGAAATCAATTTGAGGGGGAAATATGATTCTAAATTCATTAACTTAAAGAATAAGGAAAATGATAAACATTGCCCTTAGGGCAATGGTTAAGAAGATAAGAAATAAATTAAAATGATATAAAAAACATCCTTAAGATATTATTACACTTGAGGTATATTTTAAAGTCAAGAAAAGCATATAAAATAACCAAAGAGAGCCAAATTTAGAGATTCTTTATAATCACTAAATCATGATTTAGTATATGCACGAGGAAAGAAAAGAATACAATTCTTTCCCTCAATAGAAAAATCAAAAAAAGAGGCAAAGGCAAAAAGAGAGTGATAAATGGGAATGTATAACTTAATTAGTAACTTAAGAAATTAATAGATTCAATTGTAGTGGCAATATGCAATAGCTATCAAACATTTTTCTCTCTGTTTTAACACCCTCAATATAATTAAAAAGACCTCCTAGATAGTTTTTTTATGTTGATTCAAAGATGTTAAATGATTCATCTATTATAGCCATAATAATATTAAGTTAAGTGACCATGTGATGAAAACATGTTACCTTCAATATGATTATTGGACGATTGAAAATTAAGACTTTTATTATTGGCTTTGGCAATAATTAAACATGAATTATACTAAAGGATTAATTTTAGTCTTTTTGTCTGAGGCTGAGCTCTCCCTTTGGACATGCAGGAGTGAAGTGTTGCCGAGCAAAATCATGGAAAGGTGGAGCCTTGGCGCAACAATAAAGTTGTTGTCACCTGACTAAAGGTTATGAGTTCAAGTTCTGGAAATAACATAAGGTTGTGTACAAAACAGCATAAAGCTGCGTATGATACACTAAAAGAGCGTGCGGAAAAATGAGCTTTATTTTTTGTTTATAAATTGGGACGGGGGAGTATGTGGAAATAGGGAGATTATGCTTCAACATTTTGAATATATAGTTTAGTGTGCATATATACTTTTGCTTTATAAATTTGGACGGAGGAGTATTTTGTGAATATAAATTTGCGATGTTTGATTACAATGACATACTTGCAAAAGTACCATTTTATGTAAATTACAGCCATGGTATAAAGGATAACACTTTTCTCTCATAAGTTATTACAAATTCCTAAAAATTATAAAACTGTCTAGGCTTGCTCTCTAACTGTCTATTGAGATGAGATCTTGTCTTTCTAGAATATGTGCTCTTCAATGAAGGTATAACCCATTGCAATGTCCTGGAAACATAACTTGCATCAATCTCCACAACTTAAGACAAACCATGATCAATGATAGAACAAAAGTTACACTTACCTATATGTCTTCAATTTTGAAAAGGTAATAACTCAACCTAGTTATGACTTATGAGTGGGATTAAAACAAAACAAAAGTAGGTAACCATAACACATTTTGTTGCAGTTTCTGCAGTCATTGAAATCTCTTTAGTCTTGCCTTCTTCCCCTAACACCCGGCCTTGAATCTCTTTAATTACAACCATGAGCTACAAAAGAAAATAACAAGTTATTGATAGTAGATTCTACTTATATATATATATATATATATATATATATATATATATATATATGAGACAAATCCTAGTGAAACTATTTAATTAAGCAACAAATGTTTAATTCAATAAATGACATGTTTTTGAGAAAACATAAAGATAATTTAATAAATAGCATGTACCATGTCATGTTGTCTTTAATATGGAGACAAAGTTGTATTCGTTGCATTGCATCTCCTTTCAATTTCTTACATCTAATTACTTTTTGAATTCCTTCTGCAGTAACAAATACAATATTCCTTACATGGTGAGTGAGGTAATAGATTCAATTCAAATATTCAATAATAAGCAAAAATAAGCTTTGACAAATTCGTGTATTATTCTGTTGATGAAGGAGACATAGATAGAAGAACAGAGGAGAATGAGACAATTACCATAATTCATACCTCATTCATTCATTCATTCATTCAGTACTCCATCATTTAAAACGTCCTTGTATCACTTCATTCACATCTTCATCTCTGTCAAATATAGTTTCGTTCACATATAAATAGACAAGACGTGGTGTGTATAAGGTTCCATCATACCAAAAGGTCTTCATCTCTGGGCAATCTTCAATGTCTATAGAAAAACATTTTGGCATCTCAACATAGCAAGGGAAAGAGCTTCGACTGAAACATTTGAGGCTAGGAAGCTTCTTTAACTCAATATAAGACAAATCTGGGAATTTAATCTTAGCATTCGGTTGTACACATGAATTATTCCCAATGATCTCTTTCATATTCTTGCATTTACGCACATGGAGATACCGTAAATTTTGAAGGATTGTGACCATGGAAACATCCGGAAGCACATGTTCCAAATCATTGCAGTTATCGATGGTTATGCCATATAAATACTTGAATCCTAAATTTTGACCATGATTTTTCCAAATATGCTTCAGTTTTGGAAGAGAATACAAGTTTAAGGCAATTAGTTCACATTGCAACATGTTATCATTTGATTCAAATATCTCTTCTAAGCAGTCACATTCTTTCACTGTGAGATACCCCACATGCGAGAATAAGTGCATCATGCTGGATGGGATGCAATTCAGTAGCTTGTGACAGTTTATAATGTCAAGCTCTGTTACTTTTTTGATGTACCCAAGAAGCTCTTCATCGGCATCTTTAAATGTCTCTAACTTTTGCAACTCCGCCTACACAACACACAACAACATCAAATTGACTTGATGTATTTAATAAGCCTATATTTAAAATTAATTGAGGAATTCCATATATCATTCAAATACCTCATGTATGTGTGTACGTACCTTGTATTTCTCTGAATTTTGACGATAATATATTGTCAAATTAAGATCTTCAGGTATGTCTATAAATACCGAATCCCATTGTAGTTTATGAAGGTTAGGAGCATTTACTATAACATTTCCATAGGGAAAGGTTCTCATATTTGGGCACACTTCAGTTGACAAGAGATTGATATCGTAGTTGTACACTCCTGGACAAAAACACTTAAGCCTTGGTACTTTACGAAACTTTAATTCCCTTAATTCTGGAAATGAAATTTGAACCTTATCATTATTATTGAATTCTTCTTCCATTTCAACGGTGGATAAAGGGATATCATAGTCATAATTTCCTGAACAGACACATTCCAGCATAGGAAGATCAAGAAGTATCAATTCCTCCAACTTAGGAAATAATGTCTTGACTTTGTTGCCTCCTTCTACATATAATTCCTCTCCCTTTGTTATTATCTCCTCCATCATTTTACAATTCTCAACTTCTACTTTTTTAAGTTGCACAAGGCTTTTGGCCATCGAATGAGAGAGCAAATTCTTCAATTTGTGGCACGTATAAATAGAAATATCTTTTAAATTTTGGAAGCTTACACTCTTGGTAATATTGTGTTTCCATATGTGACTCAATTTTGACAAATAATACAATTGAATGTTCTCCAGTTGATAATGTGTGGTGTCATCACCTTCTTTCATATCTTCTCCTCCTGATCCAAACACCTCGACTAGTGAATCACAATTACTCAACTTGAGTTCTCTCACATGTTGAAGCATATGAATCTCATTGTCCGGTGTAAGCTTCAACAACTTATGAAATTCATGAATATATATTTTAGAGTTTCTGATGAAGTATCTTTCATTATGTTGTTTGGTCCAGTTCAACATCTTGAATCCTTGTGATGCCACCTATAAAATATTTTATCAACATAGAATGAGTTTTATTTTGTTTTTGAAAGGCAAATATATATATTTCATATAAATAGAATGAGTTTTGCAATCCAAAAAGGGGTAGCGGCGCAACTTGTTGCTCGTTTACCTTCTATTCATATGTAATTAAATTATATAAATATTGAAATTGACATCATCTTTTATTTATCAAAATGTTTTTGTAAAAGGGAAACATTAAACATATATTCAGGAAATATCACATTACTTTTATTCTATTTAATTGACTATCTAGATTGCTACAGTCAATTATTGATTATAGAAACATACTACATAATAGATCATCATGAAGGTAATAATTTATCTGTGAACACTTTAGAATTTCAGAGATAAGACTTACAAATGTTTTAAATCCTTGTACAACAACATTGATGTCTTTCTTTTGTGCACAATAGTAGTTGAGAGAATTAATCTCTATGGTGAGATCTTCAAGCTCAGGTGTATTAGAAAGTCCTCTCGAAAACAATTCTATATTGGGACAATCTCTAATTTTCACTTTTTGAAGTGATGGAAAATCAAGATCAGAGTCACCTTTGGAGAAGGCCTTAAGATTACGTAGATTTATAAGAAGAAGATGTTCCAATGCAGGTATCCTAATCTTATTTGCACTTGCTTCTATTTGTTCTTCATGAGATATTATTTCCTCCATATTCTCACAATCTCTTACTTCTAGCTTCTTAAGATTCTTAAGACCACTCAAGGATGAATGAGAGAACAGGATCTTGATTTTGTTGCATGCATCTATGACCAAAGAAGTTATGTTTGGAAACAAGATCTCATCTATGAGTGTGTGGTGTCTTATGCTTAAGTTATCTCCAACAGATTCATCCTACAAAATTAAGAAAAATCATTTTGCAATTACAGTATTACACATTTTAATCTTCACTTGTTTATGCTATATATATATATATATATATATATATATATATATATATATATATATATATATATATATATATATATCTAAGCAAAGAAATAAAATGCAACTTTCTTAAATCCAACTTAAAAATTCTTAGATTAATGACAATTATTGAATAACTTTCTTTGATTATTTGTATATATAATCAATTTCAAGAAGAAAAAAATGCTATCAAATATATTTAGTGGCAAATAATTTGGATACCCACCATGTCTTCTCTCTTCCCTCTTCTAGCTATTATGGTCTTTAACTTGTCACACTTTTCAATTCTGATGGTTTTCATGTGTGATAGAATGGTGAAGTTGCATTCTTCATCAGCAAAAAATAATGCATCCAACAAATCACATTTTACTATCCATAGATCTTCTAGAGTTGGCATGTAACTTTTTCCTTTCTTGTTCTTCATTTTACTATGCATATGATCATGAATTTCTCGTGTTACTGATTCTTCCTGCAAACACAGAAAATATTATAGAATAAAATACTTCTCAAAATTTGTGGATAATGTTTTATTAGTATTATCTGAACATGTAACATACCTTAGTATTTCTCTTCCTTGTGTTTCCTTGATGAATAAATTTGGGTATACATGGCATACATCCAACAGAAGACCAACTAGAAGACCTTGAGTTGTTTTCTTTGGAACTTTGTAAACCAACATTTTTTGTATTTGTAGAATTCATGATATTGAGTTTGTCATGCTTTGCATAATTATGGGTTGGTGTGAAATATATCTCCAACATGGGACAATACTCAATTTCAAATTTCATCAAGGATGGACATTCTAACAAAAGTGAATCAGAACAAATACTCACAAGCTTTGGAAGGCTTGAAAGTGATAAATAATAAAGTTTATTGAAACTAATATTTTCATCATCTTCATCTTTGCTCCAAACCACTATATTTTCAATCAATGCACAAGACTTAACTTCAAGTTTCTCAAGATTTGTGATTGCTTTTAAAATGACAGAAGTAAATACATGTTTTAAAGAGTCACAATTCGAGATTGTTAGAAATCTCAAATTTTGAAAACCTTGCACAGAGCGTGGAACAATGCCCCACACGTATGATAGATTTTTGAGGTTTGATATCTCAATTTTTGTTAGTTGAGGAAACAACAAATCTTGTTCTTGCACATTAGATTTCAAATATCCTTCCAAGTCAAACACCACCTCTAAGGAACTGCAATCATCTAACAATATAGTTTCCAATTTTGGAAATTGTTTCATCCAATTAGACGAGAACAACTTGGCACTTAATAATTTTTCACCATCCACTATGTTTGTAGAATCACTTATCTTGGGGGCAACACTCAACTCCTGAAAATGTGTAAGAAATCTAATTGATATTAATTAGCCAATAGAATAAAATAATTCACTGATGGAATATATAATCATAACACGCAATTTGATTAACATGTGTAACATATTATGATTTCAATTGTTTTTCTTCTGTATAAATACATACCTGCATGTAATGCCTATCATTGAATCAATGTATAAGATTCCTATCAATTAGTTTTCTCTCAATTAAATCTAAGAGTGCTTAGTTCATATCATTGTATCAGAGCAACGACAAACTATAAACTAGTGATGCACTTCAACACAAAAATTTAGCAATGCAAGTAAAGAAAAATGATAAAAACAATAATAATAACAACAACTAATAAATTAACTTACTTGATTGAGTTCATTCAAATGCATAGCATTGTTTAAGCCAATAAAACTTGGGAGATCTACTAATTCCAATTTCACCAGATATGAGAAATCAATCATCATTCCCAAGACTTCGTGGTCAGGTGTATAGCATATCTCTGTGAAATTTGGTAGATACTTCAAAGACAATGAATTAATTTGAGGAAAATCATTGCAATGAACAGTACCATCTATTAGATACTTCAAATCAAGACATGAGTAAACCCTTAAATCTTTCAAGTATGGACAATGTCGAAACAATTGATCACTCACAACATTTTTCAAGTTTTTCACCTTTGTTATTGAAAGGATTTCACACTTCTTTATCAATTGTGAGATCATCAACATGCTCTTTATAGATTGATAATCTATAGTCATAATTTGCAATAAATTTGACTCCAAATATGCAGAGCGTTGCAAATTAAAATAAGGATTCACATAAATCCAAAACTTGTGTATGTTGTTGAACTCCAAATCCTTGACTAAGGTTTCAGTGCCTCTAACTTTCATCTCAACTACCTTTAGTTGATGAGATATCCTTTTCAACTCATTGATCGCAGCATCATTCCTTTTCCAAGGAAAATTGTCCATCCTAAAATAAAGTTCTTCCAATCGAGACAATCTTATAAAGACATTAATAGAAATGACATTAAGATCGTTGCAATTTGTCAAATCCAATAATCTTAGCATTCTCAAATTTCCTATTTCAGTTGGAAGTACTTTAATATTAGAGTGAGAAAAACTTAGGACTTCTAGGTGTAAAAGTTTCTTGCCAATTATAGATATATCTCCAACATCACAATATTCTACTTGCAGTGTATGGAGGCTAACTAAGGCTTGAGATAGAGATGAAAGTTTTGGAATGTATAAATTTTGCATAGACAAAACTTTAAGAGATATCATGCCTTGGAAGAAATGTTCAGGCCATTGATTTGGTTTCTTATCTTTCGATCTCACTTGTAGAAGTTGAAGTGTAGGACACTCTAAGTTGTCTTCTAACTCCGTTGTCTCGTCCAAGATAAGTGATATTGCATTGATGTCATTCAATTTCTCTTCTTTCAGCCTCTTTATGTCATTTCTCACCACAAACCCGTGTTCTATTTTAAATGCAACTGATATGACAACATCACGTACAATATCATGTATCTTGATACACCCTGGAACATCACTGTCCAACAATAAGAAGCATCTCTTTAGATCGTCCACCAAACGATTCACTTGATTTCTTGCTTTCCATGGCTCACCGATAGCACTGAACAATCCCAAGCCCATTGCATGACGTAATAAACTTTCAACAGGTATGTCAAGGTCTTCCGGAAACAATCCACAAAGCATAAGCAACTTCTTGTGTTCTGTGCTACCCAAAAACTTGAAACTAAGCTCGATACGCGAGTAAACAAAATTACGAACATCTGAAAAGGAAGATGATTGTGAATTTTGTAATTGGTCAAATGCATACTCCCACGCACTAAGCTTTTTCTCATTTTCAAGCGCTTTTCCAACAATTACAATAGCAAGAGGCAAGCCTCCACATTCCTTTGCAACTTGTTTCGCTATTGGATAAATATGAGGTTCATATACATCATCACCTGTCATTGATTGAAAGAGATGCCATGCTTCATCCTCGAGCAAAACAGAAACAGGGAAATTTATCTGGCTTCCCATCTTTTGACATTCTTTTTCATGTCGTGATGTGAATAATATTTTACTAAATTTTTGGTTATCTCGAGATGGAAGTCCTACCCAATCAAAGTTAAGCTCACTCCACACATCATCGAGCACAACTAGGACTTTAGCCTTTCCATCATCATCGATTTCCTTCAGTTTCTGAATTATTTCCCTGCCTCTTCCTTCCACACTTTCACTTTTCAAACTCATGCCTAAACAATCAGCAATTTGACTTTGGATATTCTTGTAATCAGGATTTTGGGATATCACCGCCATCACAACCTTATCAAATAAGTTATTTTCGACAGATTTGATGAGTTCTTTCACCAGCGTGGTTTTCCCCACTCCACCCATTCCACATATGCTTATTCTTTTGAACTTATCATCCTTCAGTTTCTCTATGACTTCTTTTATAATCTTTTTCCTAGACTCCAAGCTCTTGATGTCTTCGGTGAAGGTGGATCCAAGTGTTGGTGGAAGTTTATGATAGGATATGAATTGAAAATCTTGTTTTTCCTCCTTCAGCCTTGTAATATATTCAATTCCTTTAGCAGCCCGCTTTCCCAAAGAGTAGTTAGTTTTTAAATTTGGACATTTTCCACCAAAACATTTCTCGTTCTTCTTAACTTCTTCTTCGTTGAAACTTTGCAAGACAGTTTCGAAAGCTTCCACGTCGTCGAGCCACTTTTGTATGTTTGGATCAATTCCTTCTCTATTCATTCTTTTTGTGTCCACCCATGCTTGTAGTGCTTCTTTAACGCCCTTCAACTTATTGTGTTCTTCCTTCAAGTTGGCAATAATTTTTTTGTGGTGCATGACATATTCAAATTGCTTCACCGTCGACTCCAGTGCCAATTCTCCAAGTTTTAAGATAGCTTCTTTTGGCAGTTCAGTAAGAAAGTCCATGTTTGATTCTTTGGCTTAAGTAGTGTGGAATTTCTTTAAAATATGAAAGGGAAAACAAACAAGGTAGAGAACAATTAATGTGTTAGATCTAAACATATATTTTTAGATAAAAGTATAATACTAATATTATTTTTTTGGAATATAACACTTTTACATGTTCGGGAGTCAATTCTGACATCAAGTAGTTCTACTTCTAGACCCCTACCAAGAGCAGTTGCGGGGATCGAACGGTGATCATCTCTAGCAAATTCAGCGTCAATCACTACTAAACTAACGTTTGGCACTATAATACTAATATTATAAATACGCATTTTACTTGAGTTGTGTTGTGCTGAAAATTAAATGTTCTAGAGTAGTGTCTCCCTAAGAATAAGTATGCATAAATAAATATATTGATGATGTTAAAATCAAGAATGTTCCTATCAGTTTTGGTAAATCAATTAAGTAGCCACAACACAACACAATGCATTCAGAAAATGTATGGTATGAGCATTAGAGAAATAATCAGCAGAAGAAACTCATCTGATTGAGGTTGGTGGCGATTGTACTGTATGGTTGGTGGCTCAGGCGGAGAAAAATGGGCAAAAGAAGGTTCAGAAAACCGTTGCGTTGTTTAAATCGGCGTTTTGGCGACATAAACCCCAAAACTGAAAATTGGTGAATCATATTCATGGGAGTCGGAGAGAGCGAGATGATAGCGTTAAGGGCATCTTTTTGAGTTGTATTGGTGTATTTTACAGGAAGTTGAAAAGAATGAGATTAAAGTTGAACTTCTATTACTCTATTAGATGGTGTCTGTATTTTTTATTGATGTTCCGCTTATATATGACATCTTGTCTTATAGTTTTTCTTCTTTATTTTCTGTTCGTCTTGTGCGGAGATATAATATTTATATATAATATATTTGTTGTAAATAGAAAGAAAAAAAAAAAGATGAAGGGGTGCATGTACTGTAGTAATTTTTATTTCATTGAATTTAATTGACTAAGCTTCTCAAAAATGGCACAACATAAGGGGATTAGATGTTAAAACTGATCTCTACTGGATTAAATTAGTGGTAGAAACTAAAAAAACTGAAACTTGTATCAAACTGCGTTTTGTTGTTTTTATAGTTTTCAAAAGATATTTTAAAAGTAATTTACAAACAAAGTTTCATCATATTTTCTTCTCTAAAATGGTTTTTAAAATAAGATTCCAATTGTACTGTACCAACAAAAAATTTTAACTTCTACGATACAATTGAAAATTTGATTGTACCTATTATACACTCACACACATAAAATAGAGTGACCAAAAATTGAACTCCGATTATACACCTTCTGCTTAGTAATTTTGACATTTTTTACCAGAAGAGCTAGAATTTATGGACTCGATACATTTAGTTTTAAAACTAACAAATTAATTTTTTTTTTTTTGAAAAAGCTAAATTAACCCACCTAAATTGTCACTGGAGAGAATCGAACCTGAGAACTCGAGGAGGAAAACTAACAAATTAATAATTATTTTTATGAATTAAAATTTTGTTTGTGGATTATCGTATTTTAGAAAAAAATAATTTCATAAGAAAAGAAAACACAATTTCATTATTTATAAGTATTAGATTAATTTTATATATTTTTGAATTAATAAATTCAATCTATACCAAAAAAAAGAATTAATAAATTCAATATTCATAATAATTTTTTAAAAAAAATCATATTTTATTTTTTTGACAATTTTGATAGATAATATTTAGTTATTATAATGTTTTAAAAGATAAGAAATTTATTTATATAGAAAAAACACTCATTTACCTATTAATTTAATAACCTAATATATTGGTACATTCAAATTTTTGAATGTACCGTAGAAATTGCATATTTGTATTTTGAAAACAATTTATTAAAATTGATTTTAAAAACTGAAAATCAAAACTCTTTCAAACAAGTCCTATGTGTCATTACTCAAAAAAAACAAAAGAATAAGTTCTATGAGTCTTGTTTTGATTTTTTTTTTATCTATATTTGAGACATGATTTAAGCTGGATGGTTGTTTATATTTGGCAGAATTACAAAAAACATTACATTATAACTCATTAATATTTAGTGACACTACAAAAAAATTGCCATATAGCAACGGCGTGAAAAAATATTCGTTTCAGTTTCATTACCCACCAATTTTATTTCCCGCGGTTTCGAATTGTTTCTAATTTCATTTCCCTTCTCTTCCAATTGTTCCTTACTTTCAATTTTGCTCTAAATTCACTTTGAATAAACCCTAAAATTGATGAGATTCGCTTCCAATTCTTCCAATTTTGCTCTAAATTCTTCCAATTTTCCCTTCGATTCAACGCGTCATCTTCATCTTCACTTTGCAGATCGTGAATCATCTTCGTCTTCACCTCAACGCTTCAGATCGTGAATCACCTTTATCTTCAGCTTTAGATCGTGAATCATCTTCGTCTTCATCTCAACGCTTCAGATCGTTGTTCGTTTCATATCGTGAATCACCTTCGTCTTCATCTCAACGCTTCATATCGTTGTTCGCTTCAGATCGTGAGCTTCTATTTGCTTACAAGGTATTGTTCGCTTCAAATCGTGAATTATTTTTATCATTATTAATTTCGCAATTATTTGCTTCATATCGTGAGTTAAAATTATTTTTGAATGTTGTTCATGATGCTAATTTGTATGTACTGTTGCTGAATTTCATACTCAAAATCGATACGTTGTCGTTGCTAATTTGTACTTGTTGCTGAATTTCACCTCAAATTCGACGCCGTTTTCGTTCCTAATTTGATTTTATTTGTTGCTGTTTGTTTTTAAGCCACATTTGAAGTCATGTTTGGATTTTATGGATTAGATTCGTATTAGTGGCATAATATTATATGGTAGCAACTAAAATTTATGTTAGACTGTGAGAAAAATAGGTTGTTAGTGATTGAAACTTGAATAGAAGTGTTGGCAAGAGACAATGAAAAGATAATGTTGCTACTTTGTGCATTTGATAACATTGATGACACCATATAATTATCAAAGAAATTAAGTAAAATCATAGATTGAATTATGGAGGAAAGTGCAATGACATTTGTCAACTTGTTTAGATTTGCACCTTTGATATACAATTGTCAACTTGTTTTATGATATTTGCTTCAAGTCCTCAAATCTGAATTCTGAGGTGTTGGAAATGAGTTTTGGTAGCATTGAAGATTGCATTATACTTGTATGTATATTGTGCTAGCATAGCCTAATAAATCAGCTTATTTGTGGTTTTTTATCACAAAAAATAGTAAATACTTGTTTTGTGTATTATACATAAGTGAATACATACCCAACTATTAGGGGGTTTACTGCAACAGGAACCGGTGGCGATGACTTTGTGCAATCTATGGTTTTTGGAAATTAGGACTTTGAATCTATTTATTGAGAGGTGGGTGTTGCCGATGAATGTACGTACTAGTACTGATTTTTAGTATGATTCAAATGATGTGTGTAGGCTGCAATTTTTTGTTTGCATAGTTTGGCTGTTGTGGTTCCAAGATTACATGTGAAATTTTATCATTTTATCTGCTAAATGTTTCTGGTTTATAAGGTGGCTTAGTTGTCGCTGATAGTTGTATCAATACTAAACTACTAACTGTATCAAGTTATCGTTAGGTTTACATTTTATCATTCAGATTAAAAACTTAATTAGAATGTATATGTGAACTTTGAAAAGAGTTGTGTCATGAGTACTAGTCTGAGAATGATGAGACAATGGGTGCTAATTATCACAAATCAGGACACTACATTACGAAGGACTCTCTGTCCATAGGGTTTTTACAGAGAGTTTTGACTTGCGCTTTTGTCTGATTGGTGGAGCTCAAACTGAAAAATTATCATCTGTTTATAATCCTGAAATTACCACTCACAACACTCACTCACTCCCCTCTTGTCTGATTGGTGGAGCTCTAGTTTAAGCATGTTTTATGATTTAATTATTTACTTGCTTAATTAAAAGTATTGCAGCAATGGGAAGGAGAAGAAAATTAAATATTGGGCATCGCATGTCGAAAGACTCGAACCAACATGTACAAGGAAGTCGCAAAGAAGGAAGCAGATGCTTATTCCATTCCTTCAGATATTGAAGCAGAAGAATTGCACATTGAAAAAGGTATAAATTATATATAATTTTTATTTTTTTTCTTTATAAAATTGTTGTGATGAGCAGAGTAATCCTTTTTGTCTTCTTTTTTGGCTTTCTCTATAATATTATTTTTCTGTTGATCTACTTGTGTTCTGCACAATTGTTTATGTTTGTTTAAGCTTTGCGACTGGATCTGTTATGTAATCTGCTGCTAGAAGGTTGCAAACACTTGGAGATTTTATAGTTTATAATTTATTGTATTTTGCTGAGATTTTATAGTTTTATAGTTTATAATTTATTGCTATTTCAGGAAGAACTAAATAAACATCATAATGAAGTTGGAACATCTCAATTAGCTCCAAATACACAAAGTCATGTCTCTTGGAAGGACGACATATTTTCTCAAGTGCAAGGACCTGGAATGCGAGGACGTGTGCGTTGTGTAGGCAAGATTCCCAAATCTAAAATATCAAAAGCTTCTTTTTCTGAAAATCAAGAGTTGCGCATTGAACTTAAGCAAATGCGAGAAAGTCATAAGCAAATGCAAGTAAATCAAGAGAGGACAAATACAATTATGGCAAATATGATGACATGGATTCAAAAACGGTTTTCTGGAGAAGATGTGAATGCTATGATACAAGCTGCAAGACAGGTATGTGCATTTTTATTTTAAAGTTTCATTTTATACTAAAAGGTAGAATGTTATAATTATTCTTGTCTAGGTAGTATGGAGAGTCTATTGTAGAAAGGAGAAAAAAAGTAGTGAAGTAATGAATGAGGGATGGTGAGCTTGCAATAGTTATAGTTCCATCTGCACATATGAAATCTGTTTCAGAACTATATGTTTGTTCTGTATTTGTGCTACTGCACGTCCGATTTTTCTGTTGTACAGGCTCATGTTTCTATTTCGGAACACTCGTTTTTCTATATTTTTCATTACCAATTTAGGATCACTTCCATTTAAGGGCATTACTTGTTGATATTGTACAATTTTCAGTCTTCTTGCTTGTTTGGTTCTCCATCAACACTTTGCTAGAACCGTGTGTTCTATCTTAATTACAGTCAATTCTGAAGCAGTTATTCTGGCTTCTCGGTTTTGAGGAAATTGGTTTTCCTGTAACTGATATGTGCCATGCGCATTTATCTACTTTTGCCTTCATTATTATCATAACTTCATCAATAACTGATATTCAACTGCTTTTACGAAGTAGTTCTCTATTTTGATTAAATGCCATGGGGAATATTTGATAAATTACTTCTCTGTTGTGCTCTTAATCCTTTTTGCTTAGTATTTGACAATAATGATAATGGTATTTAGTCCTTGTATAACTTTCTGCATAGATTTAACCCCTCTATATATGTGTTTCTAAAGGTCTGACATGCTACAATATGCTATTTTTTGTTTAGTCTTTAATTTGTTGAGTGTGCTGAGTGTTTGATCATGATTTGGCACTAATGAAGATTGTGTTACTTTGTTTTTCAACAGGTTCCGAATGCCTTTAGTGCCTCTCGCCAAACAAATTCTCTCGGTCCGGACACTAATGAAGATGATTACACTAATGAATGTACAAGAGGAAGACTAGAAGCTAGTTTTGTCTTGATGGAGCAAAACTGAAATCAAGTGGTTAAAAATCTGAATTTTTCTAATTTTTGAGGATTGGTATATGATATATGATACTTTCAATTTTACATTTATCTAGTTTGTAGTTTGACATATTTGTAAGACTTGGTGATAAATTTTAAATATGAATGAAGGTTTATTTGATTTTGTTTCATAAATATTTACATTTTTTTTGACCATAAATATTTCCTTTATTTGATTTTGTTTCATAAACATTTACTTAAGTTGTTTAAAGAGATAATAATAATATTTTTAACAAATATATCATCAAATTTTTTTTGATAAAACAGACCGGCTGTGAGTATAAGCAATTAATTGGTTCCAGCAACCCCTATTCCAACGGAAATCAGCTGTAGGTATAGCCAGCTAATTGGTTCCAAACAATACCTTTTCCAACAGATAAATCAGTAGGTATAAAAGCAATGTCTTTTCCAACGGATTAAAAAACCATCACTGTAGGCTATTGTAACGGATATTTTCCGTAGGTACAGGAAATTAAAAAGGACGGAGCCATAGTGCCGTTGGAAAAGGAATTCCGGGATATACCAACGGTTTTTTACCCTTTACCCACGTTTTTTTGCCGTCGCTATAAGTCAATTTTCTTGTAGTGTGAATATACAGAATTTTGACAACAATTTTGAATATAATCCCGAGACATCAATAATATCAGTTAATCACAATTTTTTTTGTCTTAAATTAAGCAAAAATCTATTAAAATTAAACTCACACGCAACTGTGAGAGTCCCGTGTTTGAATCCGGATCACAATGTTCGGCCTAACAATTTCGATATGTTTCTAGTTTAGCTAGGATTTCTAACAATTATGACAGTTAAATTTTTTGAAGCGCAGTTAAATTTTAAAGTTAACTTTAATGTCTAAACTATATTCCAACTTATTTAGTAATACTAAATTTATTAGATTTGGATTGATTTATTAAAAATAATAAAATTTAAATTCTATTTTTTGGTTACTACTATTAAATAAAATTAACTTCAATATCTAAGTTTTTTTATTGGTCAGATAGCCTAGCAGCTAGGAATTCACCCTTTAAAAGTGAATAAATGGGCATACCGAGTTCGAACCCCGATCCCTGCACAAATGTGCAATGTTCTTAACCGATTGAACTAGGCTCATGAGGACACTTCAATATCTAACTTATTTAGCAATTAAGTTTATTTATTAAAAATAATAAAATTGTAATTTAATGAATACAATTATTAAAAAAATAAAAATATATTGTACCAAAAAAATATTTAAATTAACTTATATTTTTTATAAACCAAAGATACATTTAGCATACAATTGAGAGGATTAATTCCTCCAGAGCGAACTTTGAACCAAATAGTGCTTACATGATAGATTTAACTTCAATTTTATTTCATGATAGACAAATTCAAATTTACTTATACAATTCATTAGATCATAAAAATATTCTATTAGTACAAACATGAAATAGTGAATTTCTTTTATATAACATGAATTAAGTAAGAATTGTAGTATATCCTCAAATTATATATATGTCTATATTTTGATTTCACAAAAAGAAACAAATTCATAACATAAGAGATGGACAATGATTAGAAAGGATTTTTTTTTTTTTTACAGTAAGGATTATTGTTCTATATTTGTACAACTCACACAATATGGAGTTCTTAACTTTATTTTTAGTAAAAAAACCATTATTCTTTTTTAAATATAATCTAAGAAAAAATAGAACAATCTAAGGAAAATAATTTTACTTTTATTTTTTAAATTACTGCCGACGTTTAAATAGAACATAAATATTTATAAAAAAAAATGGAAAGTAAATATAAATACTATAAAAGACAAGGAAAAATGTTAACACAAGACATAAAACAGCAAGAAAAAAATAGCAAATGTATTTGGAAATACTTACTGGATATTTGTGTTTGAATAAGAGAGGTTGATAAGCAGTGTTCCTGAAGAGAAAAATAATATAGTTTTGATTGAGACTATATTAATTTTTGTGTGCAAAAGTGACAAGATCCTCAATAAATTGTGTTTGTTTACAAGGAAGAATATTTGAACACATTGGAAGGTAAAGATTGGATCGAAAATTTGAGGTGAAGAGTAAGTTGAAATGCAATGATAATATATAAGAAGGAAGCAACTTATTGTATAAGAAAAGAAAGAATTATACTTTACCAAAACCAAGAAATCAATTTGAGGGGGAAATATGATTCTAAATTCATTACACACTTAAGGAATAAAACCTAATACAAATATTATATGTGAAATGTAAAGATAAGAAATAAAATGATATAAAAAAACATCCTTAAGATATTATTACACTTGAGGTATATTTTAAAGTCAAGAAAAGCATATAAAATTGTTGGGGACACGAGGGGGCAACCGGGGGATCATCCACATTGGGTTTAAGAACAACGATATAAGAGTCGGACACCACACTCTAACCCAAAACCTTAGGTTTTGGGTTAGAGTGTGGTGTCTGACTCTTATATCGTTGTTCTTAAACCCAATGTGGATGATCCCCCAGTTGCCCCCTCGTGTCCCCAACAAAAATAACCAAAGAGAGCCAAATTTAGAGATTCTTTATAATCACTAAATCATGATTTAGTATATGCACGAGGAAAGAAAAGAATACAATTCTTTCCCTGAAAAATCAAAAAAAGAGGCAAAGACAAAAAGAGAGTGATAAATGGAATGTGTAACTTAATTAGTAACTTAAGAAATTAATAGATTCGATTGTAGTGGCAACATAACATGCAATAGCTATTCAAACATTTTTTATGTTGATTCAAAGATGTTAAATGATTTATCTATTATAGCCATAATATTAAGTTAAGTGACCATGTCATGAAAACATGTTACCTTCAATATGATTATTGGACGATTGAAAATTAAGACTTTTATTATTGGCATTGGCAATAATTAAACATGAATTATACTAAAGGATTAATTTTAGTCTTTTTGTCTGAGGCTGAGCTCTCCCTTTGGACATGCAGGAGTGAAGTGTTGCCGAGCAAAATCATGGAAAGGTGGAGCCTTGGCGTTGGCGCAACAATAAAGTTGTTTGTCACGTGACTAAAGGTTATGGGTTCAAGTTCTGGAAATAGCATAAGGTTGTGTACAAAACAGCATAAAGCTGCGTACGATACACTAAAAATGGCAAGACCCCTTCCTGGATCCTGTGTGTGGAAGTTTTAGTGCACCGGACTACCCTTAATAGCATTTGGGATATGAAAAATGAGTTTTATTTTTTGTTTATAAATTGGGACGGGGGAGTATGTGGAAATAGGGAGATTATGCTTCAACATTTGAATATATAGTTTAGTGTGCATATATACTTTTGCTTTATAAATTTGGACGGAGGAGTATTTTGTGAATATAAATTTGCGATGTTTGATTACAATGACATACTTGCAAAAGTACCATTTTATGTAAATTACAGCCATGGTATAAAGGATAACACTTTTCTCTCATAAGTTATTACAAATTCCTAAAAATTATAAAACTGTCTAGGCTTGCTCTCTAACTGTCTATTGAGATGAGATCTTGTGTCTTTCTAGAATACGTGCTCTTCAATGAAGGTATAACCCTTTGCAATGTCCTGGAAACTTAACTTAACCTAGTTATGACTTACAAATGCTTTGAATCCATGTATAACAGCATTTATGTTTTTCTTCTGTATATAGTTGCTGCTGAGTGATTGAATCTTTATGCTGAGATTCTCAAGCTTATGTGTATAAGCCTCACCACTTGAAAACAAGTCCATGTTGGGACAGTCTGTAATTTTCACTTTTCGAAGTGAAGGAAAATCAAGATTAGAGTCACCTTTGAAGAAGGCCTTAAGATTAGGTAGATACAAAAGGAGAAGATGTTGCAATGCAGGTATGCTAATCATATTTGCACTTGCTTCTATTTGTTCTTCATGAGATATTATTTCCTCCATGTTGTCACAATGTCTTACTTCTAGCTTCTGAAGATGCTTAAGACCACTCAAGGATGAATGAGAGAACAAGATCTTGATTTTGTTGCATCTTTCTATAATCAAAGAAGTTAAGTTTGGAAACAAGGTCTCATCTATGAGTGGGTGATGTCTTATGCATGTGTTATCTCCCATAGATTCATCCTATGAAAAAAAGTATAAATAGAAAATCAGTTTGCTAATGTTGTATTATATATGTAAAAAATGAAATCAAATGAATCAAATGTAAAAATGAAATCAATGCGAAATCAAATGTAAAAATAGATCATTGAATTCTACCAAATCTTTCTCAAGTAAAATTACCTGAAACAACACCTCTATAGCACTGACACCTCTGATCAAAGACGTGTTTGGTGTCCGACACCAACTCAGTTCAATTACTTCATAGATAGCCCAACAAACAAAACAGTGAGAGTGATTGTGGGACCCACCCACTACGAGAAACATTGGCATGGAAAGTAAAGAACATGTTGGCGATGGAAAATTTGGAAGATGAATAACCGAACACAAAACCAGAGCATACCATACCACAACATGAAAACCAGAGGAAAAAGTTATGAAGCTAGATTACAATGACATGTGTGCAATTAAAAAGTACTATCCTTTATGTAACTACACTTTTCATTTAAGGAACCATACAACTTCAACGTTTGAGTTAATATTTTGGTTCTTTAGGGAACCAATTAAGATATAAAATACTAAAACAAATGAAAAACAAAACAAAATTCAAATGATTACGGACTTTAATGGAATAGATTCAACAACGTGTGATGCAGAATGTCCTATAAAATTAAAGGGTTGAAATCCAATACTATAATAGATTATTAAATTTATACTGCATAAATTTAAATCGTTTAATCACAAATCAACAATCGAAATCAACTACTTCGTGCAACTGCTGTATCAGCAGATCTCAATCCTTTATTTTAATAGGGTTCATATACAATCATTAATGTCTAAATTTATATGGAAGAAAACACACCAACATAATCTATATGTTCACAAGTCCTTGATAATCAAACATAATGCAAGGTAACAACATTTAGTTATGAGTACGATTACAACAAAACAAAAGTAGCCATTAGCACTTATGTCCAAATTGTTACACTCTTGTTGGAGTTGCTGCAGTCATTGAAACCCCTCTCTAACCATGCCTTCTTTCCATCTATAATAGTAATGATACAAAAGTTTAGAATTGAAGATTCTGTTATGGAAATCATAATATAAAATATCAAAGATGGCCACCGCACACGAAAAATACCATTAGATAATTTGGATCAGTAGTTTTTTAATAAGCCAGATAGGACTAATACATGATTTACAAAGACAGAATAAATACTTAAAATTTAGTATGACATATCCTATTGAAATTCTTTAAGCAATAAATATTTAATGAAACTTGAAAAGATTGCAAAGCACAATAATAGATATATAGCATCAAATTTTTGCACAAAATAAAAGTAATCAATGACATGTAATGTACCTCACCCTTTCTTTCTTCTTGAATGACATATATTTCCTTTCAAACCCACATCAAGCTATAGAACCTAAAACTGCAACATAAAACATGTTCACTTTAACTTAAGGAAGAGATAGAAAGACGCAAAGACAGTAATAATAATATTTCATACCTCACAGTGTACTATCACCTCGATCATTTAGGTGTCGTACTATCACCTCATTCACATTTCCACCATCAAATATTGTCTTGTTCACATAAATCCATGAAAGATGTGGTGTGTACAAGGTTCCATTGAGCCAAAAAGCCTTCATCTCTTGGCAGCCATCAACTTTTATACAATAACAACTTGGAAGTTCAACATAGGAAGGGAAAGAACTCTGACTGAAACATTCAAGGTTGGGAAGCTTCTGTAGTTCAATATGACCCAAACGTGGGAACAAGATCTTAACATTTTGTTGTCGTTCTATTCCACCATTAATAGGATAATTACTGATTATCTCCTCCATTATTTTGCAATCACGCACTATAAGAGTAACCAAATTTGGAAGGCTTGTGGCCATGGAAACATCCCAAAACACACATCTCAAATGATCACACTTTTCAATGGTTATACTATTCAAATTCTGAAAGCCTAATATCTCACCATGAATTTTCAAAATGTGCTCCCTGTTATCATTTGATTCAAATATATCTTCTAAGCTCTCACATTCTTTCACAGTGAGATCTGTCATATGAGAGAATATGTGCATATTG
The DNA here is from genome assembly GCA_951804385.1 of Trifolium dubium. NCBI lineage: Eukaryota > Viridiplantae > Streptophyta > Magnoliopsida > Fabales > Fabaceae > Trifolium > Trifolium dubium. The sequence goes on from OX638065.1 coordinate 42,669,939, forward strand.
TTCGATGGGATTAAGTTCAATAGGTTGGGACAGTTTTCAATGGAAATGTTTGTTACTCTTTCAATGTAGCCAGCAAGCTCCTTATCGATATCTCTAAATGTCTTTAATTTTTGCAACTCTGCCTGCACAACACAAAAACATGAATTATTGTCATGTGATTAGTCAAAATTCAAATCAAGTTCGGAGACCTAGTGCGTGTGCGTACCTTGTATCTGTTTAAGTTTTGAACATAATATATTGTCAAATTAAGATCTCCAAGTGTTCGCACATCATAAAATTTTTCCACCCTTATTCTTATTGTATGAAGGTTGGGTGTGCTCACAATAACATTTTGACACTCTTCAGTTGACGGCGCCATGATATTGTAACCATACACTCCCAAACAAAAACACTTGAGCTTCGGCACTTCATCAAGATATAACCACTCTAACTCTGGAAATTTATCATCATAGCCATAATCTCCTGAACAAACACATTCCAAGTTAGGAAGATTAGAAAGGATGCATTTCTCCAATTTAGGAAATAAAATCTTGAATTTGCTGCTTCCTTCATTATTATTCTTGTCATCATCCTTTGTAATTATCTCCTCCATCATATCACAATTATCAACCTCTAGTTTTTTAAGTTGCACGAGGCTTATTGCCATTGAATGGGAGAGCAAACTCTTCAAATTATGGCAATGTAAAACATAAATGTTTGTCAGATTTTGGAAGCTTGCAACCTCAATAATATTGTGATTCCATATGTGACTCAATTTTGACAAATATTTCAATGTCAAATCTTGCAGCTGATAATGTGTGGTGGGAATTGGATCTCTCTTTTTTGCATTTGCTCCTTCTTCTCTTGATCCAAACACCTCAATTAGTGAATTACAATTACTTATAGTCAGTTTTGTCACATATTGAAGCATTTGTATCTCATTGCAAGGTACAAGCACCAACAATTTATGAAATGCTTTGATATCTAATTTAGAAATTTTGATCAAGTATCCTTCACCATATAGTTTGGTCCAGTTCAACACCACGGATTCTTGTGACGCCACCTGTAACATTCATATTTTCAGGAATATTATCTTATTTTTATTTCCAAAAAACAAAATTAGTTATCTAATCAATCACTCAAACGCTACAATTATTTTTGAACATGGATTGATCATCATGAAAGTTAAGACTTACAAATGCTTTGAATCCATGTATAACAGCATTTATGTCTTTCTTCTGTATATAGTTGCTGCTGAGTGATTGAATCTTTATGCTGAGATTCTCAAGCTTATGTGTATAAGCCTCACCACTTGAAAACAAGTCCATGTTGGGACAGTCTGTAATTTTCACTTTTCGAAGTGAAGGAAAATCAAGATTAGAGTCACCTTTGAAGAAGGCCTTAAGATTAGGTAGATACAAAAGGAGAAGATGTTGCAATGCAGGTATGCTAATCATATTTGCACTTGCTTCTATTTCTTCTTCATGAGATATTATTTCCTCCATGTTGTCACAATGTCTTACTTCTAGCTTCTGAAGATGCTTAAGACCACTCAAGGATGAATGAGAGAACAAGATCTTGATTTTGTTGCATCTTTCTATAATCAAAGAAGTTAAGTTTGGAAACAAGGTCTCATCTATGAGTGGGTGATGTCTTATGCATGTGTTATCTCCCATAGATTCATCCTATGAAAAAAAGTATAAAATAGAAAATCAGTTTGCTAATGTTGTATTATATATGTATATGTATGAGTCAGGATCACTTGACCTCAAGTATAAAATTAACCTATAGTAACTTTGTTCCTAATACAAATTTTACAAATTCAACTGTCGAGTTAAAATTCTGACAGTTGCTCTTCGTCTCTCCAAATTGATTAGAATCCACCCACATGTCTTCCCACATACCAAGAGATAACTCCTTAAATAGAAGATGACTTTTTTTAAATAAATTGATTTTTTTTTATTAAGGACCCGTATTTTAATATTAGAATGGGACCTCTAATTTAATTGAAACAGTCGTGATCAAATATATAACATTTCAAAAAAATCTACAATCATTTTGATACTTACAGTATATTGTTCTTTGTCCCAAGATTCATATGCTCCAAAAAAGCAAAGTCTCACAAGATTAGGAAGATCTATCAAGTGAAGAGATTCTAGCATAGCAAAAGAGTTTGTCATGTCTTCCCTCTTTCCTCTTCTAGCTATTATAATCTTCAACTTGTCACACATTTCAATTTTGATGGTTTTCATGTGTGATAAAATAGTGAAATTGCATTCTTCATCAAGAAAAAATAATACATCCAACAAATTACATCTTTTTATGGATAGATCTTCTAAAATCGGCATGTGACTTTTTCCTTTTTTGTTCTTCATTTCAAAAATAGAAGGTATATCATCATGCTCTACTTGTGTTACTGATGCTTCCTGTAAACACAGATACTATTATAAAATAAGATACATATAATGTTGATATATAATGTTATTAGTACCATATAAACACCTTCCCATTATATAGAAGACAATACATAGAGGTATGAAAAGTTAATATATATATATATATATATATATATATATATATATATATATATATATATATATATATATATATATATATAGACACACACACACAATGAGATTACATACCTTAGTATTTCTCTTACTTGTGTTTCCTTGATGAATAAATTTGGGTATACATGGCATACATCCAACAGAAGATCTTGAGTTGTTTCTTTTGGAAGTTTGAAAACCAACATCTTTTGTGTTTGTAGAATTCATGATATTGAGATTGTCATGCCTTGCATGAAAATGCTTTGGTTTGAAATATATCTCCAACATAGGACAATTATAAATTTCAAATTTCACCAAGGAGGAACATTCTAACAAAAGTGAATCAGAACAAATACTCACAAGCTTTGGAAGGCTTGAAAGTGATAAATGATGAAGTTTATTGAAACTAATATTTTCATCTTCTTCATCTTCGCTCCGAACAACTATATTTTCAATATATTCACAAGACCAAACTTCCAATTCCTCGACATTTGTCATTACTCTTAAAATGGCAGAAGGGAATACATAAGTTAAAAAGTTACAATGTGAGATTGTTAGAAATCTCAAATTTTGGAAGCCTTTGACACAGTGTGGAACAGTATCCCAAATATATAATAGGTTTTTGAGATTAACTATCACAAATTTTGTTAGTTGAGGAAACAACAAATCTTGTTCTTGCCCATTAGAATTCAAATATCCTTCCAAGTCAAACACCCCATGTAAGAGACTGCAATCTCTTAACAATATTGTTTCCAATTTTGGAAATTTATTCATCCAATTAGATGAAAACAACTTATTGATCCTCAAATAAATACTATGAAACTTGTTACTTGAAAATATTTTACTTGATTCCTGAAAATGTGTAACAATATAATTGATATTAATTAATTAGCTAGACAATGGAATAATATAATTGTCCATATGTCCTAGCTGGTAAAGAATGCCGAAATTGCTAGGTTGGACATCCATGAAATGAGGTTCGATTCATGGTCACTCTACTTTGTGTGTGTGTGTGAGTTTATGATGATTTTGTCATTTCATCTATGTACCCAAAAAAACATAGGTGAAATGCACATATTAACTTGAGATATACTCCCTCCATCTAAAATTATAAGGGAAAACCCCTATTTTTTTTCTTCTTAAAATATAAGGGAAAAAACTAAACATTTACATTTTCTAAGCATTAATTTTACTTATTCTCATAAAATTAAATATAAATTGCATTTAATTCTCTCTCTCTACTTTTTCAATAAACAACAACCACTAAAAATTGATTTTACATCTTCCTAAGCAATTTATTTCAAGAAAAACTCCACAAAATCATACTTCAAATTCTCGTGTTTTGATTTATTTTTTTTAAATCTATGGATTTTTCATTTTGAAATTCATATCCACCCAATTGTCTGATCCAATCTACTTTTTTGAATTGGATAGGGTGGGTTTAACAGGATCGAGTGGGTTTACTCCACCCATGTATACCCCAAAGATGAGATTATAAAAGATACCATCTAAAAACAGATTATTTAATTGTAAAAAAAAAACAAATTAATTATATGTACATATGGTTAAAAAAAGTATGCATTCATTCAATTAAATCATATTATAATATTTATAATATCATCTTTATAAATTAGTTGTTAAAATATCTCCACATATATTTAAGATAAAAACCGATAGAGTAGTTTTTTTTTTACAATCAAATCATGTCATTTAAATATTTGTGGAGATATTTTAAGAACTGCATCTAAATATAAAGTTAAATAATTATGCAAATGACCTATAATTGTTGATTTTCGTGGGCAAGAAATTTTTAGAAATGCAAATCGACAAGACAAAATATATTATATTTATTAACTTACCTGATTCAGCTCATTCAAATGCATAGCATTGTTTAAGCCAATAAAACTTGGGAGGTCTACTAATTCCAATTTCACCAAATATGAGAAATCAATCAGCATTCCCTTGACTTCATGGTGGTCAGGTGTATAGCACATCTCTTTCAAATTTGGTAGATCAATCAAAGACAATGAATGAATTTGAGGAAAATCATTGCAAAGAACAGTACCATCTATTAGATACATCAAATCAGGACATGATTTAACTCTTAAATCTTTCAAGTATGGACAATCACGAAACAACTGACCGACAACATTTTTAAAGTTTTTCACCTTTCTTATTACCAGGATTTCACATGTCTTAATCAATTGTGAGATCATCAACATGCTCTTTATAGATTGATAATCTGTAATGTCAATTTGCAATAAATTTGACTCCAGATACTCAGAGCGCTGCAGATTATAATAAGGATAAGGATTCACATAAATCCAAAACTTGTGTATGTTGTTGAACTCCAAATCCTTGACTAAGGTTTCAGTGTCTCTAACTTTCATCTCAACTACCTTTAGTTGATGGGATATTCTTTTCAACTCATTGATCGCAGCATCATTTCTTTTCCAAGGAAAATTGTCCACCCGAAAATAAAGTTCTTCCAATCGAGTCAATCTTATAAAGACATTAGCAGAAATGACATTAAGATAATTGCATTTTGTCAAATCCAATAATCTTAGGATGTTTAGGTTTCCCATTTCAATTGGAAGTTCTTTAACATTAGAGTGTGCAAAACTCAAGACTTCTAAGTGTATAAGTTCTTTACCAATTACAGATATATCTCCAACATCACAATGTTCTAATTGCAACGTGTGGAGATTGACTGAGGCTTGTGATAGAGATGGCATTTTTGGAATGCACAAATTTTGCATGGATAAAACTTTAAGTACAGTCATGCCTTGGAAGAAAAGTTCTGGCCAAAAGATTGGTTCCTTGCTTTTGGACCTTACCTGTAAAAGTTTAAGTGTTGGACACTCTAAGCCGTTTTCTAACTCATTTGTATCATCCAAGATAAGTGATATTGCTTTAATGCCATTCAATTCTTCTTCTTTTAGGCTCTTAATGTTGTATTGCACCATATATTTATCTTCTGCATTTTCAAATGCTACTGATATAACAACATTACGCACAATATCATGCAACTTCACACACCCTGGAACTTTGCTATCCAACAACAAGAACTTTCTCTTTAAATCGGCCACCAATCTATGCACTCGATTTCTTGCTTTCCATGATACACTAATGTCTTTAAAAACCCCCAAGCCAATTGCATGATGCAATAAACTTTCAATAGGAATGTCAAAATCTTCAGGAAACAATCCGCAAAGCATAAGGAAGCACTTATGTTCTCTACTTCTTAAGAACTCCAAACTAAGCTTAATACTAGAGTTGACATATTTTTCAACATCCAAGAAGCTAGAAGATGATGATTGAAAATTTCTTAATTGTCTAAGTGCATCTTCCCACACATACATCCTTGCATTGTTTAGTGCTCGTCCAACCGTCACAATTGCAAGGGGTAGGCCACCACATTCATTTGCAACATCTCTTGCAATTGGATTTATATCAGGTCTATCTACAATTTCTCCTGCCATCTCTCGGAATAGATACCAAGCTTCATCCTTATCCAACACAGAGACTGGAAAATACACATTGCATCCCATATTTTGGCACACGTTTGCTTCCCGTGATGTGAACAATATTTTGCAATGTTTCTGATGCTCTAGATAAGGGATTCCAATACGCTCAAAATCAAGAATGTCCCAAACATCATCTAGCACAATTAGGACCCTTTTATCTTCTTCACTCAATCTCTGAAGTAATTGCATTGCTCTTCTTTGCAGGCTCACATTTTTCATTTCCATACCCAAACCCTCAGCAATTTCAATTTGGATCTTCTCATAATTTATATCTTGGGAGACAACTGCCATCGCAACTTCATCAAATAGCTTACTTTTTTCTACTACTTTGATGAGTTCTTTTACCAGTGTGGTTTTCCCCACTCCGCCCATCCCACAAATGCTAATCATTTTGACTTGATCATCGTTGAGTTTCTCTATGACTTGTGTTATAAGTTTTTCTCTGGACATTAGGCTTTTAATATCTTTTGTGAAGGTAGATCCAAGTGTTAATGAAGCTTTGGGGTAGGATATATCTTTAAATTGGTTTCTTTCCTGCTTCAGATTTGTAATATGTTCTATGTTTTTTGTAGCTTGCTTTCCTAATGAGTAATTAAATGTTAAATTTGAACATTGTCCACCAAAACATTTCTTGTTCTTGTTATCAGTTATCCATCTTTGCCATTCATTTTCGATAGTTGTCACATCAGAGAGCCATTTTTGCACAATAGGTTCAATTTCATATCCCTTCCTACTGTCAATGTCTACTCTTGTTTGCAGTGCTTGTTTCATCATTTTCAAGTTCTCAAATTCTTCTTCCAAATTTGTTGTAATTTTTTGGTGTTGTGTCAAATATTTAAAATGCTTAATGGTCGACACCACAGCCAATTCCCCCAGTTTTGTGACAGCTTCTTTTCCCAATTCAGTAAGACAATCCATTTTCTTTTACTTGAAATAAACTTATCCCTAAAGAGAAAATAATAGTTTATTAGATATATACATCTTACAAAATACATATCGGTAAAAACTAGAGTCATAAATTGTAATTCCAATTCGTTAAAAAAAAAAGGACAAATGATTTCATATTCTATGGAATGACTTTCATTTTTTTTTTATTTTAACTACAGAATGAAATCAATAATTTGTTGAGTTTACATACGTCGCCATAAACATTTTCGAGATCATGTTCTAATTTCAAAAGAGTTAAATAAATTTGTAGTTGCTATAAAATTAACGAATTTTAATTTTAATCCCTACAAAGAAATACTCCCTCCGTCCCATTATATAAGCACTTTTACTACAAAAGTCTAGTCCTAAAATATAAGCCCCTTTACAATTTACTAGGTACATTTATTACTTTTTTGCTTACACATACCCCTAATTATTACTAATAAGTTGCATTGGAATACAAAAATTGTAAAGGGGCTTATATTTTGGGACTAGACTTTTGTAGTAAAGGTGCTTATATAATGGGACGGAGGGAGTATTAAGTTTTTATCCTCGTTAAATTTTGTTTTAGTCACCAATGTTAGCTGACAAACACAAGACATTAATTTAGGAGGAGTGTAAGCAACATCCACCCCAACATGTACTCTCTTATTCAGGGATGGCAAGAAAACCCAAATCCGCGGGCCTCACCCGAACCTAAATCCGAGTCAACGGGTGAAAATCCGAATTGATTGAGTTCGGGTGACATCCAATATTTTGGGTTGGGGTTTGGGTTTACTCAAACAGTCAAACCCAAAACCCAAAACCACACCCGTTATATGTTAAATAATATAATCACCCCTACTTATATTAGCATGTTGTAGACTATTTTAATGTTGTAGACTATTTTTTCACCCCTATTTTAATGTTGAACACTATGTTAGCATGTTGTAGACTGTAATTTCTTAATTTTTTTGAACTTGCCATATTTTTTTGCTTATCTTACTAAAGGTTCGGGTGAAAAGCCCAAACCCACGAGTTCGAGTTTGAGTTAGGGTAATATTTTAGCACTTGGATAGCCTTTGGGTTCGGGTTTGGGTAGTGTCAAACCCGCACCCGACCCTACACGTTTCCATCCCTATGTGGGTTCCACCTTTTAAAATAGATCCCTCATAAAGTGGTGGGGCCACAAGAAAAATGTGACCCACATAAATGTCATCTAATAAGAGAGTAGTGAATGTTGGTAGCACTACTCTTAATTTAGATACATACTAATGACATATCAAATAATTATAAATAACTATATATTTTACATATATGACCTATGTGATAAATACTTTCAAATTTAAGTTCAATGGATAGTAGGAAGGAGAGAATTCAGTTAGTTTGGTAACATTTGTACAAGGATATATTGATGTAAATAAATAAAGTATATTTATGTGTTTCAGAACTAGAAAGTGGTGTGTGAAAGAATGGTAGAGGAGATAAAAATATCAGTCTGGAACTTGAACTATATATAATTTGACTCGATTATATATATTTTAGTTAGTACCCCCCTCACCAACTTCAGAAAACAAGAAAAACTTGAACTCTACTTTAGTTATAGCAAGGTTTTCTTGTCAAAGTTATTGTGAATATCCACACAATTCGGTTCTTTTTTCAAGTTTATGTTTGGAAGGTTAATTTTAGAATATGTTTGGTTCAACCAAGGGGAGGAATTTAATACTAATTAACCCTAAATGATCCATCTAACTCAATAAAATATGTATAAAATAAATTCTACATATATTATATTGGCTTAAACATCATTTTAGTCCTTGTATGTACGCGAAATTTTGGTTTTAGTCCCTGTATCGAATTTTGTTCAAAATAAGTCCCTGAATCAACCAATTTTTTTGATTTTAGTCCTTAAAGCGAAAATCCGCAGGAAACTTCATAGGAAAATCTGCAGGAAACTTGCGAATTTTCCTGCGGATTTTCGCTTTAGGGACTAAAATCAAAAAATTTGGTTGATTTAGGGACTTATTTTGAACAAAATTCGATACAGAAACTAAAACCAAAATTTCGCATACATTCAAGGACTAAAATGATGTTTAAGCCTATTATATTTAATCAAATGATAAAAAGCGACGTAAAATGAAAGTGTAATGTAAACTACAAAATATAGCATGCAAGAAGCCAAGAACTAAAATTATTAAGTGATATCCACAAGAAAAATAAAAGAAATTATGAACAATGAAGCAGAAAATCAGAGAGGTTGGGACATACACTCACTACAACAACAGAGTCACTTATAGCTGATTGCTGATGATAAAAGTAAAAATTGTGCAATGATATAAAGGTTATGATTAATTAATTACTATTTAATTAATTAACAGTGTAAAAAACTCTTTACATTAACAGGCGACTCAGTGCATATGAATTAAATAATAAAATTATAGTAAAGACAAAATGAAAAGACCCCAAGTACTTAATATCGAAGAAATTGAATACAAAACGTGAGCATGAAGAAAATAAATAAGAGAACATGAGAAGTAAAGTAACTCTAATTATCACAGCAATTAGCAATAAGTAATATCAAATTTTTAGTAAGAAATAAAGAATATTGTAACATCTTACCAGAAGGAGCACTTGAAGAGAATCTTCGAAACAATGGATGCTGACTTCTGAGCTGATTATAATGAACGATTATTGCAGTCGTAGACAACTGGTATGCACAAGAAATTACAAATTTTTAGATTAAACTGGAAGGTAGGTTTATGATGAAATTAAATAAATAATAACAAACACTTACCAATTAGAATAGTTGCTTCAAAGAAAATGGACTTAAAGAATGTATATATTACAGAAATTTAGAACAATGAATAATAATATAACACAAGGGTGAAGAAGATAAGATAAAAGGGGAGATGCTATATATAATAAACATATAAAAAGCTTAATCAGATTCCAATACTTTGTCCAACACAAAAGCAAACTATGGCCAAAGAAAAAGATCAGATGCGTGCTCCACCAATTATGTGAAAGAAACCAAATAATGTTCTTAGTTCTTAGCATTTGGTTCAAGAAAAGAAAGCATATTTTTGTTTCTTATTACCGTATAAATTTAAAATGAAAAGGAAGTAGAAGTTATTTTTATTCTTATGGTATATATATTTGCTATGTTTTGCAAGTTATTCTTATTCTTTTAGTGTAAAATGTTGAAGCATATACAGTAGTACATATAAAAAAAGATTTTGCATTACAAAGAGCTTTTTATGTTAGTTGGCTTAAACTTGCAAAATTTGTAATAGACCAGAGACATTAATCCTCTGTGTGACAATATGATCTCATTTCTATGTTTGTTTTGTGTGTGTACATGTGAGAGACCTGGTCATGAACAAAAGGTTCTACCTCGTGTAAGAGGCAGGCTCAAAATTTCAACAAAGCAATAAAAGATTCTAACTCAGCATTAGATTTTTTGGGTGCTAGCCATTTGTGCAGAAAAACTCCGACATAAAATTTTGGCCTTGCCAAAAAGCTTGTGATGATGGAATGTCAAAACTGAAAATTTCAATCCTTCATTACACCACCCATTCTGTTCTCTTTCTGATGTACCTTCTAGATATGCAGAAAAAAAAGTGGATGAATGGGATTTCTTTCTAGCATATAGCCCACAACAATTTAATACTCTCATTGACCTTGTTCCTTATGTTTGCAAATGAGCTACATACCACCCAGAAGCACGACTCGGTATGTAAGTGTGTAAAAGCATGTGAGCCTGTACATCTGAATGTTCAAAAAGATGAAGTATGACAAAAAGATGAAGTACAAAACTTCAAAGATAATTTCAAATAGTAGATTGTAAACAACAAGTTAAGTTATCTTTGAGACATGAAGAATTTAACAACCTTTTATCAATGTCTCAAATGGTTCACTCACTTAACCCAAGAGTAAGAGTGGTGGCAACAACAAATTAGGCACAAGAGTACAAAGACACAGCTTAAATAAAACCTATGAAGCCCGGACACGGACACGGGACACAACACAGACACCGACACGTCGACAAGGATACAATTTTTTCAAAAAATGATATATTTCAATGTAATCGTAAGTGTCGTGTCGGACTGGGACACGCCTATTTCGAGAAGTGTACGAGCTTCCTAGAATAAAACTATAGACTTCTTACAAGGTGGGAACATGTTCTATTAAACCTCAAACCCTATTCAAAGATACATATATAATATCAACTATCAAAATCTTCTTTTTCATTTAAGCATGAATCAAATGAAATCATATGTAAAAAATATATCATTAAAATTACCTGAAACAACAACTCTGTAGCATCGACACCTCTGATCAAAGACGTGTTCGGTGTTCGACACCAACTCGTTCAATTAACTCATTTTCTCACACTTTATTACTAATACTATGTATGTAATTCATAGATAGACCAACGCAACACACAAAACAGTGAGAGTGATTGTGGGCCCCACCCACCACGAGAAACATGGCATGGAAAACAAAGAAGAACATGCTGGCGATGGAAAATCTTGAAGAAGAATAACCGAACACAAAATCAGAGCGACGAAGGACATGTTGGCGATGGAATGGAACTGATACATTAACTTAGGCTCTGCTTGCTAAGTCATTTTATTTTGAGTTTGGGTCTGTTTGGCAACACACAAAAATGAGCTTATAGCTTATAAGTTTATTATGAAAAATCGTTTGGTCCGGCTTAATTTCTCCTTTTCTATTTTTTTAAAATGAAATTGAGAAGTATAAAATTGAATTTAGTCATATTTCTCCTTAAAAGTATTAGAGAAATGAAGTAAAGAAGTAAAAAATAAAGAGAAGTAGAGTCAAACACAATTTTTTCCTTCTTTACTATTTTTAAGGATAAGAAAAAAAGTAGAAAATAAGTCGGGCCAAACGGGGCCGGCTGTAACCATTTATTCACAAGAGCTTATAGCTTATTTTGACCAACTTTTAGCTTATTTTGATAAGCTAATTCAATTAACTTATTACTTTTTTTTCCAACTTTACTTCTATCATCTTACTTAAAAATAATTAAATATTAATTTTATATATATTTTTTATGTCATTTTATATCAATAAGTCACTTCAACCGCTAATTTTACCAAACACTACAAATTCATTTTACCAAACACTACAAATTCAACCAGCTAGCTTATCAACTATCAGCTAGCTTATAAGCTATCCGCTATTTTTTGCCAAAGACCCTTTATAACTTATATTAATAGCTTATAAGTTCATATGACATGAAAAAAACATGTTTGATAAAGGTGTTTTCAAAATTAGTTTATACTCTTTCCGTCCTAAAATATAAGGAGAAAAAATCATTTTTTTTGTCTTAAAATATAAGGGAAAAATTATTTTCAAGAATGTGTTTTTCCTTATTCTCATAAAATTTTGCTTCTCTATCCTTTTCTCAATAAACAATAACCAATAAAAAATTGTTTTACATCTTCCTATGCAACTATTATTTCAAGAAAAACCACACAAAACCATATTTCAAATTCTCATGATTATGTTTTCTTAATAAGTGAGTTTTCTTTTTCCTTATATTTTGGGACGGAGGGAGTAACTTATTTTATTGACTTTTAACTTATTTTTAAGACGCTATTTCAGATAATATTTTAGCTTATATCTTATATTTTTTCTTTCCTTCTTACCCCTATTATTTTATCTAAAATTCAATTATACCCTTGATTATTTATTATGATTTAAATAAAATCAAAAAAAGTTCCAACTTCGTTCCCAGGTCATATAATTATGTTCGCAAACATAATGTCAATGAGCCTACTTCCCTGGATACGCACGCATGTTTCAACCATTTTATTTAGGGGATTAATTTCTGCAGTTGCGCGCGGAAGATACCTTTGATTTACCAAAAAAATAAAATTGATGAGATATATTTTTCAACTCGTTGATTGCAACATCGATCATTTTTCTTCCAAGGGAAATTGTACATTCTTAAATAAAGTTTTTCTAACTGAGACAATCTAATGAAGACATTATCAAAAATGATGTTAAGATCATTGCATTCTGTCAAATCCAATAATCTTAAACTGTCCAGATTTCCTATTTCAGTCGGAAGTTCTTTAATATTAGAGTGTGCAAAACTTAAAACTTCTATAATGTATAAGTTCCTATACCAAGTATAGATATATCTCCAACAATAACATCACAATGTTCTAATCACAACATGTGCAGATTGACTGAGGCTTGGGATAAAGATGGCATTTTTGGAATGCACAAATTTTGCATGGATAAAACTTTAAGTACACTCTAAGCATGGATAAAACTTTAAGATTTTGCATGGATAAAGATGGTATTTTTGGAATGCACAAATACCTTGGAAGAAAAGTTCGGGCCAAAAGATTGGTTCCTTGCTTTTTGACATAACTTGCAAGAGTTTAAGTGTTGGACACTCTAAGCCATTTTCTAGCTCATTAGCATCATCCAAAATAAGTGATATTATTGCATTAGTCTTTCAATTAATTTCTCTTCTTTTAGACTCTTAATGTTGTATTGCACGATATATTTATCTTGTGCATTCTTAAGTGCTACTGATACATCAACATTATGCACAATATCATGCAGCTTCACACTCACACACACCCCAGCACATTGCTGTCATACAACAAAAACTCTCTCTTTAGATCACCCACTAGTGTATGTACTCAATTTCTTGCTTTCAATGATGCACTAATATCTTTGAACAACCCCAAGCCTATTGCATGATGCAATAAACTTTCAATAGGAATGTCAAAGTCAACCACAAAGCATAAGGATAAGCTTGTGTTCTCTGCTGTCCAAAAACTTTAAACTAAGTTCAATACCGGGTAGACAAACTTTTCAACATCCGACAAGAAAGATGATTGAAAGTTTCTTGTTATTGGACTGATATAGGGTCTATCTATAACTTCTCCTACCATCTCTCAAAATAGATACCAAGCTTCATCCTCCAACAATGTAGAGACTTGCACATTCACGTTGCATCCCATTTTTTGGCATACTTTTTCGTCTCGTGATGTGATCAAAATTTCTCGTGTTCCCTAAAAGGAAGTCCAACAAACTCAAAATCAAGAATGTCCCATACATCATCTAACACAATTAGGACCTTTTTACCTTTGCCCAATATTTCAAATAATTGCATTGATCTTCCCTGTAGAGTATCCTTTTTCAATTCCATATCAAAAACCTCTGGCAATTTGAATTTGGATCTTCTCCTAATTTATATCTTGAGTGACCACCGCCACTGCAACTTCATCAAACATCTTACTATTCAATGATAATATATAATGTTTCTAGGGTTCCTCTACCAACAAAGAAGTAACTTATGTTCCAAGAAATAATTTAACTAACAAAAAAGAAGAAAAAGTAAAAGAATTTGTTCTCTTTACATTTAGGAAGAAAATAAATATTCTGAATACATTCGATAACCCAAAGCATGCATTCTTCATGAGTACAAAAACCAACACATACCGAATAAATTCTAAGGATTTTAAGTCTTTACAAATATATTAAATTGAGACAAGCATTGTTATTACTTAGCTCATGAAAATACTTAAAGAAGTATATCTTAAAATACAATTACTTTTCCTGAAATTGAAAAGAAATAAAGGAGAAAAAGAATGTCATTTGTATTATTAATAGAACACCAAGCTATACTACATCTTTTAGATAAAGGATTAAGTCCCAAACATAGAATTTGAAAACGGTTTTACATTTACATTTACCCATTTCTTAATTACACAAACATATATTTGCAGATTCATAAGCCATATATAGAATGAAGGTTTAAGGAGGGAGAGTTTATACTTTATTCCATTAATATTTAATACTATTAATAACTAATATAGATATTAGATGATCGACAATTATGACAGGCATTCTTGGCATTGGCATTAAACATGAACTTTTAGAGCAAAAGTCTAGTTTTTTTCTGTTTTCGCAAGTGCAATTAACACAGAAAATAGAACAAAGTAAAGGTAAAGATTGGCAAACCACTATTTCAAACCGAACAATAGCAAACAAATTAACAAGCAAAGAAAAACAACTCCACATTTCACAATCTAAAGGACTACTAATTCTGACTATTAATTAGTGAGCTCCATTGAAATCTCTTTAGTCTTGCATTCTTCCATTATCGAGACATATGCGAAGAAACATTTATGTATAAACAACACCCGGCCTTGAATATCTTTAATTACAACCATGAGCTACAAAAGAAAATAAATAACAAGTTATTGATAGTAGACTATATTGATATCAGTTTAGATAAGCATATATATGTATATGAGACAAATTAAATCCTAGTGAAACTATTTAAGCAACAAATGTTTAATTCAATAAATGACATGTTTTTGAGAAAAAAATAAAGATATATTTAATTCCATAAATTAAATGACATGTACCATGTCATGTTGTCTTTAATATGGAGACAAAGTTGTGTTAGTTGCATTGCATCTCCTTCCAATTTCTTACATCTAATTACTTTTTGATTAATTCCTCCTGCAGTCACAAATATTACTTGATTTACACGGTGAGTGAGGTAATAGCTTCAATTCAATAATAAGCAAAAATAAGCTTTGATAAATTCATGCATTATTCTGTTGATGAAAGAAACATAGGTATGTATAGAAGAACAGAGGAGAATGAGACAGAGACAATTGCAATAAATCATACCTTATTAACTCCATCATTTAAAACATCCTTGCATCACCTCATTCACATCTTCACCTTTGAACTTGTGATCCACATATAAATAGTAAAGACGAGGTGTGTATAAGGTTCCGTCATACCAAAAAGTCTTCATCTCTGGGCAGTCTTCAATGTTTATATGAGAACATTCTGGCATCTCAACATAGCAAGGGAAAGAGCTTCGACCGAAACATTTGAGGCTAGGAAGCTTCTTTAAGTAAATATAAGTCAAATTTGGGAATTTAATCTTAGCATTCTGTTGTACACATGAATTATTCCCAATGATCTCTTTCATCTTCTCACATTCATCCACACCCAGATACGATAAATTTGGAAGGCTTGTGACCACGGAAACATCCGGAAGCACTTGTTCCAAATCATTGCACTGATTTATGGTTATTCTGTCTAAATACTTAAATCCTAAATTTTGACCATGATTTTTCCAAATATGCTTCAATTTTGGAAGAGAATACAACTCTAAGGCAAATAGTTCAGACTGCAACTTGTTATCATTTGATTCAAATATCTCTTCTAAGAAGTCGCATCTTTTCACCGTGAGGTGCTTCAAATGTGAGAATAAGTGCATCATGTTGGATGGGATGCAATTCAGTAGCTTGTGACACTTTACAATGTCAAGCCCTATTACTCTTTTGATGTAACCAATAAGCTCTTTATCTACATCTCTAAATGTCTCTAATTTTTGCAACTCCGCCTACAATACACACACAACATACAACATCAAATTAAATTGTCTATATTTAAAACTAATTGAGTAATTCCATATAATGTTCGAGTTGGGAGGCCACATGCATGCGTGTACCTTGTATTTCTCTGAATTATGACAATAATATATTGTCAAATTAAGATCTTCAAGGGTGTGTGTACATATCCAATCCCATAGCAGTTTGTGAAGATTAGGAGCATTTACTATAACATTTCCATAGGGAAAGGTTCTCATATTTGAGCACACTTCAGTTGACAAGAGACTGATATCGTAGTTGTACACCCCTGAACAAAAACACTTCAGCTTCGGTACTTTATGAAACTTCAATTCCTTTAATTCTGGAAATGAAATCTGAACCTTATCATTATTATTGAATCCTACTTCCTCTTCAACGGTGCGTAAAGGGATATCATAGTCATAATCTCCTGAACAAACACATTCCAGCATAGGAAGATCAATAAGTTTCAATTCCTCCAACTTAGGAAATAAAATCTTGACTTTGTTGCCTCCTTCTATACATTCCTCTCCCTTTGTTATTATCTCCTCCACCATTGCACACTTATTAACCTCTAGTATTTTAAGTTGAACAAGGCTTTTGGCCATGGAATGAGAGAGCAAACTCTTCAATTTGTGGCACCGATAAACATCAATATCTTTTAAATTTTGGAAGCTTAAAATCTTGGTAATATTGTGTTTCCATATGTGACTCAATTTTGACAAATTATACAATCGCATCTTCTGCAGTTGATAATGTGTGGTGTCTTCACCTTCTTTCATATCTTCTCCTCTTGATCCAAACACTTCGACTAGTGAATCACAATTACCCAAACTGAGTTCTCTCACATGTTGAAGCATGTGTATCTCATTGTCCGGTATAAGCATCACCAATTCACGAAATTTATTAATATGTATTTCAGAGTTTCTGATGAAGTATCTTTCATTATGTTGTTTTGTCCAGTTCAACTTCCTGAATCCTTGTGATGCCACCTATAAAACATTTCGTTAACATATATTCATGAAATATCACATTACTTTTATTCTAAAAATTGAAGATTAGCTATTTAATTGACTATCTAGATTGCTACAATTAATTATTGATTATAGAAACATTTATTATTTATAATAGATCATCATGAAGGTAATAATTTATCTATGAACACTTGTTCAAAAAAATAATTTATCAATGAATATTTTAGACTTTTAGAGATAAGACTTACAAATGTTTTAAATCCTTGTATAACAACATTGATGTCTTTCTTTTGTGCACAATAGTATCTGAGAGAATCAATCTCTATGGTAAGATCTTCAAGCTCAGGTGTATTAGAAGGTCCTCTTGAAAACATTTCTATATTGGGACAATCTCTAATTTCCACTTTTTGAAATGATGGAAAATCAAGACTAGAGTCACCTTTGAAGAAGGCCTTAAGATTAGGTAGAGTTAAAAGGAGAAGACGTTGCAATGCAGGTATGCTAATCTTATTTGCACTTGCTTCTATTTCTTCTTCATGAGATATTATTTCCTCCATGTTGTCACAATGTCTTACTTCTAGCTTCTGAAGTTGCTTAAGACCACTCAAGGATGAATGAGAGAACAGGATCTTGATTTTGTTGCATGCATCTATGACCAAAGAAGTTAAGTTTGGAAAGAAGGACTCATCTATGAGTGAGTGGTGTCTTAAGCTTATGTTATCTCCAACAGATTCATCCTACAAAATTAAAAAAAATCATTTTGCAATTATAGTACTACACATTTCATTCTTCACTTATTTAAGCAAAGAAATAAAATGTTTAGAGTCCAACAATTGTTGAGAGATTTCTGAAAGTATGTTTATATATGAATAACTTACAAGCTGGTTTTATAATGTTTAGTTAGATCCAACTTAAAAATTGTAAGATTAAATAACAAAAAAATAACTTTCTTACTATTTGGATACCCACCATGTTTTCTCTCTTTCCTCTTCTAGCTATTATGGTCTTTAACTTGTCGCACTCTACAATTCTGATGGTTTTCATGTGTGATAGAATGGTGAAGTTGCATTCTTCATCAGGAAAAAATAATGCATCCAACAAATCGCATTTTACAATGCATATATCTTCTAGAGTTGGCATGTAACTTTTTCCTTTCTTGTTCTTCATCTCAAAAACAAAAGGTATATGATTATGAATTTCTTGTGTCACTGATGCTTCCTGCAAACACAGAAAATATTAATTTAACATCTTGATATTACATAGAAAACTATAGGTATAACATGTGAAAAATATATGCAACGAGATTACATACCTTACTATTTTTCTTACTTGTGTTTCCTTGATGAATAAATTTGGGTATACATGGCATACATCCAACAGAAGACCTTGAGTTGTTTTCTTTGGAACCAACATTATTTGTGTTTGTAGAATTCATGATATTGAGTTTGTCATGCTTTGCATAATTATAGGTTTGTATGAAACATATCTCCAACATAGGACAGTCATCAACTTCAAATTTCATCAAGGATGGACAATCTAACAAAAGTGAATCAGAACAAATACTCACAAGCTTTGGAAGCCTTGAAAGTGATAAATGATGAAGTTTATTGAAACTAATAGTTGTCGTATCTTGTTCATTATTATCATCTTCCTCATCTCTGCTCCAAACCACTATATTTTCAATCAATGCGCAAGACCTAACTTCCAGTTTCTCGAGATTTGTGATTGCTCTTACAATGGCAGAAGTGAATACATGTTTTAAGGAGTCACAATCTGAGATTGTTAGAAATCTCACATTTTGAAAACCTTGCACAGAGCATGGAACAATACCCCACACATATGATAGATTTTTGAGATTTGATATCTCAATTTTTGTTAGTTGAGGAAACAACAAATCATGTTCTTGCAATTTTGGAACTACAACCTTAGATTTCAAATATCCTTCCAAGTCAAACACCACCTCTAAGGAACTACAACCTTTTAACAATATTGTTTCCAATTTTGGAAATTGTTTCATCCAACTAGACGAGAACAATTTGACACTGAATAATTTTTCACCATCCTCAATGTTTGTAGAATCACTTAATTTGGTGGCAACACTCAACTCCTGAAAATGTGTAACAAATCAAATTGATATTAATTGGCCAGTAGAATAAATACTTATATATATAAATACTTATCATTGAATCAATCTATATGATTACTTCAATTAGTTTTCTCTAAATTAAATCTAAGAGTGCTTAGTTCATATCATTGTATCACAGCAACAGCACACTATAAATTAGTGATGCACTTCACACAAAAATTTAGCGATGCAAGTAAAGAAAAATGATAAAAAATTAAAATTATCCTGAGGCGTCTCTCAATAAAATTAAGAAATTGTTAAAATAATAATAAATTAACTTACTTGATTGAGTTCATTCAAATGCATAGTATTGTTTAAGCCAATAAAACTTGGGAGGTATTCTAATTCCAATTTCACCAGATATGAGAAATCAATCATCATTCCCTTGACTTCATGGTGGTCAGGTGTATAGCACATCTCTTTCAAATTTGGTAGATTACTCAAAGACAATGAATGAATTTGAGGAAAATCATTGCAATGAACAGTACCATCTACTAGATACTTCAAATCAGGACATGAGTTAACTCTTAAATCTTTCAAGTATGGACCATCATGAATCAACTGACTCGCAACATTTTTCAACTTTTTCACCTTTCTTATTGTGAGGATTTCACATTTCTTTATCAATTGTGAGATCATCAACATGCTCTTTATAGATTGATAATCTGTAATGTCAATTTGCAATAAATTTGACTCCAGATACTCAGAGCGCTGCAGATTACGATGAGGATAAGGATTCACATAAACCCAAAACTTGTGTATGTTGTTGAACTCCAAATCCTTGACTAAGGTTTCAGTGTCTCTAACTTTCATCTCAACTACCTTTAGTTGATGGGATATTCTTTTCAACTCATTGATCGCAGCATCATTTCTTTTCCAAGGAAAATTGTCCACCCGAAAATAAAGTTCTTCCAATCGAGTCAATCTTATAAAGACATTAGCAGAAATGACATTAAGATAATTGCAATTTGTCAAATCCAATAATCTTAGGATGTTTAGGTTTCCCATTTCAATTGGAAGTTCTTTAACATTAGAGTGTGCAAAACTCAAGACTTCTAAGTGTATAAGTTCCTTACCAATTACAGATATATCTCCAACATCACAGTGTTCTAATTGCAACGTGTGGAGATTGACTGAGGCTTGTGATAGAGATGGCATTTTTGGAATGCACAAATTTTGCATGGATAAAACTCCAAGTACACTCATGCCTTTGAAGAAAAGTTCTGGCCAAGATATTGGTTCCTTGCTTTTTGACCTTAGATGTAAAAGTTTAAGTGTTGGACACTCTAAGCCATTTTCTAACTCATTTGTATCATCCAAGATAAGTGATATTGCATTCATATTATTCAATTCCTCTTCTTTTAGGCTCTTAATGTTGTATTTCACCATATATTTATCTTTTGCATTTTTAGATGCTATTGATAAAACAACATTACGCACAATATCATGCAACTTCACACACCCTGCAACATTGCCATCCAACAACAAGAACTTTCTCTTTAAATCGTCCACCAATGTATGCACTCGATTTCTTGCTTTCCATGATACACTAATGTCTTTAAACAATCCTAAGCCAATTGCATGATGCAATAAACTTTCAATAGGAATGTCAAAATCTTCTGGAAACAATCCACAAAGCATAAGGAAGTGTGTGTGTTCTCTACTTCCTAAGAACTTCAAACTAAGCTCAATACTAGAGTAGACAAGTTTGTCAACATCCAAGAAGGAAGATGATGATTGAAAATTTGTTAATTGTCTAAGTGCGTCTTCCCATGCAGACTTCCTTTTATTGTTCAGTGCTCGTCCAACAGTCACAACTGCAAGGGGTAGGCCACCACATTCTCTTGCAACATCTCTTGCTATTGGATTTATATCTGGTTTGTCTGCAATTTCTCCTGCCATCTCTCGGAATAGAAACCAAGCTTCATCCTTATCCAACACTGAGACTGGAAAATTCACTTTACATCCCATATTTTGGCATACATTTTCTTCCCGTGATGTGAACAATATTTTACAATGTTTGTGGTGTTCTACATTAGGAAGTCCAATACACTCAAAATCAAGAATGTGCCAAACATCATCTAGCACAATTAGGACCCTTTTATCATCTTTACTCAATCTCTGAAGTAATTGCATTGCTCTTCTTTGCAGACTCACATTTTTCATTTCCATACCCAAACCCTCCGCAATTTCAATTTGGATCTTCTCATAATTGATATCTTGGGATACAACGGCCATCGCAACTTCATCAAATAGCTTACTTTTTTCCACTACTTTGATGAGTTCTTTTACCAGTGTGGTTTTCCCCACTCCGCCCATCCCACAAATGCTAATCATTTTGACTTGATCATCCTTGAGTTTCTCTATGACTTGTGTTATAATTTTTTCCCTAGATATTAGGCTTTTAATATCTTTTGTGAAGGTAGATCCAAGTGTTAATGAAGCTTTGGGGTGGGATATATCTTTAAACTTGTTTTTTTCCTCCTTCAAACTTGTAATATGTTCTATGTTTTTTGTAGCTTGCTTTCCTAATGAGTAATTAAACGTTAAATTTGAACATTGTCCACCAAAACATTTCTTGTTCTTGTTCTTCTTATCAGTTATCCATTTTTGCCAGTCATTTTCGGTAGTTGTCACATCCGAGAGCCATTTTCGCACAGTAGGTTCAATTTCATATCCCTTCCTTTCATCAATGTCTACTCTTGTTTGCAGTGCTTGTTTCATCGTTTTCAAGTTCTCAAATTCTTCTTCTAAATTTGTTGTAATTTTTTTGTGTTGTGTCAAATATTTAAAATGCTTAATGGTTGACTCCACAACCAATTCTCCTAACTTTGTTACAGCTTCTTTTCCCAATTCAGTAAGACAATCCATTTTCTTTTACTTGAAATAAACTTATCCCTAAAGAGAAAATAATAGTTTATTAGATATATACATCTTACAAAATACATATAGGTAAAAACTAGAACCATAAATTGTAATTCCATTTCGTTAAAAAGTAGGAGAAATGATTTCATATTCTATGGAACAACACTTAATTTTTTTAATTTTAACTATAGAATAAGATCAAAACTTTGTTGAGTTTATGATACGTTGTCTTAAACATTTTAGAGATCATGTTCTAATTAACTTTGGAAAACAAGAAAAACTTGAACTCTACTTTAGTTTTTTTTTTACTAAAACAAAATTCATTCATTCATTCAAAATCATAAAATACATCATCATATAACACAAATTTAAAATTGCTAAAAATTAAAAAGAATAAATCTGCAAACAAACTCACAGCAATATACTAACATACAACGGCGAAATGCCTACAAATATGACGAAATTAAAGTGTCAGATATACACATGCTTACAGATCTGCAACATTGGGGACGTCAAAATCATGATTTGAATTTGCTCTCGATCAGATATAATCTGAGAATTTGAACCGAACAAACAACGGGAAAACAAAAAAGCGCCGCACCAAAACGACGAACAACCAAACGTCGCACTGAAAGAAGACGAAATCACAAAAGGGAAAAACTAAATAGATGTGAAAATCAAGCGCCGCACCAAAACGACGAACAACCAAACATCGCACTGAAAGAAGACGACGAACAACCAAACGTCGCACTAAAAAACGACGAAATCACAAAAGAGAAAAACTAAATAAATGTGAAAATCACTTATTTTAATTAAAGGAAAGAAAAAAACGATTTAGAAGGGTGATTTCGGATCAAAAATTGACCCTAAAATCATCCCCCTTAGATGAAGAAAAAATATTAAATGACTAGTTTAAAAGTGGAGGGGGGGCGGCTGCTGTAGCTTATTGCTTAAAAACGCGGATGCATATATACCTAACTTCTCAGAATTTGATGGTTTTTTTTTGTCAAGCTTATGCTTGGGAGGTTAATTTTAGTATTTTGTTTGGTTCAGTCGAGAGGAGGGATTTTAATACAAATTTAATTTATTCAACTTTGTAAAACTGACTTGTAAGATGACGGTTGTTTCTGACTTATAAATACATATTTAGGTCATCTCATATTTGATGTGTTACTTCTTTCTTAACACACCTTCTCGCGCCCAACACTATTGGGCTTGGAGCGCGGATATAAAGGGAGGAGGATCCGTTTAGAAACTGATTGCAGGCGGCCAGACGAAGTGATCCAGCGAATCGTGAATAGACTCTGATACCCAACTGTATGTTGTTGAATAATGTTTGTGTAGCAGGGCAACCTTCACCTTATAAGCTGGTTTTGTGAGGTTGAGTTAGGCCCAACTCTCATTTCTAAGATGGTATCAAACTGACTTGTAAAGTAAAGGTTGCCTCTCTAAACACATATTCAGGCCATCTTGTAACCGATGTGGAACTTTTTTCTTAATCAAATGATAAAAAAGGTGACTGTTGAGTCTTTGGTATTGGCTGCATTTTTGGTTGATAAACCATTGTGACAGGATGTTGGACAAAGTGCTTTGACACTTGCAACATACTGGTCCGCAAATATAAGTACACATAAGTTTGTGTGGAAAACGCGCACCCTAAGAAAACATACAGTTCGAGTTCTAGATCCCGAATTGGTGCCTCAATCCACCCGAAGTTTGTGCGGAAACTTTGCACCAGTTCGGGTTCTAGATCCTGAACTGGTGTCTATATCCCCCAAAACTCTGCACAAACTTCATGTTCTACATCCCGAACCTTAGTTCGGGATCTACGTTTCGAATTTTGCTTAATACTTCTTAAGAGCAAAAACGGTAGATTTTTTTGAAACAAAGCAAAAACGGTAGTTAAGAGGGAGAAAGAGAATGATGGAGGATGGGTAGAGAAAATTTCAAAAATCAGAGAAGTTGGGACATACACTCTCAACAACACGAGAGTCACTTATAGCTGATTGCTAATGATAAAAGTAAAAATTGTGTAATGATATAACGGTTATGATTAAAGAATTAATTAGTCAACAGTGTGCGTTTGATCTGTTTAGATAGGACAATTTTTGTTGTACTCTGTTTGATTTAAAAATTAGTTATGAGACTGGACAAAATAGGTAGCAAGGGACAAGACAAAATCAAGAATTTTTGTCATTCACTAAACCACAAGAAAACTTTTTGTCTATAGTACAACTATAAAAAATACAAAAATACCGTTTTTATTTTCCAATATAAAAAATATTATCTCTCTTTAATATAATTTTGTCATATCCTATACTATATTTTTTTCTGTCTTGTATTAACTCGTTCTATCTAGTACTTACTATTTTGCGAATCAACCCGTAATTTTTAGATTAACAGGCGACTAAGTGTATATGAATTAAATAATAAAATTATAGTAAAGACGAATTGAAAAGACCCAAAGTACTTAATATTGAAGAAATGGAATACAATACGTGAGGATGAAGAAAATAAATAAGAGAACATGAGAAATCAGCAATAAGTAATATCAGATTTTTAGTAAGAAATAAAGAATATTGTAACATCTTACCGGAAGGAGCACTTGAAGAGAATCTTCGAAACAATGGATGCTGACTTCTGAGCTGATTATAACGAACGATTATTACAGTTGTAGACAACTGGTATGCACAAGAAATTACAAAAGTTTAGATTAAACTGGAAGGTAAGTTTATGATGAAATTAAATAAATTATTAAATAATAACAAACACTTACCAATTAGAATATATAGTTGCTTCAAAGAAAATGGACTTAAAGAATGTATATATTACAGAAATTCAGAACAATGAATAATAATAATATAACACAAGGGTGAAGAAGATAAGATAAAAGGGGAGATGCTATATATAATAAACATATAAAAAGCTTAATCAGATTCCAATACTTTGTCCAACACAAAAGCAAACTATGGCCAAAGAAAAAGATCAGATGCATGCCCCAACAATTATGTGAAAGAAACCAAATAATGTTCTTTTGTTCTTCGCATTTGCTTCAAGAAAAGAAAGCATATTTTTGTTTCTTATTACCGTATAAAATTAAAATGAAAAGGAAGTAGATGTTATTTTTGCATATTACAAATTAATAAAAGAAAGAACATATTTGTAAATTTTTGCATTTTAAAAGAAAGCATATTTTTAATTTTACACTAAAAGAAAGCATGTATTTGCTATGTTTTGCAAGTTATTCTTATTCTTTTAGTGTAAAATGTTGAAGCATATAATACAGTAATACATATAAAAAAGATTTTGCATTACAAAGAGCTTTTTCATATTAGTTGGCTTAAACCTGCAAAAATTTGTAATAGACCAGAGACATGAATCCTCTGTGTCATGGTTGTAATGTTATTAAAATTTTCCCATTTCATTCGTCTTTGGGACATAGCAATTTGTGCTAGCAATTTGTGCAGTAAAACTCCTACAATAAGAGTAAATCAAGATAATAAACACATGTTGAAATCTTCAATTTTGGAATCAAAACTGTGTCATGAATTGAAGAAAAAATAGTCCTAAAAAATATAATAGGTGTTATAGGCAAGATAGTACACAAACCTCAGATTAATACTCTCATTGAACTTGTTCCTCATGAGCTACAAAACACGCAGAAGTGCGACTCGATATGTATGTGTACATCTGAATGTTCAAAAGTGATGGTAACAAATTAAATATCAATCTCCTAATCAATGCCTTGCAATATTGAGACAGGTAAAACCAAATATGAGAAAAGGATGAAGTAGAAAACTTCAAAGATAATTTCAAATAGTAGATTTTCAACAAAGAGTTAAGTCATTTTTGAGACATGAAGAATTTAACAATCTTTTATCAATATCTCAAATGGTTTACTCACTTAACTTAACCCAAGAGTAAGAGTAGTGGTAACAAATTAGGCAAAACAGTATACAGTAAAAACTCTATAAATTAATAGAGTCAGGACTGGAGAAATTTATTAATTTAGAGAGTTATTAATTTATCGATAAATTAATAATTATTAATTTAAAGAGTTTTTAATGACTTATGGCGTTACACGAAAGAAGCACTTATGGCGTCAAACACTTTTCACAACTTTATGATACAATACAAAAATACAACACCTGAGCTATTGGATGCAATAAGAAAAGTTAGAGATGAACTCCAAATGGACTTGAACTTTAAAGGAAAACAGACAACTATTAAATCATATTTTAATAGAGTGTAATATATTTTTTTTTTCAGTTTCTATGAATTATTAATTTATGATTTTCTTGGGACCGAAAATTACAAAGGGATCTCCCGAGAAATTATTATCTTATTATTTTATCGATTTTTTCAATTTTTTACACTGACCCAAGTCGGGACCGGACAACTTTATTATTTTAGAGAGTTTATTAATTTACCGAGTATTAATTTAAAGAGATTCTATTGTAAATTGGGAAGATGAAAATAGTGAGAATGATTGTGGGGCTCACCCACCAGGAGAAACACAAAACCAGAGCAAAAGAAGTACATGTTTGTTGGCGATGGAACTCATACATTAACTTACTTAAGCGAATAAGTTATAAAATGATTGAATTTTTAGGGTTTAATAAAATTAGCTTTTATAATTAGCTTTTTTTATAAGTATATAATATAATAAAATTACATTAAAAATATATGTTCAATTTTTTTTAATTAAGATGATAGGGTAATATTCTCTCTTGTAACCAAAAAAAAATATGATAGGGTAATATTCAAAAAGTTGATAAGTTATAACTTTTGAGGTATAAGTATAATTTAATTAGTTTATCAAAATAAGCTATAAACGAGTAAAAACTAAGATATAAGCTCGTGGGTTATCAAACAGGTCTTTTTAATTATATAAACTTATAAGTTGGAAAATATGTTGTATTAGAAGTCTCATATTAGATAGATAACATTATTTATAAGGATATTGCAAACTCCAACCCCCAAATTAACTTTTGTAGTTGAGTATATGTATCTTAATGTGAGTTTTTTTTGTCAAATAGTTTAGTGGGTAGAATTCTGTTGAGTGTAATGCATACTGTTACAGTTGCTTGTAACACAAGAAAGTGGAATTTGTGTGAAATTCAAGTGTCAAGTGTTGGTGGCTTAGCGAGCAATTCATGGCTAAGCGAGGATAGCAGTTTTAGATTTTTCTGTTATTGGATAAGCTAGTGACAGCCACTACAAGAAAAATAGTGTGTACCCACGGCCTTTTTTTCCATTACCCACGGCTTAACCTTAAGTATATGAGATTTACCCACGGCATACCCACGGCATGGGTCCGTGGCATTTTCCCTCGTTGGTAATACGCTACCCAGGAAAATGCCGTGGGTAAGCTTACCCACACAATACCCACGGCCTAGTCCACGTTAATACTCCAGGCTTAGCCGTGACTAATACCCACGGCATTACCATCTGTATATCTTTCTCACGGCTTTACCATGGAAACCTTTAGGAGAGGTTTAGGCTAGCATATCTACGGCATTGCCGTGGGTAATGTCAATTTTATTTTATTTTTACTTTCTTAACCTGTTAGTAACTTTGGCCTATTGCAAAGAGTTAACTTCAATTACTTTCATCCAACAGCAGAAACAATTCCAAACAAACTAAACAATATCTAAATTTAAAACTAATTAAATTGAGTTATCAAAAGATCATTCTCAAACTAAAATGTAGTGTTAACAAAAATTGACACTATTATAAGTGTCAAAATAAGCATATTAGAAAATGGCAATTTGGACAAAAGATGTAGCCATAAGTCTAAGTTTAATAAGTCATAAACATAATAACAAAATGCACCATTAATAATCTAAGCATAAGATGAAGTCATAATAACAACACACACTAAATATCAATTTTCCTCGTTGTCATTGTCACTAAAACTATCAGACCCATCCTCGGATCCATCTTCGGACCCATCCTCGGACTCATCCTCATCATAATCTGGATGACGACGTCGACGACGTGAGGCCTCAGACTCGGCCTGCATGGCAGCTACACTATTTGTCAACGCCATCAGCTGCCTCTGAAACTCTGCAGCTTCCTTTTGTCGCTGAAGCTCTGCTTTCCTAAGCTCCTCCCTTGTATTTCGAACCTCATCCTCTGCTGCCTTTGCTCGCTCCTCAAGTGTGGCCAACTGTGTTACCATCTCGTGAGAATAGTGGGATGAAACTTGGCTGCAACCCATAGATGGAACAGTATCTGGAGCGAGACTTGAAACACCTGGTCTATAAAGAGATGACCTATCTCCAACACCATAGAGACGTCCTCAATTTTTTCCCCCAGCTGATTGGGCCCACAGATTTAAGCGAGTCGCAGAGTCGACTATTTGGGAGCCACTCTCATCTGCACCTTCTGAGGCCTGATTCAACTTAAGCTTAAATTTTTCCTGTTCAAAATAAAATAAAATAAAAAACAATGTAAATGCTACACTACTAATATTAAAACCAAACAAAAAATGAATGAATCAATGCTTTAATTTTTCTTACATAAGTCTTTTTAGATCTATCATCAATCCAAGATTTGTCCGTCTTACGAGTGTGAGTTCTTAGGAAGACCTCGTCCACTGTGGGTTCTCTACCCAACTGTTCAGCCTTTCATAAACATAAAAATAAGACAATCTTTAATTTTGTGCCAAGCACTTTAATGTTGTAAAGGTACATGGAAAAACATCAGTCCAGAGCAATTAACATAGTAGTCAATATTAGTTTATCTTAACATAGCAGTCAAGTGCATATCACAACTATCATAACAATTTGCTTAACCAAGCAGTCCAGTACAGAGCAATTATCATTAGTACAAAGCATCAATATTAGTTTGTCTTAACACAGCAGTAAAGTACGTATCACAACTATAATAACAGTTCAACATTTTAATGGCAAATCGATTCAATTTAAGTTTTAGAATGTGTACAAGGAAAAACATACCATCCGTAAGGTATGCTCAGTGAAAGTTATTGATCCGCCAGTATGGACAGAACCACCCGTAGCAGAAGCACGATTTTTCTTATTTCGCCGTGATATCGCTTTATAGGCTGGCTTCTTCAACTCAATATCAAGCTTTTTCCAAACATCCTCACCTATCCAAGATGGGCGTTCGCCCTTGTCCCTCGCTTCCTTGTACATCTCAGAAAGACGCCTTGAGCCTTTAGATTCAAAGTTTTTCTTAATTTGATAATCATGTTCAGGCAGCCAAGCAACATATATTACATTTTGACAAAATTAGAATATATTCATTAATATTCACTATAAATGAAATTGGTTAACAAAAAATATATTATAATCTTAATCTTACTCCAAATTTTTGATACCACAAGGTCACTATTTTTGGAGGAATATCTGACCATTTTGCATGCGCATCATCATGTTTTTCTTGAATTGTTTTGGTTAGGGCCCTGGAAGCCACTCTACAAGGTGCAAATCTGAAACAATTTAAAAGTAACATGTAAAATATATTATAGAAGTATACTATGCAACAATGACAAGTCAAAATATATTAGTTCCATACCCTCTGCCATCTGGACGAATCATTGGTCTCCCATCGCTCGCCTTCTCATGGATATGACTAGAGCATCGTGAACCCTGTGTTCTATCACCACTACCAACATGTATTGGAGGTGGTAGATTGGCTGAAAGAGGAGAATGTCGCGACGAAACAGAAGTCAACGGCTGTGATGGAGAATGATTAGTAGTCGGGGTTGGAGATATGTGGTCCTGCCTAGAAGGATGTTCTGTGTTATGTGGTACAAAACCTGGTGTAGGCATCATCCTTATAACTTGATCAGATCGATGCATTTCATTCGTCTCACCTAATGGAGGCATTTCAACTTGTTGCCTAACCGACTGTGGGGCTGGTGCAGTGGAATTGGCATCCAATTGCAAAGGAGCAACTCTTACCTGTTGAGCTACTTGTGTAACCATATGCGGTAAAATCACATGACTCTTCTTCAAACGATTCTTCTTCAAAGAAATCTTCTTGACCTTAAGCTTTTCTTTTGTAGTCATCTATAGAAAATGATAAAAAAAAAAAAAAAAAGGCAGTAGAATTAATCATCTATCAATTTGCAACAAAAAAATAACAATTGGTAGCATTGAAAAAGAAACAATTCATACAAAAGATAAAACTAAAACATTAGAGACCACATTGAAACATAAATGAGGACAATACATGAAAAAAAAAGAAAAAAAAAAGTAAATGACAAATGTAAGTAAGTTGTTACTTAACTAATCCATATTTCACATCGAACAATATAAGTTTACATTATCACATAAAAGAACTAGATGACTAACATTGTTACATGAGAGAATCCTAACTAAATATGGCCCAAAATTCAAAAAACAAAATTCTGAAAATTAGAGATCAAAGTTAATATCGATTCAAGCATCATCCTCATTATTTTAAGTTTGCATTAAATCTAAGTCTTCATCACTATCTGTTTCATCATGCAAACCATCTATTTGTTCAATTTCATTTAGTTGTTCAACATGTGTCATATCTTCATTTTGATAAGGTATGTTCTCTTCAATGTCGTCCACCTCTACACGACCCCTAGGCTTTGTTTTTATCACTGCACACCAACCACGTTTGTCTCTTCACATTTCTGGATAAGGTACATAATACACTTGTCTAGCCTTCTGTGCAATTATGAATGGATCATATAAATCATACTCCCTATTCATCTTGATATCTACAATATCATAATGTGGATGAACTTTTGTTCCTCTTTTTTGTTTAGGATCAAACCATCGACAATAAAACAAGGCTATCTTGTGAGGGAAATTATGATATTGTAGCTCGAAGATATTTTGGATGACTCCATAAAAATCATCTTCTCCTCCTCCAATACACCCCTTCACATAAACCCCACTGTTAGTGGTTTTCTTGCCTTCAGCCCATGCTTCTGTGTGAAATTTGTACCCGTTAATGAAATATTTGTGCCAACTTATGACCTTTGACTCCGGACCCCAAGCTAATGATATCAAGTTGGGATCAGTCACACCATTCGCCTCATTGGTAGCCTATACAAATAAGATATCAACAATATCTAGGTGAGTTTTAATTTATATGCATCAAATTTTTAATCCAGTACTTTGATAAGGCACTTACATATGCCCGAAACCATTCTGGAAATTCTCCATGTATACGAGCTTGGGATGCAGGATCTTCTTCATTAATGGAGTTATAATGAAAAAAAGCACTGACAATAAAGAGAGAATTGTTACAACATATATTTGGTAAACATATTTAGTGTGTTTACGAACTACTCACTCAATATATGGTTTGACCTCGTTGCAATTGATGAGGATATGCACATGAGCAGATCTCTTTTCAATATCACTTAACCAATGTGTTTGAGGCTTCCCACTAGGACGTCCTAGTTGATTGCTAATTGAGAGTGTTGTTGTGACAACATCGTTCAATCTAGCAGCTTCATTACGTTGATTTCTAGCATACAAGGAGACTGTTTTAAAATAGTGGGAGCAAAAATATGTTGTCTCTCGTTGTAAGTATGACATACATATTGAGCCTTCCACTCTAGCCTTGTTTTTCACCGTGCGCTTATAATCACCCATCATTCTAGGAAAATAATGAGAGTGGTAGCTTAATGGGCATGGAAATATTAGGAAGAAAAATTAGTCATTAATGGTGTATACAAAATACCTTTCAAATGGATACATCCATCGATATTGAACTGGACCACCAAGCTTTGCCTCATATGGAAGGTGAACTGGGAGATGCTCCATTGAATTAAAGAATCCTGGTGGGAAGATTCTTTCAAGTTTGTATATGATAAATGGAATGTTTGCACACAATTTAATTAATTCATCCTCCCTTAAGGTATTGCTGCACAAACTCTTAAAGAATTGACTTAATTCTGTTAGTGGTTTCCACACAAAGTCAGGCAATGAACTAAATGCAAATGGTAGTAAGCACTCCATAAACACGTGACAATCATGGCTTTTCATGCCGTGCATTGTTCCTGTATTAACATTTGCACATCTGGCCAAGTTTGAAGCATACCCATCAGGCATCTTAAGCTCCTTAATCCATTCACAAACTTTTTTTGCCTCTTTCGAAGAAAAACAATAATTTGCCTTAGGTTTTGTGGTCTTTCCATTATCATGTGTAACCAACTCCAAGTCGCTACGCTAACAAATGATGGTTATGTCCTTTCTAGCTTTATCATCGTCCTTTGTCTTGTTTTTGACATTCATGACAGTGTTAAACACATTATCGAAGAAATTTTTCTCAATGTGCATCACATCTAAATTGTGCCTTAGTAAATTATCTTTCCAATATGGAAGATCCCAAAATATACTTCGTTTTATCCAATTATGTTTTTCTCCATATCCAGGCAATTTAGAAACTGGACCATCTACCACCCGTGGAATATTGTGAATCAACCTAAGTATTTTTTCCCCTGTCAATATAGGAGGAGGGTCATCCTTCACAACCCTATCTTTTGTGAACCCTTTTTTACTTTTGCGGAAGGCATGGTTATGCGGTAGGAATCGACGATGAGAATCAAACCATGAGTTTTTGCCACCGTTCACCAAGGTAAAAGCTTTATTGCCATCCATACACACCGGACATGCTAACTTACCTTGAGTACTCCATCCAGATAACTTGCTATAAGCGGGAAAATCATTGATTGTCCACATTAAGGTTGCCCTCATTACAAAGTTTTGTTTCTTGAAGATATCATAAGTCAAAGCCCCTTGACTCCACAATTGTTTAAGCTCGTCTATCAAAGGTTGCAAGTATACATCAATGTTTGCTTTTGGGTTAGATGGTCCAGGTATGATACAAGTCAAAAACATAAATGGTTTAGTCATGCACATTTCAGGGGGTAGATTATAGGCCAACAAGAATATGGAGATGACGATGCTTGAATGTAAGGTGTGAAACCATCGGAACATAATCCAAGCCTTACATTTCTTGGTTCACTTGCAAAGTCTGGATACATGGCATCAAAATGCTTCCAAGCTTCCCCATCAGAAGGATGGCGTAAAACGCCTGTACTTGGTCTATTATGATGCCATACCATTTTGGCTGAAGTTTCTGCTGATGCATATAATCTTTTCAACCTAGGAGTTATTGGCATGTAGAACATTCTCTTAGCTGGAATGTCTTTGTAGTTACCTATCCCAGTCTTACGAGGAAGATATCTTGGTTCATGACAAAATCTACACTCTTGATCTGCACTATTATCTTTGTAAAACAACATGCACCCGTTAGGACAACAATCAATTTTCTCAGATTTCAATCCTAGCATGGACACCAATTTTTCCGCTTGGTAAAATTTTTTTGGTAATAAATCCTTTGAAGGACACACATCTATAAGCATGCTAGCAATGAAATCAAGACACTTTTGAGGAATATTCCAATTTGTTTTGCACGCCATAAGTTTCACAGACATTGAAAGTTTTGAATCAGAAGCCCCCTCATATAAAGGTCGATTTGCAGTAGTTAGCAAATCATAAAAGTCTTGATCAACATCATTTGGGGGTTCTTCATTAATCTCTTCCTCATTGTCCTCATCACCCATACTTTGGAAGTCATGTGTTGAGTGATCAAATGCATCCTCGACCATATCTTGCATTAACGTAAATGGATCATCATTATCCATATGCCCACTATTGCTTGGAATATTTTTTGGGTCGATACATGGGATTTCTTCGCCATGATTAGTCCAATACAAATAATTTGGTTGGAACCCATACTTATACAAGTGAACTTTGACTCTACATGCAGACTGTATACGCCTACACATGCACTTGTCACAAGGACATCTGATTCCACCATCGCTTACAAACTGAGGTCGACTTTCTACCTTACGTATAAACTCTTTAACACCGGCTATAAAGGCGGGTTTCAACCCCCCTCTACGAGGGTTAAGTCTATCATATACCCAACTACGATCAGGTGGATAGCGATTCATTTTCAAAAGAAGTTCCTGAATAGGAAAATAGCTCACAAGAATTCAAAACAAGCGAATAAAGTAGTACTACATTCTACACATCCAGAATCAATTGTAACACCTCTAGAATTGAAACCAAACATACACTATATCTTAAAATTTCAACGATAATTAAGAGCATATTATTAGGGAAGCCACGTGATATATGTGAATAATTAAACTTTACACTTCATAAATAAACAAACAGTTGTACATGAATTATAATAATATGAGAAATATGATGAGATACAGAGTTACAGACACTACATCACATGCTATGCTATATTGCTATGTATAAAGCAGCACATAATTTATACAAGGTAAAATCTCACTTTCAATTTCATCCGCAAATTTTATTGAAAACTTCTAATTTAGGAATTCTGATATATAGTACAAAAAATATTATACAACCAAGACAGTAGGGTATATATGTTTGGATTGATTAATTTGATTAAAATCATTGATGGAATAAGCATCCATAAATCATCATTATCATTAATTATTATAACAACAACCTTAAACTTATCATAAGCATGTTTGAAAGTGTGTTAAAACGGCGAGTACAGAAACCAAGGAGAAAAAAAGGTAGAAAGAGTGTGAAACAAAACATGATAAATAGAATGGAGGACAAATACCAAAGAACAGAACAAAACAGTGTAAGACATTAAAAATAAGGATTTTTATGATCAAATTTCTTGTGAGATTGATACTAACTAAATTAGTAGTACTACATTCCAAACCATGCTAATGTAACATCGCAACAAATTATAAAGTTACTACTTTTGATACTAACAAAGACAAGTTGATGCAAAATAACACAATGAAATATTTTTTTTATCCAAGATAGCAGCCCCTGATTTCTTTAAAATGGTGGTTTCCTTGTTACTACATTATCATATTCAAGCAGCAATTATTATTAGAACGAAGTGAAAATTCAGCATAACCACAACTTTAAACAATCACATGCTAACAAACAAGAGAAAAACAATGAAAACACAAGCCACAGCTAAGACAACAACACCACCGCCAAAGGGCCTCACGCCCAAACCCACAACAATAGCCCCCACACTAAACAGCGGCGCAAAAACACCTCCGACAGAGGGCAAAAACCAACAGCAGAGCAATAACAAATCCAAGTTACACAACAAAGTAACATCAAATCTAATAAAATAACAATAAAGTAACATAAAATCCTAAAAAATTTCAAGTTTCCAAGATCTTAGCTTGTACCACAAATAATCCAAGTTTATGACACAACATAACTAAGAAGAAAAATTCCCAACAACAACAAAGTAACTACGAAGCAAAATTTCCAAGTTCCCCTACACAATAGCATAATTCCAACAAAGTAACTAAGACCAAATCCCATAAAATTTTAAGTTTTCCAACAACAACAAAGTTGATTCTCAACTTCACACAACAAGATTATATCATTCAAGTAGAAAAATAAGAAGATTGAGAAGTAAGGATTAAACTCACAGTTGAGAGGGAAGAACAAAGAGCTCACTGGTGCCGCTGAGAATGACTTCGTAGGTAGCCAGAGATTAGTGGCTCGCCGGATTGGAGAATGAGAATGAGATGGTCTTCGTGTAGATGAGATTTGAGAGTGAGTGGGTAGAGAAAATTGGTCTCTGAGAAACATATGAGAAAAGGGAATGAAAAGGTAAAGTTAAAACAATGAGATAAAAAAAAATAATAATAATAATAATAATAATCACATTTAATATGTATAGACGGAAATGCCGTGGGTAGAGAAAATTACTTTTTACCTTTACATACGGTCATGCCGCGGGAAGCATTAAAAAATAAATTAAATTAAATTTTATTATTACATACGGATATGCCGTGGGTACAAAAGTTGTATTTTTTATTACACACAGATGTGCCGTGGGTAATAAAAAGTAGATTTGGCGCCCAGATTTTCTTTGGGTGGGAACTCCGTTTTCGTGAACAAAATTGAGTGGGAAGGAATAGTTTTCTTATTTTAGCTATACCCACGGAAAAGAGCCCTGGGTAAAAAAGCCCTGGGTATATAAAACTTTTCTTGTAGTGAGCTTAGTTTGTTAAGATTGTTTTATTTTATTTTATTTTATTTTATTTGTTTTAGATAAGTTTGTTACTTTATCTTAGGAGTTAGTTATTTGATTATGTGTATCACAAATTCTCCTATATATATAGTGATCTAGTGAATCAATGTAATCAAGTGAAAAGTGCTAAGTGTGATTAAGTGCTAAGTGAATAAAGTGCTAAAGTGTTAAGTGATATTCTTTCTCCTCTCATTCTTTCCCTATAGTTTACTTTGTTCAACATTACCTTGCTGCGCGCGTGTGTGTGTTGCTTCTGAGATCAATCTCAGAACGATCCTGATTAACTATATTGTGTTCTAACATCTGGTATCCAGAGCTCCGGTTGCGATCATGGCAAACGTGCAATTGGGATCAAATTCTGGCAATCTTCCTGGTAATCTTCCAATCTTAACGACGAAGAATTACGATAATTGGTGCAAACAGATGAAGGTGGTGTTTGGATTCCAAGAAGTGTGGGATCTTGTGACTACAGGGATTACTCCATTGGTTGAAGGTGCAACTGATGCGCAGAGATTAGCATTCAATGTTACAAAAGTTAGAGATTGCAAAGCCTTGTTCATCATTCATCAAAGTGTGAGTCCAGATAACTTTGAGAAGGTTAGCGATGCTGAAACGTCTAAAGAAGCATGGGATAATCTTGCTAAAGCTTATGGTGGTGAGAACAAAGCAAAGAAAGTGAGGTTACAAACTCACAAGAGACAATATGAATTGCTGCAGATGGAAGAAAAAGAGAGCATTGGTGATTTCATCACAAGAGTCACCAAGTTAGTACATGCTATGAAAGACTGTGGTGAAACACTTACCACCAAGTCAGTGGTTGAGAAGATACTGAGATCTCTCACACCAAGATTTGATATTGTTGTTGCAATAGAAGAATCTAAAGATCTTGAAAACGTCACTATAGATGAAATTCAAGGTACTTTAGAAGCTCATGAACAAAAATTGAATGAAAGATCAGAGAAGCCTAAGAGTGAAGTGGCATTGCAGGCTCAATACAACAATAAAGATAGGAAGGGAAAGGGTAAGGGTAAGTGGTCTGGAAATAAAGGAAGAGGTGGTTATCATAACAATAACCACAGAGACACTCCTGAAAGCAGTAATACAAATCAGAGAAGTGGTGGTCAAAGAGGTGGTTTCAATGGAAATCATAGAGGAAGAAATAGTAGCAGAGGGAGAGGTGGAAGAAAGGGATTTGACAAGAGTAACATTCAGTGTTATAATTGTCAAAATTATGGTCACTTTGCTGATGAGTGTCCTGCCAAGAAAGAGAATCTTGATGAGGAAGCAAAGATGGCAAAGCATGATGATGATGAACCTGTTGTACTCATGGTGACTACCCAAGAAGAGAAGAGTTGTGGTGACAATTGGTATTTGGACTCTGGTTGTTCAACACATATGACTGGAAGAAAAGATTGGTTCACACGTTTCAATCACTCCCACAGAAATAGGGTAAAATTTGCAAATGAAAGCACACTAATGGCAGAAGGAGTTGGTGATGTGTGTATCAGAAACAAAAGTGGTGAACAATCCATGATCACTGGTGTATTGTACATTCCAGGTATGAAGTGTAATCTACTCAGTATTGGTCAACTATTAGAGAAGGATTATAAGGTGTCTATTGAGGATAAGATGCTGAAAGTAATGACTGCTAGTGGAAAGTTAGTTTTGAAAGCTCCAATGTCTAGAAACAGGACTTTCAAAATTGAACTCAATGTGATGGAGCACAAGTGTCTAGCTACTGCTGTGAACAGAGATGAGTGGACATGGCATTATAGATTTGGTCATCTCAACTTTAGAGACCTAAATCTATTACAGAGGAAGGGTATGGTGACTGGTTTACCACACATTCAATTACCTAGTGAAGTGTGTGAAGAATGTGTAGAATCAAAACAACATAGAGGCAGTTTCAACAAGGATGTGATGACTAAATCAAAACATCTACTGCAAGTGGTGTATTCTGATGTGTGTGGCCCTATGCAAGTCAATTCCACAGCAGGGAATAGATACTTCATAACTTTCATTGATGACTATAGGAGGAAGTTATGGACTTATCTAATTCAGAAGAAGAGTGAAGTGTTTGATGTGTTCAAGAAATTCTTGACAATGGCTAAGAAACAAAGTGATAAAAGTTTGAAAGTGCTCAGAACTGATGGTGGAGGTGAGTATGTATCTAGTGAATTTGCTGCTTACTGTGAATCAAAAGGCATAATTCATGAAGTGATTCCACCATACACTCCACAACAGAATGGCAGTGCAGAGAGAAAGAACAGAACCATTATGAATATGGTCAGATCCATGCTGAAAGGTAAACACTTACCTAAAGAGTTATGGGGTGAAGCTGTAGCAACTGCTACATACATTCTCAATAGATGTCCAACAAAGAGGTTGAATGGAATTACACCAGAAGAGTGTTGGTCAGGGAATAAGCCAAATATAAGCCATTTTAAAGTGTTTGGTTCTCTAGCTTATAGCCATATTCCTGATCAGTTAAGGAAGAAACTTGATGACAAAGGTGAGCAAATGATACTTGTAGGGTATCATCACACTGGTGGCTATAGACTCTATGATCCTATCAACAAAACAATAGTGATCAGTAGAGTTGTAATTGTTGATGAGATGAAAGAATGGGACTGGAGCAATAATCAGAAAAGAGATACAGTCAGTGTCTTGTTGGAAGATGTTCAAACAACTCCAACAGAAGCAGAAGGTAGTGGTGTGAGAAGATCAACAAGACCTAGAAACTTGCCATCTAGGCTTGATAACTGTGTGATTACACCAGACAATCAAGTTACAGAAGAAGGAGAGATAGTGCACTTAGCTTTCAATGCAGAAGCTGAACCAGTGAATTTTGAATCAGCAATGAAGGATTCAAAATGGTTAAGTGCTATGAAAGAGGAACTTGATTCAATTGAAAGCAACAAGACATGGGAATTAGTTGATCTTCCAAGTGATAAGAAGGCAATTGGAGTCAAATGGGTTTACAAAGTAAAATTGAACTCCAAAGGTGAAATTACAAGGCATAAGGCAAGACTAGTGGTGAAGGGATTTCTTCAGAAAGAAGGAATTGATTTTGATGAAGTATTTGCCTCAGTAGCAAGAATAGAGACTATAAGGTTAGTAACTGCTATTGCTAATCATAACAACTGGTCTATGCATCAAATGAATGTAAAATGTGCATTCTTGAATGGCCCTTTAGAAGAAGAAGTATATGTAGTGCAGCCACCTGGTTTTAGTGTGAAGGGTAGTGAAACTAAAGTGTATAAGTTGAAGAAAACACTGTATGGGCTTAAGCAAGCTCCCAGAGCATGGAACAAAAGAATAGATAAATTTCTAAATGAAATTGGCTTCAGCAAATGTGTGTCTGAGCATGGAGTTTGGTTAAACAATTTGATGAATGAACTATGTGATGTGAAGAGTAGCAATGTGGTTATCAAAGTGGATAACATGTCTGCAATAAACCTAGCCAAGAATCCAGTGGCTCATGGTAGAAGTAAACATATAGAGATGAGATTTCACTACTTGAGAGAGCAAGTCAGCAAAGGAACACTCACTCTAGAGCATTGCAAAAGTGAATTGCAATTGGCAGACATTTTCACAAAAGCTACACAAGTAGAAGTGTTCAAGAGACTTAGAGATTTGATGGGCGTGACAAGCACTGCAATTATGCATTAAGGGGGTGTGTTGAGTGTAATGCATATTGTTACAGTTGCTTGTAACACAAGAAAGTGGAATTTGTGTGAAATTCAAGTGTCAAGTGTTGGTGGCTTAGCGAGCAATTCATGGCTAAGTGAGGATAGCAGTTTTAGATTTTTCTGTTATTGGATAAGCTAGTGACAGCTTAGTTTGTTAAGATTGTTTTATTTTATTTTATTTTATTTTATTTGTTTTAGATAAGTTTGTTACTTTATCTTAGGAGTTAGTTATGTGATTATGTGTATCACAAATTCTCCTATATATATAGTGATCTAGTGAATCAATGTAATCAAGTGAAAAGTGCTAAGTGAAAAGTGCTAAGTGTGATTAAGTGCTAAGTGAATAAGGTGCTAAAGTGTTAAGTGATATTCTTTCTCCTCTCATTCTTTCCCTATAGTTTACTTTGTTCAACATTACCTTGCTGCGCGCGTGTGTGTGTTGCTTCTGAGATCAATCTCAGAACGATCCTGATTAACTATATTGTGTTCTAACAAATTCTACCCACTAAAATAAGTAGATGTAACATGATTCGAAACACCGACCCATGCACTTTACATACAATGTCTCTACCACTTCACTGAAAAAACACATAGCTTTTTTTTTATCTTGATTCAAAATGTAAAACAATTTAACTATCTATTATAGCTTTTGTCAAAAAAAAAAAAAAACTATCTATTATAGCTAGAATATTTAGTCAAGTGACCGTGTCATGAAAACATTTTACTTTCAATATAAAAATTGGACTGTTGGCAATTATTTAAGACTGCCATTATTGGCATTAAACATGTTTACTTATAGATTTTGGGTTTCGCTAAAAATAAAGAAGAAAAATACTAGAGGATTTTAGTCTTTTATGTTGAGCTCTCCTTTTGGACCAGTTGAAGGAGGATTATGATCAAAAATAAAGTTGAGTGTAGTATCGTATAACGGAGTGTCGTGGAGTAAAATCAACCCAAAATGTTTGTTCTCGAATGGCAGTACATTGTTAATTAAGAGTCTCATATCGAGGATTCTTACCTAAAAATTAGTTTCCCAAATAAGATTCGAACTACCAGAAAATCAAAAATTCAATTATGATACATAGAAAACAGAATAATACAGAGGAAACAACCGATCAAAGATCATGATGTTGACGAGCTCATGGACATAGTAGTGTTCTTCAATGAAAGTATTACCCCTTCCAATGTCCTTGTAAACTTGAAAGTTTTATGACTTGAATCAATGCACTTAATTCACTTGAAGGTGAAAGATAGTAGTAAAAAATATACTCCCTCCGTCCCGGAACTATAGTTCTATTAAAAAATTTCTTAATCTTTGTGCTCAAATCCAAAAGGACTATAGTTTGATTGTTTAAATTAGGAAGAGTTTTGTACGATTGTTATTGTTATTGTAAATTGATCTTATAGAATGAATGAAGATGTAAAAGATAGCCACTGCACACAAAAAATATCCATCCTTACCACATTATACACGAATCTGATCTTTAAGCAATACACATTAAAATACATAGCAACGAAGTTTCCAATGGAGTTAAGGATAACACTTTTCTCTCATAAGTTATTACAAATTCCTAAAAACATGATCAATGATAGAACAAAAGTTACACTTACCTATATGTCTTCTTTTTTTAAAAGGTAACTCAACCTAATTATGAGTAGGATTAAAACTAAACAAAAGTAGGTAACCATGACACATTTGTCCCAAATCCCAATTGTTATTGCAGATGCTGCAGTCATTGAAATCTCTTTAGTTTTGCCTTCGGCCTTGAAAATCTTTACAACCGCGTGAGCTACAAAAGAAAATAACAAGTTATTGATAGTGAAACTATTTAAGCAACAAATGTTTAATTCAATAAATGACATGTACCATGTCATGTTATCTTTAATTAGGAAACGAAGTTGTGTTAATTGCATTAAATCTCCTT
Organism: Trifolium dubium; assembly: GCA_951804385.1. Taxonomy (NCBI): domain Eukaryota; kingdom Viridiplantae; phylum Streptophyta; class Magnoliopsida; order Fabales; family Fabaceae; genus Trifolium; species Trifolium dubium. The sequence continues at coordinate 42,711,991 of OX638065.1, forward strand.
TCAATTTCTTACATCTAATTACTTTACTTTTTGATTAATTCTTCTTGCAGTCACAAATATTATATAATATTACTTAAGTTACATGGTGAGTGAGGTAATAGCTTCAATTCAATAATAAGCAAAAATAAGCTTTGACAAATTCATGCATTATTCTTGTCAGATGACCGATTATTCTAAAAGCTTAAGCTGTTAGGAAATGCCACATAGGTCCACCTACCATATGCTTAAAATTCCACTTTTAATTAGAAAATGAAGGGAGCGGGAATCGAACTCTAGACCACTTAGTCATAGAAGTTCTGATACCATATCAGATGACCAATTATCCCAAAAACTTAAACTATTAAGAAATGTCACATCAATGATTTTATATTATTTCTAACAATTTTGTTGACGAAGGAGACATAGATATGTTATGTATAAAAGAACAAAGGAAATGAGACAATTACCATAATTCATACCTCATTCATTCAGTATTTCATCATTTAAAACGTCCTTGTATCACCTCATTCACATCTTCATCTCTGTCAAATTTAGTATTGTCCACATATAAACCCAATAGATCTGGTGTGTATAAGGTTCCATCATACCAAAAGGTCTTCATCTCTGGGCAATCTTCAATGTCTATAGAAAAACATTTTGGCATCTCAACATAGCAAGGGAAAGAGCTTCGACTGAAACATTTGAGGCTAGGAAGCTTCTTTAAGTAAATATAAGTCAAATTTGGGAATTTAATCTTAGCATTCTCTTGTACACATGAATTATTCCCAATGATCTCTTTCATCTTCTTGCATTCATCCACACCGAGATAACGTAAATTTGGAAGGCTTGTGACCATGCAAACATCCGGAAGCACATGTCCCAAATCATTGCACCTCACGAGGATTATATGCAGTAAAAACTCAAAACTTAAAATTTGACCATGATTTTTCCAAATATGTTTCAGTTTTGGTAGAGAATTCAGACTTAAGACTCTTAGTTCACACTGCAACATGTTATCATTTGATTCAAATATCTCTTCTAAGAAGTCACATCTCTTCACTGTGAGTTCCTCCAAATGTGAGATTAAGTGCATCATGTTGAATGGGATGCAATTCAGTAGCTTGTGACAGTTTACAATGTCAAGCTCTGTTACTCTTTTGATGTAGCCAATAAGTTCTTCATCAACATCTCTAAATGTCTCTAATTTTTGCAACGCCACCTACACAACACACAACAACATCAAATTGAATTGATGTATTTAGTTAGTCTATATTTAAAATTAATTGAGTAATTCCATATAATGTTCGAGTTGGAAGACTTCATGTATGTGTGTATCTACCTTGTATTTCTCTGAATTATGACAATAGTATATTGTCAAATTAAGATCTTCAAGTGTTTGAATATATATATCATCCCATCTTAGTTTATCAAGGTTAGGAGCATTTACAATAACATTTCCATAGGGAAAGGTTCTCATATTTGGGCACGCTTCAGTTGACAAGAGACTGATATCGTAGTTGTACACCCCTGAACAAAAACACTTCAGCTTCGGTACTTTACAAAATGTTAATTTCTTTAATTCTGGAAATGAAATCTTAATCTTATTATCTTTATTCTTGAGTTCATTGTTCTCTTCAATAGTGGATAAAGGGATATCATAGTCATAATTTCCTGAACAGACACATTTCAGCATAGGAAGATTTTCAAGTATCAATCTCTCCAACTTAGGAAATAAAGTCTTGACTTTGTTGCCTCCATCAATATATAATTGATCTCCCTTTGTTATTATCTCCTCCATCATTTCACACCACTGAACCTCTAGGTTTTTAAGTTGCACAAGGCTTTTGGCCATGGAATGAGAGAGCAAACTCTTCAATTTGTTGCAATCATAAACAACAATATCTTTTAAATTTTGGAAGCTTACAATCTTGGTAATATTGTGTTTCCATATTTGACTCAATCTTGGCAAACCAAATAATTTCATCTTTTGTAGTTGATAATGTGTGGGGACGTCCCCTTCGTTTATATCTTCTCCACCAGATCCAAACACCTCAACTAGTGAATCACAATTAATTAAAGTGAGTTCTCTCACATGTTGAAGCATATGAATCTCACTGTCTGGTGTAAGCATCAACAACTTATGAAATTCATTAATATATATTTCAGAGTTTCTGATGAAGTATCTTTCATTATGTTGTTTGGTCCAGTTCAACATCTTGAATCCTTGTGATGCCACCTATAACATATATTCAAGAAATATATCACATTACTTTTACTCTAAAAATCAAAGATTAGCTATTTAATTGACTACCTAGATTGCTACAGTTAATTAATTATTAATAGAACCATATATATATAATAGATCATCATGAAGGTAATAAATTATCTATGAACACTTTAGACTTTGAGAGATAAGACTTACAAATGTTTTAAATACTTGTATAACGACATTGATGTCTTTCTTTTGTGCACAAAAGTAGTTGAAATAATTAATCCCTATGGTGAGATCTTCAAGCTTAGGTGTATTAGAAAGTCCTCTTGAAAACAATTCTATATTGGGACAATCTTTAATTTTCACTTTTTGAAATGATGGAAAATCAAGATTAGAATCACCTTTGAAGAAGGCCTTAAGATTAGGTATATCTATAAGAACAAGATGTTGCAATGCAGGTATACTAATCTTATTTTCACTTGCTTCTATTTCTTCTTCCTCGGATATTATTTCTTCCAAATTCTCACAATGTTTTACTTCTAGCTTCTGAATATGCTTAAGACCACTAAAGGATGAATGAGAGAACAAGATCTTGATTTTGTTGCATGCTTCTATAAACAAAGAAGTTAAGTTTGGAAAGAAGGAGTCATCTATGAGTGAGTGGTGTCTTATGCTTATGCTTATGTTATCTTCAACAGATTCATCCTACAAAATTAAGAAAAATCATTTCGCAATTACAGTACTACAAATTTCATTCTTCACTTATTTATGATATATATCTAAGCAAAGAAATAAAATATTTAGAGTTCAACAATGGTTGAGAGATTCCTTAAAGTATGTTTGTATATGAATAACTTGCAAGTTGTGGTTTTATAATGTTTAGTTAGATCCAACTTAAAAGTTCTATGATTAAATAACAATGATAACTTTCTTTAATCATTTGTATATAAATCAATTTCAAGAAGAAAAAAACTATGAAATATATTTAGCGACAAATAATTTGGATACCCACCATGTTTTGTTGTTTATCCCAAGATTCATATGTTTCAAAATAGCAAAGCTTCATAAGATTTGGTAAATTTATCAATTGAAGAGATTCTAGTAGAGCTTGAAGAGTTTACCATGTCTTCTCTCTTTGCTCTTCTAGCTATTATGGTCTTTAAATTTTCACACTTTATAATTTTGATGGTTTTCATGTTTGATAGAATAGTGAAGTTGCATTCTTCATCAGGAAAAAATAATGCATCCAACAAATCACATTTTACTATGTATAGATCTTCTAGAACTGGCATGTAACTTTTTCCTTTCTTGTTCTTCATTTCTAAAACAAAAGGTATATGATCATGAATTTCTCGTGTTACTGATGCTTCCTGCAAACACAGAAAATATTATAGAATAAAATACTTTTCAAAATTATTGTGGTTAATGTTTTATTAGTATAGTATTATCAAAAGAAACATTATCTCTATTTTAATCTCACATCTTGATATTATGTAGAAAACTATATGCAACGAGATTACATACCTTAGTATTTCTCTTACTTGTGTTTCCTTGATGAATAAATTTGGGTATACATGGCATGCATCCAACAGAAGACCTTGAGTTGTTTTCTTTGGAACTTTGTACACCAACATTTTTTGTGTTTGTATATTTCATGATATTGAGTTTGTCATGCTTTACATCAAAATGTGTTGGTATGAAATATATCTCCAACATAGGACAATCATTAACTTCAAATTCCATCAAGGATGGACAATCTAACCAAAGTGAATCAGAACAAATACTCACAAGCTTTGGAAGGCTTGAAAGTGATAAATGATGAAGTTTATTGAAACTAACAGTTGCCATATCTTGTCCATTATTATCATCTTCCTCATCTCTGCTCCAAACCACTATATTTTCAATCAATGCACAAGACTTAACTTCCAGTTTCTCGAGATTTGTGATTGCTCTTACAATGGCAGACGGGAATACATATGTTAAAGAGTTACAATTTGAGATTGTTAGAAATCTCACATTTTGAAAACCTTGCACAGAGCGTGGAACAATGTCCCACACATATGATAGATTTTTGAGGTTTGATATCTCAATTTTTGTTAGTTGAGGAAACAACAAATCTTGTTCTTGCACACTAGATTTCAAACATCCTTCCAAGTCAAACACCGCCTCTAAGGAACTGCAATCTTTTAACAAGATTGTTTCCAATTTTGGAAATTGTTTCATCCAATTAGACGAGAACAACTTGGCACTTATTAATTTTTCACCATCCACTATGTTTGTAGAATCACTTATTTTGGTGGCAACACTCAACTCTAACTCCTGAAAATGTGTAACAAATCTAATTAATATTAATTAGCCAATAGAATAAAATAACTCATTGATGGAATATATGATCATAACACACCATTTGATTAACATGCGTAACATATTATGATTTCAATTGTGTTTCCTCTGTATAAATACATACCTGCATGCATGTATTGCTTATCATTGAATCAATGTATAAGATTCCTATCAATAAGTTTTTTCTCAATTAAATCTAATAGTGTTTAGTTCATATATTCTATCAGAGCAACGACATACTATAAATTAGTGATGCACTCCACACAAATATTTAGCAATGCAAGTAATGAAAAATGATAAAAATAAAAATTATCCTGAGGCATCTCTCAATCAAATTAGGAAATTGTTAAAATAATAATAATAACAACAACAAATAATAAATTAACTTACTTGATTGAGTTCATTCAAATGCATAGCATTGTTTAAGCCAAGAAAACTTGGCAGTTTTACTAATTCCAATTTCACAAGATATGATAAATCAATCATCATTCCCATGACTTCATGGTGGTCAGGTGTATAGCACATCTCTTTCAAATTTGGTAGATTATTCAAAGACAATGAATGAATTTGAGGAAAATCATTGCAAAGAACAGTACCATCTATTAGATAATTTGTTATGAGCAAGGATAAGCAAGTGGATGGGGATGACTCAACCAATGATACAATTGTGATGATACCCCAAACAAAAGCTAAGAGAAACGTGGGACTACCTAAGCATTTACAAAAGGACTATGCTTTGACAGCTTGGAAGAAAGGAAGCAGGAAATAAGCACTTGAAATATTCCTCTTATATGAGTCATTATTTTCTACTTGTATGAGTCATTACATTTGTTAGTAGTGCTTGATATTGTGAACTGTACTTTTGGACTCTAGCTAAGAGTTATACTATTTAAAGTATCCTCTGACTCCTAAAAGAATATCAGAAAAAGTTAATGAGCATAGTACTAGTTTGTTTTGTAGTGTAGCTTTTATCATTATAATTCACTACCTGTACTAAATTCATAACAATTTGGTGCCTTCATTGACCATGACTTCTCCTCCTTCTCCTCCCACTCTCGAAGAGCTCACTTCCTCCATTAACCAACTTCTCCAAAGCCAACAATCGATGCAGGCTAACCAACAATCCTTTCAAGCTACTGTTTCTTCCAACATCAACACCCTCACCTCTGAATTTCATGATCTCCGTTCCCGCATGCCACCACCGGGTTTTCCTCCACCGTTCCCACCTCCTACTCCGACGTCGACGGCGTTTCCCACTACCACCATGAAACTGGATATTCCCCGTTTCAATGGATCTGATGCTATGGGTTGGATCTTTAAGATCAACCAGTTTTTTGACTACCACCACACTTCGGAGGATCAACGATTGCGTATTGCATCGTTTTATATGGAGGGTGATGCGTTGGGTTGGTTTCAATGGATGCACGATAATGGACAGTTGCTTACCTGGTCCATGTTTTTGCAAGCTTTGGAATCCAGATTTGCTCCATCTCTCTATGAAGATCCAAAAGGGGCTTTGTTCAAATTGTGCCAAACTACATCGGTGAGGGAGTACCAGTCACAATTTGAGACGTTGGCTAATCGCATCGTTGGTTTACCACCACCGTTTTACTTAAGTTGTTTTATCTCCGGTCTGAAACCGGCGATCCGCCGCGAGGTTCAAGCATTCCAACCCATATCTCTGACTCAGGCTGTCCATCTCGCAAAGTTACAAGAAGAGAAATTCGCAGATCGTGCACCCACTACGGGGAAATCTTTTCAGCATAGCACCAACGCCGGTGGTGCTACGTCGACGTTTAAACCAACCATGTCCGTCGCACCAACTAAGCCACCTACTCCGATCAAGCGTCTGACGCCAGACGAATTGCAAGCCCGCCGTGATAAAGGGTTGTGTTACAATTGTGACGATCGTTTTCAGCCGGGGCACCGCTGCAAACGACAATTTCACCTCTTGATCGTCGAACCCGATGAGTCGTCGGAGATATCATCTACTCTGCAAACGCTGGAGAGTGACCATGCTGCAGATCTAGAAGTAACCCTAACCCACGACCCGGAGCCGGATCCGGCCCAAATTAGTCTCCACGCACTAATGGGTCATTCTATTCCTCAGACACTGCGAGTCATGGGCCAGATTCATCAAAGCCCAATATCTATCCTCATTGACAGTGGCAGCACCCATAATTTCATGCAGGATCGGGTTGCTAAGAGATTGGGCTTACCTACTGAACCAGGCCATTCTTTCAAAGTCTTAGTGGGAAATGGAGAATTACTACATTGCACCACCCTTTGTCCTCAGGTATCCCTTTTCTTGGGCCAACATGAGTTTGTAGTTGATTTGTTTGTGTTACCTCTTAGTGGTGCAGAATTAGTATTGGGGGTGCAATGGCTGAAAACATTGGGCCCAATAGTCACAGATTATGAAAAACTTACTATGAGTTTTTCAAAGAATGGTACTTCAATCCACTTGTCTGGGGTTCCTAAGCCCAACCCAGAAGAGGCAAACCTCCATCAGCTTCAACGCTTAGTAGATACCAACGCCATTGACACTTGCGTTCAGGTTCACCTTACCACCACCGAACCATCTGCTCCACCTCCTACCACCGTCCCTGACCCTATCATTACCCAATTGCTCACCAAATTCTCTCCACTATTTCATAACCCAACCAACCTACCCCCACAAAGGCCAGTAGACCACAAAATTACCCTCGCCGGAAATTCTAATCCGGTAAATGTTCGTCCTTATCGTTACCCTCATTTCCAAAAACAAGAAATTGAAACCCAAATTAAGGACATGTTGAATCAAGGTGTTATTCAACCAAGCACTAGTGCTTTTTCATCTCCTGTTTTACTAGTGCGTAAGAAGGATGGTACTTGGAGGTTTTGCGTGGATTATAGGGCTTTGAATGCCATTACAGTTAAGGATCGCTTTCCTATACCTGCCATTGATGAATTGTTGGATGAATTATATGGTACCAAGTGGTTCTCTAAGCTGGATTTACGATCAGGATACCATCAAATCCGTATGGCTTCACAAGACATTCACAAAACAGCTTTCCGTACTCACCAAGGCCATTATGAATTTCTTGTAATGCCCTTTGGTCTCTGCAATGCCCCGTCTACATTTCAGGCAACTATGAATCTTATTTTTGAACCTTACTTACGCCGTTTTGTGATTGTATTTTTTGATGACATCCTCGTATATAGTCCCACACTTGATGCACACTTGCAGCACTTAGAAGTGGTATTTCAATGTCTGCTTGATAACCAGTTTTGTCTCAAACAATCTAAGTGCTTTATTGCTCAGACTTCCATTGAATATTTGGGGCATATTGTATCTGTGGACGGTGTAGGGCCTGATCCGGCCAAAATTAGTGCTATGATGAACTGGCCGGCTCCTAAAAACATCAAACAGCTTCGTGGTTTTTTGGGATTGACTGGGTTCTACCGTAAATTTGTGCGTCATTACTCTTCATTGGCTGCGCCCTTAACTGCTTTACTAAAAAAGGATTCATTTGAGTGGTCTGAATGTGCTAATTCTGCATTTGAAAGCTTAAAACGAGCTATGTCTGAAGCTCCGGTATTGGCTTTACCCAATTTTGCGGAGCATTTTATCTTAGAGACGGATGCATCCGGTTTGGGTATGGGCGCTGTCCTGATTCAACAAAATCATCCTATTTGTTATTACAGTAAGCAATTCTGTCCTCGCTTACTTGCTGCCTCCACTTATGTACGCGAACTATGTGCTATCACATCTGCAGTAAAGAAGTGGCGAACTTATTTATTGGGAGGAACCTTTACAATCCATACGGATCAGCGTAGCTTGAGGGAGCTCATGACTCAAGTAATACAAACTCCGGAACAACAATTTTACTTGGCTAAATTGTTAGGCTATTCTTATGAGATTGTGTATAAACCGGGAGCTCAAAATAGGGTAGCTGATGCATTATCACGTATTCATTGTTTGGCTCTTTCCATTCCTCACATGGAATTTATTGCCAAACTGAAGGAACAACTTACTGCAGATGTCGCTTTTCAGGAATTTTTGAGTAAGGTTCAACTAGACCCGGTTTCTTTTCAAGGGTTTCAAATTTTGAATGGCCTACTTTTCTTCAAGGGTAAACTTTTTCTGCCTAGTACTTCCCCTCTTAAACTGATTTTGTTGGAAGAATTTCATGCCTCTCCACTTGGGGGCCACAGTGGTATTCATCGAACCTTTGGTAGGTTACAAGAGAATGTGTTTTGGTTTGGGATGCGCAAAGATGTGGTGGACTTTGTTAAAGCTTGTGTGGTGTGTCAACAAATCAAACCTGCCAATCATTCTCCATATGGTTTGTTACAACCTCTTCCCATTCCGAATAAAGTGTGGGAAGATATTTCACTTGATTTTATTATAGGACTCCCTTCGTTCCAAAATCATTCGGTGATATTAGTAGTAGTGGACAGGTTATCTAAGGCAGCACATTTTGGCATGTTATGCACTCACTTCAATGCGGTAAAAGTAGCAGAGTTATTTGCACTCATGATTTGCAAGCTTCATGGCATGCCTCGCAGCATAGTCTCTGATAGGGACCCTGTGTTTCTTAGTCATTTTTGGCAAGAACTGTTCCGTCTTAGTGGCACGAAATTGCGCATGTCTACTGCCTATCACCCTCAAAGTGATGGACAAACAGAAATTGTAAACAAGTTGCTGCAGCAGTATTTACGGAGTTTTGTGCATGAAAAGCCAAAACAATGGGGTAATTACCTTCATTGGGCAGAATGGCACTATAATACTGCAGTTCATACAGCCACTGGTTTTTCCCCTTATCAGGTTGTGTACGGCAGACCTCCACCAGCATTACAAGATTATATTGCTGGAACGACACAACTTCAGGCTGTAGAAACGACTTTGCTGGACAGAACTTCTGTGTTGCATATTTTGAAAAATAGATTGCTCAAAGCTCAAGCAATCATGAAGGAGATAGCTGACCAGAAGCGTATTCCACATAAGTTTGCTGTTGGTGATTTGGTATTTGTTAAGTTGAGACCTTATAGACAAACATCTGTGGCAGGGCACCGTGTTCATAAGCTATCCAAGAGATACTATGGACCTTTCAAGCTTATTAAAGCTGTGGGAGAAGTAGCCTTTCAGTTGGAACTACCTTCCTCAAGCAAGATTCATCCGGTGTTCCACGTCTCACAATTAAAACCTTGCTTTGGAGACACTGCTGCTGCACTGAGTTTACCTACTGAAACCACAGACAATAGTCCTGTGATTCAACCATTAGCAGTACTTGATTGGAAACAAAATGCAGAGACAAAGGAGTGGCAAGTACTTATTCAGTGGGATGGCTTGTTTCCTGAAGATTCTACTTGGGAAGCTTATCAAGATATTTTGACTACTTATCCTAACTTTCACCTTGAGGACAAGGTGACTTTTGATGATCCCGGGGATGTTATGAGCAAGGATAAGCAAGTGGATGGGGATGACTCAACCAATGATACAATTGTGATGATACCCCAAACAAAAGCTAAGAGAAACGTGGGACTACCTAAGCATTTACAAAAGGACTATGCTTTGACAGCTTGGAAGAAAGGAAGCAGGAAATAAGCACTTGAAATATTCCTCTTATATGAGTCATTATTTTCTACTTGTATGAGTCATTACATTTGTTAGTAGTGCTTGATATTGTGAACTGTACTTTTGGACTCTAGCTAAGAGTTATACTATTTAAAGTATCCTCTGACTCCTAAAAGAATATCAGAAAAAGTTAATGAGCATAGTACTAGTTTGTTTTGTAGTGTAGCTTTTATCATTATAATTCACTACCTGTACTAAATTCATAACATAATTCAAATCAGGACATGAGTTAACTCTTAAATCTTTCAAGTATGGACAATCATGAAACAAATGACTCGCAACATTTTTCAACTTTTTCACCCTTCTTATTGCGAGGATTTCACATTTCTTTATCAACTGTGAGATCATCAACATGCTCTTTATAGATTGGTAATCTATAGCCCCAATTAGCAATAAATTTGACTCGAGATACTCAGAGCGCTGCAAACTAGAATAAGGATCCAAATAAATCCAAAACTTGTGCATGTTGTTGAAGTCCAAATCCTTGACTAAAATTTCAGTTCCTCTAACTTTCATCTCAACAACCTTTAGTTGATTTGATATCCTTTTCAACTCATTGATTGCAGCATCATTTTTTTTCCAAGGAAAATTGTCCACCCTAAAATAAAGTTCTTCCAATCGAGTCAATCTTATAAAGACATTAGCAGAAATGACATTAAGATAATTGCAATTTGTCAAATCCAATAATCTTATAATGCTTAGGTTTCCCATTTCAATTGGAAGTTCTTTAACATTAGAGTGTGCAAAACTCAAGACTTGTAAGTGTATACATTCCTTACCAATTACAGATATATCTCCAACATCGCAATGTTCTAATTGCAAGGTGTGGAGATTGACTGAGGATTGTGATAGAGATGGCACTTTTGGAATGCACAAATTTTGCATGGATAAAACTTTAAGTACACTCATGCCTTGGAAGAAAAGTTCTGGCCAAGAGATTGGTTCCTTGCTTTTTGACCTTAGTTGTAAGAGTTTAAGTGTTGGACACTCTAAGCCATTTTCTAACTCATTTGTATCATCCAAGATAAGTGATAATGCATTGATGTCATTCAACTCCTCTTCTTTTAGGCTCTTAATGTTGTATTGCACCATATATTTATCTTTTGCATTTTTAGATGCTAATGATAAAACAACATTACGCACAATATCATGCAACTTCACACACCCTGCAACATTGCTATCCAACAACAAGAACTTTCTCTTTAAATCGTCCACAAACGTTTGCACTCGATTTCTTGCTTTCCATGATACAATAATGTCTTTAAACAACCCCAATCCAATTGCATGATGCAATAAACTTTCAATAGGAATGTCAAAATCTTCCGGAAACAATCCACAAAGCATAAGAAAGTGTGTGTGTTCTCTACTTCCTAAGAACTTCAAACTAAGCTCAATACTGGAGAAGACAAATTTTTCAACATCCAAGAAAGAAGATGATGATTGATAATTTCTTAGTTGTCTAAGTGCGTCTTCCCATGCAGACTTCCTTTTATTGTTTAGTGCTCGTCCAACAGTCACAACTGCAAGGGGTAGGCCACCACATTCTCTTGCAACATCTCTTGCTATTGGATTTATATCTGGTTTGTCTGCAATTTCTCCTGCCATCTCTCGGAATAGAAACCAAGCTTCATCCTTATCCAACACTGAGACTGGAAAATTCACTTTACATCCCATATTTTGGCATACATTTTCTTCCCGTGATGTGAACAATATTTTACAATGTTTGTGGTGTTCTAGATTAGGAAGTCCAATACATTCGAAATTAAGAATGTCCCAAACATCATCTAGCACAATTAGGACCCTTTTATCACCTTTACTTAATCTCTCAAGTAATTGCATTGCTCTTCCTTGCAGGCTCACATTTTTCATTTCCATACCCAAAACCTCAGCAATTTGAATTTGGATCTTCTCATAATTGATATCTTGGGAGACAACGGCCATCGCAACTTCATCAAATAGCTTACTTTTTTCCACTACTTTGATGAGTTCTTTTACCAGTGTGGTTTTCCCCACTCCGCCCATCCCACAAATGCTAATCATTTTGACTTGATCATCCTTGAGTTTCTCTATGACTTGTGTTATAAGTTTTTCTCTGGACATTAGGCTTTTAATATCTTTTGTGAAGGTAGATCCAAGTGTTAATGGAGCTTTGGGGTGGGATATATCTTTAAACTAGTTTTTTTCCTCCTTCAAACTTGTAATACGTTCTATGTTTTTTGTGGCTTGCTTTCCTAATGAGTAATTAAATGTTAAATTTGAACATTTCTTGTTCTTGTTCTTGTTATCAGTTATCCATCTTTGCCATTCATTTTCGATAGTTGTCACATCAGAGAGCCATTTTTGCACAATAGGTTCAATTTCATACCCCTTCCTACTGTCAATGTCTACTCTTGTTTGCAGTGCTTGTTTCATCCTTTTCAAGTTCTCAAATTCTTCTTCCAAATTGGTTGTAATTTTTTTGTGTTGTGTCAAATATTTAAAATGCCTAATGGTTGATTCCACAACCAATTCTCCTAACTTTGTTACAGCTTCTTTTCCCAATTCAGTAAGACAATCCATTTTCTTTTACGTGAAATAAATGTGTCTCTAAAGAAAAAAAGTTTATTAGACACCTTACAAGGCTTACATAATACATATAGGTATGACAAATGATTTCATATTCTATGGAATGACACTTCATTTTTTAAGTTTATATATAAAATGAGATCAAAACTTTGTTGAGTTTATCATATGTTGTCTTAAACATTTTAGAGATCATGTTCCAATTTTAAAGGGTTAAATAAATTTTTAGTTTCTATAAAATTAACGAATTTTAATTCTTACAAAAAAATATTTTATCCTTGTTAAATTTTATTTTTTTTACAAACGGAAACTCATATCATTTCATTATACAGTAAAGTGGTAATACAAGATGGTATTAAATCGAAAAATATTTTATCTTTGTTAAATTTTGATTTAGTCCCCGATATTAGTTTACTTGTTAGTTTACCGACATAAACCCATGTTGCACTGCCGTTTTGACCATTTGGACTTCAGATCCATTTATTTCTATTTAATTTAATGACAAAAATATTTTTATTTTTTTCACACTCATCTTTGTCTACATCTCCTGTTATAGAGATGGATGTACCTAATGTTTGGTTTTGAGCATCTGTGAAGTTTAGTGTACGTAAGGGCTTGTGTTTTATTGTAATCAAAGTTGAAAAATACAATAGGTAAATTGAGAGGAACCGTGAAAAAATTGGACTTCTTTTTTGAATTTTTATGTTGTATGATTAATGGGTTATTTTTAAAATAAACAACTTTGTAAGTAACTTCAAAATTAATGTATGTAGGGATTTGTTATTTGTACCTTCAAAATTTTAGACGCCAAAATTAGTATATGTACAAATATTGACTTTAATAATTGGTATATACAAAAATTTGATAATTGTGTTGATTTTTTACACGATACACCAATGAAGAGGAGTGTGTTACCAGTATTTCTCAAAGTTGAATCCTTAAACACTTTGAACCCTTAAAATTTAGAATTTATTATATAATTAAATTAAAAATAAAATTAGATTTGATTAAAATTTGGGCCCTAAACATTTTTATTTAATATTTTTGAGAGAATTTGAGCCCTAGTCTGTACTCGTTCGTTCTATTTTTCTACTTATCATTCATTCCTTAATATCGTCAATTTTAAATATTCATAGGATTTGAAAATAATTGTCGTGTTTGTGTGTGTGCAGGAATCAAACCAAAAGGTTGCACTTAGGGTGGTTTGTTTCAAAGTTGTTAATTTTATTCTTAGAAATAGGAAATAATAATAGAAATTTTAATTCTGGGTGTTTTAAAAAAATCATATTTGGTTAACGTTAATTACATTCCTATGAATTATTGGTAAACATGAGTAAAAGAGAAGTTATTAAAAGTTATTTAAAATTTATTCCCATATTCATAAGAATTTTTATTTCCCACCCATTTCTTTGAGAATAAAATGATGGAAATAAGAGAGGTTATTAGAAGTTATTTTATTCTAAAGAACCTTGATACTTAAGAATAATTTTATTTCAACCTTATAATAAACATGGGTATCTCTATTCCTATCTATATAATTTGATATACTACCTTTTTTGATAATTGATATACTATCTTTTCTGTATAGGTGATATTCATTATTCAAATATGATAAATAGAGAGAAAAATGCTACATCAAAATATGGCATTCTCAATATAGATAAATAACATGCAAACGGACACTCACGTGTGTTCAGCTTTTTTGAAAAAAGTACAGTAGTTGACGTTATAAAAAAAGTATGTGATTTGTGTACAAAAAAAAATTATGTGATTGTATCAACAAAAAAAATTATGTGATTATATAAAGAAAATTAATTATTTAATTAGATATGTAACCATAATTAAATTATAAATAAAATGCTTTAGTTTAAATAAGGTTAAATATGTTTTTAATCCCTATAAATATACTAAATTTCATTTAGTCCCTATAAAAATTTTCAGCAGATTTTGGTCTCTCAAATATTTTCTAACATAATTTTTCGTCCCTGTTTTTCATCTAACATGAGTATTTCATTCGAAATTTTAAATTTTTTCCGCCGACATGTTTAATACATTACAAAAGTTGAAATTTTTTTACCAATAGATTAATTTAATATGAATTTTTTAGTTTTTTGTGTTTAAAAATTCGTAAATAATTTATGTTATGTTAAAAAAATCTAAATTTTTGTGGAAAAGGTTCTTATAATATTATAAACATGGATACAAAAAATCATTCAAAAATGTGAAAGTATACAAGATTTTATTTAAAAGTAGGGAGCAAAAAATATTAAATAAAATATTTGAAGGACCGACCAAAAGTTGATGAAATGTTTTATAGGGACTAAAAACAAAATTCGAGATATTTATCGAGATCAAAAACGTATTTAACCCGTTTAAATAAAAGGGAAAAAAAATTGGAATCCAAAAAACACATTTTTTGTAGGTGAAATTAATTTGATAGGATATAAATAAGTAAAATTAAAAGGGAAAAAAATTCCAAATTACCCCTTAAAGAATTGAGCTAATTTATTCAACAACCAATAAAAATCTAACCACATAAACAAATTTACAGTTGGAGTCAAAATTAGTTTGTACATGTAATAGTGTACCACTTACTCCATCCGTTCACTCCGTCCTGAAATATAAGAAAAAAAAATATTTTTCTTTGTTTCAAAATATAAGGGAAAAACCATTTTAAGAATGTGTTTTTTCTTATTCTCATAAAATTAAATGTAAATTTTTCTTCTCTCTTTTCTCAATAAACAATAATTGATCAAAAATAGTTTTACATCTTCCTATGCAACTTATTTCAAAAAAAAATCTCACAAAACCATATTTTAAATTCTCATGATTATGTTTTCTTAATAAGTGAGATTATTTTTTTCCTTATATTTTGAGACGGATGGAGTATAAATTTATTCATGACTAATTTTTATTGGTATTCTCACAAAAAAATAAAAGAACTTCTACAAAATTTGGTCTTCCCTCAATATTAGATAGATCATCCCCAATCATCAATTGAGAGACAACAAATTTATATTTTCAATTAGGGTTTTTCTTGTCTACCCCCTCAAGATTTGGGGGTATTTACCCCCAATCACTTAAAAAAAATATAATCGATATAATTTTTTATAAAATACACCGTTGGATTAAAAGTTTATATCATATAGATAATTTGTGTAAAATTTCAGACAAATTTAAAATCATTTGATATGTTATTGAGACGCATCAAAATTAACAGTTTCTTTGATTTCTTAAACACCGTTAATCTTTATGTGTCTCAATAGCATATCAAATGACTTTAGATTTGTCTGAAATTTTACACAAATAATCTATAAGATATAAATTTCCAATCCAACGATGTATTTTATAAAAATTTATATAAGTTAAAACTTTTATAGTGATTGGGGGTATATACCCTCAAATCTTGTGGGGGTACACAAGTTGTCGCCTTTCAATTATAGTATTTATTGCATGTTAGTTAAAAAAATTAAATGCATTTATAAAAAACTATTAATACAATAAAATATTATATGAGATTATAATATAGACATTTTTAAAAGCATCTTAATATATAAAAATGTATATATAGATAATATAAATTTACATAGAGAATTACCAACATTATGGTGGTTAGCCATTATATTTCTTGAATGCAAACATGCACTTTGAGCTAAGAATTTAGTGGTGACAAACTTAATTTGGGTTAATGAAATGTTGTAAGCTTGTTAACAAAAATAATTTTACTTTTATTCGTCTATTTTTTAACTTCCAAAGTCATGGTTTGTCTTGATAAGATTAAATTAAAATGGTTTTACTACACATATATGGAACGTAAACATAAATATAGTCAAGACAAGTAAAAATGTTACAATACTAGTACTAGAAAAAATACAAAATGAAGATTGGAAAATGGAAATACTTACTAGGCTGCGGAGGCTAACAGTTGGTTATAAGCGTCCTCAACAGCAACGTAATAAAATTTTGAGTGTAGCAGCAAACTGGTTGTGTTTGCAAGAAATTGAAGTTAAAATTGAGGTGAAGGATGCTAAATTGATATATAATGTTTCTAAGATTCCTCTACCAACAAAAGACGTAACTTATGTTCCAAGAAAGAATTTAACTTTATCAAAAAAGAAGGAAAAATAAAAGAATTTGTTCTCTTTACATTTCAGAAGAAATAAATATTCTGAATACATTTTCATTAACACACAAGCATGCATTCTTCATGAGTACAAAAACCAACACACATACCAAATAAAATTCTCAGAATTTCATGTTTTTACAAATAGCATCCTTATTACTTAGCTCATGAAAATACTTAAGGCATATCTTGAAATCAAGAAAAGCATATGGTATAACAAAAAAACAATAAAATTATTTTCCCTGAGTATGAAGGAAAAAAAAAGAAAAAAAAAAGGAGAAAAAGAATGTTATTTGTATTATTAAAAGAACACCAAGCTACTCCATCTTTTAGGGTAAATGATCAAGTCCCAGACATAGGATTGAAATCGGTTTTACCTCTTTTACGGTGACTAAACCAGCTTACCTTTACCCATTTCTTAATTACACCAACATATGGTGCTAAAGAACAATATTTGCAGATTCATAAACCATAGAACGAAGGTTTAGAGTACGAGAGTCTATGCTTTATAATATTAATAAGCAATATAGATATTAGATGATCGACAATTATGACGGTCATTCTGGGCATTGGCGTTAAACATGAACATTTATAGCAAAAGTCTAGTTTTTTTTCTTTTTTCGCAAGTGCAATTACACAGAAAATAGAACAAAGCAAAGGTAAAGATTGGCAAACCACTATTTCAAACCAACAAGATCAAAAAAATTGACCAGCAAAGAAAAATAGCTCCACATTCCAAAATCTAAAGTGCTACCAAATCTGACCATTAATTAGTGAGCTCCATAATGGCCGCAACTATGTCTCCGTTGGCAGCTTTGAGAGCTTTAACGGCTCTTGATCTTGGCACACCAGCTTGAGTCACAACCAACTCAATATCTTTGGGATCTACACCAGTCTCATCAACATCCTCCTCTTCCGGAGCAATTCCCGAGGATTCTGGCTTTGCTCCTGCATTGCTCAAATTAGGAGCCTTAAACTGCTCTGCTGCCTGAGTTTGTAGCTGTGAGCTCAAGTCTTCAATCTTAGCTTCCCCAAAAATAATGTAGGTTTCGGAAGTTGGGCTCTTGAAAACATCTGGTTTTGAGATGACGAACAAGATCTGAACAAATAGAAAGCCAAATTCATTTTGACAAATACTAAACGGTGATACTACGAAAATACAACTCGTAATAAATATATGTCAATACTAACATTCTTGCTCTTCTTCACTGTCACGCGACTGACACCAGTGACAGGTTTCATTCCAAGTTTAAGCATTGCTTTGCGACTCTTCTTTTCACTTCTGGTCTGTTTGGACCTACCAGATACATCACCTTCAAGACCTGCAATAGAACAAAATTTTATAAAGATTGTATCCATTATTGTAGCTTCAGTTCATCTAAAAAAATGGCAAAATGAACAGGCATAGAACAGTGCATCCTGATATTTTTGGTGATACTCAGAAACAGATTAATCTGGTCTAAAAATTTCCAACATCGGAACAACATTTAATGACACCTCTGTTGTCAATCTTGGAATGACACTAGCGTTACTTATCACAACTAACAACTCAGCTCTAAATTCAGAACAGGTGCGTCTAAACAATATTTTACAAACTTGTAAACCATAATAATATAATATTCACTTTGTAAAGGAAGACCCAAGTATAAGAAAGAAATTAAAAAATAAAGACCATTATTTGCAAGTGCCTGTTTGTTTGAAACTTAAAAATAAGTCCCTTGTAGAACACACAAAGCAAAACTAATCTAATTGACCATACATGATACATTACCCTTTTACTTTGTACTAATTCAACCAGATTATTAAAGGAATGCAACTAAACCATCACCAAATGCAAAATGGGGTAAATCCCAAGCACAAAAACAATTAATCTTATTTCCAAGCTTACCTTCTGCATTATCATCCTCATCATCATCGTCTTCATCCTCGTCCTCATCCTCCTCGTCATCGTCATCCTCAACTACAGGCTCATCATGCTGCAAAAAGATATCACTTAGAAGTTCAATACTAGTAAATACACTAAAAAACACAGTTAAACCATTCTTCATCGACTACACAAGTTTTCAACAATAATCAATAATCATAACACTAACAAATTCAGCTATAAAAACAGCTAAATCATCGAGCAAATAAATAGTCGATTACATTTAACTACAAGAAAAGTGGCTAAAATTTATTCATTAGTTACTAACAATCGAGTTCTACTCGCTTTTATTACTTGAAAATAAACTATTGCTATTATTTATACAAAATTGCAGTACCATTTAAATACAAATAAAATCATTCATTTTATCGCATACAAAATATTCAATCATGAAACAGTTATTCAAATCCAAAATCCCTAATCCCTAATATCAAACAAACATGTAAACTACATATAAAAATTACAACAAAAAAAAGTTAAATCTAAAACCCTAAATCATTTCAGACACACTCCTCTAAAATCCACAAACCAAAAATCACAAAACGATTAACATTAACAGATATATAAAATTAAATCCAAAAACATAACACACAATGAAACTGAATCAAATTACTCCTAAATCAAACTATAATCCACCAAAAAAAAAGAGAATTAAAAATGAAAAAAAAAAAAAAAGGGAAGTACATGGATCTTTTGTTGTTCGAGGTGAGCAGCGAGAAGCTCTTCTTGAGTTTGAGCAGTCATAGTGATTTTGTAAGAAGTTTGATTTTGGAGCGGTGATAGATCCAAACACAGCACAACCAACAAACTCTAAACCCTAGAATAACAACTCTGTGATCGTTTCATTTTATACCCTAATTTCGGGTTTGCCCGGTTGTGACCCGGTTTTTCTTGTGTAACCCGGTCCTGTTTTTTCAATGCGATTCTGACGGAAAAACCCTTTGTTCGGGTTAAAAAAAAAATTACTGGCAATTTTTTCTAAACGGAAATATGGAAATTATAAATGTGTCTCTTTTGAAAATTTCTCTTATGCCCTTCATGTTTCTCTATTATTCTCCTAAAATCCTAAATTATCTTTTAATTCAGGACGTAGATCCCGAAATTTGTGTGGAGTTTTGGAGGGTATATGCATCATTTCAGGTTTTAGATCCGAAATGCATTCCGGGTTCTAGATCCTGAAATGGCCGAAATGGAGTATACCCGTTAAAACTCCGCACAAATTTTGGGATCTAGATCCCGAATACATTTCGGGATCTAGAACCCGAAATGGTGCTTGTACCCCCCAAAACTCTGCACAAATTTCGGGTTCTATATCCTGAAATGCATTTCGGGATCTACGTCCCGAATTTTGTTGAAATACCCCCTAAGAGCAAAAAAGGTAGTTAGGGGGGGAAAAATATATTGGGGGGCAATTGAGAAATTTTCGTCTCTTTTGCTAGTAATTTTTTCGGTAAATTGAGCAATGATGATAAATTTCATGGTTAAAATTATTATTATTTAAAGTAGTCCTTAATTTAGACTAGGAATTTATTAATATGTTACACAAAAAATAGTTTTATTTTGCTTAAAAATTGAGGTTAAAGTTAGTTTATTAACAACATTGATATTAATTAATTACTACCTCTGTTCCTTTTTACTTGTCCTTTTAAAAAGAAAAAAAAAACCAAAATAGTATAGTGTATTTTTGAACCTTATTTTCCTATTATGTCCTTTCTTAAAATATATCTCATATTTTTAATCAACCAATAAATTTATACTTTTTCACAAATATTATCTATTTCCAAAAAAATTGTAACAAATTTTATTTAAAAACAAACACAATTATATTGCTCCAACAAAAAAAAATTATACAAAATTTAGTCAATAAAATAAAATAAGAAGGAGGATATAATAGACAAAATATAACCTAAATTTTCAAAACGACAAGTAAAAAAGAACAAATTTTTTTTTCTAAAACGACAAGTAAAAAGGAACGGAGGTAGTAATTGGTCGAGGCGTACTTTTTAAGATAACACTGTGATGGCAAATGCTCATAACGGACACTATTTAAAAAATGCCATGTTGTAGACTTGAAGTTGAAAATAGAAGCTTTTACCCTAGATAAGCATGGCAACAACATTCATCCTCGCACGAACTCGGCCGCCTCGATCTGCACCAATTTTAATGGGAAGAAACTGATTTAATTGGGTATGAGTGCAAGGAAAACCCACTTTTTGAATACGAGGCGGAGATAGAGGATGCAAGTACCTGCCTCGCACCCACCCCCACCACGTCCTGTCATATTCAATTTACCTTATTACCTTTATTTTTAAGGAGAATATTAAAATGTGCCCTTAAGACACATGTTAAGAAACTTAACACAGAAAGTCTGCTTTAAAAGTTGTGCATTCAACTTCTTATACGTTAATACGTTGTTCTATCCAATGCAAAATTGCTATTTTAAATTCCTTAACATTTGTCCTTAGAATACATGTTAACAAGACCCTATTTTTAATACTTTAATTACTCATTTACCCATATTTCTCCAAGTACTATGATTTTTGTTAAAATGACCAAACACATTTGGGTTGACCTAGTAGTGTTGGTTTGGGTTCTTAGAGTGCGCTCATCACTAAGTCCCAGGTTCAATTTCCACTGGTATTAATTTCGGTTGGCCTAACAATGTTGGTTTGGGTCCTTAAAGTGTGCTCCTCACAAGGTCTCAGGTTCGATTTCCACAGAAATCTGAGAGTCATCATGAAAGTTGTCTTACAGCTTGTTGAATTGGCTTCAATATCAATCTTGTTGATGTTCTTGAAAATCTAACTCCTGCAATCAAAAGTAAGAAAGAAAAAAAAAGCACAATGATAAAATTAGATGGAACTAAACGAAGCCAACGGAGATGTCTTTTCCAATTCCACAAGGACTTCCAATCTCCCTCCAGCGGTGGGATCTCTCCATGCTGCAAAATATTAGCATTCTAAATCGTAAATTGGTGAGTATTAGTGCCTTCCCATTCCATGGTATCAGGCCCATCAATATCTTCCGGGGCGGTAAGGCTAGCACCTGATTTACAATATTAATTGGCAAGTTATCACATAGAAAATCGAGATTACACTCCCCCTCGGAGGTTAGGACATCCCTCACAGGAAGAGTAGTATCAATGAAGTCTTGAGATGCTGAGCTAAAAAGCTCCTTTCCATTAGGTACCCATTTCTATTTGTCATAAGACAAGGCGTTGAAAATCATTCCAAACTCCTGCAAGAGCTTTCCACATAAGAGAGTCATAAGGTTGAAAGCTACAAGACACCATAAGTATGGCAGAAAATTTGATGAAATATATGTTGTTTTATTTTTTTAGTCAAATAGCAAACGGCTAAAATTTTAATTTTTTAGTCAAATAGAGAACTTACCGTAGTTCAAATTTTGATCTCTGCATTATCCTGTAATATATCTACTAACTAAGTTAACTTTTAATATCATGATGAGTGTGTCAAAATTACGGTGACCCGACATAATTTTACATAAACTACAATTTAGCTTATAGAAATCACGGTGGACCACCGTAATTCTGATACATCCATTATGATACGAAACATGCACTTAAGCCCACAAGAACTTGTTTTTATATTCATTTTTAGTACATTGATACAAAGTAATTTATTTGCATATATTATTCACAAAAACATCCAAAATTATTCTATTTTTTGTGGCTTTCAAAAAAAATTAGAAAGGTATCTGATACTTCATCCGTTATAAAATAAGTGTCACAATTAATCAGTTTACGTCTGTTAATGCACATCTTTGATCACAAATATATTCAATTATGTATTATAAAAAATTCTAAAAGTTTTATATTTTAAAAGTATTTATCGAGATAAATTGTACATCATATATACTACTATTTATTTATATATATTAATAAAAATATATGGTCAAAAACATATTATATAAATGATGCACACGTAACTCAAACGACACTTATTTTGATACGGAGTGAGTATACAAATACACTTTTTTATGAGAAATATTTATAATGCATCTTCATTGCTTTATTTCGCTTTGGAAAATAAAACTACCTGTATAATTTTATGCTATGTTAGAGTTATGGTTTTTCTTATATTTTATACAACCATTATTTGTTTACAACAAAGAAAAAAAAAAAGGAAAATGGGAATTATCCAAAAAAAAATGGAAAATGGGAGAAACATTAAATAAACTAATCATGTTTTTGAAAAAAATAAAATTATAAAACTTAAATGGAAATATCAGTTTCATGAAAAATTTCATGTATCCGTGCAACATAGCAATTTAATAGGACTTGAAGTTTTGATTAGAAAAATTGATGACCAATTACATCCATAAGCACACATTCAACGTTAGGACCGTACCAAAAAAAACGTTAGGGACGAAAAGAGATAATTTCTGGTTTGAAAAGAAAAAAAGAATAATAAATAACTAAACCATATATCTTATAACGTGTACTCTATTTAGTAGTAAACTAATTAAGAAACTTCATTCTTTATGACAACCTATTCGTCTGGAAAATGAAATGTTATGTCTTACTAAACTAATGATATGTTCCTTTTCTCATCCATCACTCAGAACACAGCTAGAGTGGTAAAGAACAAATTTAAGCAATGGTTTCTCCCCAGGAGTTGCAACCAATGTAGTTTATGAACAATTGTGGCGCTTCATTCAGTTCAAGTAAATACAATCAGAATTCATCTCATCCCAAAAATTAACTACCACAAATCATTCATTAGGATCAACTACAACCCCTTCATGTAAGCTAAGCCAAGTTCTGAAGGTGTTCACTGTCCAAAGTCACACGGTCAGTTTCCAGACCATCCAATGTCAGCAGCCTTCTTGGATCCAGTTCCCCAGCCAGAGTTTCCATGTTCAGCGTCGGTTGGACCAGCGCCCCAGCCACTTTTATCACCAGTACTAGCTCCACCACCCCAGCCACTTTTATCACCAGTACTAGCTCCACCACCCCAACCCCCAGGAAATGCTTCTCTTCCGGGGGAATTTTGAACCTTGGCCCCTGGAAAGTTGTTTAAACTATCATCCCTGTCTTTCGTAGCAGATGCCCATCTGCTTGCACTATCATGCCTATCATTGTTGGAGTTGTGTCCTCTACTGCTATTGTTATAAGAACCACGACCACGCCCTCGTCCACCACCACCATACGGACGAGGAACTCCACTAGGGTGTTCATCTCGATTCCCATTGTTTCTGTAATCAGGCCGTCCTGAAGAAATGAAGAAACAAGAGCAGAGTAAAATTTTGAATAATAAGAACCGGATAAATGACAAGTGGAAGCAACTAGTTGGATGACAAGTAAACTGCAAACAGTGAAATAAAGGTAGAAGTAGAACAAACAAAATTCACAGAAGACGAAATCAGTAATGTTGATAAACAGGGGAGGATTCGTGATAACTATCATATAATTACATTCCTCCCTTATTATAGGAACCTTTACCATAAATCAGCGGTATTAGAAAAAGTTGTTAGAGTAAGGGTCTTGTTAACATGTACCCTAAGGGCACATGTTAACTTTCTCCTTTTGGAAAAGGAGTAATAAATGAATCTAGAAAGTTGTAGAGGGGTATTTAGGGACAAACATTGTGTAAAAATGTCCTATAACTAGGGACACGGGGTATAATATCAAAGCAGGTACAATACTAGCAGTCTGCAGATGATATCCAAACAAAAAAATTCAATTCACTTCACAGAGCAAAGCAAAGCTGCTAGAGCTGAATTCAAATTTTTATGTACCTGTTCTGGAACCAGGAGTAGAAGATCGATCCCTATCATAAGAGTGACCTCTCCAGCCACCCTCACTGTTCGAACCACCCCAGCCACTACCCACAGATGTCCCTGACGAGCCACCAGTTGCAGGGCTTCGCATTGGTACCATTGCAGCTACAGATCTAATGGAAGGTGCTGAATCATTTTGTGGATCATCAATGTGCCTCTGAAAATATGCCACGAGCCGGTCAATATCTTCGAACATCTTTTTGCGGAACCTGAATCCTTTGGGGTAAAGACCAATGTACTCATGGTGTGGATTTGTACTTCTTATGTAAGTCAATATAAATGTGCCAGGATGTTCATGGGAGATGCCGAAACTATAAACTATGCGCATGGGATACTCGGCCTTTTCAATCCTCAAAAGTTCATCAACTTCTGTTTTCATACCCGTCCTGAACTTGCGATAATTTAACATTGTTTTTAAGTGAGTCACCAAGGGATCAACATATCGGTCCATAACCTACACAACAATTAATAGGAAAGAGTAAATAATAGTATCACAAGAAAGGTATCCAGAAATCCAGGGGAGTACCTTACCTCATCTAAATCCTCAAAAGTATCCTCTCCAATTTTTAGTGTCTTTCCAATTCGAAGTAAGCTTGTGATGTCCTTGAGTTCCTTCCCACCTTCAACGACATCCTTGTGGGCATATACTCCATCATGAATTTTAAGAGTCAAAGTAAGGTATGAAGGACCCCGGGAACTAGGACGGAAAATACTTTCACCAGGATCCTTGTCCGACAAGAACTGCATAAAGACAGGGGTAAAGTTAAGCATGCACATACTCAATCATGTAACAAATCCAATGACCAATTTATCCTTTTTCCTTGTAATTGGTAGATGCTGCTTAGAAGATAGTGTTTTAGAGATAAAATCCTAGTATATATTGTATAAATGTGTTTCCTAAATTTTGTTGTTTTTTATCATCTTCCATATTAATAATAGTTCGCACACCAAGGAACATACACCAACTTAAGGAACTAGAACCGCAAATGATTTATTCAAGTCTATGGAATCTAATTACAAAGATTCAAGAGAAATTCATTATTTCAGTAAATATTGCAGCTTATTCATTAATACATGCAAAAAATAAGTGGGAATAATAGACGGAAGAGGAATGCTAGCAAATACCCTTTTTAACATGTAGGTTCCTAACCAAAATGTGTATGAACTACAAAGTCTGACCAAATCAAAAGAGCATGTCAAATATGCATGACTACCGTTCCTCATAAAAGAGCAATTATTAAGTATCCAAAAAAATGGTAAATGCCCAGGGTGTCATATCCTCAAAATTTTCATAAATCGTACATCCAAACCAATATTACTGAAATTACCAATCTGTTGTAAGTATCCAAAAAATATTATGCTACAAACAAAGATGAACCAACCCATTGAAGTCTAGTAGTCAAATAAATTTTTTGTAACCAAGGATTCAATGCTATATTGCATGACAAATTGACATGCGTATATGCAAAATTAAGAAAAATTCACAACATATACAAGTATAAATTTATGAAAAAACAAACCTCCATTGCTTCATCTGCAGTTATGTTCTGAAAGCGTGGATGAACAATCATCCTTGGCTTGAAATGCTTCTTTGCACGCTCCTTTTCTTTCCGAGTTTTATCTTGCTCAATTGGTAAGGAGCTCTGGTCTTCATGGTAATAGGGATCAACCTGATGGTTGTTCTGTAACCGATCACTTCTCATTTCACTATCTTTACTAACAAGGAAGACTTGATACCTGTTCTTTTGGATTGACTTGATTTTACAAGTGAGCATGTCATTTTCATGTAGCCTATCAGATAATTCAATTATATCTCTCCAGTCATCTGTATAATCTTCTTTCATAAGAATTCCAGTCATTCCCGATTCAAGTCCACATATTGCTTTCTGAGCTTGCACTCGGCGAACTGTAACCTGGACTATTTTACCTTCAGCAAGAGTCTCTTCAGTCTCACCTGATATCATATAGAACTCCTCATCCTGACTTGGTTCTTCATATGGCTTACGCCAATCTTGAAATCCTTGAATCAATTCTCTTTTTATATCATAGAAAGTTTCAATTTTGTCTAGACGCTTTTTTTGCTTGGCGTATTCTACAACATCCAAGTTTTTCAAATAACTAGGTCGATCTCTCACATGTTCTATGGCCATCTCTAGTGCATCATCATCATCATTTGCATCACCTGTGCCATCTTCCTCATACACATCTTTGGCCAACTCCTGTGCAAGAATATACGATTCTGGATGAATGCGCGTATCATCCAGCAAATCGATAAATTGGCTGCTAGCAGCAGCCAATCCACTTCGCCGGACACGCAAGAAACCAACAGCATTGACAAACACCTTTTTACCAAGTTTATGTTCTGTCAAAAAGTCCTTCCGAGTATAAATTGCGCCAATTCTAACAAGCGATCTCTGCAAGGATGCAGCCTTCCGTGGACCAAGCCCCGAAATAAATTGTAACGGAGCAAATAACCATTCGTGGCTTATTGCTAAATTAATGTCTAAGCCAGCCTGATTAGTCACATCTACCATAACCTGCTCAACCATCCCAATTTTATCATCTGGGTTGAGGAAACTTTCCAAGGGGCTCAATTTCCATGATAATATTTCCTTTCTGGGCCCACATAATGTTGAAACCATTGCCAATGGGTTTTGGAGAAACCGACCAAGAGCAACGGCCCGTCTCACTATACCTGTCAAAGCAACAAAAAGGATAAATTATAGGATCCATTAAA
The DNA here is from genome assembly GCA_951804385.1 of Trifolium dubium. Lineage (NCBI taxonomy): Eukaryota > Viridiplantae > Streptophyta > Magnoliopsida > Fabales > Fabaceae > Trifolium > Trifolium dubium. The sequence goes on from OX638065.1 coordinate 42,739,293, forward strand.
GAACGACAGCATACACCACACCTAACGCAATATTTACCTAGCTGCTGAGAAGGAAGTTGTTCAGAGGAAATGCGAGAATTTTCATAAAGACGGGGCAGAGATTCATCTCCATACACAACGCTGAGCCCATCCATATCATGCCCAACATCTCTAGGGTTTTCCTCGATCATCTTATAAATAACCTAATAGAAGAGCAAACCAAAATATTAGACCCACAATACAATAATAGCAGAAGTCTTTTGCACTTGGCGTTGGTCGGTTTTCGGGGGGTGGGGGCAAAAACATTATCTAAACTCTGACTGGGGACATCATGACCAAGCCATTTCCTACAGCTTAATGGTAACTATCACATGTTACCCAGCAAAAAGTAGACATGCACTAATTTTATTCATCAAATAAATTTATACCAACTCATATACTAACCAAAAAAGTAATTTTGAAATTCAACACAGAAGTAATACCAAATTACTAAGTGAGAGATAGACCGGAGGGAACAGAATGGGAATGAAAATGGGAATAAGACTGACAACTGATTAAATATCATTTAGGTGATTGTAATTAGAACAGAAATAAGAATTCCTAAAATTGTAGGTACCAGAATTGCATCAAAAAAATTACCAAAATATAGATGTAAACATAGAAACCAAGATACAACCTCATATATATCTTCTTTCAAACGAGTGCAAGACAAGTTAGCTGCTCCTAAAACAACAACATGTGGTTGGTGATCTGTCATAAACTTCAACACACGTTCCTGGTCATTCTTCTTCCTTTGTTGGTCATTGGCATTCTGTGACCTTAAAGTAAGCGACCCAGTGTATAGCACATCTTGCACTTCTCCAGAAGAATCTAACATAACAAAAGTTGTTTGTGGCTTTCCAGGGCCCCAAGAGCAGGCCATTACCCTAGGAGCAGCCTCATCTTCCGAGCTAAGATCATTTTCCTTCTGTTGATAAGGCCCCACAGAAACCTTATTCCACAAGGCCTTCCCATACTCCATAAGTACCCAATGCTTTGCTTTGCTTGCTAAGACGCCCCTTGCTTCTTTTTCCATTGATGGCAAAAGAAAACGAAAAAGTGCATCATGAAGTATCAGCTTCCTCTGTTCATTCCACAGTTGGGCAGATCTGCTAACACTATCACTAACATAATACTCATTGAAATCGTTTATTAACTTGTTAAGATGTGCTTCAGGAAGCTTAATAGTAACTTGAATGAGTTTGTCCTCTTCAGCCTTCTGTATAAGTAGCCATTGGGCATCCCCAAATTTAGACAAAGGCTTCTCTCGCAGCCACTTCACCCCATAAAACTGATGGAACGAATCTATGGTTATATTTCCATCGGCAGTAGGGGAGGTTGACACCACTGCATGGTCAATAAAGTGGCTACGGACATGTTTCTTTACGCTAGGCTCACAACTTATCTCAACAGCTGCCTGGAACAAAATAACTATTTTGTCAAACAAAGGAAACATTTAAGTGATTATGAACAGTTAAAGATGCATACCATGTGCCTAGCACATTTAAGTACTTCTTCAGGGGTATCGTACATAGCGCATGTGAAGTTAGAAGCCACCTCTTCAGGTGTTTCCTTTGGATCTTCCAACTCTTGCTGTAGAACAGAGCAGACAAGACAAAACCTTTAATTTAAGGTCAGAACAAAGAAGCAGCGCTAAATTCAAGTTTAATTTATGGTCAGAACGAAGAAGCAGCTCTGAATTCGAGCATACTTACCAACTGAACTACAGATAGACATAATCCGAGTTGCTCAGAACTACACCCAAACCTGCTTGCAACCTCCCACAGACCAGCCTTACTGAAACTGCTATACATGGACTTCCGTTTTGGTCTTTTGTACTGTCCTTCATCAACACCAGCTTCACCTGGTGGGAAATGCAAGTTGAACTTGGAGTCAACATCATCTACCTCCCTCTCTGATTCTGCCTCTTTCAGTGATCTCATAACTGATTCAAACAATTGCTTATTCAAATTTAGTCTTGTTTCATCATATACACGACGAGACTCTTCTTCAAACCGTCTATTGTAGTATAACTGGAGGGCATTCTTCCGCTTCTGAAGAAGCAACCACTTCCTGTCCAAGTCTCGTAGAGCCCAAAGTATCTAAACAATGCAAAAGGAATGAATTTGAAGAGTTGTCATCATGTTATCAGTATCACACAGTATATATTAACAAAAAGACACAAAAATAAATCATAACAGACCTTGTGCCATTTTAGAGTAGGTGTCTTGTTATTCTTATCCCAACTCTCATCACCAGCTTCTGGTCGCTCAAGATCTTTCAGTAAGCTTAAACACTCCTCCTTCCGATACATGGCAATAAAAGGGATCTATAAAAGAAGAAGAAAACTGCATGTTAGGAAAATAAGGGTTACATTTGGCAAAACTCAAGGATAAGATAATACTGACATCTAATTTTTGCATGTGATGCAGTTCCAAAAATTTGACAATATCCTTCTGGTCAATTGGTAGCTCCTTCTCCTTAACTGGTTGCTCCTTATTTGGGGAGCTTGAATCTTTCTCGAAAATTAGGGAGCTTGAATCTTTCTTGAAAATCCAAGGGATTGCCCCATCTTTAAGTTGATTAACTATCCACTGACTCTCTTCATTTATACTACTTTCATCCACTGAAGGAGCACCAGTACTCTCCTCCGATATCTACAAGGAAAAATAAAAGCTCATCTTACAACAACGCAACTTAATTAACTAGGAAATTTTTATCTTGTTTCACAGAAATCTCAGTAGACCTGCATTCTCTCAGGAATATCGAGCTCCCTAATCCGGTCATCATTCTCTGTCATATATTTCTCAGAAAGAACAATAGGCTCAAATTCATCTTCAAGTCTAGTCTCTTTATAAACATTCTTTTCTCGACTTTTATTGCGAGCATCAAGCAACTCATCGACATCACCAAATAATTCTTGAGCTTCTTGTATAGCTGATGAAGAGAGTCCTGATTTCTTAGTCTTTTTGTATCCCTGCTTCTTATCAACGTCTTCTTCCACGATGAAGTCGGCCATTTCATCTTCTTCTCCGATGTCAGCATCCTCCTCCTCTTCTCCTTGCTCCTCCTCTTCACCAATTTCTTCAAGATGAGTTCCTGAAAAGCATGTTTGTTTTTTGGTGTATTTTTCAGCATACAATTTCAACAATGTATTTCAAAATAAATTTAATACTAAATTTGTTTAAGTAATTTCACATTAAAAATTATGCTACACAAGTCAAATCAAACTCAGAAGTAACTTTAACCAACTATCAATCAATGTCAATAAAAATCAAAAACACAAACCGCGACTAGGACATACCTTCATCATCGTCAAATAAAGTACGACTGAGCTTCTCCTCAGCAGTTCTCCCAACTTTACCACTTCCAAGAAACTCCTCTTCGTCGTATTGTCCAGAGTGCCCCTCCTCAGTATCCCTCTGGCCCTTTTTGAGTCGCTTGAACTTTTTGCTATCCTGATAAAGGAGAGAAAAAAAAATTCAATAAAATGTTCATTAAGCAAAGTATTAGCAAACATAAAGGTCAACATCAATAACAAAAAATATATACAAAAGTTTAAAATTAAAAAAAACCTTCCGACGATGAATATTGATATTATTGTCCTCCAGCAACTCATAATCATCTTCATCAAGAACATACTCCTCCCTAAAAACAGCAGGAACAAGTTTGATTAAAAAATTAAAATGAAAATGTTACCAGCATGCACTGTCTTACAATTTTAAACAAGGTGCATATGAAAATACATCCAACTTTCATCAATCACATGTCCATCTGCCCCAAGAGGGAAACAGAGAAAAAGAACAAGGCCAGATGCCAGATCATGTGCATTGCAATCAACATGTATCACATGCTTTTATAAATAGTAGGACAAAGAATATGATAATACAAAAAACACTTCAAAAAATTTAGATGAAAATGAGTTATCAGTTACATGATGCAAGAGAGGTTACACACGCAGCTTATCTAGATTAATTTAAAAACTATCTGCATATTCTCAAGCAATGTTCTTTGTTTTCTAACACATGTTAATTAATGTCAACCATTAGCAGAGGCAGAAAGAACACATAAAGGATAAAGAATCAACTTTTTCTTCCTCTTTTTCTTCTTCTGACGTTCTTCGTCACTTTCAGCTCTTTCTTCTTCATCATGCTCCTCTTCTTCCTCAATGTCATCAACTATAAATCCATCCTTTTCATATTCATCCTGCCCTTCTGAAGTGAGGAGGGAAAGGAAAAAGAATATCAGAAAAATAAGATATCATCAAATAAACCCCATGTAGAGATAATTCCATGCACATGACTAGCTCCACAATCCACACAATAAGACACACCATCTGGAATTAAAATTCATATAACAGCAAAAACAAAATGAAATATACTAAGCGCCAAATATCAAAAGCAAAACAATGCAGACTCTTAACCAATAATCACATTGCAGTGCAATAGAAACAAAACAGTAAAACTCCACCATCATTTAAACCAACTAAATAAAACTCGAAAATAAGCATCGTTATTTCCATATGGAACTACCAGACAGGAACCTGCAGACTATCTACCTCGGTTCATCTGAGTATTTCTCCAAGCTCAGACAAAACTCTGAACTTCGATTGCAGTGAGGGAAGCCCATAAGTACTTGTAAGCAATACAGTACATCTTATACCAAATAATATAGAACGCAGATTTATACCTTTCCAGCCCAAACATAATCACAACTCAAAATCTATCTACTATCGAACAGCAAGGGAATGGATTGTCTCCATTGGAACTCTCTCAATTTTCCTCAACAGCAGCATGTCAACCATCAAACATGAGAGAGAGAGAGAGAGATGCAATTATTAAAAGAAGATTAGTCATTGTTGAGATTTTACAATTGAGAAAAATAGAGAGGATTCCAATGGAGGTAATCAATTCCCTTTGTTTCTCGCCTACCAAACGTCTCCCCACAATACAAGTAACTTGTGTTTCACCTTTCATACCCAGATACAAAAAATCCAACTTTTTCATACCAATGTTGACATATATTTTCAGTTTCCTTCATACAAAAACCATCAAAATTGCAAATTTGTTTTCAATCCAACAAAAACAACTTTGCAGAACTCACCAAAAGCCATAATTCACACCAACACCAAACAATTCAAAACAAGAAAACCCTAATTTGAACGCCGAAACCCTAATACTCTAAAAAAATCCCCAAACCACCGCCGCCACTAACACCAACAAAAACCAAAAAAACACGAAGAAAAAAAAAACTAAAACACCGAAAATCAAAAACCACATGAATTTTAACTGAATCAAACTCCATACCTTCTTCTTCTTCATCCTCATCATCGTCATCAATACCACCAGGACCTTCTTCTTCATCCTCCAATTCAACACCATCAGCAGGCTCTCTTTCCTCCATATCGACCTCAACCTCATCTACACACAACAAAATTAGGGTTTCAATAACAAACCTAGAAGCAATTCGAAACGGAAATTAGGGGAAAATGGAAATTCTAGGGTTCACCTTCGTCGTCAGAAATTACGCCTCGAGCCATAATCGGTGATCGAAACGTTGAAGATTGGAAAAGTGAATGCGATGAAGGAGAAATGAAACGATGCGGTTATCGAATGAATGGTTTGCGATGGAATGAGAAGAATGAATGAATGAATCGTAGAATGAGAGTTTTTGAGTTTCTAATAAACGAGTGAAGAAATATCAAGAAAGATGGTGTTGTGTTATGTTGTTGTGTAGCTTCTATTTATATAGGATTTTGATTGATTTTGATTTTGATGGATTTTTTTTTTTGGTATAGGGTGAAAGTAATTTGACTAAATTTGTCTGCGGCCCAATTGTTTTTTTTTTTGGGTTATATATACGGCCCAATCTATCTCAACAAAAACTAATACATTTAAATTTTATAGAATATTAATATTAATTGATTAACTTATAATTTAAATGGAAATGTTATTGATTTAAGTCTTGGACTCGTAAGCAAATTGAATTGTGAGATTAAATTTGATTTGCATTCATTATCAATTGGAACCTTTTGCAATTGTATACTATGTGTAGGGGAAACAACAAATATAAAGTTAACTGTGGAAAAAAATTAGAGAAGCGGGGAGAACAATTCAAAATTGGTCAAAAACTTCATGAATGAACTACTATTCAAGAATATGAACATATCCACAAACATAAAATCAGTCACAAACTTTACAAATGAACTACTATACGAGAATATGAATAAACATAAAAATCAACACTAGCACGTATCTTTAGTATGACGTAAGTGACTTTTATTTATATCATAGTGAGCTGTGACTGTGATTCATGATTTAAGTTTGTGAGATTGTTGACTTGAATCTGTGTTTGTTGTTTGAGGCCATCGTGTACATGTATGTCTCAAGTTGTTGTATGCACCCTTCATTGTTGCAAATTAATCCTTTAACCATTAAAATGTTGTTTGCCCCATTTTGTCAGGCTAAATACAGAGAAAAGTATGGGGGGTAGGTTTTGTTGTCCAGAGGAGGATATGAGAGATATGAAGCTTAAAAATCTTCATGAATTCAATAATATTTTCTAGTGAAGTTGTGGTGAAAAAGGATCGCCCAACATGACTCTTTTTAGGTTATGGTTCTCCGTAATAAACATGTTGGTTGTAATATTATTGATACATAAGTGAAAGAAACAATTAATTGTTCAAAAGTGTAAATGGTGATCGCTTGAATCTATGAATGGATAATGAGACGAGAAAATGACTAGTCAAAATTGGAAAATCAACACAATTTTTATGGATGGTTTCATCTGTTCACAGGTTTTCGTATAATACATCATTAATTTCAACAAAGAGAACTAAGATTTGAAATTTACCAATGACTTAACAACCCAAACAAATATTGGGATTTAACCAATTGTACTTCAATTTGACCCACTTGGTTGCTCTATGATGGTATGGAATATTCAAACATGTTTCACCCTTAGGTAAAGATCAATTTGCATTGATGGGTGCGAGTGATGGCTCATTCTTTGCTAAAATGGTATGTGATTAATTGGCTCGTGATGATAATCATGATGCTCTTCTTGTTTTAAAATTTTTTATAGTGTTTGGTAGGTCACTAAACCGAAATATTCTTTCTTTAGAGGTTCTTTCGTAATAAATTTCTCATAAATCACTTTAGCGTGCAAAAAGGATGTAAAACTTTTGCTCATTCTCCGTTTTATTTGGTAGACATGGACAACAATTCATATCACAAAAGATGGTAGCGTGATGCATGAAATCTGGTTGCTTTTTGAGGATTTATAGATGACAACCTTTATGTGTTTAAGACTTGCTTAAGTGGATAATCAATAGCGTTACAAACACTGCTAGCACTGCATGGGCTAATAGTGATGTTGTTTGATCTGTCTTATTTGATTTTCTATTATCAATTATCTAATAGTAGAAGACTCGAGTTGTCTTCCATGATAAACAATTTGACCTTCATCATATATTTTATCGTGTGAGATTGAAAACTATTAAAGTAGGAGATACATTAGAGGTAATTTGCTCCACCCTTATTGTAATATGACTTAATGTTGAAGGGATCTTCGCGATAAAGATTAGCAAATCTTGATACATATATACAATCAAACATTACGATAAATCAACTTACTATCTTTACTCACTCTCAACATTTTTTTTTGACAAATCTCGCTCTCAACTTCTAGAAGTCCAAAAATTTATCAATCTTCTTCTAAGCCATTCTACCTTTTTACTATAAGATATAACAAAATTCTACCACTATTATTCTAAGAATATGTCTCGAGGCATAATTAATTATACTTTAAAATAATCAAATATCTTAAAATCAATTATACACCTCTAAAATTGCTTTTAATTATTTCAAAAGTCAAACCAAACACACACTAAATCATTTTACCCATAAAATCAACCATTAATTTTTCATTTCCGGGTCTTTAGTCCTCCTTAGTCCTTAACATAAATATTTAATTTTCTTCTAATTATCACTTTCCAATCAAAACATGATAAAGAAGAAAACGTGGTGACTATCAACTTAGCAAAAGAGTCAAACTCATCAAACCTTACCTCACCACCCCACCCCACAAATTCCTTCTTCCACATGACACCATACAATTCATTGTCCTTTTTATTTAATTTTTACACCTTAGTGCTATGCTAGTGGACACACTTTCACATTCACATTTAATAATCACAACAATAATAATCCCTAAAAAATTAAAATAAAAAATTTTCTTCTTCTTTTCTTCCATTTCAAAAATTTTTAAAAATAAAAAAAAACAAAAATTGAATAAAATCACTGTCTCTTCCTTATAGAAAATGACACTTGTTGTTAATCTTGCAGCACGAGTTACTTCACCACTATCTCTTCCTTTCCTCTTCAAACCCTAAAATTCCTCAAAAAATTCAATCTCATTCCCAAAAAAAAAAAAAAACTAAAAAAAAAATCACTTTTTTTTAGCAACACTTTCTCAGTGTGTTGCAAAATGGGTAAACCAAACACTCCTCAATCAAATGGGAACTGAAATTCTTCACTCTCTTCTTCTTCTTCAGCATTGTGAGAATTTCCAATGGGAAAAGCCGAAGAAGAACAACATCTGCCACGTGGCGTAACATCATCGGATCCACCGCAAAATGCGGAAACAGAGTGTCGGTGCAGATTTTCACGGATTCGGAAACTATTTAGTTTCAGATGCATTCTCGTTTTCGTCTTCTCTCTTGCTTTGTTCATCTCTGCTTTGTTTTGGTTGCCTCCATTCGTAGATCAGAAGAATCTGAACGATGATTCCAAATATAAAGGTGAGTTTTTTTTCGATTTTGAATCGGTTTCAATTTTTTAGATATTTTTAATTTTTATTGGATTTTTCGGTGGCTGCATTGTTTTATGGATATAGATCTGTTTCTGATTTGGGTTTTACAAGAATTGAAATTTAGATTTTATTTTCTTGTGGGTTTTTTGTGTAGATTCTTTGTGGTTGTGATTTGTGGGTATCTGAGAAAAATAGGGAAAATAACAAATAACAAATTTTGTGATATTTTTCCATTATTAATTTGAAATTTGTAATGCGGTTTAATAAGGGGAATTCGAAAAAAATAAATTAATATTTAATTGGGTATTTTAAGTAATTTAAGTAATAATGAGTTTTTTTGAACTATGATTAGTTTTGGTTATTAGCTAATTAAAGAGGTAAACTTGTTTGTCGGATCAAGTTGATTTATTTTTTCCATTTTGGTAATTACTTTTATTATTACACCTATTTTTAGTATGGTTTTAGCAATTTTGATTTTGCACTTTTGAAACTTGTTTTGGTGATTTCATAGTATTTTTTAAAGATTGTTTGCTTTATTCGGCGATTGTTTTTTGACAATGTTATTGTTCATATACACAAACTTAGGGGTTTAGATTTTTATACTTTTAAGATGTTTGAAATCAGTTATGGTTATGAATTGTATACAAGGAAGAGATTCTGTATCATGACGGTGTCTATGAATAGAATAGTTTTCCTGTTTTAGAGTGTGGTGCAAAATTTATGGTTTCTGACATGAATCAGGTGACTAGTTTGTGTTTGTGGTCTATTTGAGAAATATTTTTATTTGTGTTGTGTTATAGTCTATCCTAGCATTAGGCTTTCTCTAGAAAACCGGGTTGGATATCATTTATAATGCATTATGCATCGCGAAGAAGTGGAGACTTGATAGAGGATTGGGTATTATGAGGGGGTGCTTGAGTCAGACATCAAGTAGTATGTGAGGTTTGGCAGAGTATTTTAGGGGCTTGCTAGTTGCTTCTTCCCCCCCTTGATAGCTAGCTTTTAAGGGAGGCTTTCCCAAGTGATCAAAGATTTATCAATTGGTATCACAGCTAGTTAGTAGCTCGGAAAGGCTTACTGGAAAGGCCAAGTAAAGCGTCGTAGAGTGTAGCAGCCAAGATGTCGGTTCTTTGGGACAGTGCTATAATAGGGACTTGGGTATTTTATGGGGCGTTCAAGTCCCACTCAGTACAGGATGCTTGGTGGAGTATTTAAGTGACTTGGTTCTTCTCCACGATAGTTAGCTTTTAAGGGAGACTTCCCTAAGTGCTTGAATACTTATCAGGGTTATGGCGCAGCGGTTGCAGTTATTGCCAAGTGATTAGAAGACTACATATTTTGAGCTGTACAGAGTAAGGTTGTTTACAAAAGATACTCAATGATAATGGATCTGACCTTTCTTAGACCTCGTATGGCAGGAGCTTTATAACATTGTGTTGTCCTTTTTATCACATGCATTGCTATGATTGAGCTGGGAATGTGACATTAAACTTAAATCACACAATCTTAAAATTTTTAAGCTTTATGCTTGATGAGAGAATTTTCATCATTATGCCGATTTCATTGCTGCGACATTGTGATACCACATGCAGATATGCTCAGCCTCAGACAGTAGCCCTCATTGTTATTCCATTAATTACAAACTTCTTACCTTGTTACATGTCTGTTGCACTCGACGCATGACCAAAAAGTTGCAAATAGAAATTTGCAGGAAATTTGGTTATTCAGTTTCAATAATTGGATGGAGCTGTCGGTAATTGGGATAACTATAGTTCAAAATATAATTTCCTTAATGATATGCATTTTTGCATTATATCTCTTCATAACATTATACTTCAAATTTCATTATTAAATTCTATTCCTATCTCTAGAAAAACAAAATTATATTTAGTATCTCCTCAAATGTTGTCTGCACCAAGTTTAAAACATCTTAATTATCATCATGCTTGTATGTTCCTATATGTCTCATTTTATGATAAATTTTGATCCATCGTAGCATTAAAGTTCTATCACTTAGTTGTACATTCGCAGTTTGCCACACCAATAAAAGAGTTTGACTACATCAACAAATGCTGACAAAATCAAACTCTCTTAATAATGAAAGTTTATAAAATCTATTTGCTTAATGATAATTTTATTAATTTTGCAGGTCATGATATTGTTGCAAGCTTTATTGTTAATAAGCCAGTCACTGTGCTAGAAGATAACAAATTGCAGCTTGAGACTGAAATTGTTGAGGAGATAGAAGCTCCCTCTATTAAAGTACATCTCTCTCTTAATAGTTTCCTTTCATGCCTTATCTTAATATTTGCACATTGATATCATTCTAATTTTTTTTTCTTAAAAAAATACCAGGTGACCATCTTGTCTCTAGACCCATTACCTCGGCCAAACATTACAAAAGTGGTATTTGCAGTCGATCCTGATGGTGAAAACTCAGAAACGCCGTTGTCTGCCATTAGTTTGATAAGATCATTATTTACGTCCTTGGTAATACGCCAATCAGATCTCCAGCTCACTTCATCCTTGTTCGGAGATCCCTACTTTTTTGAAGTGCTGAAATTTAAAGGAGGAATTACTATAATTCCACAACAGAATGCATTTCCTCTGCAGAAAGTGCAAACAAAATTCAACTTTTCTTTGAATTTTCCCATTTATCAAATACAATCAAATTTCAATGAGCTGACAAGTCAGCTAAAATCGGGATTACATCTGTCATCCTATGAGGTTTGTCAAATCTTTTTTCCAGAACTCTTTAAGGAAAACTCTTTCTAAAAGACTTTTTTGTCTACCTTTTAACTAGTGTGCCACCGTGTATTATAGCACTTATTATTATCGAGACTACTAGAAGATTTCTGATAACATAATTATAGGCTATTCCATGCTGATTTTGACTGCGTTTACTGGTTTTGGTTGCAGAACTTGCATGTCGTCTTATCAAATTCAGAAGGCTCAACAGTGGATGCTCCTACTACCGTTCAATCCTCTGTTCTATTTACGGTTGGGATTCCTTCATCAAAACATAGGCTAAAGCAATTGGCACAAACCATCATGGGACAGCATAATCTTGGCTTGAATAACACCGAATTTGGCAAGGTTAAGCATGTCAGACTTTCATCCATCTTGCAGCACTCCCTTAATGGCACTGATACTGCGAGATCACCTTCTCCTGCTCCCGCGCCTCATTCCTCACACCATCATCATCATCACCATCACCACCACCACCATCATCATCACCATCACCATCACAATGCTCATCTAACTCCTGCAACATCTCCTATACCTGCACCTAAACCTGGGGAGGGTGCAACTCCACCTGAGGCTGGATCTCCCGCTACTACAAAAAGTGCACCTACACCACACAAAAGTTCTCAAGCTCAGCCTCCTGATTGTCCATTTGAGCGTAGAAAAAGGTCTAGGCGTAGTGCTGGGAGACATACTTATCCAACACCCGCTGCTGCCCCTAGTATTGAACATCATCATCCTGTTCCTATTTCATCACCAAAACCACAGGTTGACCCCCCTACACATGCCTCTCATTCAGTACCTGCTTTCAGTCCTTTGCCAAATGTAGCTTTTGCTCATGCTGAGCCTCCGCCTAAGAGGGAACCGGCTGCAGAACAACCGTCCACGCAGGTTCATGGGATATCAATGCCTTCATGTGAGTATTCTTAATGATATAACTATAGTTTTTCGTTCAATGCCAATCTGTTATTACTTGTTAGTGTTAAATTAGAGACAACTTATTTTACTATTATTTTGAACATGGATATTTTAAACCATTCATTATCTATTACCGATATTAAAATTGGTTGTCGTTACTCGGTTTATGAAAGGAATTATAAATAGTAAGCCTAATGAATTTCGGCTTAATGTAAAGTTGAAAAGGAACCTCACATTATTTATGGACCTGAAACATCCACCTAAACAATTCTCTCATCTGCACAAACATACAGGTTGCTCTATCATTTTGTTTCTGTTTTTATTTCTTATAGTATAATTTTTGTTTCTTTCTTCGATTACAAATTACCTTGAACTAGACAAAAAAATTCCAAAAGGGTTAGCAATACTCAAGTTACAAATTCAAGTTCCAATTACAGATTATAATAGTTTTATTTTTGGTCTCATGTTTCAGTACATCTTTCTTTTGGTTTTCATGTTTTAGTACAATAGTACATCTTTCATGTATTACAGAATACAGATTACAAATTCATGTAGTATTTCTTGTGAACTGATATCTGGTTTTTGCAGCTTCTGCAGGTTGTCTTGGTACTGTTAAATGGACATCTTTAATATTTCTTGTACTTGTGTTACATGTGTGACAAAGTGCTAAATTTGTACCATTTGGGAAGACAAACTAGATAACTATGAATGTGAGCTACGCAAAGTGTGAGCTTCACATATATGAGTGGATATAAGTTGTCATCATGCGTGTAAATAGTTGATTAAAAATATCCAAACGGTGTATGTATGCATTTTCAGGTCAAAGTCCATAAGTGGCAGGCCTTGGTTACATGCATTAGCATTACCTTTGTTTTGTGATGTAAGATGAAAAACAAAAAAATTCAAAGAAAAAAAAAAGATGAAGAAAAGTAACAATCCTTATCAATAAATCTCTCTGTTGGATGAGGTTGACAAGGAAAAAATGTTCCACCAATGATGGCAATGGAAGTCACGGTTTTTGTTGTTGTAATGTTAATGCTTTTAGTTCACAACTTCACTTGTTTTTCTATCTTCACGAGCTTAATAGCCAACTTGTAACTACTGCCAAAGAACATAGGAGTACTTTTCCTAATATACATTTTGAAGATCACTATTTTAGTACTATATGTTGTGCATCATGGTTTTGAGAATTCGGTTCTTATAATTAAGTAAATATTTGTTCCCATGAGGATAGTTCAGTTAGTAGAAACATTATAATATGTAGTAGTCGGAGTTCAAATTTGAATTTGTCCATTTTATCTCAAGTGAAATGAAATTTTAACCATTGAATTATCTGACAAAAAATTAATATTTGAACACGATTTCTTAAATAAAAAATAGTTATAATTTTGTTAAATTTTGTGCATATATTGTTATTTTTTGGTAGTATTTATTTTTGTATTTGTGATTTTTTTTAAGGAGGTGTGAACCATTGCATTTTCATGTGAAGAGTGAGGAGAATTGGTCATGATCTGTGCTTGTGAAGTTGTGAATAATAAAAAAAAAGATAGAGAATATGTAATTATTTTTTATGCCTAATTTAGAAAATATATGACACCAAGGCAAAAGATCTTGCCATGTGAATTAGCTCAGAGATTTCAGGACAATTGAATGAATGAAATCACTTTTTAATGTGTAATGGGATGGGAAGATGTACCCCTTGTGCTCCGAAATCACGTAAAATTCAACTCTCTATTTTTTTTAAACTTGCCAACAGCAACGTCAGGTGCATAGAAGAACAATGTATTGTGTTAAATGTTAGTCTAGTGATAATTGACACTTGACTTAGTAGGCAATAGACGCAATACCACATTTCCGTGTATAAAATAATTTTTATATATTCAAGCAGAATTTGTGAATTTTTACAAGCAGATTTTATGAATTAATTATTTATGATCAACAATTTATATATTTTTATTGGATATATTTAAATTTGATAAGTTTCAATAATATATCAAATTATTATTATTTTTTATTTTAAATTTTGTATAAAAAATTTATATTTATATAATACAAACTTTCAATCAACAGTTAATTTTTTTCACTGATAACTAGTCTCGATCACATACTTCGTTGGTTTGAAGTTTTTACTTATTACTCAAATAATTTACATACATATTAAAACCAAATTCTTTTACGCATAAATTATGAATCAAACGGCCAAAATACTTTGTTGGTAATATTTTGTTGTAATCTGAACAAGCAATACATAAACGGGAAAATTTAAACAACAATGCATAAATCTTACTGAGTTTTTTTCGATTTGATAACAGAGAGAGAAGAGTACGGTGCAAGCAAGGAGGTAAAAACATGCCTTAGAAATCAGAATGGAAACTATATATATGGCATTAAAATAATTGATATCCTTTTCATTTAGATTGACATTATTACTATATTTTGTTTACTCATTATTACATAATTATTAAGATTGCGAAAAAATTTAAAGTGTCATAAAGACTTACTAAAATTAGAGACTGTAATTGATTGTAAGAAAAAATAGAATCAACGCAATTTTAGCTCACGTTTAATTGATTATTTTTTTTGTATTATTTTTTAGTCTGTTTTTTTTTTTATTTCTATAAAGAGTAAATGAATTAAAATTAAAATTTGTGATGGTTAACCTAGTTCAAACCTAACCTAGTACACCCACTTATTTAAGCCACTAAATTAACCGTAAAAAAAAATTGTGACGATAATTGATAACCAACACTCAAGTGATGGATAATTGAACTTTTTAATTATTTGGTGGTCGTTGTATATGAAAAAATACTTACCGAAAGAGATCAACTTCTTAAATAAATAGTATCCGCCATTGGAAATATATTTTTGGCTTAAAAAAAATAGTTTGTGACACAATATATAATCAAAATGAATATTTAGAAAAAATAAATGATATTGTACAAAAAAATATAAATGATAAAAATAATAATAATAATTTTAAGGTTTTCATACAAAAATTTGAAGAAAAAATAAATAAATTAAAGACAAAAATATAATTTTGTTTCTTTGATAACAATTAATCATCACAATCACAGAATCACTCTCTCACTTGGAAATCAGAAAGCAACATATAAACAATTTGCTTCCATGGACGGTCCACATTAATTAATATTAATAAATAATAAATAAATAAAATCTGAATATACGTATCAAAAAAGAAAATTCTGAATATTTATTTTTGGCATAAAAAAAATCTGAATATTGCATCACTATTTCTGTTCATAGCCAGAAACGTCTCTGTTGTGTTTTTTGTCTTCATCACTCTCACTTTTTCTTCAAAATATCATAGAACAGTGAACTCTAGTTCTTTCTCTATCACTTCTTTTTGAAGCAAAGGTGAGTTCAATCTCTCTTTCTTGGTGAGTTTCATCCACCCATTTTATTTGTTTTTTGCATTCTGTCTTTGAAATTAAGTTTACTTCACAGTTTTTGTTAATGGGTATGTGCTGTTTGATTTAATGTCCCAAAAAGACAAGTTTTTTGTGTGTTTACTTCAATTATAGTAATTGGGTATGTGAGTTTTTTTTGGTTGACACATTGGGTATGTGAGATTAAAATTTAGAACTTTGATGATTTCTATATATTGTGCACTATTCTAATGTTGCATCATCATGATTATTACATTATTGTTTTGATTTTTTTTAAATCATTGTTAATCATATATAATTGTTAGATCATTAAAAATGTTTGACTTTAATCATAATTACTTGTAAAGTCGTATGATTGTTGTGATTCTAGGAAGCGCGGACACTCCTCGGATTAGGCGTGTCCAGTCGTGTACACTGATATGACACTGACACTTACAATTACATTGAATTATGTTATTTTCTTAACTTTTTATTGTGTCGACGTGTCTGTGACGTGTCTGTGTCGTGTCTGGTGTCTGGGTCAATATCCGTGCTTCATAGTTGTGATTTGTTGTCAGTGTCTATAAATTAAACTCTTTGAAAAAAAAAGTATTTTTAAGCCAGAAACTGAGTTTCTTTTGTGTCAAATTCGTTTTTGAAGCTATGGTGAATCTGGGATTGATTTCTGGAAACAAATCGACGAATTCAGTGAGGATAAGCTTTCGGTTGCCGTACCTTACTGAATGGGGTCAGAGTTTGCTGGTGTGTGGCTCTGTACCATTGCTTGGATCATGGAATGTGAAGAAGGGTGTGCTGCTCACTCCCTTTCATGAAGGGGCTGAGCTTGTTTGGAGTGGAAGCATCACAGTGCCAAAAGGGTTTGAATGCGAGTACTCCTATTATGTTGTGGATGATAAAAAAAATATTTTGAGATGGGAGATGGGGAAGAAGCACGAACTGAGGCTACCCGAAGGTGTTCAGAGTGGCCTGGAGATTGAATTCCGTGATCTTTGGCAGGTTGCTTCCGTTCACTCTTTCCACATTTTTTTATGTCTCTTTCAAGTTTCAAGTAATTATTTATAAGGTTGTTTCCGCTGCTTCTGTGAAATAACTCGTAGTAGATCTTTTCAGTCAATTGCATATTCATAAAAAATATGGTGCTTGAATCATATTGAGAAAATTGTACAAATTACGAGAAATTCAATTGCAAGTAAGATAGAGGACTCAAAAGAATAGCAGTGTGATACTGAAAATGAGTATTCCCATCTTTTAGTTAGGATAAAAAAGTTTTTTTTTCCTTTTAAAATATATTCTCAAGACATTTTCTTGTTTTATCGTCAAGTTCAGACTGGTTCAGATGCTCTCCCTTTCAGAAGTGCTTTCAGAGATGTCATTTTTCGGCAAAGCTGGGATTCGAGCATCATCACAACTACAGAAGTCAACCGCATTAATCTTGAACCAGAAGGTAACATTTTGCAAATTATATGTTTAGCCTATTGTTTGGGGCTTATATAAAAAGTGTAGTCAGTTATTCTTTTGCTGATAGCTCATGCATTTTGACTTTTGATGACCAGCGGAATCCATTCTCGTCCAATTCAAAGTTTTCTGCCCAAATATTGAGAAAGACACATCAGTGAGGCCTCTTTATCCATATATCATTTATGACTAATGTTGTTTATCTGCATGGATTGTGAATTCATTAAAAAAAGTGTTCGTTAGCATTTAATAATATTTCAAGAATTTGCGGTTAAAAGCACTTACCATAAATTAATGGTTTCATATGTGCTTTTGCAGATATATGTGATAGGTAGCAATACAAAGTTGGGGCAGTGGAAAGTTGAAAATGGACTTAAACTCAGCTATGTTGGTGAATTTGTTTGGCTAGCTGAATCTGTGATACAAAGGAGTGATTTTCCAATAAGATATCCTTTTTGAACATTTCATCTCTAGTTATATATGAAAATGTGGGGTTATTATTTGCATATGTCGCTACCATTACTCTGATCACACTTTACATTCTTCCTTAACTGTTATTTCCACATATAGATATTGTAAATATGGCAGGTCCGGGAATGCTTCTATAGAAGATGGTCCACATCGAGAAATCTCTATTAGCGCCTCAAGAGCAGAGGCAAAATATATTTATCTTTCAGATGGCATGATACGTGTAAGTTGCTTAATTTACACTACGGGTAGTTGAGATTGTTGTTTTCTAGAATTTTATTTTATGATTCTAAATGTTGGTGGTTTGCTTTGCTTTTCTAGGAAACTCCCTGGCGTGGTGCTGGCGTAGCAATTCCTATGTTCTCTATTAGGTCGGAATCTGATCTAGGAGTTGGAGAGTTTCTTGACCTTAAATTACTAGTTGACTGGGCTGTTGCATCTGGTTTCCATTTAGTTCAACTTTTACCCATCAATGATACATCGGTGCATCAGACGTGGTGGGATTCTTATCCATACAGGTATAGCAGCACCTTCAATATCATTGTAGATATTAGATAAGCTTGTATGTACCTTTTATACTCCCTCCGTCCCAAAGTATAAGAGAAAAAAGTCCATTTTTTTTGTCCCAGTATATAAGACAAAAAACACAAACATTTATCTTTCCAAGAAAAGTTTACTCTCTCTTATTTTTTCCATAACCAATAACCAATAAAAATTATTTTTACATGTTTCCAAGCAACTTTGTTCACGGAAAATACAAAAAAACATACATTCAATCATTATGTTTTACTTTTTCTTAATAAGTGTGATTTTTTATTTTTTCTCTTATAATATGGGACGGAGGGAGTATATCATAAATGCAAACATGATTTTTATTCTGCAATAACTGATGTTATTGGTAACTGATAGAACAGAAATGATGGGGGCTAGCTCCTTAATTCAGCGGTAGCCCACTGTAATGAAGTTAAATAACAAAAAAAGGCAGAAAGCAAGCTATTGAAATTTCTGAAATTTGCTTGAAGTTGCTAAAAGGGTCTTCTTTGATCTTTAATAACCACCGAAGCAGTAAGGGAAACTTTCCCTTAAAAACAATCTGTTAAAGGGAAAGAACTAACCCACTTAAGCACTCCACTGAGACGAGCATCCCATACTATTCAATGTGGAACTAAGGGACCCCATGATACCTAAGTTCCTATCAACCTAATTTTATTTGGATAACATACAAACAACATGCAGCATATCACCATACTTCTCTGATGTTAATATTATCACACTTCTGTTGGAAAAACCTTTTCTTGTGTTTAGTTGTTGTTTCAAACAATCCAGAAATTAAATTTTAGATGCCTGTACTGTAGTTGTTATCTTACATATGCCTGTCTTTCAGTTCACTCTCAGTATTTGCGCTGCATCCGTTGTACCTGAGAGTACAGGCACTTTCTAAGAACATACCAGAAGAGATCAAGGTTATTTATAAGAATTTTACTCTCTATTGAATAAATTTCGTTACAACTTCGACATGCTGATATTTGAAATGCTTTGCATCTACTTTAAACAGCAAGAGATTGAGAGTGCAAAACAACAGTTAGATGGGAAGGTAATGATCAAATGTTTATATGTAGTTTGACATTATCAAGAAATGTTCTCTGATTTTATACATTTGCATCAATTAACATGCTGTCTTTTTAGACAGTCCAAACATTGCTGTTGTTTGAAATAAAATATCAGATCTGAACAAAAACCATTATAGCTTGATTATAATTTGTTTACTAGAGGGGCAACTAAGTTTGTGAGGGTTGATGGTGAATTATTTGCTGTCTTAAAGTCACTCTACTTAGTTTTCATTTCCTTATAATTGCAAGGTGAGAGAGGACTCCTACTTATAAACACTTTTTCAGGCCATATCTCATCCAAATATGGGACTCTCCACAGGTGGAATTATTTCGGTGTGATGTGATAGAAAATATTTCTAAAGTTTAAAGGAAAAGTTTATCACATAGCTATACGACACATAATGTTGTAGGGGATTGAATTTTCAATTTTGGGTAGTAAAAAACTAACAAGAAAGTAAGGTTAGTGTTGAAGTTGTGACAATGGTACGTTGGATGTATGGTTACACAATAAACTAAAGATAGAACTAGGGATACAATCATTAGAGATAAAATTGGAGGAGTCCCTATAGTAGAGATAGTAGAATTGTATCTTAGTGATATAAAATGTACAAGAAATATTTGTAGAAGATCCGATGAAAAAGTAGATCAGATTGAGGATAGTCCAATAGTTAGACTTAGAGATAAAGGGAGACCAAAAAAAATTATGTGAATCATTTAAGATTGAGTTTGTGGTAACTGATATTTTTGGAAAGAATATTTGACAAAATTCTATGGTGTCAATTGATCCATGTAGCCGGTCTCACCTAGTTAAAAAGACATGATTGTTGTCGGCTATATTTTCTGTAATTATATTATTATTACTGGCATCACCATTTTTATATGCAAACATATTGGTGGATGACAATTTCCTTATGGTTGGTTGATTTTATTTGGTCCTTACAGGTTGTTGATTATGAAGCTACAGTGGCTACTAAACTCTCAATTGCTAAGAAAGTTTTCAATCAAGAGAAAGACTTGATACTTAATTCGAGTTCTTTTCAGGAGTTCTTTTTAGAGAATGAGGTTTTACTACTACACATTACAATTGCTTATTTATTGTCATAATTTATTTAAATTGCTACACTGACTCCGCTCTGTTCTTGATAATAGGGTTGGTTGAAACCTTTTGCTGCTTTCTGTTTCCTGCGGGACTTCTTTGAAACATCAGAACGAAGTCAATGGGGCCGTTTTGCTCATTATTCAGAAGATAAGGTATATGGCTTAGGTTACCTTTTTTATTTTTCCAACTTCCAAATATGTCTTATTAAAACTGTATATTTTCCATTGTTTTACAGTTAGAGAAACTTGTATCCAAAGAAAGTCTGCATTACGAGATAATTTGCTTCCACTACTATGTTCAATACCATCTACATTTACAAGTTAGTTATATTGATCCTTACTTTATGTTCTACGTTATAGTAAAATCCCTCAAGACAATATCTTACTGTTTGCTTTCATCTTGTTCTAACAGTTGTCTGAAGCTTCAGAATACGCAAGAAAGAAGGGAGTGATTCTAAAGGGTGATCTTCCCATCGGAGTTGACAGGAACAGTGTGGATACCTGGGTTTATCCAAATTTGTTCCGAATGAACACTTCTACTGGGGCACCTCCTGATTATTTTGATAAAAATGGTCAGAATTGGGGTTTTCCTACTTATAATTGGGAAGAGATGTCAAAAGACAACTATGCTTGGTGGCGAGCTCGATTAACACAGGTTTTGGTTTTAAGTTCTTGGTTTTCCTGTTCTTGACTGAAAAATAGTCTATTCAAACTTTAGTATAGAGGCTCAAGATTAGTTTTATCTTTGTCCATGACAGATGGGAAAATATTTCACAGCTTATAGAATTGATCATATATTGGGATTCTTCCGAATCTGGGAACTTCCAGATCATGCTGTGACAGGTCTAGTCGGAAAATTTCGACCATCTATTCCTCTAAGTCAGGTATCCTTATGCTCTTTTAAATTTAAAGAGCACTTGATTCAGTTAATACGAGCTAAACTGCTCTAACTGGAAAAAGAAACAATTTTTTTAGTCAATTTATAATTTGTTAAATCTATTGTAGGAGGAACTTGAAAGAGAAGGTATATGGGACTTCAACCGCCTGAGCCGCCCATACATTAGGCAGGAAATTTTACAGGTTAGTAGTCCACCTTTTGTGCTGCCGATGAATTTTTATAATGTTTTTTTTTTCCTAATGTTATGTAGATGTGCTTAGTTATACTATATTTTTTTCCATTGTTTCAGGAAAAATTTGGATCTACTTGGACATTTGTTGCAACAACTTTTCTAAACGAATATGACAAGGGCTGCTATGAGGTGATCATACTTTTGCCTGAGGATTTTCTTTTTAACTATTAATTGTTTCCTGTATGCTCTCATTTAGCATATCTTCCATATGCTAAGGGAACAACTTAATATAATGTGTATGAGAAGCAGTCTTTTTTATTTGAGTATAAATTTTCTTGAATGAACTCTGCCCAACAGAGTCTTCATGTGTATGATCCATCCTACTAGTTCCTACCTTTTCATGTGTATTACATCTATGCTGTTGTAATTTATTTTGCATGAATGATTATAGTTCAAGGAGGATAGCAACACAGAGAAAAAGATTGCTTCCAAACTGAAAACTTCTGGGGAAGGTTCTCTGTTGTTGGAGAGTGAAGACAAAATCCGGCGCAGTCTGTTTGATCTTTTACAGGTAGCTTTATAAAATTTGCTTCATGGGTCATATTCTTCTTCTCTTCCCCCCACTATCTGTCTGCATTGATATTTACACTGAAATGTAAAACTCCAAATATTTTCACTTAATTTTTATTCACTAGTATTAAGGGTATTTCATTATCAGTAAACCAAATGGATATCTTGTTTTAAAATACTCGTGTGATTTCTTATTTATTTGCAGACAATGGTTCAAATTGACACACTTCATTTATAATATGGCTTTTTTCTTTTAATCTATGTTGTATCTTTTTCTGTCTTCCGAATTGTGATCTGTGTCCTCCTGATCTTGCAAATCCCACATTGTGTTATTTGCTATTGTGTTTTGCAGAATATAGTTCTAATCCGAGATCCAGAGAATCCAAAACATTTTTATCCTCGTTTCAACCTTGAAGATACCTCAAGTTTCCAGGCTTTGGATGATCGTAGGTAACATTAATAATATTAGTGTGCATGGATAAATCTTTAAGGATGGTTCCAACTATTATGCTGCTTTTTCATCGTTGTTTGACACTGAAAATTGTTCTCCATCTAATACAAAATTCTTTTCATATTCTGTTTCCCAACCTCCTTGAGATGTAATCTTACGTGATCTTACTGCTTATCATGCAATACAGCAAGGATGTTCTCAAAAGATTGTATTACGACTACTATTTTCATCGTCAAGAGAATCTTTGGAGGCAAAATGCGCTGAAGACTCTACCTGCACTTCTAAATTCATCAGAGATGCTGGCCTGCGGAGAAGATTTGGGCCTCATTCCATCTTGTGTGCATCCTGTATGTCAATTATATTCCTTAAGCTCTTATAAACAAGAACCTCTTTCTCACTCGTGTGCACCGCTCCCAAAACACACACACACACACACATGTTCAGAATTATGCTTAAGACATCAAAAGGATTTGAACTGTTTCATTTTGGGTGGTGTAAGTGTTACATTAAGGTTTGACTATAAATTTGTTGGTGCAGGTTATGCAAGAACTCGGATTAGTTGGGTTGCGCATTCAACGGATGCCCAATGAATCTGATCTGGAATTTGGTATTCCTTCTCTATACAGCTACATGACGGTAAATTTTCTTTATACTATTATTACTTATCCTTATTTTATTGTGGAGTGCCTATGGTCGAACTAAATGAAGCATGCTGACTTTTTCTCTCTTAAGGAGGGATGATAAATACCCTAAGAAATTTTGATTTATTTATTAATATTTTATATTGTGCAGGTATGTGCTCCATCATGTCATGACTGTTCCACCTTGCGTGCTTGGTGGGAAGAAGATGATGAAAGAAGACAACGATATTTCAAGAATGTGATGGAGTCTGATGGGTTTCCACCTGATCAATGCATTCCAGAAGTTGCACATTTTATTATAAGGCAACATATTGAATCCCCATCGATGTGGGCAATTTTCCCTCTTCAGGTATTCTGACAGACATGTTAAAACAAATATGGTTTCTATGTTCCATTTAATTTTCTTGCACAGTCCTCGCAGATTGTACTTGTTTGTTCATGGCTATCGGATTTCTTCCATTTCGTTATTTTATTTCCTTTAACATGAAAATCATGCCACTCTTAATCTGGTGAACAGGACTTGTTAGCATTAAAAGAAGATTATACAGCACGCCCCGCAATAGAAGAGACAATCAATGACCCTACAAATCCGAAGCACTATTGGAGATACCGTAAGTGTAGTGTGCTTTGTCTTTGTTAAGAGTCCTACACTGGTTAGTGATATGGCCTGAATGATAATTATAACGGGGAGTTTGCAATTGTAAGGTGAAGAATGCTTATGGTTTATAAGCTCTATTCAGACCTTATCTCTTGCCGATGTAGGACTTGGGTTTTTTCTAATGATCTTAAAGCTTCCATTGATTTAAACCTAACCCTTTGGTAGACAATATAATTTGTGACCATTGAACTGTTTTATGGACAATTATGAATTATGATATTTGTCTTGAACTGGTGTTAGGTGTGCATGTGACTCTGGAGTCATTGAATAAAGATAATGAGCTCAAAACCATCATTAAAGATCTCGTACGTTGGGGTGGAAGATCAATTCCTCCAGATGACTCACAAGTTGAAGCAAGTCCAATCTCAACATCATCAGCAGCAGATGCTGTCTCAGAGAAGAAACAGTTAGCTGGTATCGGCGAAAAGATCAGTCATCCTTCTAAATCTAATGGAGTTCCATCAAAGGGTCCGTTCACCGTTCGTTGATCATATTTCACTTGTCCTTCAATTCAGATTTACATAACTTGCTACAATGAAGAAAACAATAAGGATTCGTCCATCTTGTGGCACTTGTAGTTTCCCTATGCTTCTATGATGTTTGCTTACTTAATAAAGATAAAATAAATTTAGAAGTATGTATATTGCTGGCATATGTGTAATGTGCCTATATACCTTATAGCTATTTTAATAAGGTATTCAATTTTTCTTTTTCTTTTGAGGAGTTTTTTTTTCTGGTACAAACTTTTGAGCTATTATATCATTGGTGCAAAGTATCTACCGATTTCATCGACGACTAACCTTTTGTTAAAGAACCGGGTTGATCACCCTTAGTTGAGTATCTCCTCTAAACCACTTTTGTTTTTGGGTTAAATATGTTTTTTCGTCCTTACAAAATAAAATTTTCTAAGTTTAGTCCTAACTTAATTTTAGTTATAGTTTAAGTTCCTACAAATTTTTCTAAGTGCATTGTTGAATTCCTGTTAAAATCAAATTTGTTTAACTAGCTTTAAACTCTTAAATTTTTGAATGATTTTTTACAACAATGTTTATCACTTTATATTATAAAATGTTCATTTACCAAGATTTATAATTTTTTTAATGTGAAATAAATTAAATATGATTTTTTTAATAACCAAAATGTCCAATTACCAAAAAATCATATTTAATTATCTCACAGTAAAATATTATAGGTTTTTTTCTAAATGAACATTATTAATTCATAATCATTTCTTTTGAAAAATTATACAGACCTTTTTGAGTATTAAATTGTTGTGTATGTGATGGTTTAATGATGTCTAAGCCTACATGTAAGTGTTGTGAATTTTTTTTGAAGAATCACAATTTGTTCTAGTGGGAAAAACACCAGCATCATATTAGTAACTTTATTTAAAAAGTGTTTTAAAGTTTATGGTATCACAAATGTAAGCAATCATGATATTTCGGAAATGTATTGTTCATGAGATGTAAGCTCGAATTACCAAAGAATTTGATTTTGTAACTTTAAGAGATTGAATTTAAATTTCGCATGAGATACTTGTAAAATATTAATTAGTATCATTGTTATTCTATTATTAATAATAAATATTGAAATTTATTTTCCATATATGACAATAATCTTAACTGTCGTAGTCAAAAATAATCTTAACGGTCAACAAACTACCCCATTCACCAACATGGCGTGTGCCAAACCCAGACTCAACAATCTACAAAAGGTGGTTTTGGGTTATTTTTTGATCCGAGATCACCCATGTGCATCACTTTTTCATCTTCTTTGATTCTAATAAGTGGTTTTTACACTGTTTAAGTTTTTTTTAGTAGTATTTGTGATTTCGTCGTTTTATTGCGGCGTATGTGATTTCCCGTCTTTGTGCGGCATTTGTGATTTCCCGTCTTGGTGCGGTGTTTGGTATTTCCGTCTTGTTACGGTGTTCGTTTGATTCAGATTGTTAGATCAACTTCAATCAACTACAGATTCAGTCAATGACCAGATCCTCAACGATGCAGATCCGGAATCATGGATATTCCGGTTACTTTTATTTTGTCACTTTATTTGTAGGCTTGAGTATGCCGTTTTATGCTTTTTTTTTTAAAGCTCGGTATCCGGCCTAATGATCCGTTTTATTGCTATTAACTTGGATACTGTGAGTTTGTTTGCAGATTTATCCTTTTTGTTTTTAGCAATATTGAATTTGTACTTGTATTCGATGTACTCTCTCAATTTGAATGAATGAATATTTTCGTTTGTCAAAAAAAAAAAAAACCAGACTCAACAATTTAAATTAAAACATGCCAAATCAACTTTCATATTTTTTGTTAGTCAATGATGGCGTACTAAATAACAATCTTTTAGTCTATAAAATGTAATTCAACTAACAATGTCACAATGTCAGATTTTATTAAGTTGAAACACTTCTACAAAAATTCAATTTTTTTATGACAATTACAAAAATTCAAATTTAAAATCTCACAGTTGTGCGTATGACAATATTAAAAAATTTCAAAGACCACACAAACTAATAAAAGAAAAAAATGTCAAAGTATGCAATGAAACGATAAGGTTTAATTTGACCACAAACATTTTTTTAGTCACAACAGTTGTCACATGTACATAGGGCCACGAAATATAAATAGCAGTTACACTTTAAGGTTGTTAGTTAGTTAGTTAATACTAAATTAAAACGTTACATATATATACAAAATTTTAAATTAGATTTACCGTTTGTGTAAGAGAATGTGCCAAATGTCGTTGTGGTAGTTACAAAAGCAAAAATAGTAACAATAGTAACGTTTGGAGAAAGATATGAAGAGGATAGGTTGAAAGGGTTGAAAGGGTTTGTTGTGTTTTAGAAGAAGTGGGAATTTTAACGGTGGGAGTGGGAGTGAAAGTGGAGTTTTATTTCGATATTACTCCGGCGACGGTTTGATTCTCTCGCGCTCCCGTTGATTCTTGTTTCCCTGAATACCTTTTATCGGTGTGTTCAGGGTACGTCTCTTTCTTTTTTGTTTTGTTTCTAAATCTTTTAAATGGTTATGGTATTGTAATTGCGTTCGTTGCATAATGGATTTTGATGTCTCTGCGAGCGCATTGTGACCAAAAATTTGTTGCTGTATTGTAGTCGTTGCATCAAGGATTTTGATGTCTCTACGAGCGCATTGTGATCACATTTGTTGTCGTGTCATTATATTTGACTGCAATTAATTGCAATATCGAACATTGCCTAATTAAGTTCTGCGATCAAATAATGATACACGAATACTCTTTCTAGCATTTAATGAATTTGTGTTGTTGAAATTACTTAGAAAAAGATAGAAAGGAAATGATTTTTTTTAGGTTTTTTCTTGTTATTTTAAAATTGATCTAGAAGGCGTTCGATAACATGCCTTCTAGATCTCACGATGATTGTGAGATATGTGATTGTTGAATCGATTTATGTTTCATGATTTCACAGATATTGATGTCCATTTCAATTTTTTCCCCTTCAATTATGTGTTTAAATTGTGGCTGTGTTAGCATTACATGATTCATCTATGTTACATTGTTTTCATGTGTATTTCATTGTTTTCCTTTGTATCTCATTTTATGAATATGTATGTGAGTTATAAAATTATTGATTTTTTTGTTGTTGTTTGTGTACATTTTGTGGTTTGGAAATTTACAGGTTATAAGGGATTCAAGAAAATATATGCTGAGTTGCCTGCTCTTCTGTTAATCTGCTAACCAAAGTTTAAGCAATGAGTCCAGCTAGCATTTGATTTTTACCCCTAAAGACAATATACACAGTAAGAAATTTGATTGTATTTATGTTTGCATTATTTGTCATGCTCAATTTGTTGTTGATGTTCTTGTATGATAAGAAACTATAAATATCTGTGAAGCCCGGACACTTGTACACGACACTAACATTAACATGTAGGCACAAATAGTAATTTGAGAAAATTGAATGATCGAATGTAATCACATGCGTAGATGTGTGTCTCATTATCGATGTTTGTGTTGGACATAGGGCATTCCTTTAATCTAAATTGTCCCTATAAAGCATTGAGACAAACCGCAGACATGAAACGTGCACCGATAATCATTTTAGAAAATGCTATCATTGAATATAATCACAAGTGTCAGTGTCGGATATTGACACATGTCAAACACCAAACGTCTGCAATTACAAGTAGTACTTATTCAATGATATAATAAATGTTTGACTATGTTGTCATTAATTGTAACTTGGATTGTGTAGTGACATATGTATATACCATGTTAGTAGTGTTTTACTATTTCAGAAAAAAGTTTAAAATTTGAATGGTTGTTTTTGAACATTGCAGACTTACATTGTTGTGAGGGGATTTGGAATGCACCGCTGTTATTCTAACCTGGATGAGATTGTTCGAAATGGCTGTTGCCATTGATCAACAACACCATGGATTTAAGCCATTTAGTCGATCCCAAAGATGCAAACTCCAATCCTTTGGTCACCTTGATTACAACAACATTCTTGATCTCAACCAAACTACTTTTCTAGCATTTCAAGCCGATAATATTCACCGCAGTTTCTCCACTCCATGTCTACCCTTAACCGGGGTGGAAGATGTCAATCCTCCTCATCCGAGGATTGAGATCGTTCGTGGAAGTGGAGCTCCTGTACACGCTCTAGTTGTCGAGGTTGCCGTTGCTATGGCCTCAGGTATTCAACCTATTCCGCTCCCTAGTGGACTTGGTGGTGCCTATGTTTTCCATAACCAAAGTGGTAACAATATTGCTGTAGCAAAGCCAGTAGACGAAGAACCTTTCGCCTTCAATAACCCGAAAGGCTTAAAAAATACTAGTCATCAAATGCTAAGCCAACCTGGCTTAAAGCGCTCCATTCGAATCGGGGAAACTGGTATAAGAGAATTAGCTGCTTATCTACTTGATCATGGAGGATTTTCTGGTGTGCCTCCAACTGCTTTAGTTAAATTCTGTCATGCTACATTCTCTGATTCTTCTGCAACGGTTAAACTCGCCTCGCTCCAACGCTTTGTTGGTCATGGTTTCGATGCAGGGGAGTTAGGCCCTTCTTTCTTCTCAGTTGATTCTGTTCACCAAATTGGTATTCTAGACATCAGGCTTATGAATCTTGACAGACATGCAGGGAATATGCTTGTTATGAAACATGATCACAATAGTTTTGTTAATGGCAATGCTGTCACCGATCTTGTTCCTATTGATCATGGCTTTTGCTTACCTGAATGGCTGGATGATCCTTATTTTGAGTGGCTGCATTGGCCACAAGCCTCAATTCCTTTCTCTGAATCAGAACTTGAGTATATTTCAAAACTTGATCCATTTAAAGATGCCGATATTCTAAGAACCGAGGTTCCTTCATTAAGAGAGTCGTCTATTCGCGTTCTTATCGTTTGCACCGTTTTCTTGAAACAAGCTGCAGCTGCAGGCCTTTGTCTTGCCGATATAGGTCAGATGATGACAAGGGAATTTTGCGGCGGCGAGGAATCATCGAGCGAATTGGAAAATATATGTTTGAAAGTAAAGGCTAGTATCAACAATGAGAATGGAAAAGAAGAAGATGAAAGAGAGACAAATTGTGGAACTGGTGGCATTTCTTTTGGTAACATGAACAAAGGTGAATGGGAATTGTTTTTGGAGACTTTTGATAAGTTTGTGATTGGAGTTTTTGAGGATAAGAAGTGTAAGAATTGAAGAAGTTGGAAGAACATCAAGGAAAGTTGATGAATGTTATTATAGGAAGATAGGGTACCAAGGCCAGTTGATGAAACATATGAATCACTGTTGCTTATAAATAATTTGTATATTATGAATGAATGTTGTCAAAATTAGTGTTAGGTTGTGTAGATATGAATTATCATATGACAAAGATGGAATAGTGATTGGTGAGCTTATATATAATGCCATCCATTCCATTTTGCACCTTTGTCTTTCTATACAAAAATAGATTTATTTGTACACTATCTAATTAAGTGATTATGTAAATTTTATTATTTCGGTGATTCAAATTGTAATGGGATCAATTGGTTATGTAAATTCTTCCCAACGTGTACTAGTTGTTGATGTTACTTAATATAAACTTGTGCACATATTTTCATAACTACAAAATCTTACAATTTTATGTGTATGTTTAAATTAACTGCATTCAAACATTTTAAGGACAATACTTAGCTAATATAGTTGCTAATGTGTACCTTCTCTTTTCAAAATTATTCTTCAATTATTATGAGAGAAATGATGATCTTTTACTATTTCTTAAGTAAATTACGAGTATTTTTGTGAAAATTTAATTAATGTATCTTGAACTTTGAAAATAATCTTATAAAATGGAACAACAAAATTTTAGAAAAATATTTTATATATTAGGATGGAGATATTACTGTTTTTTGGTACAAAGATGGAGATATTACTTTACTGGGCGGTAATATTTTTTAGTACACTCATGCTCAAGATATTATGAATAATATAAATGAACAAGATTAACTATGTGTAATACACCTTGCATTTCATGTTTATCATTTGATACAATAACCGTGTGTTCAACCATTTAATTTAATTATGCTTATGTTATGGTTATTACAATATAATTAAATATTAGTATAATGTAACAAGTTAATCTCGGAATTGGAATTGGATTAAGGAGTAGATATAATGGTTGGAAACGAGAAGCTTAGTATTTTATCAACATACATAGAAAATGGATTTTTATTATTTGTCTAACAGGAATTTAACACCGTCAAAATAAGAGGAGGTGAATGTCTTTGTAAAATTAGAGGGGTGTTTGTGATGTTTAAGAAGACTTGAAGGGGGGTGTTTGTGTATCAACTAAATATATATTTCAAATTAATAATAATAATATGACATAAATTTGTTTAGCTATAAAATACTACTCATACCCCTCCTAGCTCCGTATCAAAATAATTGTCGCTTACGCATACCAATTCATAATTTTAATTATTAATATATTTAATTTTCTTTCATGAAACTTGTTCAAAAAAAAAACTTTCATGAAAAATTGTAAATATTAAATATTTCAAAAATAGACATTATGACACATCAAATAAGATCTTGTATATTAATCGTTAGTTGATTCAGTGGGGATTAGTGCTAGGCTTGGTAGGGAGGACCATCGGTTCGATTCACCGCAATTGCAATCGGAAGGAGACTAGAACCACTTGATACCAGAGTTGACACCGAACTAGATTAAACTGATAGTTAAAAAAAAAATCTTATATACTAATATTTGTCTTTTTTTTTCTTTTTTTTACCATGATACTAATATTTGCCTTTATTATACATTAATAAAAAAATACGGTCAAAATAAATGTCAACAGTCTAACTGTGATTAATTGTCTTTTTAGATGTTGAGTCATCCGACTCAACCGGTTTAATACCTATATATTCCCTCCGTTCCTTTTTTAGCGTCACAATTAGGTGTGAGAATAGATTAGCCCGACCTATGGGCTAGCCTGGGGGTGATCACGGTGCGGTTCAATTCAGTTTTGAGCATAAAAGTCAACGTAACCATGAGATAAAAATACATGCAATTTGGTTTGCTTCGTTTGGTTTTTGAAAAGTCGTCCAAACTAAACCAACGCGGTTTGGATTGGATCAGTTTCTATGATTTATCGAGATATAAATAGCATGACAATATTATCAACTTATTAAAAAATAAACGTAGAAAATATTAGTATTTTATTGTTTACTTTTAAATAAAATAATATGTATATACCAAAATTGCATATATCTTAAAAAACATTTTTATATTTTATAAAAAGAGCTTATTTTTAATAGCAACATTATAGTTGTTAATAGCGTAAAATGATATATTTTGACAACCTACTATTTTATAGACTCAATTTGGATTGAACTTGTTAAGTTGGATTGTGTAATAGGTTGATTGTTTCTAGTTCATAGAGTTAAGTTAAGTATTGCGGTTTGCTTCAGTTTTATCAAATGAAAATTACGAACCTAACCAAACCGCGCAGTTTAGTAGAAAAATGATCCGTACGGTATTAACTAAATGCATTTTTACTTTTGGATTGGTTCGGATACGATCACCCCTAGCTTAGCCTATATAGGCCCAGGCCAAGCCGATTTCTTAAATAGAGCAGGTCAATACTTTTTAAGTAAAACCCTTACTTTCGCTAAATCATAATTGAAGAAATTGAAAAGTAGCAATGGCTTGGATCAACAAGAAGCTGGAAGAAATTGAACAAATCGTGATGAAATGGGTTACTCAGAAAATTCAAGAGCAGATAACAAACAATTTGAAACCACAGTTAGAAGGTAATAAATCTTTTCTTCTTGTTAGTTCTTTATTGAATTAAATGTTCTTATTTGATTTTTGTTTGTTTTTGTTAAGACTTGAAAGAAGAAAATAAGAAGCAACATTTAAAAGAAAAGGAATCTACATTTGAGCTTATTGGCTCAACTCGAGAGGTACCATTATTATTTCCCTGTTGTACTTTACAATTTAGTATTGCAATATTATTTCCCTGTTTGAATTGATAAATAATCGATTAAGGTAGCAGTGTTTTGAATTGAAACCCAGTCCAAATCAAATTCAAGTCAAACAATTCAGATCACGTACGTCTTCAGTGGTTTCAAACCCAGTTTTAGTCGTAGCTTGTTTGCTTCGCCATTTTCATTTCCATCTCCATGCCTCTGTCCCTCTCCCTATCTCAGTCCTTTTCCTTTTCCCTGTCTCTGTCTCTGTTCCTGTCTCAGCCACGCTCTCTGTCATAACCTCTGCCATAGTCACGATCCCTAAGAAAATGACATAAAAAAAGCAAATGATTAGTGAGCTTCACAAGCCAACAAAATATCTTGAAGTACATGACAGAACCAAGGATAAAAGGCCATCTATACATCCAAATGTCAAATGCTTTAACCATCAGCAACAAGAAACTAAAAACTAACTTTAGATATCTCATGGAATCATGTACTAACATGCTAATGAGATAGAGAGAAATACAACACCATTTTTTTAACTGTTTCAAGGATTTTTGTCTCTTGCACTATACTTTTGTTCTTGACTAATAAATTTTCTTGTTATAAGTCATAAGTCATAACCAAGTAGAGAATCATTCATATTAACCTCAGATAAAATAGGCAATGCAATACTCAAACATTTAACATCACTACGGTCGGGCTATCGAACACGGAGTCAGAAGTGAATTACGAGTCGGACCTATTTGCGAATCAAGGGAAAATCCAAAGCAATATATATGAATATGATCATGGATAACATTTATCAATGCAGCATAACTGTTTGACCCATCATACTTCTCAACTGCACACTGTCAGTGCAGAGAAACCTGGCAGGATCATTGAATTTTACTATAGGAAGCTGGTTGTATACCTCAAATGGATCATAATACATAGTGGAAATAGAAGTTAAACTCTATACATAGTGTGTGTGTGGCCAAGGTTCTGTGCAAGTTCAAAAACAGCTTCCAATATAAACCCAAAAAGATACGCCCATGCACAAGCAAAGTCAACTACAAACCAGAAAGCAAATAAAAAGAAATGCCAGAAAAGCTATCTAAATGACCAGATTCATATCTACATCAATTCATATGAAGTTACAGAACATTTGACAGGAGAGATCTCTGACCTGTGTCTAATCATGTAAACCATTCAACAATATCACAGGAATAATCTGTTGTGAGAAGTTCATCAATAACCTCATCAACATGTGTCAAAGCAAACTCTGCAAAATCAATAGCAAAAACTAACATTAACAAACATGTAACAAATATTTTATAGTTTCTATGATTTTTATTTTGGGAAAAATGTTACAAATTAAATTTATTTATTTTTGCAGAATATGAACAGGAATTCAGGAGATTTTGGAAATGCTATGTTTAAAGTTAGCTTAAGAAAGGAATATAAGCCTTTCTTTATTGAGATGGTAATGGGTCATCAAGCAAAATCACATGTAACTAATGATGATGATGATGTAAGTCGATTTATTTCACTTATTTAAATTGATTATACATCAATCAACTAATTAATTAAATGAATGTAATTGTATAAAGCCATTGCCAATAGCGAGAATTGGAGTGGGGCGCAAAGTTACCAAAGGAAAATCACATGTAACTAATGATGATGATGATGTAAGTCGATTTATTTCACTTATTTAAATTGATTATACTATCAATCAACTAATTAATTAAATGAATGTAATTGTATAAAGCCATTGCCAATAGCGAGAATTGGAGTGGGGCGCAAAGTTACCAAAGGAAAATCACATGTAACTAATGATGATGATGATGATGATGATGATGATGATGATGATGATGATGATGTAAGTTGATTTATTTCACTTATTTAAATTGATTATACTATCAATCAACTAATTAATTAAATGAATGCTGTATAAAGCCATTGCCAATAGCGAGAATTGGAGTGGGGTGCAAATTTACCAATATGGAGCTGTCATATCCTTATGGAATCAAGTTCTGGAGATTTAACCCCATATTCTTGGAGGATCCAATTCCATTCAATGGAATGGCAAGTGCCACATATGATCTTTATAACAAGAATATCGAAGTTCTATGTGGAATAACTATGTCTAACTACCTCAAAATGACTCTTGGCTGCTACTTTGGACTAAGTCCAATGTTTGGAATAATTGGTTCTGTGGATCTGCACAAAGGCCCTGTGGCTGCTTCTCTTGGAATGTAAGTAGACCTGTGACTGCTTCTATTGAAATTACTAAGTCTAACTACCTGTGATTTGCACAAATTATACTTTTTGATAATGTTTGAAAATAAAATTTATTTGTGGTATAGCAATCGTGAAAAAATCAAGTTGAAGTCATCAATCAACATAAAGAAAGATGTCTATTTCGACTTTAAAGTCAAGCATGACCGGCATCACCAAAAAACAATCACAAAACTTGCTGTTCAAAAGACTGGGTCAGTGCTGCATCAAAAGTATTCTTTTAGCTTTGATGGTGTTGTTTCTGCACAGCTTAAGACCAAGAGTTCAGAACAAACCCTGAAAATGAAGGCATCATATAACCTAAAGGACAACAGTATCGGCCTCAAGTACTTTTTTGGCAACTCCGATTAACTGGAATTGCAATGAATTTTAAATTGATTTTCGATGCATTATGACTCTATTATGTGACTTTTTAATGTAACATGGCATGCCATGCATTTTTACCGCATGCCCATCAATTTTAGTGCTTGTTTTGCTTCCTAACATGAAAACAGTATTATAAAATGTCAGAATTTCTACAGCTGTTATTTAGATACAACTCAAGACTATGGTGAGAAAACATCATAGTTATAACTCAAGAAGATGTGACCTACCAGTTAATACTGAAAGCAGTACAAGAAGCTGGTTATATACCTCAAATGAAAGCAATACATAGTTATTTGAATTACTTTATGATTTATAAAGTAGAGGAATTGGAATTGAAATTACCTTTATGAGCCACTGCTAAGGGAGGGGCCACTCTTAGGAGGAAAGGGCTATCAATGATAAGATGGAGCCATCTCTCGGTTCTTTCATTGTGATTTATTTGCACTATATTGCATTTTCTATTAAAGTCGTTATTCCGGTTTTCATGTCTATAAAGAATTGAATTGTAGAAACATTATTAATTGAAAACTTTACGGATTGGTAGAACAGAATACGAAACTATAAATTTATAGAATCCAAAGCCATATATATATCATAATATTGATTACTAATTTCAAACATAACAATTAGCTAACCTGTACATCACTTCATTCAGCACAATTAAGGAATTTTGTTAGATCCCTCTTCTAAGACATCAAAGAAAAGCATAATTTCGACAAGAGCTGCCTATCAATTCAACTCAAAGTCCTAGTTGGTGGAACCTTCAGTACTCTCTAAATGAACCTCAAGTCCTCAACATAAAAGAGAAAACAAAACAGTTACTGATCAACCTATATGCTAAACATGATTAAAAAATCAGCCATATATGGACATTCATGGGCAGGTTGACATGTTTTAGCCCACAGATACCCAGGCCCGACCGAAGAAATGAGTAAAGATCGTAATAAAATCTGTCAGTATTACACTAACTTGTCCAATCACACCTTTTTCTAAAAGCAAGTCTATATAGTCACCTACTACATGTTTATTGACAAACTATGATTTCGAATTAGGGAGATAAATAATTGATTTTGCCTCGCCAAATTCATAATGCCCAAAGCCTAAGCTTTAACTTTGCAGTTTTGAGCTGCTGCTTATTTTATAGTGTTAGAGTGAATAATTGAGGCTCCTACACACAATCCTTTGCGATGAAAAAGATCCAAAACTAGTTCATACATGAATATAAAAAACCACACTTCAAAAAGTATGAACAAGTTGCAGGCTGCCTAATAGATATGATGTGTTTTTGGATTTGAAAGAAAAGGGCTATTGTTGGTTAGATGGAGGAGCCTAAGTGAGAGGCCACTTACATAAGGAGAAAAGGGATATTATCAGCAAGATGGACCAATCTCTCACTTCTCTCATTGTGATTTATTTTCACTATGGTTATTCAAGTTTGCATCTCCTAAAAAAATTGAATTGGGGAAACATTCTTATTCTTTTAAAACATAATTTCGTTAACATGTGCCTTTAAGGTACAAGCTAGCGTGATTGAAAATCCATATTCATGTTTACAAACAAATGATTAGAGGCTTCTCCCTGTGTATTTTCCTAATCAATAGAACGTCAAACCATTGATGACTAGAACCCGCGAAAGCCATATATCATAAAAACAATAATCTAACCTGTAATTGGCTCCATAGAAATTTGGATACATCCTTCTTAAAGCGGAATTTCCACATCATCTCCGGTCAAAGTCGCGTTTAACATAAAAGAGAAAAACA
The DNA here is from genome assembly GCA_951804385.1 of Trifolium dubium. Taxonomy (NCBI): domain Eukaryota; kingdom Viridiplantae; phylum Streptophyta; class Magnoliopsida; order Fabales; family Fabaceae; genus Trifolium; species Trifolium dubium. Next base: position 42,776,073 of record OX638065.1, read on the forward strand.
AAACAGTTATTGATCACTTATATGCTAAACATATGAAGAAAAAAAAAAAAAAAAAACAATAGAACCAAGCTTAAGGAAGAAAAAAGATTTATGTTGGAAACAGCAAAAAAGCTAACAAGTATCCACCTTGTCAAACAATACATACACGGAAGAAGAAACAACCCAGATGATTTAGAAATATTAAAATTCAATAATAATTTAAGAAAAGACATGGATAACAACCTTGTGCTATGTTTTTTTTTTTTGTCAGATCTGGAATTGAAGGAGAGTATATAGTTCTACAAAATCTTTGTTTTTTGTTGTCTCATGGATAAGAAGAGAAAAAGGAAAAACTTTTTTTGTATGTGTAGATCTGGATGAAGAAGAAGATGAAAAAAAAAAGTTTATGTTTGTTTTTGTGGAGAGGAAAAGAATCTGCGATATGTGAATAACAAAGGAAGGAGAAAAGAAATTTTATTTATTTATTTATTTAGGGTTATCTTCTCTCTCTATAACAACAACCTCAAACTCAAACTCAATCTAACTAAACCAAAAAGTCAACACCACTAACTGCGCAAAATCGTGCAACTAAGTACATGTACATCTGTCTGTCTGATCAGGGTGGGTCGGTTCGGGCCCAAATACAACAACCGGCCCAATCCACATATAATAACCGAAACAAAATTAGTAATTTAAAATTCTCCTACTTAGTGACAACATAATCTTAACTAGTTAACTAGTTATAAACCCGTGCATCCGCACGGGTCTGGGTTATGGTTAAATGTTATATTTAATTGTACTAAATACTTATGTAGTTTTTAAAAATGTTAATTTGTTAATTTCTTTTTTGTTAAATTAGAAAAATAATAACAATTGAAATCAAAGATCTGTCAAAAGAAAAATAACAGAAATCAAAAGAAAATTTAAAAGAAACAACACATTACAATTTGAAAACATGTTTTTATCATTGCATTAATAAAATTTTAATCATATAATATAAAATATGACCTTAATATTAATAAATACATCCCGTCAAAAAAAATATATTAATAAATACATATCTAACTTTGTACCAAAAAAAAAATACATATCTAACTTATACTATTACAAAGTACATATAAGTTTGTTGAAAACAATATGAAATCTATAGATACAACTTAATAAATGAGATACTTTAATTTGAAGTGAATTATTAATGATCAACTCCCGTTCTACATTTGTAAGATTTTGTGTAAAAGAAGGTGAGCACAATTTGAGTCTTTGCAAGTTCCTGAAAAAATTGAACAAAATTATATAAATTATATCTAATGAACACAACATTTGTAGTAGTATTCAATTTATAGAAATTATATCTAATGAATAACAATATAAAATTTCAATTTGAAATGGAGAAATAGGAGATGAATCTAAATTACCTATTGGATGTTATGGAAAACCTCTTTGAACACAACATTTGTAGTAGTATTCAATGATTTTCTTGCGTTATCATGTATTAACATCTTCAGTCCTTGTTTGCTCTTCACTCTAGAAATTACCACATATAGAGTTGACCGTGACTGAAAATATCTCTTGGCAAGTATAATCCAACATATTCTAAAGATTGACCTTGAGACTTGTTTATTGTCATGGAAAAAGAAACAATAATTGGAAATTGCCTCCTTATAAGCTTGAATGGCCACGGTGATTGTGATGGTGACATCGACATTCTTGAAATATATATTATATTGCCAATGTTTTTTTCAGTAATTATTTTAGCTTCAATCACATGATCTCCAAGTTTAGTAACCGTCAACCTAGTACCATTACATAACCCCTCAACTTAATCTAGATTTCTCAACAACATGATTGGCATGCCAACTTTTAGTTTGATGGAATGGTTCGGAAGTCCAGATGTTTTTAGACAATTTAAAAACTCTAGTGTAAGCTGTTCAAATGTTTCATTATCATTTTCTTCGGTTCGATCTATGGAGTCTGAACTATGATATTCTTTTTCATCACCTATATTCAACAAAAACACAATAAAACCTTGTAAAAAAATAATTGCATATGTTATAAATTATATTAAATCTATTCAACTAATGAATTTGAAATACCTGGAATGTGCTTCAATATATAATCATTGATTTCATCTACAACCTCAATTGTTGATGCTAAAATAGCTCTACTTTGTAGATATTGACCATCATTGTAATGATTCAATAAATCAGGATATGTACTTTTAACAATTGCATCAATGGGTTCATCGAATTATGAAATTAAACGTTCATATGAAATTGGGATATCTTCATATCCATCATTTGGTTCTAAAACTTCTCCATCCCCGATCCTTAATATTCATTCATATATTTTTTTTTTAATTTCTTCAGAGTTTAAATTTGATGAACCATTTAGCAACCGCATGTTCTTGGTAAGCGTTAAAACAGTGCAATGATCCCAAATATAAGAGGCATTTATTGTTGCATGAACAATATCAGATCTACTTCCTCTTGGTATTTCTGGAAAGATTTGTCTTAAATTACCACCAAAGACTATAATTTTTCCTCCATATATTTTGGACGCAGAAGACTTATCCTCGCTCATTATGTCTTTTAAGGATTTGTCCAAATTTCAAATCAGAATTTGTGAGCCATAGGAGCTTCATCCCATATAATTAACTTTGTTAATTTTAAAAGTTGTTATAGTTCAGTTCCCTTCTCTATATTGCAAATAGAAAATTAAAGTGCTGGAACTAGAATCTTGAACTTTGAATGAGCTGTCCTTCCTCTAGACAACAATAAAGATGCAATTCCGCTAGAAGCTACAGTCAAAACAATGTCCCATTTTGATCATAAAGTTGTTGCTAAAGTATTCCACATGAAAGTTTTCCTGTTCCACCATATCCATATAGAAAAAAAACTCCCCTTTTTTGCTTCCGAACAACTTCCATGATCATGTCAAATATTTTTCTCTGTTCATCTAGTAACGTTAGCATATTTTATACTAAATGACATTTGTGTAGTGTAATTTAAGCAAAATATTATCCTATTTTCAAACGCTATTGACACTTGAAATGTAGTCAATCCAATTTAGCATGCGATGAAAATTATGTTACTCATAGGAACAAAAATCACAACAACAATAATAATGTAAAATACTTACCAAATTAGAAGACGATGTCATAAAAATTAATAGCAAAGATAAAATAATGGAGAAAGTAGGGAGAAGTAGTAGTAAAGGTGAGGGATAGTACGAAGTGAAAACTGCCATATTGTGTTCTTCCTTTTTAGGCTTATGAGTAACTTATATAGAAATGATACCTCCAGTTTAGTTTTTGTTTTTTTTGAGTAGTTTTTTTTTTAATAATTTGAGTAACTTAGCACAAATATAGCATCATTAAACTGTTTTTGTCGCTCATGATATAACTTTATAGCACTCATTTCTATGAAATTCAAAATAATCTTTGCAAAAAGAAATCTTAAAAAATTAGCTAGTTTTTTTTTAACAAAGTAAGTAAAAAACGTGGAGCACAAATAACATGTTGGTTTTTTTTTTCAGTCAAAAAATAGGTGGTTTTTTTTTTATTTTATAGTATCACACTAAGTTGCTTTTAGCAAAAAAAAACTTTAAAAATTAGTTAGTTTTTTTTTAACAAAGTAACTTAAAAAGTGGAGCACAAATAGCATGTTAGTTTTTATTTTATTTTTATATGTGACTATTTTTTTTTTGATTAAATCTGTGACTAATTGTTGATTTATGTGAGAAACAACTTCTCCATATTTAGTTAATTACGATAAAGGACGTTAATAAAAACTTAAATAATTGTAATTAGATTTTAAAAAGGGTTAATTAGTAACTTACTTAGTATATTATATTAATATATAGTTATAGTTATAGATGAGCCCGACCGTACAAAAAAAATTAGTTTATGATCCCGTGTATTATGTACGAGAAAAAATACGTTTGTAGATTTATTAATTTTTTAATATTTTATAAAAAAATACTCCTATTTGTCAAAAAAAAAACTATTAAAGAAACAAAAAAAAAATCAAATTAATCTCAAAATATCTACAGTAAAATAAATATAAAAAAAAATACTATAAAAAATTATTCGAATATATCTTATATTATTTAATTTCTACATCAATTCCCTTCAAATAAAAAAAAATCAGGTCTTTGTATAAATATATAAATAAAAATATAATCTTCATATTAATATATGTGTAAGAGTATCGGGCTCATATAAATTATAACTAAAAAAATGCTCGTATAAATTTATTAAAAAAAAAAAAGAATCCTCATAAATTAAAAAAATAGGTTCCATATAAATAAATAAAAATAACATAGACGTTGTAGAAAAATACATAAAATAGGCATGTGTATTAATATATGAGTGAAAATATAAGATCCTGTATAAATATTTTTTAAACAAAAGCCCCAATGCAAACAAAAAATGTTAACTGAATTGATTTGCAAAATTAAACAAAAAGTGTTTTTTAAGAATTATGTATGATAGTCTCATTCTCATATAGGTCTCTAGAAACCAAAACAAAACTTATAGATTTTTTTTATTACATCTAGCCTTTGAATGTCTCATAAGATAGTTTAAATGATATCAGTTGATGTTGATGGACATATAAATTAAATAAGGAGAAGTCTAAGGATCAATTCTTAGAAAGAGGGACAATTTATTTTTCCGATGTACCAAAAACGTTTGACCTTTGAAAAATTTTGTCTATAATTTGGTATGATAGTCTCGTATAAGTCTCTAAAATTATGTAAATTTCCAAACAAATTTGCTTCGGTTAAATTGTACTCTTTAATGCTTTTCAAAAAGTTGTACTCTTTAATTCTTTTTTAGTGTGTAAAAAAAAATTGTACTCTTTAATTCTTTTTTAGAGTAAGAGAATCAATAATTATAATAATAAGTGGTTAAGTAAAAAAAAAAAATTAATAGTTATATAATGTATCTCGTGTTTTTTTTTTTTGGTACATCGGAAAATAATCTCGTGGTTTGTATAAGCTGTGAGATGATTATTCCGCTTTGTAAAATTATTGGTTGTATATTTAGTTGGTGTAGTTGTTTTGTTCTTTTACAAATAACTCGGCAGATCCATATTTGTGTACCAAAAACTTGATTGTCTAATCCTTCTTCAAAAAAACTGGTATATATAGTCAAATCATCCCGTCAAAATAAATAAAACTAAAAACTTGATATTCTTATATTTTGGTTAAAAAAATTTGATATTCTAATAAAGTTAGAGGCAGAATAATTTATATATGTTGTGTACTCGTACATGGAATAATTTTTTTTCCAAAATTTTATTTATTTTGGAATACTCCTATTTTGCTTTTATGGTTTTATTTAAATTGAATTTTATATAATATTTAATTGAGTGGTAGTGGTCACTTTGTAATTCTATTTCAGGTCTACAATGTCAAAATAATAAAAGTAGGAATATGGCGTGTTAAGTAATCGAGGTGCTTGCGTCAAAAAAAAAAAGTAATCGAGGTATAGACAAAGCCGTCGCTCTTGACATCAAACTTAGTTTTTTATTTTCTTCTTTAAGTGGTGTGATTTTAGGGGATGCTATTAATTTGAATGTTGTTGATTTATTTGTGGATTCATCTTTTACGTTTTTAACGATGTTAATATCCTTTTGTTTTTGTCAACAAAAAAAATAGTCGAGGTGTAACTAATACAGTAAAAAAAAACATAATCATGGAATAAATGTGTCAAGATATATTTTTTTATGAAATTTATGGACAAAGATGACCTTTTTTATTTTCTTCTCATCATCTTATATATATTTGATGATTTTCTAAAAGCATATGGTCCCAATCCAATTTTCTTTAGACATAGTGTCTATTTTATTTTATAAAATACCTTTTTTTTTTTTTACTATGTATGATACTCGAGATGTCAAGTGAAATTGAATTTTTGACCATATCATCATAGATGCGGATTTGAGGTACACAAAACTCAAATGTGTGCATATTGTGAATCAATTTTTATTTCATCCTTTTATATTTTTAATTGAAACTTTCAATTGTTGTATTAATTCAATGAAAAGCAATAATGCACTATGTTAATCATCCTCTTATCTCACTCTTAGATCCACTCTTTCATGGGTCCTAAAAGAATGATGATGACCAATAAATAAATAATTTAACTTAAATTATCCGTTATTCTCTTGACTTAAAAATCACTCATGCATTTTATTATTGTAATAATAAAATTGATGAAAACAATATAGAGTTGCTGGTAAAATTTGTGATAGTACTGCATCGTATTTACTTGATGAATTTTTTTGCCATGAACTTACCCAATTATATCAGCATGCATTGACCAAAAATAGTGACCAAAAACTTCTTCAACACCTGTCAAAAAAGTGGAAAACGTTATTCAAAAAACTATATATATAGAATAGATTATAAATCTTACATACTCAAGAATATAAATATAAATAAAGTATAGAACAAAATAATAAAAATTTATCAAATCAAAGAACAAACAAAAATAAGTATTTAGAGTATAATAAGAATTTAGAGTAGTAATGCATTTCACAATGGTGTGAAAAATGTGAGACTCGATAAAAATATTTACGCAAAAAAGAGCGTGTAATCAGATTAATTATTTCTTTAATTTAGTAATGTGATAATTAAATGTTTCTGTTTTAGTTGTGATTTGCAACTTGAATGCATGTTCGAATATATGCTATATTTTGAATTTCGTTTCTACATTTTATTAGAAGAAAGAGAGAGGTTTTCAAATAGAGGAGACTATTTATAAGAGGTTTTCAGAACATTGATTTGAGTAGTCTCACTGTACAGGTTTTTCACACACAAATATATATGGGGTTGATAATTTTTGTTGTATATTTTTTTTGGTCAGGTAGCCTATTAGTTATAAATTTATTATTTAAAGGTGAAATAAGTAGGTGTACCCGGGTTCGAATCCCACTACTAGAAATCTACCTATTTCCTGCGGATTTTTTTGTGGAAACAAATCGGCAGGTATTTCCAAGGATTTTCCTGCGGATTCTGTCAATCAGAGAAGTTTCCTGCGGATATTTATGTTTCAGGAAATTCCGCAGGTGTTTCTGAGGATTTTCCTGCGGATTTTACCACTCAGAACAATTCCCTGCGGATTCTTTTGTTTCAGGAAATTCCGCAGGTATTCCCAAGGATTTTTCTGCGGATTTTGACACCTCCATTTGCTGCGGAATGTTTGCTTCAGGAAATTCCGCAGATAATTTTGAATTTTTTTTTTAAATAATTAAAACTACTTGTTGTAGGCTAATGTAGTAAAAATGAAAATGAATAGTATTATACAAAAAAAAAATTCTCCTGCAACCCTAAAAACGAATCACTCTCACTCCCTGCGAGACTTCGACCCCACGAGGAGCACTCTCACCGGCGAATCCTCCACCGTAGCTCCGGCCACCACCTTTCCGGCGAATCATCCACTCTCTCTATCTTCATCGTTGTAAGTCATCTTCTTCGTGCAATTTTTTCATTTTTGATTCAGATCTTCATTTCCACCGCTAGATTCTGTTCATTTACACGTTTGTGATCTAGATCTGGTTTTCTCTTGATCTGAAGATTTGCATTTTTTATTTTTCATATTCCTTTTCTTCTTTTTCATCAGATCACGAACAAGAGTTTGAAGGCAATGACCAAATTGAATTTCAACTTTGTCCAATGCATTTTGTTCTTGATATGGATTTTTAGGTATTTTAAGCTTTCAGTATTTCAATTTGTGGAGTTTGTGTGTCTTCAGATTATACATGGTTTCATGTTATTCTTGAGATATTTAATTAAAAATTAGTAGAATATCAAAGATTACATTTGTTTCATGTTATTCTGCATATTAGGTTTTTATCAATTGAATTTTTCTTTTCATTTTCCATTTTTATATGATTGGTCTAACTGAACTTGTATTGATGAAAATCTATTGCATATATTGTTTGCATATGTGGTGTTTGTTTGAATGTTTCTAAGAATTAAGAATAATCTGAAAATAAAAGTGTTGGTTACTTATATTAGTGAAGAAAAGAATTGTTCCATGTTTTAAGGATTTCAGATTGCATTGATTTGTCTATTTTGACTATTTTGTTCATTGGTTTGGCTTTATTCAATATTTGTGTAGTTTGGTTTGAAATTTGAATTGGATTGAGTTATTGTTAGAAACTTTGAATTGAATTTGAAATGCTGCGTGACTTTGAATTTGAAATTTGATATGGATTGAGTTATAATATGTGTGCATATACCTAATCTTGAGAATTTTGATTGAATATTTGTGGCAATTTGATTAAATTTTAGTCCTTCACTAATTCTTCTAATATATTTGATTAGTGATTACTCCATAGTGATTATATTCTATATTCCTTCTTTCTAGATGTATTTTAGATCAATAGATATACATAATATGAAAGTCTCTGCATACTTCATTAGTTTTTCAAATTAATTTAGTCTCTATTTTGTTGATCAATCTCCTTTTCAATTCACTCTTTTCTGCATTCATCCATGTATACATTTATATATGATGATTAATATTGTAAAAGATGTTTTTGTGTAACTGTAGTTGATGATTTATATATGATATTTGTAGTTCAATGGTTTGGCATGGCTCTTCCTAGGATTCCCCACAAGCAGCTCACTGTTTTATAAGGAGGTGAGATGAATCAAACTATTCTCACTTTTCACAAAAATCGGATACAAGTTCTATAGAATGAGAAGGCTTATACTACTTTAATTGTGTATGGTACAGGAATTTGGAATGTTTCCTATCAATGGCTCTGATGCTGAGAATGAACTGGACCGCAAATCTTTACCGAAGAATTCCTTGGTTTCGATGGACCAAGAGAGGAGAGTAATAATGCTACTTCGAGGTTGTTCTTCATCTAACTTACATCACTTTCAGTATCTACTTATTAATATGGCTGTTTCTCGTGAGGGCGTTGTTGCCTTTGCATAAACCTAAACTTGTTGTTGTGTACCATCAGCAGTTGTCTTACTGTATCTCTCAGTTTGTTTAGAAGTATTATAAGCTAGCCGATACTGTTATTAGGAGTTTGTTGAAGTACTGGCCCGTCATTAATTGGCAGAAGGAAGTTCTATTTATCAGGGAACTGGAGGAGGTGCTGGAGGCTACGCAAGCAACAGAATTCCAACGCTGCATGGTTGTTCTTTTTAGACAGATTGCACGCTGCCTCAATAGTCCGCACTTTCAGGTTTGTCGAAAATGGTTTTTCATGATATTGATTGAGTAGGATAATTTCATTTTCCTTTGGATAATTATGATATAAATTTGCAACGCTTCTTCTTGAAATGTTACTTTATAATATAGATCTAACCTTGGCCTGTATATCGTATAATATTAATGACCTAAGTTTAATATAAGGTTCAATCAATCAGTTGCCTAGTTAGTAAACTTCAACTGATCCTTCTAATTCCCAAACCCTGCTGTGATTGTATTAAGGTATTAAACATAGTTTTTGTTTTGTAGTAGTGGGTAGTTCAGTTTTAGCTTTACACCTTAATGATGTTGTGTTTGTCAATGGAGGAAAAGCAAAAGTAAAGTAGTGGCTTCACTCACTTATTAGTTTTTTTTGTTCAGATACACTAGATTTATGTCCAAAATTTGTGTGAGTTATTACACTTAACATATAATTATTGTAGCTTCCTAATGACGTTGTTGTTTGTTTTTTGTGTGGCTATTTGCACTTAAAAGAACAAACTGGAAGGTTGTATACATTTTATCTTGATTATTCATTACTTGTTGTGCGTTAAATACTTTAGATTATATAATGTGTGGTTATTGGTTAATACTTAATATAAAGATCCATCTTCATCAACTCATATATATTCGATCCATATTTTGAATTAATAGAGGTAGGCACCTGAAGTTTTTCCCCCTTGTTTCTTGTAGGTTGAACAATTGCATAGGATTTTTAAACTTTGTGGATCACCATCTGTCAACTATTGGAAAAAACTGCGGCTAGCACATTCCACAGTATTCAGGCTTCCACATCATTATAGGAAATGTGTTTTCGATACATTTAAAGAATTTCCATTTGCTGCTGTGAGGCTTATAGAGACCTTACTCTCTTTATATCCTACACTTCGTGGAACAGAAGGTACAGCTCTAAAGAATGAGGTATATGATTGTATACTTTGACTCTTTCAATGAGATTTGATTACCATTGTCTCATATTAGTGTTTGCACCTATGATCATGAAGCTCTGTTTGCTACTTCCTTCACTTGCCTTATTAAGTAATCAAAATGTGCACTAATCATAATATGTTTGTGAAAATATGTCACAACAGGAAGCTGAGTAGTGATGATAAGATTAGACTGATTCAAGGTCTAGAGACTCAAGAAGATGCATATCCTTTCTTGCTTAAATTATAAGGTAAATATATAGGTCATTGCTATGTTAATCTTTGAAACTGCTCATGCTAGTTGTATAACTAATGGATCAATTCATTTTAGACCGATTCTAATGTCATTAGTTAATTTAACTTTAAATGCATTTTGGATGTGGTTTTAGCTTAACTTTTCCTCTGCCTTTTGATTCGAATATCTGCAGTCAATAAAGCTACCATGCACCATATTTCTATGGCTGTACAATTGGAAAATGATCTATGGTTTGGCTTATATCATTGTTTCTTTGTCACACAGGTGATGTTGCTGCTATCAACATATTTCTCCCCCTAAAAGAGCTTGCTATAATTTAGAAGAGTTTTATGGTAATGCAACAATAGTAGAGCTACCACCGTTGGCCATTCAATAGATGGGTAATTTTTCTAAGAAAATTGTAATAGATGGGTTTAAAGGAATGTAGGATTAGTAAACTAAATTTGAAAAGTAAATCAATAATATTTGAATTCATCAATTGGTTCATTAAATTTATGTATATTTGTGGCATAGTTTTAAAGATGTTGATTTAGAATTTCTAAATATACAATATAATTTAATGTACAATAATTCAATTAACTGTATTTTTAATATTTAATTTGGTATTTAGTACCAAAAAACGATTACTGCAAAAAAAAAAAAAAATCCAAAGTTCCTGCGGATTTATCTGCAAAATCAAATTTCAAGGAAAACATTTCCTGCGGATTTATCTGCAAGAGGATTTTTACGACAGCAAATTCCGCAGGAACATTTCCTGAGGATCTTCATATCCGCAGGAAACGATTACCCACGAAGGTATTAGCTGGAACCAAAAACCTTGGAAAAATCCGCAGGAAATATGTTTCCTGCGGATTTTGGGTCCAAAACCGCAGGAAATTCCGCAAGAAAACAGAAGATTTCTAGTAGTGTCCGGATCCCTACACTTTCGTGCAATATATCCAACAAATTAAGTTAAGCACATGAGACATTTTGAATGATAGTGATTTAACAACAAAAAAAAAAATAACAGTAAATCATAAATAATACTCCTCATTTCCTTATATGTTCACAAATAATAAAATGTCCCAATTTAATTATGAATCTAGTAAAAATGAGTATCATGCTACATTTTCTTTATAGACAATGTTAGTTGTTACTACCTCCGTTCCTTTTTACTTGTCGTTTTAGAAAAAAATATTTGTTCCTTTTTACTTGTCGTTTTGGCAATTTATGATATATTTTGTCTATTATAACCTCCTTCCTATTTTATTTTATTGACTAAATTTTATATAATTTTTTTTGTTGAAACAATATAATTTTTTTATTTTATACAAATTTTGTTTGTTTTTAAATAAAGTTTGTTACAATTTTTTTGGAAATATATATGTTTGTGAAAAAGTAGGAATTTATTGGTGGAATAAAAATATGATATATATTTTTAAAAATGACGTAATAGGAAAATAAGGTGCAAAAATATATTCTCCTATTTTCGTCTTTTTTTTTTCTTTCTAAAACGACAAGTAAAAAGAAACGAATATAGTAATACATTACAAACTCTTCTGCTAGAAATTGACCCTGAACTTTCTTCAACTCTTTAACCCTTATTAGGCCTTAGCTCAACTAGTTTATCATGATATATTTAATATTTATAATCATGTTTTATTGTTCGGCTCCTCGAGAATAAGGGAGTATAATATCCATCGATTACAAAAACAATAAGAGAAGAGGAAACATATCTGAAATAGGTAAAATTTATATTCTCTTAACCTAACAAATAAATCACAACAATTAGGTAAGAGATATTGAAAATGTTTTCACTTTCTGTTTTGATCGAAAATGTATTGTTACTTATATTATTTTTTGTTTTGTTTCTCTTATTATTGTTGTTTCAAATGAATTTGATTCTTTGTTTTTTAGTTAGATATTAGAGTGGCAACTATTTTGAATTCAATAAAATCAATTTGAAGTCGCGATGGAAAAACAAACACCGTTGGAACCGCCATCAAGTAAGAAAGTTTGCTTCTGTGAGCTTGAAGAGTTTATGCAAAAAAATTTAATTGATGTAAATCTGGTACTCCCTCCGGCCTTAATTATAAGCAACTTTCCACTTTTTAGATTCAGTAAAGAGCTAATGTATTTGGTATATATTTATGGCTGGATACATTAATTTTTCAATGAATCTAAAAAATGGAAAGTTGCTTATAATTAAGACCGGAGGGAATAGTTTCTTATGCAAAAGAAACTATGGAGAATGATTTTGCAAAAAATGGACTGGGGACTCTATTTACGATGAATACAACATGCACAACTGCATATGACCGAAATTTGACAGTGTTAGTAATATTCAAATGTGTTAGTATTTCCACTCAACTCTAAGTTTTGTTAAGAGATTTCAACTCAGTTTGTTTGGTGCAAAATACCTTTAAAAGCATAAAATTGTGAGATATAATGAATTCAGAACTATTATCACTTCTCACAATTTTAACATGTCAATCATGCCGATTTTCAATTAAGTTTTCTAAAATCAATTAAGTTTCACTCTTAGATTCCGTTGGAGTTAAGTTCACTAATGAAGTTTATAAAATCATTTTGTTTTTATAAAATCAATTATGCAACCCTTCTTTTTGTATGTAAAAAAAATATTGTGAAGATACTTTCTTTTTAAAGGAACACTGTTCGGATACTTGACAATGTTGTTAAATTCTCGTAAACTCGGTTTAATAGTATTAACAAGGTAAAATATGTTTTCCCACTCCTATAGAATCGCCACGAGTTTTTAAGTTTAGTCTATCTACAAAATTTATTTATTTTTAGTCTTTAGTTACGTTTTATAGGAATTATTTTGAGAGACTAAAAATATCTACTTCTTATAAAAAAGTTTTAATAATAGGGACTATTTTAAAATTTTCAATATTATAGAGGACTAAAATTTCTTAAAAATAAATAAATATAGAAGACTATAATTACCAATAAAATTTAATAGGGATTAAACTTAAAGAACATAATTTTATAGTGATTAAAAAGATATTTAAGTCTATTAGGTCTTGTTTGGTTCAACCGAGGGGGAGGGGAGGGGAGGTGAGAGATTTTTAAGGAGGTGAAGTGAGAGAAAATATAATTTATTATGTTGACAAAATTACCCACATTTTTTTATTAAAATCCTAAATTATTAAAAATATAGCTTTTATTTTTTTTTTGACAACAATTTTTTTTTTAGATTTTCTACTCATTAGATTTTTTTTGGTTTTGTTATATATCTTTTAGGGTCTATTTGGATTGATGGAATATGAAATAATGAGATGAAATAGAGTGGGATGGAATGAGATTCCATTGTTTGTTTTTGTAAAAACCAATGGAATGGAATGAAGTGTGACGGAACTCATTCCATCCAATACCATCCATTCCTCCAATTTTTCATTCCGCCCAATTTGGGGTGTATCAGATGAAATGGAACACATTAATTTTATAATTACATTTATTCATTCTACTTCTTCTGCCACTATCTTTTTCTCTCTTCCTCATGACGGGTTTCTTGGTTAGTTGGCTGAATCTTGTTTTTTACTTTTTTGCTCTTCTTGTTTTCAGTACCTATACTTTGAATAGAAGTGATCTATTATAGTTATATCACTTGTTTTGTATTATTTTAAAAGATGATTTGATGAGTTGTTGTTATATCACTATTTCAGTACCTACCTATGCTTCTTCTCATGAGTTGTTGTTGATTCGATGGTGCTTATCTATTATAGTTATATCACTTTTTTTTTTGTTTTATTTTAAAAGATAATTTTGCTGTAATTTCTAATTATTAGGATTTAGGACATGATTCCGCTATTGTTTTAAAGTATGAGCTTGTGTAGGTTTTGTATATTATTTTTTTTGGTAGAAACATGTTAGTTGAATTCGAAAAAATTTAACATATTAATGTTGAAATAAATGGTATAAGTGGAATAAACAAGTTTTAACGCATTCCATTCCGTTCACTTTCCAAACAATTGAGTGAGAAATTTGTTCCGCTCCATCATAAAATATCCAAACAATGGAATGAAATCTATGTTCCGTTCCGTTCCATTCCGCTCCGCTCTATTCCATTCCGCTCCGCTTCATCCTATACCATCAATCCAAATAGATTTTTGTTGGTTTTTGTTGGCGTAACATATTCATTATTATTTAATACTTATTTTGAGTTTATATGATTAAGGATAAAAAAATGAATTAATTATTCGTTCCCCTCCCCTCTCCTCGTTAAAAAGTTGAACCAAACACAAAAATTTAAAATATTCTCTCCCCTCCTCTCCAAAAACCCCGAACCAAACAAGACCTTAATTAATCATAAAAAAAGTGAGACAATTTATAGCGTGTGTATCAAATACGAGTGTCCATACTAGTTTCTTACTTTCTTTCTCTATACAAATAACATTCTAATTTAAAATTTTGGTACTTAGTTACAAGATAATGTTAATTACATGAAATTAAATTTCAACCCATCAAATAATTAGTATATAAATATATTTTTAGTTCCTACAAAATGGTCATCTTTTAAGTTTAGTTATAATTTCATTTTTAATAAAATTTTAGTCCGTAAAAAATTAGAAAAATGCTAAACAGTGCCCTGGGGTACTAGTTAAACTTATTAAAAAAAATTCTATCTAAGAACTTGTAGATTCAATACTTCTCTTTTGGAACTTGTACACACTTTCATCTTTAATTTCCTTTTTTAGTATTGAATCGGGGTCGTATCGATCAGTTGAAAGGTCTTAATGAAAATGTTGTTTCAGGCGGGAATGATACCCGCTGGTATCGGATTCACGGTCAAGGCAACATCAGAAGATTACCCGAGAAAAAAAAATTATTTGAAGTAGAAATTATAAATCTTTTCTTCCATCACAAAAAATTATTAGATTAGAAATCTAGGATTTTAATGCTTTGGATTCGATTCATCCCTTTATTTTAAATGCATTCATATGATTTGGTCAAGTATAATAAAAACAAAATAATAATATAGAACTAAATATATGAGGCCATAAATTCATCTCAAAAGAAACACCTGATCAAGTGCACGTTTCAAATGTAGAATAAAATCATCAGCAAGCTTTATATCATCATTATATCCAAAGTTCCTGAGCACATTCCATACTGTCTGAGGAGACCCTTTTTCCATGAAAAGGGCATGAATAAATAGAAATCCTGTCAATGTAAGTCCTCGTTCATTCACACCTCCAGACAAATTATGTTTCACAACCTTCTTTAAAATGAAAACATCACGTGGTAGCAAACGAGTATTGAAACATTTAACCTGTAGAAAGTTTTGTCAGACTTTTTCACAAATCCTATACACAAGTTAATCTACCATAAGACACTGTGATTAAGCTTGTATTCAAGCGACAAAGTGTCAGACATTATACTTGGGTAACAAACAAGCCACTATTTTGATATTTAATTAATACAAGAAGATAAAATTAAAACCTGAAACCCATCCA
The DNA here is from genome assembly GCA_951804385.1 of Trifolium dubium. NCBI lineage: Eukaryota > Viridiplantae > Streptophyta > Magnoliopsida > Fabales > Fabaceae > Trifolium > Trifolium dubium. The sequence goes on from OX638065.1 coordinate 42,791,907, forward strand.
GTTCGCAATCGCTAAGGGCACCATCTTTGCATTGTCATGGTCACAAAGAGTAAAAATCAGCTTCAAAGCCTGCCTACATCGAGGCGTTATATTCTTTGATTCCTTAAGGCAGCCTTTAGTGCTAAGAAGAAAACTCCAGTGACCTTCAACAAGGAAATATAAATTACACAAGTATATTGTATAGAACAAAACCCATATATATATATATATATATATATATATATATATACTCCCTCCATCCCAAAATGTAAGCAAAAGTTGGTCAACAAAAATGAATGTATCTAATTCAAAATTTCGACCAAATACATTCATTTTTGTTAACCAATTTTTGCTTACATTTTGGGACGGAGGGAGTATATAGCTGTAACACTCTGTTAGGACCCATCATCATAAAAGTCCAATTGAAGGGGGAGTAATTGTTGGGGTTGATTGCAATGTAAGTCCCACATTGGTAAAGAAGGAAAAAAGAGGTGAAGAAAATTATAGTGGAGAAGTCCCACATTGCTTAGAAAAGTGGAGAGTGGGGGAGCTCAATGCTATATAAAGAGACCTCAAGTTCCTTGTTTCAACACACCAAGATGTGACACCATGGGTTGCACCGGGAAACACTTTAAGTTTATATTTATGTCTTTGTTTTTCTCTTATGCTCTTGTTTTAGAGTATTGTGAGATGTAGTTTAAATATTTACTTTGGAGAGTGTGGGTGTAATGGGGTCATGGGTGTGGTTGAGAGTGAGTCTATGTGTTGTAACAATTTTCACATAGTGATTATTCTCTGGTTGTCGGTTTACAACGGCCGTGGTTTTTTCTCCGGTTTTGGAGTTTCCACGTTATATTCTTGTGTTGTTGATTGCACTCTTGTTTATATTATTACTCCTTCGGCACTGATATTTACCCAACAGTGGTATCAGAGCTTCTGGTTCGAGCTTCCGGTTCGATGAGATATTAAGAGAGATATTCTGGTATGTGCTGAAGAGGAGTGATGATGTAGTGATTCTGTGATGAAGCTGTATGGATGGAGTGGATGCAATCTGGGTTACACAAGGGATTTTGGGCATCAAATTGTCCAGGTGGAGCAAAAGGTTCTGAGGTAAGTGTTAGCAATGTTTCTCTTGTTTTTAGAGATGGTGATGTCTTTATGGTATTTCCGCTATACCATGGAAAAGGACATGTTATTGCTAGCGGAGGCATTGGTTGGCATTGATGCAAGGTGTGTGATGAGATGTGTTGATGGCTGAAGAACTTCCTGAAAGCCAACATGGGAGTTGCAACATAATCTTTCAGCAGGTTTCGACATGAAATTCTTGGGATGGTTTAGTTCCAAGTGAAGCAAATTCTTGGGATAGTTTTGTTCCAAGTGAAGAAAATTCTTGGAATGGTTTAGTTTCAAGTGTAGTGTACTCTTTATGGTGGAGTATGATAATTTAATTTGTCGGTATAGACAATGAGAATTATGTTTGTCGGTGAAGACAATGATTGTCGGTATAGACAATGGAAGCGGAAGATGAAACTCCTACAATCAAGGTGGAGATTGTTGTGGTTGATTGTCGGTGTAGACAATGAAGATTGAAGACCATTACAATCAAGGTGGAGATTGTTGGGGTTGATTGCAATGTAAGTCCCACATTGGTAATGAAGGAAAAAAGAGGTGAAGAAAATTATAGTGGAGAAGTCCCACATTGCTTAGAAAAGTGGAGAGTGGGGGAGCTCAATGCTATATAAAGAGACCTCAAGTTCCTTGTTTCAACACACCAAGATGTGACACTATGGGTTGCACCGGGAAACACTTTAAGTTTATATTTATGTCTTTGTTTTTCTCTTATGCTCTTGTTTTAGAGTATTGTGAGATGTAGTTTAAATATTTACTTTGGAGAGTGTGGGTGTAATAGGGTCATGGGTGTGGTTGAGAGTGAGTCTATGTGTTGTAACAATTTTCACATAGTGATTATTCTCTGGTTGTCGGTTTAGACAACGGCCGTGGTTTTTTCTCCGGTTTTGGAGTTTCCACGTTATATTCTTGTGTTGTTGATTGCACTCTTGTTTATATTATTACTCCTTCGGCACTGATATTTACCCAACAGTAATGTTAGATTATTATTATTATTATTATTATTATTATTATTATTATTATTATTATTATTGTATTTTATAATAGCAATTATGGCAGAGAGAATTTCATCTCTTCACTGAGGAACATTTGCTCTAGGATTATAGGGGTTTAATGTGTGTTTGTTTGAAATTAAAATAAAATAGATTTATTTTGTAGAGATTTAAAAAAAATCTAAAGTTGTTTTGTGTTTGTTTACAATTATAAAAATCATTTTTTGAGAACAAACACATGGTCCTTGTTTTTAAAAAAATAGATTTTGAGAGAATCACTTGAAAATAACTTTTCATTTTGGACTCAAAAATGATTTTTATGAAAATCTGAAACAAACATATCAAAAATGAAAAAAGTGATTTTTTAAGAAAAAAATCACAAACAAACGCACCCTTAATCTCTGTAATAGTTCTTATTCAATCATTAATACAAAAATTCTTTTATCTATTGTTTCGGGTTTCTATCAAATGATCCGACCTACCGGATTCGACGAAGAGCCAGTGGTGTCGACAAAGATGGTTCCTAGATTTGATGGAACAACAGATGGTTACTGGTGGATGATCCAATCCCATTCCAATTTATTGGCAATGTTTCTTACTTTCAACAATACATCAAAATCATCTCTGATTATTACTGCTACTTCAGATCTAAGTCTCCTATCCATTTCTAGCATGATGTCTTCCAATTCACATCTAAACACACAAAAAACATGTTAGTCCATATGACATTACTTGTAAACTCTTGTCTAGTAAAAATAAATGTTGTAAAGGAACATATTTTATTTACCTGCCACTGTAAAGGCTGAACAGTGTGAATCAGCATGAATTAAGTCATAGGTTCTTGGATAAGCATTGCTTCACACCGCTTGTTCAAAAAAAAGCATTGCTTCACACCTTAAAGAAAATTAATAGTGCTAACCAACTGCGACATATTAGCTTCCCTACATGTTGCATCCCATCCTTTAAAATCTATAAGCAAGCCACACATATGGAGGGTATACGTTAAACATGCGCCACTATTACTAGTTTGAGAAATTCAATTGTCAATAGTAAAATAGTATCAAATTACCCAGCTAACAGCAGTTGCTTGTGTAGGACTCGTTCACAACCCTGCAACAATTAGCAGTGACTACACAAAGAATACCAAGTTAACACTTAATAATTTCGTGCAAGTCCATTATTACAACTAACAAAAAAAGAAGTACGAAGAAGATGGGTAAATGCTATTCTTTCTATAACATGTGCATGATTGTCAGTATCTTATGATAAATGCGATTCATATCTCAATTCGATACAACACCGCACCCAATCAGATTAGTTTATAATGACACCAGATTAGTTTTCATGAGATATATTTCATTAGTTGGTATATTGAAACAATGGAAATTGTAAAATGTTATTTCTCTACATACCAGCTTATTTATGTTATTCTGGTCTATTGAAACAATGGAATTACATGTCAAGATGAAAACCGAGAATTGAAACTATCAACTAGCATCAGCATTTGTGAAATCGTTTGGGATAGCTTACGAAAACCACTTATAGCTTATAGCTTAATCTATAAGTGAGAAACTGTTCAACATGAGCTATCCAGCTTATAACATACTCCAGTTCTTAATTTGTTTTCAATTAATTTCCATAACCTGTCCAATATAGCTTATGAAAACAACTTATACATTATTCGAAAATCATTCGACTTATATAACAAGCACTTATTCTAATCAGTATCACTGTCCCTATTCCTATTCCAATTCCAATAACAATCAACTTACCTCACAAATGAATAAAATTATTAATTGATGAAAACATTTGAACAATAAATAAAGAAATTCAACACTAACAAAGTGAGAAACTGAATTTGAAACTGAGTTTGAATCTAACCTGAAGCTTATATAAATTTCCATAAAACTAAAAATTGGATAAGTATACAACACTTACTTGTAGAGTAGAAATTGTTGTTATGAAGTTTGATGCGAGAAAAATTGTTGAAGTTTAGTGAATTTGATGGATTTCTGGGTTTTTGATATTACACCGTTCGTATGGTATATTAGAAAACGAAGTTAGGCGTGTACGTACGAAGCTATGCACTTCGTATTGTAGAAGACGAATGAAACTCGGATATAAGGCCCGTTTGTTACAGATTAAAAAAAAATAAGTGATTTTGACATTAAATAATTTAGAGATTTTAAAAAAAATCAGAAGTTATTTTGTGTTTGTTTACCAGTAAAAAATTACTTTTTATAAAAAATTAGGGTCCGTTTGTTACAGATTAAAAAATAAGTGATTTTGACATTAAATAATTTAGAGATTATTTTTTAGAGATTTTACAAAAAATCAGAAGCTATTTTGTGTTTATTTACCAGTAAAAAAATTACTTTTTATAAAAAATTAATCTTTAACTTGTTTGGATGCAACTATATAAAAGTGATTTTGCATCATAAAATTACCATAAAGTAAAATTATCCAAATATAGGGCTCGTTTGTTACGGATTAAAAAATAAGTGATTTGACATTAAATAATTTAGAGATTATTTTTTAGAGATTTTACAAAAAATCAGAAGCTATTTTGTGTTTGTTTACCAGTAAAAAAATTATTTTTTATAAAAAATTAATCTTTAACTTGTTTGGATGCAACTATGTAAAAGTGATTTTGCATCATAAAATTACCATAAAATAGAATTATCCAAATATAATATATCATATAAATAAATATATGAAAAATACTCAAGTTTTTGTTTTTTATTATGGTCATATGACTTTATATATGTAACTACAAATAAAACAAATTTCTAAATCTTATCTTCTAAAAATAACAAATTAATCCTATAAATTATAAATAGGATATTATTGGAATATTATAATAATATTAAAGATATTTTTGTCTGAAATTTTTTGACACTTGTTTTCTCTCTCCTCTAAAAAAAATCTATAAAAATAGGGCCCGTTTGTTACAGATTAAAAATAAGTGATTTTGACATAAAATAATTTAGAGATTATTTTTTAGAGATTTTATAAAAAATTAGAAGCTATTTTGTGTTTGTTTGCGAGTAAATAAATTACTTTTTATAAAAACTTAATCTTTAATTTGTTTGGATGCAACTATATAAAAGTGATTTTGCATCATAAAATTACTATAAAGTAGAATTATCCAAATATAATATATCATATAAATAAATATATGAAAAATACTCAAGTTCTTGTTTTTCATTATGGTCATATGACTTTATATATATAACTACAAATAAAACAAATTTTTAAATTTTATCTTCTAAAAATAACAAACTAATCCTATAAATTCTAAATAGGATATTATTGGAATATTAGAATAAAATTAAGGATATTTTTGTCTGAAAATTTTTGACACTTGTTTTCTCTCTCCTCTAAAAAAAATCTATAAAAATAAGCTACTAATATCAGCTTCAGATTTTTAGCAGTTTTTAGATTATTTTCAGATTCTGATTATTTTTAAAAGCTATAACAAACGGATGCTATTTTCTTAAAAGTGATTATATTTTAAAAATAAGTGATTATTTTCTAAAAAAAGCTATAACAAACGGGCACATAAGCTACTAATATCAGCTTCAGATTTTTAGCAGTTTTTAGATTATTTTCAGATTCTGATTATTTTTAAAAGCTATAACAAACGGATATTATTTTCTTAAAAGTGATTATTTTTAAAAAATAAGTGATTATTTTCTAAAAAAAGCTATAACAAACGGGCACATAATATATCATATAAATAAATATATGAAAAATTCTCAAGTTCTTATTTTTCATTATGGTCATATAACTTTATATATATAGCTACAAATAAAACAAATTTCTAAATCTTATCTTCTAAAAATAACAAACTAATCCTATAAATTCTAAATAGGATATTATTGAAATATTATAATAATATTATGGATAATTTTGTCTGAAATTTTTGACACTTGTTTTCTCTCTCCTCTAAAAAAAATCTATTAAAATAAGCTACTAATATCAGCTTCAGATTTTTAGCAGTTTTTAGATTATTTTCAGATTCTGATTATTTTTAAAATCTATAACAAACGGATGTTATTTTCTTAAAAGTGATTATTTTTTAAAAATAAGTGATTATTTTATAAAAAAAGCTATTACAAACGGGCACTTAATCTTTAATTTGTTTGGATGCAACCATATAAAAGTGATTTTGCATCATAAAATTACCATAAAGTAAAATTATCCAAATAAAATATATCATATAAATAAATATATGAAAAATACTCAAGTTCTTGTTTTCATTATGGTCATATGACTTTATATATATAGCTACAAATAAAACAAATTTCTAAATCTTATCTTCTAAAAATAACAAATTAATCCTATAAATTCTAAATAGGATATTATTGGAATATTAGAATCATATTAAGGATATTTTTTGTCTAAAATTTTTTGACACTTGTTTTCTCTCTCCTCTAAAAAAATCTATAAAAAATAAGCTACTAATATCAGCTTCATATTTTTAGCAGTTTTTAGATTATTTTCAGATTCTGATTTTTTTTAAAAGTTATAACAAACGAATTTTATTTTTTTAAAAGTGATTATTTTTAAAAAATAAGTGATTATTTTCTAAAAAAAATTATAACAAACAGGCACTAAAATTGAGTAAATTTTGGGATTTTTGGGGGGTTTGAGGGCCCGTTTGTTACAGATTAAAAAATAAGTGATTTTGACAATAAATAATTTAGAGATTATATTTTAGAGATTTTATAAAAAATCAGAAGCTATTTTGTGTTTGTTTACTAGTAAAAAAATTACTTTTTATAAAAAATTAATCTTTAACTTGTTTGGATGCAACTATATAAAAGTGATTTTGCATCATAAAATTACCATAAAGTAGAATTATCCAAATATAATGTATCATATAAATAAATATATAAAAAATACTCAAATTCTTGTTTTTCATTATGGTCATATGACTTTATATATATAGCTACAAATAAAACAAATTTATAAATCTTATCTTCTAAAAATAACTAATTAATCCTATAAATTCTAAATAGGATATTATTAGAATATTAGAATAATATTAAGGATATTTTTGTCTGAAATTATTTGACACTTGTTTTCTCTCTCCTCTAAAAAAAATCTATAAAAATAAACTAATAATATCAGCTTCAAATTTTTAGCAGTTTTTAGATTATTTTAAAAAACTATAACAAACGGATGTTATTTTCTTAAAAGTGATTATTTTTTAAAAATAAGTGATTATTATCTAAAAAAAGCTATACAAACGGGCACTGAGAGCATGTTGAGGGGGGCTTAAAAAGTAAACTTCCAAGCTTGTGGGCTAATCACTAATGGACCGATTCATTAGTCGGATCTATTTTTAACAACTCTGGTATTTATATCATTGCTGACTTATAGGGTGCGTTTGATCTGCTAAAAAATAAGGTACTGGACAGGACAACTTCTGTTGTACTGTGTTTGATTTTAAAACTGTTGTTGGGACTGGACAAACTGGGGATCAAGGGACTGGACAAAATCAGATATTCTTGTCCCCCACAGAATCATGGGACAACTTTTTGTCCTCAGCACAATTTGTCTAAATCAGCAAAATAATATTTTCTCCATCAAGTATCGTACAAAACAAAATTTGTTCAATACGATAAATTTTTGTCCTGTGCTGTTCTTCCTTGTGCTGTCCTGTACTGTTCTGTCCAGTATTTTCATTTTGCAGATCAAACGGACCCATAATGAGTACGGTATGTGAGAAAGAAGTGAAGCAAACTCAATTCGCCCTTTTTATATTGGGGTTGAAATACGATAGCTGAATTAAGAACAATATTAGGGTTGGATATTGGGAAAACGTAAGCTACCCTGCCAAACAAACCAATTGGCAAGCAAAGCAAGATGGGTGATTTCGACCCCTTCTCCGGCATACCTCTCTCTCCTCCTTCCATCTCCCCCGACGACATTACTCTCGATGACGCTCTTTGTATTGTAGTTCGTCTCATGGAGGCCGACTTATCTCGCCTCTCAGACGACGAGATAAGAAGCCTCGTCAGTTCACAAATATCCGCCTTCTTTGATGGCATCGGACACTTTATATCCACCCTTTTCATTTCTGCTATCTCTACTTTGATCTCTAATACGAAGGAAGAGATCAAACGTCTCTCGTTCATTGAGATCTCCCAACTTTTACTCTGGATTGCACCTGGTAATTCCCCTTTCTCTCACGCTTCATTCCATTCCATTCTTTTATTATTATGTTACTTACTCATAATAATCAATCATCTCATTCCTTTCTTTAGGTATCCTTTTCATCCTAATCACCGACAAGATCAATAAGGTATATAGTCATTATTTGCGCCATATTATTATTATGGTCTTGTTAACTAGTGCCTTCAAAGCACTAGCTAAGATTATCAAAAGAAGATTATCGAAAGAAGTATTGTTTGTATTAAAAATAGTGGATTATTACTTTAGAAAAGTAGAACCTACAAATTTCTAAGGGCAATGTTTATTATTTTCTGTTCTGTCTCATTTTAAGTCCCACCTCGCTTGGAACTCGATGCTAATGATAGTTTATATAAACACGCCATACACCTTAAACCACCGAGGCGCCTTTTCTACAAAGTAAAAGACGCCTTTTCTACAAAGTAAAAGAACAAAGCAAAATCTTAAAGCGGACAATCTCTCGAAGATGTGAACTTGAGGTCGGGTCAGAACATACCCTCGTTTATCCCCCGCAGATAAATCTGAGTTCTGTACGAACAGTGGTGCCATCTGTGGGAACGATAAAATTCGTTCTCGAATCCACAGCCCCTTAGCCTCGACTGGGGGCATCTGTTCTGCCTGGCTCACCTTAAGTCCCACATCGCTTGGAACTCGAGGCTAATGATAGTTTATATACAACATGCCATACACCATAAAACCCACTGAGACGCATTTTCTACAAAGGAAAAAGACAAAACCATGACGGGTAAAACCCCAAAGCGGACAATCTCTCGGAGACGTAGACTTGAAGTAGTGTCGGAACATACCCTCATTTATCCCCCGCAGATAAATCTGAGTTATGTACGAACATTTTCTATATTATTATTATTATTATTTTGGTGGTAGGATTTTGTTTCTGCCGAGTTAACTGTTATTTTATTTATTATAATCTTTGTTTTTGTTCTAGCGGAAACCCTCAATTACTAAAAAAAGTTTGTCCAAAGAACCACCTGCTACTGCTAGACATGTTGTATCTGTCCCTGCTCAGGTAAAAAACTCATTTGCCTGTATATGTCTCAATGTGTATAGATTTGCGTTGATGGTATTTTCTATGTCATTTGCAGAAATGATCTTTAATAATTTCACTTTTCCATGTTCCTCCCCAAATCATTTTTGCAAATTAATTAATCATATATGTCCCTCCCTCCAGGATAAGGTGCTGCAACCTCGTGAACTAGAAGAATTGTTTTCTACTGCCCCAGAAAGGTAGATTTCTTGTAATCTTTCTTATGTTGTGCAATTTTGCAAATGTACATACATTTTTCAAGGTTGGGCTCTATAATTGTGACTTTGCTTCTTCATTGTTTTAACAAAGTCCAGCTATGATATTTTTACATGTATGCTTTTCTTGAGCCTTAATTTCAATTAGGACTCTTGGCAATGTTATTTGAAATTTCATGATATCTTAATTGCAGTCTCTTGATTGAAAATCCATACAAGGATGCTGTAGAAAGGAATGAATTTGGAGGATTATCACGTGATGCATTTTTGTCAGAGGTGCACAAGTCTTTTATCTTTTTCTATAGTCCCTCTTCCTTACACTTTATAGTTTAGAGAAGGTCTGTTTTGTTGGTCAAAAATTACTGTTTGGATAATCTAAATTTTTTTTTCAATTTAACTTGCTAATAAGAAGATGAAAGACAGACTTGTACAGTGAGTTATTGTGATGGAGAGAGGATAGAATACTAGCAAGGGATGATGTTTTTCTGAAAATAATAACAATAGTTATTGCATCATTTTTATTGTTTGTGGAAATGTAAGATAATTATTCGCTACAATAGTCTAGTTTCTGCTTGTTAACAAGTAAAACTAACATATATTTTAGGAAATGAAAATAGAAAATGTTTTCCCAAAGTAGACAAGGTCCATATTTGTCAACCTTTTCGATTGACTCACCATTCACAAAGGAAGGTAGGAAGTGAAGAGCAGACTGTTATCTTTTACTTTTATGGGTATAAAGCTGAGTGTTAGAATAATATGTCAGTAAAAATTATAATAGATTGATGTTTTCCATGAAGTATATATAATCATGGCATGTTCTTTCTTGATGCTGAGAAATTTTCAAGCAAATACCTTACTATATCAATGGCAATGTGTTATGTAGGCTAGTAAGGACATAGGAGTAGAATCTCCCATGCCAATCAGTGTAAAATTAGGGGCTGTCAACAATATATTTCGCCGAATTGTAACCGCTGCTGAACACCTTCATTTAAGCATTTCAAAAATTGAAGTTGTAAAAATCCGCAAGCAGTACCCTAGACTCACAAATCCTTCTCATATGCTTACAGGTATATCATTTTTCATTTTTAAGGATTACTTGATAGCTTCATTATGTTCTTCCATCTTATATGCTTATCTATTGTTGGTTCTTTATTATGTCCTTTTTGACTTTGTATATTAAAATTGTTCACTCTATTATGCTGCTACTAAAATGAGCTATTAACCTGTTTAAATTTTGGATGCTTTTGTAGTGGTTCATGTGTTTTATCTTTTGGTTTCATAGCACATTTTACTACTCCCACCAAAATCTCCCGGATCTCTAAACTTTGTACTGTCACCCTTGTCTCTTCAATCTCCTCTATCCCTGATTTTCCTCTCTTCATCAGAGCCTCATTCTTCTCTTCCAACAACATGGCATGATCCATTAGTTCTGACAAATCTTGATGTTGATATAGCTTCAGCTCAGCCTGTATTTCTTCCTTTAATCCATTTAAGAAGATACTCTCTAACATCACTCTTAGCTTCCTCCTTCGAGGAGCTACTACTAGCATCTCAAACTTTTCATGATATTCCATCACTGTCAGTCTGCCCTTGTCTGCTTGAGGTGGGACCCAAAGAATTATTCAATATCCCTGAATGGAATCGCCTAACCACCGATATCTGAAACTCATCCTAAGTTCTGGAAGTTGTTCGATCCTCTCACCATTGAAACTAGTTCAATGTTATGTCCTCTAATGCTATCACCAGATAAGGATGAGGGAGGAGGATATAGTTAAAATAGAAAGTCCAAGAAAAACTTTTGGGGACTAAAAAGGTCAAGAAAAAATATAGAGAAACTATAACAAAAAATTGGTATATTTTAGGATATTCAGTCTGCTACCAATATTTTGAAGTTATTATTCAACTTTTGACTAGTTCTGCTGTGGAGTTCTGATTTATATTAATTTAAATCCCTAGAAAATATAGATGTGGCTTTTGTTTCTTTGTTTAATGATTTTATTATCACATGATATTGCAGTTGGACTTGGAATTGTTGTGACGGTTAAAATGGCTGCTGCATGCAAGAATGCGTCTAGTTAAAAGGAAAATTTATCTTGCCTGGTTGCGAAGGTGTTGTGAATGGGCGAATGAGTCATTCCATAGGATCTTGGCCAAAGCTACATGAGAATGCAGGAGAAAATGAAAAATATTCTGCCCACTTTTGCATCACTTGGCATTTTTTTTAACCTCTCTGTCAAACCAGTTGATTTACTGAGATTTTGTGAAAAGTTTGCAAAGCATAAATTGCAATGTACATAGTCTTAATTAGAACAAATTTGTCCTTTTATTCATGGCAGTGCCTTAAAAGATAGCTATAAGTAATGTACAAAGTAGAGGAAATACTTATGCTTACAATTCCAAAGCTAATTTTAATTGTTTTTTATAAGTATAACTATCATGACGACATCTTGTACCTGCTGTTCTGTTTCGTTTGTAAGAGCTGCAAAAATGAGATCATTAAAACTCGGTGTTCTATTGATTAATACACAGATATGATGCCATAGACCTGCTGTTTCCCATATTTGTCTAGCTTTACTGCACCCAAAAAATATATGCCATTCATTCTCAGGATTGTTCTCACGATGAGGGCAGCTATCCATGCAATTTACTCCTTTATCTTGTAATCTCATCCGCGTCGGTAAGCAGCCCCTTAACACACTCCAAAGAAAAACCTTTACTTTTTGTGGAAATCCATTCGCCTGGAATTCTATATTCTTCATTATCCACCAAAGTCTCCATAGCATACTCGACTTCACAGTGTAAATGCCTTTGTTATGATACTTCCATATCAGTTTGTCATTCTCTTTTTTTTTTTTTTCTTTTTTTTAAATGGAAAAATATATTATAGAGGATTAAAGTACAAGAAGTACTAAATCCAACAATATGAGACTAAGTACAAGTGGTACTACTACCACTAAAAAGAAAATGGAACTACAAAATAAAAAAGACCCCCACCAAATACATATCTTTGTCATTCTCTTCGTTGCTTGCTACTATGATTTTTCTAACTTCATTTATATCTCTTTCATTCAACAACATCTCAATAACACTCCAATTCCATTGAAAGCCACCCTGCGTCATCAAACTGAAACCTGCAAGTTTTCATATCCCTGTACTATTTGGCTAGTGACATAGTATGAATGATCTTTGTCTCTTAACCAAGGGTCCTGCCACATATTGACCTTCCTACCATTTCCAATACACCATCTCAGCCCCCCTTTGACTAATGTTTGTGAAGAATAGATACTATGCCATATGAAACTTGGGTTATGGCCTAGACGAGCCCCCAAAAAATTGCTATTCGGAATATATCTAGCTCTGTAAATACGCGCAACAATAGTATCTTGGTCGATTAATAATTTCCAACTTTGCTTCGCTAACATAGCCAAATTGAAACCATAAAGATGACAAAAGCCCATTCCTCCATACTCCTTTCTTATAGTCAACTTGTCCCAACTTAGCCAATTTATTCATTGCCCTTGCCGTCTATTAGACCCCCACCAAAAAGAGTTAATCATGCGTTGTATCTCCTCCCCCAACGTTGTTGGTAGTAAAAAGGTGCTCATACAATAAGTTGGGATGGCTTGAGCTACCGATTTAATTAACACCTCTCGTCCGGCCTTTGATAGATGCTTTCCGGACCAATTCTAAATTTTCTTCCAAACCCGGTCTCTTAGATAACCAAAGATAGCCTTTTTGTTCCTACCGATCATGGAAGGTAGTCCTAAATATTTCCCAGTCCCCATGCTCTCAGTTACTTGAAATATCTCCTTTATGTTTTGCCGAATCTCTTCAGTCGTGTTGCTGCTAAAAAATATTTCTGATTTTTGAAGGTTAATTGCTTGGCCGGACACTTCTTCATATTGTTTTAGGATCTCCCGTAACTTTGTGCTTTCTCTAACATCCGCCCTACAAAACAAGAAACAATCATCAGCAAATAACAGGTGTGAGAGGATTGGTGCCCCTCTACACACCTTAATACCATGTAACTCTCCTCTTGCCTCTGCTCTTAACTCTCTTAGGATCAATAGGACCAACACTCTCACCATTTACCAACACTTGATAATGAACATTTTCCATACACATACTCATCCAATTATAGTTGATAAAGAAAAGATTCACCAAGGGTCATATTCAAAACTATGTATAGTGTGTCGTACTTAGCTCGAGTGTCTTATGTGGTATTTTATCTTAGGTTTAAATATGCAACAATCCTTGCAAATAGTGGTTACTTTGATTTTAGGTTTAAATTGGAAACATATATGTGAGTCTTCACAATGGCTCGTCCAATGATCGATATGATGTTGCTGCTTCTTTGGTTTCTCTTGTACATGACAACAAACATGATGGGAAATTAATCATTGAAGAAGGTGGCATTGGTCCTTTATTGAAACTTATCAAAGAATGAACAAAAAAAGTTAGATGAATGCTGCTAGAGCTGTTTTTTTTCCTGAACGCGTTATGGTTATGATTCATGCTGGTCTTTTTCTGTTTTTGCAATAATTTTTAAAGGTCCTATGAAAGTTCAAGATGGAATAAGATATAGATGCCCAATGCAATTTTGCTTTCTTCTCCGTCGAGCTCACTACAATTTCGCCATCAATCTGCACATGAAAACAGTAGAAGCAATGTGAATGAACATGAAGTTGAGCACCTAGCGTACTTGACTCCATATACCGCGGATTCTATTATTGTTCGACCAAATTAAGACTTAATACGTAAATAACAGTTCAAGGTAAAAGAGATTAGATATCTCTTTTTAAAAGTCACCAACGCCCTTTGGTTAGTGACTGCTTGTGAGTGGTTTCATCTTAGCATGAATCAGTTTGTCAGTGGTACCCCAAAGTTTGGTTGAATAGCCCATAAATGAGTCTGAAGATAATCACTTATTGATATCGGATTTCAGACAATCACTTATTGACCACTGATTTCTTGAAGACAATCTTTGATGAATTTGATGGTGATTTTGCATGTCATTCGCAGAAATGACCTTGAATAATTTCACTTTTTCATGTTGCTCCCCAAATCATTTTTGAGCATTTTCTCAACTGACTTTATCATTATACAATTTGCAAATTAATTAATCATATATGTCCCTCCCTCCAGGATAAGGTGCTGCAACCTCGTGAACTAGAAGAATTGTTTTCTACTGCCCCAGAAAGGTAGATTTCTTGTAATCTTTCTTATGTTGTGCAATTTTTCAAATGTACATTCATTTTTCAAATGTTCCCCAGCATAAGAAAAATTACAAGAAATGTTGGTTGTTGGTTGAGACTGGGATGAGCCATATTTCGTTTTCAGTTGCTCTACCACGAAAATCAGATGCTTAGAGATCCCCACATTCAACATATTTTTAAGAAGACAAATTATGCATTATTACATTACAGGAACTTTAATACAAGTCTTACCTTATGTTGTATTCCAGTGATAGTTACATAGACACAATGGTAGAAATAGATCCCACAAGAAAATTTAGTCAACAAGACAACATTGCAGTATGAGAAAAATATTAGATATCAACTGGCACATGTTTGTACAAATCTGAAGGAAGCCTAGGAGAAGCCACAACCTGTAATGGAGTCTTCATATATGTAACCATTCCAGGGTTCTCTGTCATGTCAATCTCCTCAGGGTTCACTCCCTCCGGTGGGGCCCAATAGAAATGATGCAATAGATGACCTAACATGGATGTCACCATATTAATTCCAAGTTGTGCACCCGGGCATACCCGACGACCTGCTCCAAACGGAAGTAGCCTAAAGTCGTGACCCTTCATGTCTACATCCTCCTCAAGAAACCTTTCAGGTTTAAACTCCGTTGCGTCTTTCCACACAGCCGGATCACGAGCGACAGCCCATACATTTACATGGACATTGGACCCTTTGGGAATATCATAGCCGCCAATTTTTACATTGGCATTAGCGCGATGTGGGAGCATTAATGGTGTTGGGGGATGCAGCCTTAGAGCCTCTTTGGCTACACATTGTAGATAAGGGAGGCTTGTGAGGTCTGTTTCATTCATCACCCTTTCAAAACCAATTACATTGTCTAGCTCCTCTTGTGCCTTCTGTTGCACTCTCGGGTTCTTTATCAACTCCGCCATAGCCCACTCAACTGATATTGTAGTCGTGTCCATCCCAGCTGTAATCATGTCCTATCAAATAAAAAAAATAGTTATGCTTTTACTCGGTGAAATAGAGAGATCTGAATTCTCTATTGCCGAAAAAGGATGCACTTGTTGCAGTTAGCAAATCAACACTATTAGATCAAGATTGTACGGCTCATATCTAAAGATGGTATATGTTTGTCATGAAAACCCTGAAGCTATAAATCCGGAAATTTTCCGCACAACACCAAACAGACACATAGAGAAAGATAAAATAAACCAAAAGAGTTGTTTAGATTATAAACAAACATACCCAAAGGAGACCAATGATAGTGACTTCACTAAGGTCATATTTGTCTTGCAAAGTGAAAAGGGCATCTACAAAATGTTGCTTGGCACCGCCGGATTTTTGGCGTGCCTGAGTATGCTCTTCCATGATGGCTCGAGTAAGTCGGTCTCGACGAGCACCATGCTTAGCAAAAGCCTCCTCGTCTAATGGGAACATCCAGCGCAACCAAGGGATGTGCTCTGCCATAGCTAGAGATGCTCCTAGCTTTAACCCATTTTCCCCTATAGCTTTGAATTCTACTCCTTGCTCATCCATTACACCTTCTGAGTTCACAAGTCTTTTCCCAAATGCAAGCCTTGTGATGTGGTTGAATGAAACTGCTCCTATGTACTTCCTCATCAATATACCTTTCCCTAAATTTTCTGCAGATAAACAAATTATACAAATATACCTTTGGCCATCAACACTTGATACAAACTTTTGGTTTTCAAATTGTTGCATGTTAGTTAGAAGAGAGAAGAAATATGCCACTAGTTCTATCCAAATGTAACATTTACAACATACAAGTTATTTACTGCTGTGCATGTAACAATGTTAACTGTGAGTAATAGTAAGAGAGAATGATTTGACATAAAATGCTCACACCCTCATAATCAACCATTTCACATAGTTAAACGGTATATTTCATTTGTGAATGGAAGCAATAATGACACCATGTTCGACATCATATGAAATATATCCCTAACTAGTGTGTTTATTATCCAAATTGTGTGCTTATACGGTGTCGAATGTTGCCTAAAAAACATTTCCATAATTTCTATGTTAAGAAACATTATTACTACAATTTTTGTACAAGTTTTTTTCCCTTGTTACTTCTGAGCCAAAAATTAGGTAGACCGTTGGTTTGTGACATTACTAATTATAGAAACATCTGATATTTAAACACTATTTATTTTTTCTAAATTATTCAACGCTTCATTTTATCTCTATCTATAATCTATTGCATTATTAATTTATCACACTCATTTTTTTGTCCCATAATATAAGAGAAAATACACAAATATTTATCTATTTAAGAAAGATTTACTCTCTCTTACTTTTTCTATAACTAATAATCAATAAAAATTGTTTTTACATCTTTTCATACAACCATTTTTAAAAAAGCATACTTACAATTATTATATTTTTCTTTTTCTTAATAAATATGATTTTTGTTTTTTCTCTTATAATATAAGATCGAGTGAGTATATAAGGATGTAAAAAGCGAATGAACAATAAAGTGTTTAGAATATAATAACATAGTGAGCAAAATATTCTTAGTGCAGGTGGGCAACTATACCCAACCACTTGATCAATTATTAGGTGAAGGTTTTTAGAAAAAGTTTAATAGGCTTTTACTTTTCTATAAAGTGGATGAATTTTGATTTATCTTTTGTATAATTACTTTTTTGAGTTATCTAAATATTTTATTATTTATCTTTTATATTGATTTTTTACTGATATGACAAATAAAATTCAACTGTCAAATCAGTAAAATGTCAGAGTAAATGATGAAATCTTCACAGTACAGGTGGTAATCCAAAAAAGTAATTTTACATGAGATAAATCATTATTCAGTCACTTTACAATGGGTAAAAAACTATTAACCCCTAAAAAAATGGTAAAGATTGTACATATTTCAAATTTAAGACATGTTAGCTAAACAAAATATTTATCAGATCAATTGATTTTTTTTTTTTTGTGTGTAAAGATCATTTGATTGGATATCAAAAACTAATCAAGTCAATTCCAATCCTCTTCAAAAAAAAAAGTCAATTCCAATATTAGTTGAAATCTTTTATTGTTGTGTAAAAATAAATGTTTATCTTAAAAGGGAATACAGAGACTGTGACTTATCAAAGTGAAGGGTTTAGACATCAAAAACAATTAAGTTCATATTTATTATCACTTATTCATGATGAGTTGAATAAGATCACCTTGACTCTTGTTAAAATTTGAAGTATAACTTGTATAAAAATAAATAAATATAATTTTTATAAAATCACGATAATTCAGAATAATTTTGATTAATTTATCAACTGAATTAATATACGTGAAATTGTAGTTAGTAGTTGAAGTACAAATTATTAAAGAAAATGGGGACAAAAAGTAGACATATAATTACCAACTAATGAAGGCATGTTTTGTTGACATAAAAACTTTACCAACCGAGACCTATCACAAAACCAACTGAAGTGTTTACCCCAAAACCTTAACTCATTTCATCATTTTCTATTTCTCCATTGACATTTCCACACTTTGGTTAGCTGTTACTATCACCCTTCCAAACCCATAATAATTAATTATTCACTTGTCTAATTAATTATTCATTATAACATCAGGCTACGATGAATTGGGGTATTTCTGGTGAAACAAAAATAAAATGGTTAAGAATTTAATTTGTATACACTTATATCATTTTATGATGTCTTTTTTTACTATACATGTAATTTGTTAGCTTCTTTTTGATTGGGCAAAACTATTGTTCCTACGAAGGTGGGTTGAGTAGCAATTGTAATTATTCCAATTACTCCGTCCGGTTCTTAATATAAAATAAAAATTGCTTTTTAAGTTCATTGAACTTTTAATGTATTTGGACTATATTATAGATAGATTAGATTCATCAAATTCTCAATGTACTTAAAAAGAGAATCTTTTCTTATATATAGGACCGGAGGGAGTATTATATAGAGTAGTATATACTTATAATATTTTTGCTGTTTAAAAAGAAAGATATTAAAGTGTTTTTGTTTGTTTGAAAAACACTTTTTTTTTTTAAAACCAAAAATAATTATTTAACGTAGAAATCCCATAATAACTTATTGATCTTCTACTAATACCAGTAGAGAGTTTCTATAGTACATGCAAAAATTTGACCGTATAGGTACATTAGGTAAAGAAAATAAAAAGAAAGAAAACATACCAGAGTTGGTTGTGTCATTGAAAATGGATTCAACCATAGCAGTAACCTCATCTTCTCTAATAGGCCTCAAAGCTTCAATCCTCTTAGCTGAAAAAAGCTCCAAAGTACAAACCTTCCTCACCTTCACATAATGCGGTCCATAATCAGCCCAAATTAAATCCTGCCCATCTCTACTAAACCTCGCAGCTGACCGACTCCTGTATCGGTCAGCCAACTGTTGATCCTTCTCCTTTAAAACCTCTTTGGCCAACTCTGAATTTGAAACGACCACGTTCAAAGTCGAACCAAACCAAACCGATATAATGGGCCCATAAGACTGAGCCCATTCTGCAAAACACCGAAACCTAACCGGTTTAATGTCGTAGAGGTTTCCAACCACCGGCCAAGGACGCGGACCGGGTGGAAGCTTGAATCTTAGTCTTTGGAAGAGTGTGTAAAAGAGGAAAATTGTGATGAGTGAAAGAGGTATTGTGAGAATCAGAGCCATTGTTGTGAGTTGTGTTTGATTTGAAAAGAGAAGGTTGGAAACATGATTGGATTTGTGTAAACAAATTTCATATAGTAAGCGTGTGTACGAAAGGTATTAATTAGTTATTTCTTTCACCAACCATATTGGTATTATATATGTAAATGTATTTATTAGTTTGGTACTTTGGTATAGGTGTGCAATTTTTCAAATGTACATACAACATATGTTTAAGAAAGATTACAAAAAATGTCGGTGATATCAGATGCTTGAGCTACTCACATTCAACATATGTTTAAGAAGAGAAATTATGCATTACACTAGAGGAACTCCAATACAAAGTCTGAAGGGGACAACAAAGTCAAATTTGTCATGAGTCTTACCTTATGTTGTATTCCAATGATAGTTACATAGACACAATGGTAGAAATAAATCCCACAAGAAAATTTAGTCAACAAGACAACATTGCAATATGAGAAAAAGATTAAATATCAGCGGGCACATGTTTGTACAAGTCTGAGGGAAGTCTAGGAGAAGCCACAACCTGTAATGGAGTCTTCATATATGTAACCATTCCAGGGTTCTCTGTCATGTCAATCTCCTCAGGGTTCACTCCCTCAGGTGGTGCCCAACAAAAATGGTGCAATAGATGACCCAACATGGATGTCACCATATTAATTCCAAGTTGTGCACCTGGGCATACCCGACGACCTGCTCCGAATGGAAGTAGTCTAAAGTCGTGACCCTTCATGTCTACATCCTCCTCAAGAAACCTTTCGGGTCTAAACTCTGTTGCGTCTTTCCACACAGCCGGATCACGAGCGACAGCCCATACATTTACATGGACATTGGACCCTTTGGGAATATCATAGCCGCCAATTTTGACATTTGCAGTAGAGCGATGTGGGAGCATTAATGGTGTTGGGGGATGCAGCCTCAGAGCCTCTTTGGCTATACATTGTAGATAAGGGAGGCTTGAGAAGTCGGTTTCATTCATCACCCTTTCAAAACCAATTACATTGTCTAGCTCCTCTTGTGCCTTCTGTTGCACTCTCGGGTTCTTTATCAATTCCGCCATAGCCCACTCAACTGATATTGAAGTTGTGTCCATCCCAGCTGTAATCATGTCCTGTCAAAAAAAGAAGAAGAGAGAGTTATGCTTTTATTCGATGAAATAGAGAGGTCTGGATTCTCTACGGTCGGAAAAAGATGCAGTTGTTGCAAACTTGTAATCAGCAAATGAACATTGTTATATCAAGATTGTACGGCTCATATCTAGAGATGTTATATGTTTGCCGTGAAAATCCTGAAGTTATAAATCCAAATTTCTACGTTGATGTGGAAATTTTTTCCCACAACCAAACAGACACATAGAGAAAGATAAAATAAACCAAAAGAGTTGTTTAGATTAAAAAAACATACCCAAAGGAGACCAATGATAGTGTCTTCACTCAGGTCATATTTGTCTTGCAAAGTGAGAAGGGCATCTACAAAATGTTGCTTGACACCGCCGGATTTCTGACGTGCCTGAGTATGCTCTTCCATGATGGCTCGAGTAAGTCGGTCTCGACGAGCACCATGCTTGGCAAAAGCCTCCTCTTCTAATGGGAACATCCAGCGTAACCAAGGAATGTGCTCTGCCATAGCTAGAGATGCTCCTAGCTTTAATCCATTTGCCACTATAGCTTTGAATTCTACTCCTTGCTCATCCATTACACCTTCTGAGTTCACAAATCTTTTCCCAAATGCAAGCCTTGTGATGTTGTTGAATGAAACTGCTCCTATGTACTTCCTCATCAATATACCTTTCCCTAAATTTTCTGTAGAAAAACAAATTATACAAATATACATTTGGTCATTAACACTTAATACAAACTTTTGATTTTCAAATTTATGCATGTTAGTTAGAAGAGAGAAAAACTGCATTTCTATCCAAATGTAACATTTTTTTTTAGTTATCATGATATTGGTAGAAAGTTTCCGCCGCCGTTAGCGATGACTAATATCTGTCATGAACTTGTGGGGCATATAAGGTGGGTTTTCCTCTCTCAACCAAATTTTTTACATACATATGAGCCAGAAATTAAACCTATGACCAAATGCTTAAGTGGGCCAAAACCCTTACCACTGAACCAATTCATTGTTGGTAAATGTAACGTTTTATTTTACTTTACTTTATGATTATTATTACATTTACATTAAAGTGTTTTTCGAACATACTACCTCCGTACCAAAATATATGTCGTTTTGACCAAATCACACAAATTAAGAAATGTAATCATTGTTGTATGGAAAAGGTAAATTATGAGTTAATTTACAAGATTATCCCTCATTAATGGTATGTGAGAGATAAATTATAGAATTGAAAGAAGAAAGAGAAATAATTAATTAAGGGTATAAGAGGAAAAAGAGCATTAAATGTTTCATTGGTAATGTAAAACGACATATATTGTGGTACAAATTTTTTTCTCAAAACGACATATATTTTGGTACGGAGGGAGTAATAAAATAGTCCAGCATTATATTATTTTAGATAGAATAGTCCAGCATTATATTCATAGTGCAGGCAACTATACCCAACTACTTCATCAATTATTAGGTAAAGCTTTTCAAAAAAATGGTAAAGGTTGTATTATATTTCAATTTAAGACATGTTAGCTAAACAAAATATTTTATCAGATCAATTGATTGAATATCAATAAATTAAACTATGATAAACTAATCAAGTCAATTCCCATCATTAGTTGAAACATTTTATTGTTGTGTAAAAACAAATGTTCATCTAAAAGGGAAAACAGAGACATTGTGACTTAACAAATATAGTGAAGGGTAGTGCATTTAGACATTGAAAACAATTAAATACATGTTTGTATTGCATATTCATGGTGGGTTGAATAAAATCACCATAGCAAGATATTTTCGCAAAATTTTATGTGTAACTTTTATAAAATCACGATGATGCAGAATAATTTTGACTAAGTTGCCAAATCAATATACTTGAAATTGTATTTAGTAGTTGAAGACTAAAATACAAACTATTAAAGAAAATGGGGACAAAAAATAGTTGGTGGATTAGTTAAACCAACAGCATCTCTAAATTTATAGACATATCACCAACTAATGAAGGCATGTTTTCTTGACTTAAAAACTTTACCAACCGAAACCTATCAAAAACCTTAACTCATTGCATCATTTTCTATTTCTCCATTGACATTTCCTCACTTTGCTTAGTTGTTACTAAAACCCTACCCAATCCATAAGAATTAATTATTCACTATGAAATCAGGCTAAGATGAAGTGAGTTATGCTTCTTACTCTGCTTCTATTTACCTAGAGTCATTTAGTATATTTCGTATCACAGTAGATATGTCAAAATTACAGTAATCCACCGTGATTTTATAAGAGCATCATTGTGATTCTGAGACATCCACTATGATATCAAACATAAGTTAATATTTTCGTTTGAAGAACACTCTTTTTTGTCCAACCAATAATAACTAAAGATAGGTAGAAACTCCATAATAACTTATTAATCTTCTACTAATACCAGTAAATAATTTCTATAGTATATTCAAAAAGTTTGAATATATGGGTGTACATTAGGTAAAGAAAAAGAAAATAAAACAGAGTATTTCTAAAAGGACATGAAATTAACAAAACAAAAATATGATCAAGAAAGAAAACATACCAGAATTGGTGGTGTCATTGAAAATGGATTCAACCATAGCAGTAACCTCATCTTCTCTAATAGGTCTCAGAGCTTCAATCCTCTTAGGTGAAAAAAGCTCCAAAGTACAAACCTTCCTCACCTTCACATAATGCGGTCCATAATCAGCCCAAATTAAATCTTGCCCATCTCTACTAAACTTCGCTGCTGACCGACTCCTGTGTCGGTCAGCCAACTGTTGATCCTTCTCCTTTAAAACCTCTTTGGCCAACTCCGAATTTGAAACGATCACGTTCAAAGTCGAACCAAACCAAACCGATATAATGGGCCCATAAGACTGGGCCCATTCTGCAAAACACCGGAACCGAACCGGTTTAATGTCGTAGAGGTTTCCGACCACCGGCCAAGGTCGTGGACCGGGTGGAAGCTTGAATCTTAGTCTTTGGAAGAGTGTGTAAAAGAGAAATATTATGATGAGTGAAAGAGGTATTGTGAGAAACAAAGCCATTGTTGTGAGTTGTGTTTGGTTTGAACAGAGAAGGTTGTAAACAGGTTGATCATGAATATAATATGTTAGAAAAGAAAAAATAGGAGTTGGTGAGATTTGGATTTGTGTAAACAAACGTTTTATTTTTTTTCTGATAGTAATCGTGTGTTTGATTTTTTTTTCTATTTCTATAGATATTAATTACCTATTTCATTCACCAACCATATAGGTAATTAAGTATAATATATAAGTGGAAAATGTGGTATATAGTAAAGGATTAAAGTTAGTCAAAAAAAAAAGTAAAGGATTAAATCACTTCATTTTTATTAAGAATTGATTCAAGTGATAAAAATTTTGAGTTTTTTAAATATGTAGCTACATGTTTAATTTATGAAAGTAATTCAGTTAGAAATAACATGACATACAAGGTGAATTTTTTATCTTCTAAACGAATTATTTTTATACGCAAATTTGTTAAATTAGTCATGTTATTTATAAAATATTAATGTATAATCATATGGATTTATTGACAAATTTAACAAGACCTAAGAAATTACAGTACTTATAAAATGTTAGAACTATTCATTTTTTTATTTTACTTTTCTAAGAGTGAACTATTTATTATTTTTTATATTAAAAGTTAAGTTAGATAAAGTGTAATGGTTGAAATAGAGTTGCATTAAGGAATTGAAATTACATCATGTACATATAATAATGAGGTTGGCTGAGCAGTTCTAATCGTTTTGACTTAATGTTGAAAATATAGTATTGTTTACGCAAAGTATGTCGTGTAAAGTTTGTTTAAAAGTCATAGATTGTTAATTCTGAAATTTTAAATCATACTAGTAATAATTAATAATTTAATTTCAAAAATGAGTTATTTATGAGTTAGTATTTAGTGAAGCTTGAGTGATGATGTTGGTATAACAATGGAACAGTTTAATAGTGTTAGGATGCAAGGAATTAGGATGCAAGGAATTTGAATCAAGAGATAAGATAGAGTGAATCGATTTTTCTTAGAAAATTATGCAATTACACAGTTAAAATATTTTAAATTTTACGATTGAGATCAGATGATTCAGATTACTAATTCATAAAATAAAAACAAAAATTATAAAATATATATTGGACGGTTGAGATCACTCTACAATCGTAAAATACAATGGACGGTTAGATTAGTCTCTCAACCATTTAGAGAGAGAGAGAGAGTTGGTGAATGTGGAAGAGACATTTTGAACTACTCTTGTGGGTTTAGGATTGTTGAAGAATCAAAGGTTGGTGAGGATGTAGACCCTTCCACTCCACAATCATGTACATGCCATGCCATAGAGACACTTCATAGTGGACTACTTCACATTTGATTGTTAAGGGTTTGGTGTGTGACCGACAAAGTGATGAAGTTTCTGCTTTTATTTTATTTTATTTTATCTGGGGAATAATGGTACTTGATTGATAATATTGCTTTTTTTTTTTCGCTTAAAAGTTAAAAGAATCAAGGCTTAATTGCACTTTTGATCTCCTATTTTACATATTTTACAATTTTGGTCCTCCTATTTTAAAATCAAACAATCTAGCCCTCTTATTTTGATTTTTGTTGCACTTTTGGTCCTCCAACCCATTTTGTTCACAAAAATTGTTGATGTGGCAGCTGACTGGACAAAATTGATGATGTGGCAATAACACATAATTTTTTATTTATTTATTTATTTTTACTATCTAACTCATTTTAAATATTTATTTTATTTTTTAATAAAATCAGTAAAAAAAATAAACAGAAATAAAAAATAAACAAAAATTGAAGATTATTAATTATTTTGTCAAAATAAAATAAAATTGAAGATTATTATATTTGTATTCATGTGTTGTGTTCCTATTCCCAGACTTCTTCTTGCTTCTTCAATCTTCATCTATCAAACAACAACAACAACAACAACACCACAAACATCATCATCTTCCCTCTATGCCTAAATCGATTTCAATTCTGAACAAAAACGCAGGACAACAACAGAATCATTAAACCTAGAACAACAACAACAACATATCGTTTCAAAAACCGAGATCGAGAATCGTTTCAACATCACCGCCGTCGATTTCCTTTTCACGGTGGTCGATTGGTGTTGTTTCCGAACTGGAGCAGAGGACAACAACATAAACACTGTTCTTCTTCAAAAATCCCCAATTTCAACAAACCCTAATTTCAATTTCTGGTTGTTGGTTTTATTTTTGTAAACATTTTTGGTTGTTAGTGATGATGTTGTTGTTGTTGTTATTCATTCTTTTGTTCTATCTGGATTTCTTTGATGCTCTTGTTCAATTTCTGGTGGTGGTGATGATGTTGTTGTTGATCAATTTTTTGCCCCCCTGTATTTCACGTTAGAAGAAGAAATAAGTTTTTGTTTTTTTTTTGTTGGAGAAGAAAGAGTTTTTTTCCCTTATTTTTTTTCCTTATTTTATTAAAAAATAAAATAAATATTTAAAATGAGTTAGATAGTAAAAATAAATAAATAAATAAATTTTTTTTGACAAAATAAATAAATAAATAAATATGTATGTGTTATTGCCACATCATCAATTTTGTCCAGTCAGCTACCACATCAACAATTTTTGTAAGCAAAATGGGTTGGGAGACCAAAAGTGCAACAAAAATCAAAATAGGGGGGCTAGATTGTTTGATTTTAAAATAGAGGGACCAAAATTACAAAATATGTAAAATAGGGGGACCAAAAGTGCAATTAAGCCAAGAATCAATTGCATTTATATTTTTAATAAAATGTAGGATGAGATTAATTTTTTAAGAAGGTTGGTCTCTCTTAACAAATTGATTTTCTAATATTGGCCAAAGATGAAACCAAAGTCCACATTACTAATGATATTGATGACATATAGCTATGGAAGTACCAAAGTTTGGCATAAATATTTGTTAATATGCGCAGCAAAATGTGGTGGATGGATGATGACTTAATGAAAATGGAAATGCATTGATAGAAAAATATACTCCTTCCGTACCAAAATATATATCGTTCCGACATTTTTATGCATATTAAGGAATTTGTAACTTCTATGAATCTTATCAAAATTATACTTGTTTTTCTTCTTTTACCCTTTCTCTCTCTTTGTTGGTATATGGAAAAATAATAAAGTTAGAGAGATAATAGTGACTTTTGTTGGTAAAAAGAGTATAAATGCATGGGTAATTTAGGAAGATTAAAATTAATGTTACATTAGTATTGTAAAACGACATATATTATAATACGGAGGGAGTAGTAACTAGTTATGCTTGGAAGTTGGAATTGCTTTACAATTTTATTTGCTCGCTGTACCATTACCCATTGATAGAAAAATGTGGTGATGAATGGTGATGGGTGTATGGCCAAAAATTAGTGAGGATAATAATGTTAAGAGTTAGGAGGAGGTCCCACTCCTATAGGATGGTCTTGGTGGGTTGGTTTGGTGAGATGTTGGTCGAATACTAACACTATGATGGGATGAAAGATTTCAAGAAAGAAAAATATGATTCATTTTTTTCTTTTTAAATACAGATATTATAAAATCTTGTGATTGAAGTTGTATATAATCATGTATCATAATTGTCAAAAAAATAAATAATCAATGTATTATAGTATTTTAAAATATAAAATATATTTTAAAATAAAGTGGCAAATTAAATTGATAATAAAGAAAAAGAACATTTGGTCTTTTTCAATTCCATGTTTTCTTCATGTTCATCATGATCTTTTCAACTTGAAAATTGTATATTGTGTGGTTCTCCTAATTTACTTTCTCATTTTCCAAACCAATTGTCCAAAAAGAAAAAGAATACAACTCCGTTTAGTTGTCATTTTAATAGGAAAATATGTTCTCATTTATATATCATTTTATAATTTTAATATAATATTAATTGCTATTACTCTTATAATCCAGAGTGTCGTTTTGAGTATGAAATAATTTTAAATTTTTGGGTGAGTTATTTCATATTTTGAAGTGTCTCTAATCCCACATTTTAAATACTCTGCGGCGAATATCTTGATCTCGACAAATTTTTTTTACTATTACCACTATTTATGTTTGCCTAGAGAGAAATAAAAAAAATTAAATAACAAATAAAAATGAGTATTACAGAAAAAAAATTAATTAGTCAAAAAGAAAAGAAAACCATAATTATGTATTTGTAAACAATCTTTTTGAATCTGTTTATGATGAAATTATATATTAATTTAGTTTCTGTTATGGATCAGATCTGACAAAGGCCCACTTGAGCTCGCCCCGAGCAGGTCCATTAGCGAACGGCCCACTTTACCGTCTTCACATATATGTCTAACAGAGTCTCGAGTAACGCTCGAATCAGAATATGAGCATTTACCTTATCATGACTCTGCAACCAGAACTCCGACAACTATTGATGTCAGGAACTGATCTTTCTCCTCTTTATCAATGGTCTTGACCCAACGTTGGGCTTTATATACATCATTTTTTACAATGGCCAGATATCTAATTCTTAATCATTGACAACCTTCACTTCACGCAGTTCATTGACTTGAGCGTCAGAGTCTCTTTCAGATACACACCTCTTCCGTTTCAACAACACGTACAACAGTGCAGGCGACCAACTAATCCTTCTGATCAGGTGAGATCAATTTCTACTTTTTTTTTGACGCAAGCAAAATTAAGACATTCTATTTAAAATATTAGTAGCGATACAATAAGGAATAACATCAAAAGTAATGAGCGAAGCATGTGATAAACTTCTTTTTAATAAACAATTGTTTTGCAATGGTTTTTTTACTTTTTAGAACACAAAAGCACATATTGACTTTATTTTATTAAGTGTATCTGTAATAGTTACAAATCATATGAAAAACCAACCCATGCTTAATTGAGGTTGATTTTTTAATTTATTTTATGTTAATATTTGGGCTATACTCCAAAATTTAAAAATAAATAAATGATAAATACACACTACAAAAATATATCTACTTCAAAAAGAAAAGTGGTACACAAATTCACCTTCTCAACTAATTCATCCTTGAAACCATTGTGCTAAAGATATCAGCTTCATATTTAGTGTACTCCTTTTGCTTCAATTTGAGCTCTTTGTACTCAAGTTTAATCTCTCTGTTAACATGCCAAGTGAACAAATAACTATTCATCATTAAGGCGTGTTCGATGTTCAACACGTATCAGTGACAGTGTTACTTACCGACACATATTTAATTACTTCCATTTTTTAAAATTATTACCGGTATATATGTGTCAGTACTCAGTATCATATTCAATGTCATTGTCTACGTCGGTGGTCGATAGAAAATAAAATTTGAGTGAAAATTTGTTTGTTGCATAAATAGGGTAGAGTTGAAAATGCAATTAACTGTACCTATTATTTGGATCAATAATCAAAGCTCTTTTAATATCAGCTTCAGCTTTTTCCAGGTCTGATGTTTTAAGATATGCTTGACATCTTCTATAAAGAGCCTTCACATTTAAGGGATCTTGTTCAAGGACCTGTGCCAAGACAGGATCAATTTAAGAATTTAACTTTTTGCGCGCACAACCTTAAACGACACTTAATGTATGTTTGGTTCTGCGGTGAGAAAATTGATTCTGAGTGAATTGATATTGTAAAATTGATTCTGAATGGATTAGGATCAAATAGTACCTTTGTGCATAACCTAGCAGCTTCAGTGTACTCCTCCAATTTAAGTTTACAAGCAGCATTGTTCAAATTACAGGATAATCTCAAGGTGTTAGCGCGACGCCTCTCGTCATCACTAAATGTGTGATCAAATTCAATGTATTTTACAGCCTACAATACCAAATCAGTAAAGCAGATCATTCTGTTATCGACTATGTGTACATATTATACGCAAGGTTTTAAATTTCAGTCACAAAGATTCAGATTGTAGTAGCAGACCTTTTCGTATTTTTTGGATGCGCGACTAAAATTTTGCGCCTTGAACAGAAGATTTCCATCATGCTTCTTTTGCTCACAAGCTTCTAGTTTCTCTTGAGTGTCCATTTTCCAAAATGGCTTCTCCTATATAAATTTGCAAAAATCAATTAAATGTAAAAATAAAATAAAAACCTTGTGTTTATGTATCTTATATTAGCAAAACATAGAAGTAGCTAACCTTAGTGAAATCAATTAATTCAACTTCATAATAAATATTTTTATTATTGGCCTTGTTTTCTTGCAAATTATTATGGTCACACAAATATTCAGCATTGACAGTCACCAAAGCTTGTTCTGCTTTTTTCATTGTCATTATTGCTTTTTCTAGACCCTCATACACTTGTTCTGAAAATGCATTCAACAAAGTATCACAAATATTAGTTATAATAATAGAAATAATTTAACTACTGAAAAATTTACATGAATGACCCTTGTTCTTGTATACCTTCTTGAGTTGTGAACTCAAAAGGTTCTTCCTTTGACCCTTTCCTCTCAATTATTGTATCATCTTCTCCTTTACATAAATATATGACTGTAGAAAATGAAAAGTATTAATTAAGAAACTAATACGACTACTTTTGTTGGACGCGGATTTAGTGCAATCGGTCGCTACAGTCAAACAATATAAGTCATTCGACATAGATCGAATGACTCACATTGTGATTATGACAAATAATAAATTGAAATCTCAACAGTTAAATCTTCAACTGTCCGAAGTGACTGTTGACTGTATCAAATCTAATTCTATTTGTGGTATAAGTTATACCTTTTACATGGGATCCTTCGTTAGGACGATCAAAACCCTCTCCGGCTTTATTAATTTTTTTCAGTATTTTCTTATCTCCAGTGATATCAGTAACAACTTTCCATGATATCAACTCAAGTTTGATGCTAATTAAATTAGAATCTGGTAAACCATCATGCTCAATGATTCTATTTGAATTTTGACTAAGGCCATCTGCAAAATTATGTCATGATATTAGTCATTTTGTTAAATAGTTTCAATGAATAACCTTATGCAACAGAAACAAAATGGATATGTAAATGTAAAATTCTACATGCACACTTCATCATAAATGAGAGTGACTAGTGCTAAACTTACATAAAAATTTCATAGAAAGTTCCGCTACCTCGCCTTTTCTCATTGTCTTTACTGCTATACTCATGGCTGGACAAAGATAGCCTAATGCAAACACACATATTGAAATTGAATCATTCCATAAATTGATCACTATTTTATATTTTTCAAACATCTGAGTAACATTCTCATAATTCTACGGTCAGTGCAAAAAATCTAGGCTGTTGGAAAAAATATCTGACGACTTATATCATGACTTCGACAAATTGAAAACTCAAAATCTCAATCATCGGATATGTTATCAACGGCCGAGATCATTGACTGCAATGACTAGTAACCATACCAAATCTGTTTCCAAGAAAACAAGTGTCTTAATGCATGAATTGAACTTACCATCACTTACATTAAACTCTTTGCCTTTATCAGACTTGATAAGCATCCCATTCTCAAGCCTTGCTTCATATTTCACTGTCAATCAATCATAATTGTTAAATTCGTTTGATACTAATCATAACTAATTCTCCTAACATACATATCAAAGGTTGTGATACGTTAACGATATAAAAATACCTTTTTATATTAACGGTGTATCAAAATTAAACTCCGAAATAAAAGACTCATTCATTGATGATAAAAAATTACTCCGAAATTATGACTGTTATTTCTTACCTAGGACTTCATCAAGCTCTTTTGGAGTAGCCCATCCTTCTCCTTCCCTTATTGTCTTTTTCATGATTCCTCCATCACCAGTCAAGTCCCTAACAGTACTCCAATACAACATTTCAATCTCAAAAATGAGAGTTGCATTCGGAGGAATCAACGGTGGAGAACCTACTTCTCCGTATGCTAAGGTAGGCGGTATTTTGAAGATTGCTCTCTCCCCTTTCTTCATGGTAGCAACTCCTTCATCCCAACCTTTGATAACTTCACCTGCAACCAAATTCAATAACTTAGCTTAACTCAACAGTAACATCAAAACCAAATAATTTTATTTTCCATTTCACAAATGCTATCAATGTGCTCTATAATACACATTTTAACATCGTCTTTGTTATTACGTAGAATACATATAAATTTCATCCATAATTCATATAAATTCAAAGCTATCAAAGACTAATTACATATTTTCTGTCTATAATTTCCGTCCATAAATCGACTTTTTCTAGTAGTATATATATACAATAAACGAAGCGCTTACCTTGGCCTAATTTGAAACTAAACGGCGACCCTTTATCATAACTAGATTCAAGAGATGCTCCATTTTCAACATGTCCTCTGAAATGAACTGAAAATTGAAATTAAAAAAAAAAAGTTATTTTAGAATTCATTGAATGCTAAATAGACCATGTAGATAACTAAAGTGAAAAAGTTGTAAAATTTAGCAAGACCCTTATTCTGCTATGTGACAAACATTATGAATCATGAGCTGAAACAAGAACAGTTGATGTTTTTTCTAACCTTGAACTTGGTCACCAGAAAATGGAGTTTGCCAAGTGACACCTTTTGTGAGAATCTGTTTAGTGAGACCTTCATTACTAATTTGCTTAAGTGTAAATTCTGAGTGTTGAATTTTGAGTTCATTTGGGTGAGAGAGTGTCATTGGAATGAAAATGGATAAAAGAGGTTGAAGTTTCTAAAGAAAGGATAAGCCGTTATTGGTTTCCCTCCTTTTGGGGTATTCAGTTGAGATATATGTTTCCTTCTTACCACAAACCATCATCAATATTATTTAATAATAATAATAATAATATTTTTTTGAATCAATAATAATAATAATAATAATAATAATAATAATAATAATAATAATCCTTTGAATTTACTAGTCTCTCCATCTAAAATACTTACTAATCTAATTAGTATTAATGGTGGATAAAAAGTAGTTAAGTGATTTGAAATACAGCAAATAAAGATAAATTATTATGCCTTGACCAAACAAAAAAAATTATCATATTATAGATACATATGAAAATTTTAGTGTCAGTTAATATTAATATTGACTAATCTTTGTCGGAGAAAATTTGTAGGACAAATTTTATCATTTTAACTAAACTTTCTCCATACGTAAAAGCAAGAGATATAATTCATGATCATTTGCTTAAGGTTCCGATATTTTTTAACACTTTTAAAGGCACTTTCTAACACTCATTTATTGGTTAAAATTTATATACGTCCACCAAATCATGTTGATCAAAACTGAGACATTGAGTTCAAATGTTTAATAAGCTCCTCTAAAACAAATCGTTCAGAATAACTCAATTTATTTTTTGGTAAAAATAAATTTTGGTCAGACTTAATTGATCTCCTGATTAAACTCTCAATTATTGAGCCCTTTCTCCTAAAACTAGGGAGTTAACATAAAAATAATCATGTGGATCACTCATAAATTGGGTGTGATCAATATGAATTTTAATCAATAAAGTATATTATATTGAAAAATATGTGTGGCTGTAAAATGAAAAGTAAAATATGTACAATAAAGATAATAGTGAAAAGTAGGGGTGCTTAAAACAACACCCTATTTCGTGATTGGACTTTTTGGATTGAAGTAGCCCATTTGTTTGGCCCAATCCGGAAAACCAATCTAAAAAGGCCGATTTGATTTGGAAGCTAATAAATAGTTGTGTTTGCTAATATGAGTTGAGAAGAGAGTTTAAGAGTAATTTATTTTGGGTAAATGTTAACATGTGTTTTATATTTATCAATGTAATGTTTCTACTTTTGGATTCCTTAATATGTGCTTTTAGGACACATGTTAACAAGATCTTTTATTTTGTACTTTCTTCTCAGTCTCACAGAGTCACACAAGGGTTATTGATAATTATAGAGGCATTTCTTTGATTTCATTATAGTTTTTTCGTTTTGTACTTAGACTCTGATGAATACAATAGAAAATACTCCCTCCGTCCCAAAACTATTGTCCTTTTAGCATTTTAGTTTTGTCCCAAAACTATTGTCCTTTTCGCAAATCAATGTAAAGTTAATGTTAGTTTATCAATTGTACCCTTACAAAAGTTAAAGTATTAATTAAATATATTTTCTCTTTCTTAATAAAGTGAGGGTAAAATAGACTTAACTTATCAATCTTTATTTTTTCTTAATCCACGTGCATAACTCTAAAAGGACAATAGTTTTGGGACGGAGGGAGTAGGAAAAATAGTTCCTGTTTATTTTTTTTACATTTTTGCGAATTGTTCCTTATATTTTACTAATATTTTACAAATTGACCCTAAATAAATTTTTTGGTCATATACTTTTTGAAATATGCCGACTCCTAATTGGTCCATTAATTTTTCGGAATTGCAAATTTGACTCTAGATTTTTTAAATTTTCATTTTAGATCACTTTTCATCATACATTTATACTTTTTCCCAAAAAAAAAAATCATAAAAAGAGCATATTAAAGTTTAAGAATGAAAAATTATATTATTTTACCCAAGTATGTAAATGTAAAAATCAAGAGAATTCAATTGATTCATTTTTGTTTAAAATTCTCATTTTCTTAAAATAATTGTCACATCAAGACACTCTAGATTTTGAGAATTGATATCACACTAAAACATTTTATAAGATGTTTGTTTATAAAAGTGCTCCCTAATGGATGGATGGATGCTCACGAATCAATAGCTTGTGAATGCAAGGAGAGTCAATGTGATGCACTCACTATCTAATGGAAACAGGGATTTCAAACATGCATGTCTCCCAACTTAGACAAACAAATTCATTCGTGGCGTGGGCATCTAATTATTTGATGGATCATTGATTGATGATGAGATCAGCTTAAGCATGTGCAGCTTTTAAATGATTAATTAAAATCTAATATTTTGTTAATAAAAAATATTGATTATAAAGGTATATATTTTTGCCATAGGACGTACGTACAAAAATGGTAACGATAAAAAATAATTGAAATTCTTCTGTATTGATTTTTATTGGTGTTTAACTTTAAAGCATGTTACCTCAAGTTGTAAGATGGTGCACATACAATTCATATATTAGTCTAGAAATCATGCATTTTCACATGAGAAAATCATTTATTTAGCATATTTGAGCTTAGAATTTTCTTCAAAAACATCTACTTGTTGACACATGTTTGGTGCCCCCGGATCAAGGGAATAGATTTTGCAAAAGAATTTTAATTAAGAATGAGAATATATGTTGTAAGCACTTTGAGGAAGTGCAAAATCTGCATCTCTACGTGGTTAATAAATCCCATGCTTGCATCACTTGGAATTGAATCTATGATGTAATTATTCCTCCATAGGAAATTTACGAGTAATTAAAGGATACTACCCATTTTTTATATGTTGTATTTTGTATCACATTGGATGCTTATATCCAGATAGGAGAGAATTTGTCCTTGAAAAGAAGTGATCAAGGTATAAATAATAATGTTTTCATTGCTATTAAGTAGTATTAGTTTATTCCTCAAAATAAATACTTTTAGCATTATTAGTCACAAAATCTTCTTTTATATAAGCTAGCCAAATACATTTCATATCCCAAAAAAACCTAATCACATATTATAAGCTATCCTCAAAATAATATACTCCCTCCGTCCCAAAATATAAGAGAAAAGTTGTCAAAAAAAATTAATACATCTGATTAAGAATTTGGTCCAAATACATTAACTTTATTTGACCAATTTTCTTTTATATTTTGAGACGGAGTAATAAATTATAAGCTAGTGCATGCTAGCGAATGAAACTTGTTACAAGAAAATGTCATTGTTTTATAAATAAAATTAACTCACATTTTAAATATTTATGGTTTTGATATTATTAGATTGAACATCTTTTTCTTAAAGGGGGCTTGGGGTTAGGGGAACATTTTAGTAGATTATATTTTTGCTTAATTAATTTTTGCTTAATTAATATCTGAACAAAACAAATTGTAAGAGAACTCCACAATATAATTTTCTTTTGAACAAAGTATGCAAAATTTAATTAAGTTACATTATGGACAACCGGGCCCACACTTAATGGTCCTAATCAACCACCAAAAATGCTTTTACCAAAGTTTTCCAAAGAAAGGTAGTGATGATGATGAGGATAAAGAAGGTACACAAAACAAAACCCCTCTCAAATTCTCAACTCTATGTGACCCTTTTTTTTTCATTGCACATTTTTTTTTGTTATTCCTAATAATAATATCTACATGTTTAATTAAACTTTTGGAACACTAATAATTGCTACCCTTAATACTTTACTATTAGCTTCACCATTTTGCATCTCAATGTCATTTGTTTCAACACCTTCAATCACTGTTTCCATAACTCCATTTTCTACACAACACTTAATTTCCTCTGTTTTTGTCTCAGCTTCAATCTCTTTGTTTTCTTTATTTTTGCCCCATAGAACTGAGTATAGTCCTATTACAATCAAAATTGCTCCAAAAACACTGCAATAATCACAAATTAAATAAATATATTAGATAAATAATTAAATAGTTTAGAAGTCCTAGCTCAACTAACTAAAAATATCTAAATTGTTTGACCGAAAGTCCATGACCGGAGTTCAAATTCCAGTCCTCCACTTTGTATGTGTGAATTTTTAATGACTTGTTATTTCGTCTATGTACTAAAAATAAATAATAGCACCAAATTGTTTACCACCGTTAACATATTGTGCTTTTTTATGATTGTGATGTTTCATTTTTAATGCATATTTTATTTTTTGGTTTTATGATAAGAAAATGATAGAAAGTATAGAGAAGAAACCGCATGAAAATGAAGTTTCTTTCTAAATAAAAATTGATATGTTAGTTCATTGGATTGAACAAGGTTTTAATTTTATTTTGTGGTCCACTTGTGTGATGCAACATTAAAGTGTTGGATGTATCATCATAGCAATTATAATTGTGGCTACATTATTCACATTTGTCACCACCTTTTTTTTCTTTCAAAAATATCATGAAGATAATTACAATTTCAATCATAAAAGAAAATAAATTAAATATTATAAACTTTATATTATATAGTATGGACTTACCCTCCAAGATATAATTTTTCTGCAAGGATGAAAGTGCCCATTATTGCCACAATGATCATCATCAAAGGACTAAAAGCAGTCACAAAAACTGGTCCTTTCTTTTGCATGACTATCCCTTGAACATAGTAGGTTAGACCTGATGATATTATACCCTGTTCACCAAAGTTTAGATTCATTAAAAACCCTCAATAAATTCATCAACAAACATAAAACAAAAAGGTGTTTAAAAAATCGGAATTTGGCCGCGACATTAAAAAAAATTATGTTTGTGCCGCCAAAACACGGCCATTACACTACTAAAAAACTTAAGTTAGCGAGAGAAATTTAAGAAAAAAAATACAAAACCCCTTTAATTAAATTGTAATTCTTCATAAAATAAAGAATTATGACGCAACCGCGACCGCAATTTAAAACTTGGATACTATGGAGAGACTTACAGCATAGGCTGCAGCTAATAGATTCATGTCCCAACCAATGTTCCAAACATTTGGGTTATGCTCCATAACATAGGTAACAGCAATTGATTGAAGTGTGCCCAAGAAACACACTATGGCTGTAAGTGAAAGTTGAGCTGAATATTGCCTTAATGTCACAGCCTACATTAATCACCAAAAAATAAATTCAATATTCAAATAATTTATAATTTCAATTTTATTTCCAATTTATTTTATAAACATTTTATAAAATAAAAAAAATTATTTTATAAATATTTTAAATTTTTAATACCTGAAGGATGAAGAAAGAAGCCCAAGCAAAGGTAGCAATTATAAGAAAAACAGAACCCTTAAACCAATCTTTTTCACCAGAATCAGTAGTGTTTTCAGGTACATAATTTCTTGGATGATGCATGTATTGTGACCCCAAAATATTAATAACTTGTCCTTTGTATAATGTCATCACCATGGCCCCAGCAACTGTAATTATAGTTCCAATCACCTTTACTTGGCATCTTAATTTTTTAATGTCCAATTTCTCCATCCTAATTTATCAAAAGTAGAGAAAATAACACCAAGTTAACTCATTTAATACAAAAAAACATAAACTAATAAAAGAAGATACATGAGATTATATAATTAATATTAACTAGATATATATAAAAATTTACCTGAAAATAACTGCCATTACAAATGTCATTGCAGGGAGAACATTGCTAATAGCACATGAGTAGGTTGGAGAAGTGAATTTCAATCCAGCATAGTATAGATTCTGATCAATCACAGGCCTAAAAACAACAACAACAAAAAAAACAAATTTTAGATCAATTTTTTATTTATATATTTTATATAACAACGAACACTCAAATTCCAAGTAGTCAGAGTCAGTGATCTTGATCGTCGATATATTATTTATATATCTAATAATTTATATGACTTGACTAAAGTTTTTCGACTACAGGGAATCTGAGTCCATTAAGAACACCGATCTGTTAAGCGAGAAAGGTACTAACCCGAGAAGTCCTAACACAAACATTTGCATGAACATAAGAAATGTAATCCTTGGCCTTATCTTCCTGCCAATGACAAGAAAGAAGGTTTGATAAGAAAATGATTCACATATTAAGCTAATGATTTTCTTTAAGAATGAATATGATGATATATATACCTCTCAAGAACTATAGCAAAAGGAGCAATAGCTGCAGTAGCAAAAGCATGTCTATAAACAACAAGAACATAGTGACTCATTCCACGGTTGAGTGAAACCTTTGTGATTATGTTCATACCAGCAAAACCAAATTGTAGAGAAATCATAGCTATGTAAGGTTTGCATCTTTGAAAATAACTTGAACAACACTTATCTCCTTCCATTTTTTTTTGTTATTTCTATTGATATTATGGTACTAAAAAACTAGGAACAGGGTTGTATACAGAGGAGAGGAAGAGAAGAACACTTGAAGTTGTTTGTGTTGTGTGTCTCCTAAGTGTAAAACGTCACGCTAATTGTTCTATTTATAGGCCTCAACATGGTGATGTTGCGTGAGAATTGTTCTCAAAATACAATTGTAAAAATTAATATTTGTTTAAAATCAAAATCATCATCTTTACGTAACTGCATAGATTAATATTTCAAGTATTGTGAGACATAAATAGATGGAATTTTTTTTCAAGAGTTTTAATATTGATGCATATCTAAGTCAGAAATTGAACTTAAAATATTAGTTAAATTAAAAGATATTTGTGTCATCTTGTTTAAATGCTCTTAAATTAAAATTAAAATTTTAATTAGAACAATTTTTTTGATTTAATTTGAAGCGTGTAAGAATTGATATCATCATCAATCTCACACGTGAGCCACTTTTAGTAATAGGATTGATAATACGTAAGGCCATGTATATTCTTATTTGTTGTGTGTGTGTATGCATGAACAATATGGATTCCACCTGGCAAATAATTGAATTGTTTTTTTAGTATGTATCGAAATAACAAGTCATTAGAAATTTACTCGCACAAAATGAACAAATATGAGGTTCAAATTTCAATTATAGATATTTGGCTTAACAATTTTTATATTTTATGTTAGTTTAGTTAGGACTTCCGAACAATAATTCAAATTGTTTTATTGAGTGAAAAAAAAAAGTGAATGAGCATCACTTTTTTTTTTGTTTAGTGTTCATTGAATTGGTGAATATTGAATTTGGTGGAGAAAAAGACTTCTCATATCATATTATGTCTAAAATCCTAAATTGGAAAATAATAATGATATAACGTGGACTTTGTTTATGAATGGGGATAAATATTCACCTTGGAAATTATTTTTGTGATGTTGAATTATATTAAAATTTTAATTTCATATTTTAATGTGGTAGCAAAATCATCCTATAAATATGTTTAACTAATGCCTAACGTTTTAGAGTCACTTGTGTCACACTCTAATTGTTTAGTCTTGTGGGGCAACCCTCACCTAAGAAAATGGTTATTAGAACAAACAATCTTATTATAAAAAAAAAAACATAAAATGCAAACACTATAATTAAATGGTTATTTAGCAAATGAAGATCAACCAATTTTATCTGCATTTTTGCAGTTCCTTTTTTATTTTCTGGTATTTTTGCAGTTCCTTTTTATCTATGAAATATTATGATTTATAATGTACAACTTATATTTAAATGCTATGATTTAAATTACAACACTGCCCATAAATTACACCACCAAAGGCTTTACCCCCCGCACTCCCTTAATAGGTTTCACTCGTCCTGAATCGACCATACCCAAATTTTTCAGAGTCATTTTTCAACAAAAATGAAAATGTTTTGTTTACGCTAATATACCTTCTTTTTTTATCTATAAAAAAGTGACAAATACACTGCATAAAATCCGCACACAATTGTGAAGTCATATGTTCAAATTCAGATAAAAATATTCTGTTTAACAATATTAACATTGTCGCGGTCGACGGTCGTTCTTGCCTTATACCGACCATTCACTATACCTAATACCTAATACGTCTCTCTATATCATTATATTATATTGTATGTTCAATTATTATATTTTATTATTGTTAAGCAATAATGTAACAATGATATGATGAAATTTGGTGTTGAAATAGTATGAGACTAGTGGATAGCACTTGTTCTATGATGGAGTGAAGTGCTTGCTGATGCCAATAACTAATAAGAGGATCAAATCATAGGGCCAAATTTGCCATAGGTCACTCTCATATCAATTTCCATCTCTGCCTTGTAATGAATTTGACGATGCGGCGAGTCTTTGCCACATCTTATCCATCGGAACAGTTCTATTGATTGAAACTATACATATATGCTTGGATTTATATTATCTCTCTTTATTTGTTTTATCTTCAACTTTTCATTGCCAAATTTTGGAAACTTGGTTTAGTTAAACCGAAAGTTCGAGAATCTTAATTTTTTTTTGGTTTAAATCAAGTATCTTCTGTACATAATTGTAAATATTAATTCATCTAATTGAATATGATCAATTTCGTAAATGAAAAAACTCCCTCTCAAAAATATAATATTTAGCAATATTAAATTTTCAGAGCTGAATTTGGCTAGCTACGACTTGGAGTGTCTGGTGTATGCGGAATAATTTTATATTTAGAGGAGTTAATGTTGATGTTAAATATTTGTATGGCCATATAAGGTATATTTCTTGGTTCTGGTTTGTAGATTGTTCGCCCCTTAGCACTAGTGTTACTTTCTCGGAATGGTGTTGTAATCCGTTGTCTTGTCTCTCAAGAACAATTTAGTGCTTTTTGTGAATTGTAAGGGTTGAGTACCCCTTGTACTCCTTATAATTTCATTTCTTTGATTATAAAAAAAAAAATATGAACTTTAATTAAGTTGGAAGAGATTATTTTTATTATGTTATTGAATTTCTCTCAAGGATCTAATATAATTATTGAGTCGGGTTACTATCACTATTCATGAATTTAAATGTAGAACTCAATTATTGCAAATTTGAAAATCTAAAGCTATAGTCAATTTGGTATAGTGACATTATGTGATCATGTTCCTTTTTAAAAAACAAATTATTACCATCATTCTATAAAATGCAATAGTAATATATTGTCAATATAATTGCAATTTTTAAGTATACATAGTAGATGCCATTATATTTATAAGAGTAACTTTTATCTTTATTTTAAGAAAAAAGAGATATGAGTATGGCATGTACCACTTAAACTAATTTACACTCAAATGATACATGAGGATACCATAGAAAATAAATACTTAAAATATAAAATTAAAGTTTGTTCATGAATCATGATGCATTATTTTAAGGGTGAGAAAGTGGAGTACTTTGTTTGTTAACAAGTGAACGTTAGATACATATTCTCACCATACAATCGAATTAATAAATGTTACCAATAAATTATGTGGCTGCCAGGCATAGTTCAAGAATCTTACTCTTTTACAAATATCAGATTTGGTACTATCTATATTTCTATGTGCTTGTATAAATCAATTTACTATTAGCTCAGGTGATGAAACAGAGTGGTGTGTGAATTATGTTTACTAAATTACTATAAACGGTAAAATTCATCCAAACAAAATTCATAACTATATAAAATTTAAATAGCATATTTAATATAGATATTTACTTTAATTTGTAAAAATATATTTACTTATACTTAAAAGAATTTATTACCTCATTCCCATATTAATTGACCTATTTGTCACAAAAAATGTACCAAAATAATTTACCTGCTCAACGTTGTTCAAATACAATTTTTTACAATAGTACCTTCTAATTATTACTCCATCCGTTCTCAATTTTTGGTCTTTTTAATTAAGAAAAAATAAAAATTTAACGAATGGTATAGATAATAAATCATCATTAATTGTATCTTAATTTTCTTAAAAAACAAAATTTTAAAACAAAAATAAAAATTCAAAAGCATCAAAGATTAGAGACAGAGGCACAAAAGGACTATCTTTTACATCTCCCAAATCAAAAACTTTACAAGGATAATTCAATAAAAATGAATTTCTCTTTCTTTAATTTCTACTTTTTTTTTCTTCTTAATACACGTAAAATGTAAAATAACTAAGTAGGTCAAATAAAATGATGAGTATCTTAAAATCTAAAAAACACATGATAAGTGTCTACAACTCCCTCCATTATTTTTTAAGAATAGTTTGAGATACATGCGCACTATTCACATAACGTATTTTGATTATATTTTTTATTAATATATAAAAGCAAATATTAATATATAAGATGTTCAATTTGTCTCGAGAATATTTTTAAAATATAACTTTTTTATAATACATAATTAAATATATTGAAAGTTAAAAATATATATTGACATATGTGCGGTGGTCAATTGCGATAGTTAAAAAGGAATAAAGGAGTATAATCTTTGTTATTTTATGATGACATCACCAAACTTATGATTTGGTAAAGGATAGTTGAAGATTTAAAATTCCTTACTTGATACTATTTGATATGTTGCATTGATTCTTGACAAGACATAAATGGGTGTAAAAATCATCCATAATAGTTACTCTTTAAAGATATCAACATAGCAATGCAGATTAGGAGGAATTTCCCTTAATCCATAGAACATTCTTTTAATATGCAATGTGTTTTTGGATATTGCAAAATTTCAAACTAATTCGAATTTTCTGATACATTATTCTCTGTCTCAAAATTCATAAGTTTACTTCAATTTCAGTTATGCTCTGCCTACCACCTTTTTTCTCACTCATTTCCACATTTTTATATGCTTTTTCAGTCACTACATAAGAGAAAAGAAGAAATATAATATTCTTTTTAACTTTGTCTTAAAATATAATCTTAATCACTGATCATATTTTCTCTGTAAGTACTTACAGATTAGGTTGATTATGGAATGCTAATATAATAATTGATAGCTAGCACAAATTAAAGTATTCAAAATAATAGCATAGTAATTGTTGTTGGGTAGAATATGCTATATATTTTTTTATTAAGATTTGTTGTTGTATGAATCCGAATTTCTGTCTCATCCAGTGCACATCTTGTCATGATAGTGGTTTATATATTCTAATTATTCTCATTTATTAAATTTTCATCTTGCAAAGCCTATCTCTCAATAATAGCTTATAGAATTATGTTCCATACACTTTAATTAGTGATGTATTAGAGAAGAGAATGATGATTTAGAGTGAAAATATATATGGCTTTGAAACTTGCTAAATTCATGTACTTTCTGAAGTGCAAGGACCATGCATAAACATCAAAAGTAACTGACTAAGGATCGCAATCATATATGATCATATTTTTGAATCAAGAATTATATTTATTCACTTTTGGTTAAGTAATGATAATGAAACAACATATGCATCTTAATTAGATCTATGAAGAGGTATAATCATTGGGACCTAAAGTAAAGACATGAGGAAATCGTCTTTGAACACAAAATTGACTATCCAACAATCGCCTACATGCAAGTGCCGCAAGCCTCGCGCAAAGCGATCTCTTACATAAATGAGGTGCCCAATTTTGCCTTTTGCAAAGGCTAGGCTCGTTAATTATCTGTTATTTTTCTACAATTTAGGATTAGTGTGGAAAGATTATGAGCAATATATTCAATATTCTTAATATCTTAAATAAATTAGCATGTTGTGAATTTTAAGACTATTTATTTACAAGCATGTGTTTAATTTTTTTGTTTTTTTTTGGCTTATAACGAAGCTGGGGATCGAACTTATATGACCTCTAGCATACTACCCAAACTCTTCACCACTAGACCAAACATATGCATATGTTTATTTAGGTTACACACTATATTATAATTATAGTTGTACTATATTTACCAAAAAGTTTAAACATCT
Organism: Trifolium dubium; assembly: GCA_951804385.1. Taxonomy (NCBI): domain Eukaryota; kingdom Viridiplantae; phylum Streptophyta; class Magnoliopsida; order Fabales; family Fabaceae; genus Trifolium; species Trifolium dubium. Next base: position 42,835,771 of record OX638065.1, read on the forward strand.
TCCATTTTATTGATCCTTAACATGGTCTCTCTAATAAGCAAAATTAATCACGCGTGCAACAAATTAAAGTACAATATATCAATATCACATTAATTAATTTTTGAAAGCTAGTTTAGATCCTAGGTTTCCACATAGCATGACATGATGATTCATGAGTAAAAAGATAATAATATGCTATATATATCCCTCAATCTTCAAATTAATTGGAATATATCACTCATTTAGCTAACTAACACAGCTCTATACATAGCCTAGAAAAGAATACTAGTATTTTATTTATGCTTGATTAATTAAAAGTATTGTATGAGGAACTAGCTAGCTAGATATAGGACCACATACATAAGAAAAACAAATTACGTTAGAAGATCTTGGATTATATTATCAACAGAATTTCCAAAGAATGATATGAAAGTGCAGTGATTTGAGTGGTCACTACTATTTGTCTGAATTAAATGTACAAAAACAAAAACATGTATATATTAGGGTGCATTTCTAAAGTGATCCGCCATCAAAAGCAGGGTATCGATTGGACATGGCCTGCCATGGAATGTCTAGTTGCTGCAAATTTAAACGATGGTTTCATCTCATGCATGGTAATTGGAGAGAATCAGTACTTTTTCTAGAATTAGATTTTAGAGTTTAGTAATTTTACATGATTCAATTCAATGCATGCATGTCGGTATGTACAACTTTTATTATCCAAGTGATTATATTGTACTACTAAGATGAGCAAAAACATTAATAAGTTGTTTGTACTTCACAAAATCATTACATGACTAGCTAGTATATTTAGTGCGTACATATTTGGAATCACAATTTATTGAATTATTTAATATAAAAATTTATCGTGATTTTGTAAAAGTTATGAGTGTAATTTTGTTGAAATTATTTTTTAGTTGATTTGTTAATTTATGTAAATTTTTAGATTAATGTAACATTTGATTATTTAACATGTATGTTCATGTGTTGTGTGCTAAAATAGCTAGACTAATATATATCACTTGCTAGTATATCATACTTGTAATCAAATAAGAAAACAATATATAGTTGTTATATATTCACTAGATTTTCTTTGTCTTATTGCTCCCAAATCATACACATCACGCACTATCCAATTATGCATTTGCTTGTTTTACTTTTTATCCCATCATTAAAATCAACAAATTTCGGACATTAAGCAAGAGAAGAGAATATTTAAAAATTGAAGACCACACAACTAGGGACTCAATTTACTTTGCTTCATCATATCATAGCCACTATGCACAGTACATATATGTTTTTATTTCTTATATTCTCATTCACATAACTCAACTTGAAGGAAAAAACTTCTACTAGTGAATGACTAAAATAACCTTCCTTCCGTCAGCACAAAAATAAACAGTTCCCAAGTGGCTGGAACAGGTGTTGGAGTATAAGTGGAACATCATATAGAAGCAATCAAGCAAAATGGAGATCTAATCAGTAAACACATGTCTCCTAAATGTGACATACAAATTCATATTATACATTGTCTCAAAATAAAATAAATCATATTACACCTATAGCTAGGCCCGGTGAATATTTTTCAGGAACCAACTTGGAGAGTGATCGATCGACATTGATATTTTTACTAAACCTAAGGTTTTAAACTGTGGTCCCTGCAGTACCGGGTAGATTATATTAAAAACAACTAGATAGTGACTATCTTCAAACATGCTTCAATTAGTTTTCTCAATTTAAAATAATATATCATGTAACATTTTTTTTTGAAACAACATTACATTAGTAATTTTCACAAGGACAATATTTATATTATCACTTTAATCTTTAATCTAACAATATTGTGGTTAGTTTATGAAATTGTAACCACCGATGTGGAAACAAATTTTTGAACCACATTCTCACAAATGATTGTTATCATGTCACAGTATCTAAAATTGCAAAAGATTTATAATAGTGAACTTTTGAGAATGTATCCACGGTCGCAATTGAGTTGCGAACATGGAAACATACCAAAGTGTAGTCAGAGCCATTTTTTTATATCTTAATTGCAGATAATCATTGTTAAATGCAATCGATATGAACTATAATGTCGCATCCACAATTAATAGTAGATTGTATTTTAAAACCCTACTTTAATTATCTTTTAATTTAAAATAAAATCATGTACCATGAAAAAATAAAAGGTAGAAGAAGAGACAAGAGATATTAGGTGCCCTTTACTACAATTTGAAGGGAAAGAAAGAACAAGTGGGAGTGGGAAGCATGAAGGTGTAAGGGGTCCTCATTCAAGTAGCAAATGTTGGAGACTCGACTTAAGCATTGAGAAGCCAATGAAAATCTTTTTCTTCCACATTGATTTTGTGTCTTGTTTTCACTTTCTCTTTTGATTGCTCTTTTTTCTAACTTCTTGTGGTATAGACTTTTCTACTGTAGGGTATGTGAGATTCCACTAGGATACTATAGGGCTTTCAATTGGTTTAGTAATGGGCTTAGGATGGGGTCTAGTCTCTCAAAAAGTCACCTTAATTTTATGTGACATTGTTTTATACTTTTGTGTTTTGTTTTGCTATTTTGCTTCCTTAATTTTGTCGGTTTCTCAGGTGAAGTTGGATTAGGTTGGAAATTTCTTTAGCATGGCTGGCAAAGAGAGCACTTGCAAAGAAGAAGACAAAGCATGGCCATATACATATGTATATTCCCAATCATAAAATATTTGCATTTATTATTTTCTATTTATTTTAATAGATTTTCATTTTCTTATTGTTTTGGTTATACACTTTGAACTGGGCGAAACTCAATTGGGCTTGATCCATATCATTGGGCAAAAAACTCACTAAATGAGGGTGAACTAAGTCTCATGTGACACCAAATACCACATGGGATGACTTATTCTCCCATGAGCTCCACTTTCTCTAAAATCTCTCAACCACCTCACCCCACTACTCCACTTTTGCTCTAGATATGTGGGCTGATATTAACAGAAAGGAAATCACGTTCTTTTCTTCTTAAAAAACACTACCTTCTTCACCAAAAATTCAAGTGAGAACTACGTAGTTCTGATTCCCTAATTTCTTAGGGATACGTAGGACCAGAGTTTCTCTGTCGAGCTATGATCAAAATACAACTTTGGTACTCTATCAAAAATCCCCAGAACACACTTCATTGTTAAATTGTTAAGTAAAGTCATATTTGTTACTAGTCATGGAATTTTTGTAAGAAGTATATAGGTAAAAAGCACTGCTACTAAAGTCATTAGTTAGTTATCAGATACGTCTTCAATTTAAGCTAGTGTATATTGATACCCTCTATTTGTTTTATGGTGAAAAATTGGTCAATGCGTGTTAACTTTCGAATTATAATTTCGAACTTCAACAAATCACAAAGACACATTAGAACACAAGAAATTGAAAGCCGGTGTAATTTCAAACATACAATAAATACTTATACTTTAGGGGATCCAATCCAATTCCTCGTAGCCTAGTTTCTTTATTGTTTGTTTTATTATTTTTCATTGATTAAAAAGAATATACACTTGTAATTGTAACTTTTAGCTCTTTGATCTCTACATACACTATTTGAAGTTTATTGTTTGACACTATAATAACACTAGAAAAGCATGGGAAGACAAAGACAATGTTGGTTTAACATTGCTATTCTACTTTCACAACATGATGTCACAACTTTTTTTTCTCAAATAAAGTATTTTAAATGATATTTTTAATGAATGTCTCAAGAAACCTAGCTAGCTAAAAATTTGTAAATTAAGTATTGATACATTATAATTTTGAATTTGTAAATAAGTGCCCTTTATACACTTTTATTGATATGGCCAATAAGAAAACAATCCTATATAAAACTCCTACGTACTATGACAGAGTGTAAGATTGATTTAACTACTTCAATTTAGGATCTCCTAGTCATGCAATCAAATCTCTTCATACGAACAACATATATTAAAGGGAAAAAGTTGTATTCCAATATCTTTAAGATTTTTGTTAAAGATCTCTCTTTGTTGGTTGATATAATATTCACTGAAGATTTTTGTAAATAAACAATTACAAATCCTAATGTAGTTAATTAGCCATAAAGAGCTACATGTCTTATCAAATAATATAATTTTGGATTAAAATTGTTTCGGACTAAACCAATAAGGAACATGATACGGCGTAGGGAACCACACTAATGACACTGGCCCCTTAATAAATCTTGTGATTTTATCGGCGCAACATGATGGAGATCAAATGTTGCGAACTCAACAATTTTCACCCTGTAACTTTAAAGGTTATCCTACAAAATTAGAATACCTACATAGGAGAAAGATTCACGCATCTCTAATCACATAAATAAGTAAAAATTATCGATGATATTTCAACAAACATGATTTTTTGAACCCAGTTTTTCTGTGTGGCGGCTCCAAACTAAGTCATCAAATCTAGGTGCAAGTTGTACCGGTCGCTTAGTTAGAACCAACAATTACACGGCGGCTACACATTAAGATCCAATTTGTGATTTGTTATCCATTTACATATAAATTCAATCATCAATATTACAAGGATTCATGTTATAAAGTAAATTATTCACTTAGCTTAAAGTACTCTAATTGAAGTGAAAGAAAAACACAAACTTAAATCCATCAAAATCAAGAAGAAATTTTGACTACTTTTTGATCGTGCTGATTTTTCATTCAATAATATGTGCATGCAATATAGCAAGGAGAAGACCGTTCTTTTTCACCATCTTTTGTGAAAAAACCCTTTATGATGAAAAAAACATAAAGTACTCCCCACTAAAAAGTATATAATACTACCAAATAAGTTTGTATCTTTCAAAAACAACTAAATTAACAAAAAGCTCTCTCACACACACACATATTACTTTTTATCCCACATTGTTTTGCACTCCACACTAGCTTCATTAAGTCCAAGCAATGAAAAATGTCCTAAAAATGAATCAAACAAAAATCCTCCTATACTTGTCACTTGTCCTTGTAGTAAGACTAACTTTGAGAGCATTTTATCTATCTTTCAAGTTGCTAAAACATATCCATATATAAAGAGGTTCTATTATTGAAACCCACTTATGTCATATTTCTTCAAAAGTTCTTGGTCAAAGAGATCATTCTCACATTAAATGTTAAGTGTCACATTGATATCAAGTCCTTATGATCAATATCTTTCAACCAATAAAATATGTGTCTTTATGGTCTTTCTTTGTCTAATTTAATACGAATCATTCACCGTCTTTATATAATTTTATTGCAACTCTATAATAATGCATTGGCTTTATTAAATGCTTTGAAAGGTAAGGCTTTCTATTCATTGAGAACACTAATCATAATGTACGTGTAAATATCGTGCATGTAACACCATAGAATAAGCTTGGTCAATCAAAGGCTTTGTCCTTTTGGGATGTGCGTGTGGAAAAATATCAGCCAATTATATTTATATGTAATTATTTTATGTGAAGGGGTCGAACACAATAAAAGAGCGCTTGGATGAGATGATCTTAAAATAAATGTAATTCTTACTTTGTAGTAACCTTAAAACTTTGAAAAAAAATCTTGATTCTCCATTATTTTACTATCTAATTCAAATGATTAATCTATACACTTGTGTATGGAGGACATTCATTTTACGCCAAATGCAATAGGGATAGTCATCGTGTGATTAACAATAAGTTTCACGGGATTATATGTGTGATAAATTTATCTATAAACTTTTCCAATCTTTATTGGGCACTTTATACAAAATTGGTAAGATATATAACTAATAAATAAAGGTATATATATTTGACAAAATATAACTTGAAACTATAAAAAGGATAAATGAAAAGGAACAAAATAATTTGTTTAAAAAAGATATGCATTAAGGAACAGATATGTATGTGTAACTAATAAACTTTTTTCTTACTAAAATAAAATTTTATTATCTCAAAGTTGATAGTATTGTTTTTAGGCAAATGTTAACATATGTTTTTAGGGCACATGATAAACAATTTAATATAAAAATATTTTTTAAAAGTTGTGCTTTCAACTTTTTAAAAGTCAAATATTATCTTATAGGGCAAACATTAAAGAAACCTTGTTTTTATTATCTTTAATGGGCTTTTTAATTAAATACTTTTCTCCACTTGGATATGTTGGACTCTTTAGAATCTCCACTATGATTTGGGCCTATTTGGCCTTTCTAGTTGAGCCCGTAGAGCTTCTTAAGTCTCCAACTCCATCATATTTATATCCGACGAAGAACCATTTTGATCTCCGAAAATGTAATTTATTGTCACATAATTTATTTATTTGTGAACTTATTGTCACATAGTTTATGAACATATATCAAAATTACAAATATACATCCTTAGCATCTCTTTTGATAATAATTTTATGGACTAAATTGATTACTTAAAAACAAATTTGAGGATCAAAATATTATAATTAATAAAAAAAAAGACACTAATGAATCTATTTACAATTTTGATGCACTCAAGAATTGCAATGACAACGAGTTACACAATTTAAAGAACAATATCCTTTACCATTTGATTGAAAATCCAATATTAACTCTACAAATAATTAACCAAACGTGATCTTCCGATTCATTTTAAAACAATAAAACGTAAATGATTAAACGACGATGTTTAGTTACGAAGTTCATCCAAATATTCGTACATTTCTGACCATATAGCAGTTATAATCTCAACATCTCGTATTATAAATTACTCATGAAAAGGTTATTATGATCTACATTATTTTTTTTGAAGAAGCTAAATTAGTCACCTAAATTGTTTATTGTTATGACCTACATTATTACAACTCATGTATAAATACTACGGTTCATATTACAACATATATATCGTCTCTTTCGCTCCGCTTTTTCGTCTCCATCCACTTTTCTGTAGCTGTAGCCATATATACCCAATAATTTGAAAATAGACTTCCAAAAATATTCAACATCGCACCAAGAAATGCATATCATCTAATTCTTTGTCACTGAAAATATGTTCAAAGCTGACATTAGATATGGATTTTATTTCTTGTGATGATAAAAGTTCCGTTACGCAAATACTTTAGATGAAATATACTTCGTTCCATTCCCATTTATAAAAAGGAGCTTCTTTACTTCAATTGGATAAGAATGTGCAAAGTACAGAATACATGCAAAGTATATATGAACCAAAGAAATGATGACGCTTATTATCTAAAAAAGAGACAATGACGCAAACATATCAATCAATTAACGCGTGCAAACTAATAGTATGTGTGGTTCAGCAAAGAACTTAGAACTTAATTAAAAGTCATCTGAAAATTACTTTAGCTTTTTAGTGAGATTAGAGACAAAGTAATTATCTATTTCCCGCATGTTTTAAAAGAATTTGAAACAAAAGAGATTTTTCGATTGGACCTAACTCAATCATACAATTAAAATAGACAAAAAAATATGTAAGATTGAAGATCCATATACCACCGACCTACCAATAAATTTTTAAATGATTTTTTTTTACAATGCCTAAATTTTGCTTTAGGTTCCAAATCATTTTTTTAAATATTTTTTTTAACCATGTTATTAGTTTAAAGTATCCATCAACTATTTCGATAAACTAATCTCCATCGAAAAAATTGGTTAGACCATCTTTACTGAGGTCTCGTCTCTCTGTCGCATCTTTTTTTATTCAATATTATACTAGTAAATAGTAAGTGTTGTATTCCATTTGCAATACTAGAAAGTATAAAGTGTGTACTTTTGATGATGCAATGTTTATAACTTGCAAGGCAATGTGTACAATGTATATAGAGGAGTATAGTGGGATGAGAAGAGGAAAATAGAAGACGGAAAATAAGTGCAAGTGCATGTAATTGGTACATGGAAATGTGATGGGAAATACACATCATTTTCATTTAAAGCACAACCATTTTTAGTTTTTACACTATAGTATCATCAACGAGAATAATACTCATGCCATGTACACAATAATTGAATTATAAAAAGTTTCCATAATTCAAAACATGTGACTTATATTTGTTTGTGATAAGGTCGAAACATTTGACTTAATTAATAATGCCGTGTTTAACAACTTCATCATAAGAGTTTCAACATATTTATGAAACACTTGTTCAAAAAAAAAACATATTTATGAAACATTACAAATAAACAGGTGTACAAGTGTTACTCAAATCAAGTACACAATAACAAACCAAAGTTAAAGAGAACAAGTTATTTACTTCCCATCGACACCTCGACAACTGAGTCTAGATATATTATACCATTAATTGATGTCCAAATCGCGCATCGCGCAAATAACTGAATGTCAAATCAAAGTTAGAAATTTTCATTCTTTAACTTTCACCCCAATTCCCAAAAGAAACAAATATGCCAAGCAAAATGTGTAAATCATATGGCTTAACCATCAGTCCATCACCACTTCGCGCCATTTGGGCGCCTTATACCAGCCCCTCAAACCAAGTAGAAAAGGAGAATTCACATGTTGACAACAAATGTAATTCTGATTCTTGGCTCCTAGGACACAGAACACAACTAGTAATAATGTCAAATGTTCTAGTAATATGATCAGATATTTACCTGATCTGCACCAAAGAAACTCCAAAAACAAGTACATCTATAACTATTTCATTGACTAAACTCTCATATCAACAGGGTTGTGTTTTTCATTATACATAACAAAAATGTCTGAATTGAGACATAACATACACCTGATATTACCTAGACTTTTCATAACTATATGTTCTTGAAATTCTATTTAATTCCTAAAAAATGCATACATGGAAGACTAAGCCCCGTTGCTTACAATTTCATCGTCAGTTTTCACCCTCCGGTAAAATAGAACATAGGCGGCGGCAGTATTAACCTCGTCTTCACTTATGAGTGATATGTGACTATCATCAAAATTGTACCACCTGTTTTCGTCTAAAAGCTGCATATTCCAAAAATACCAGTCAGGCTGCCATATTGCTAAAAGAAAGAACAAAAAGTCGAATAAACTTTCAAAAATTTGATAGTTTGTCATTTTACCTTAATATGTGCAGTATAGTGTCCACTACCCATACTACCATAATGATTTGTAAGGGCATAGAGCTCATATACTTGACGCTGCGAGTTGTTTTTGTTGGCTATGTAATTTGTTAAATCGAAATCATGAATGGGAAAGTTAACAAAAGTCTCCAGTTTATGCTTCATTGACCTGCTGTAGGAGAACCTCTTTAAATGAATTACCAAAACTTCTGGGAGCCTCCATAAATCAAGCTTTTTGCTTGCTTGTCGTCTCTCTTTGCATTTAGGACAGTACCTATATCAGATTTTAAAACATAAAATCTTAGAAAGGGGCATTCAAGAATTGTTTCATCTAGGTGCTTTACATTAACTTTGGGATGATTAGTCTTTAGTATTTTCAAGATTATCTAAACTAGACCCGTTAGCAACAAAACATCGCATAAGAGAGCTTAATTACAACAACACTATTAACTTGACAGATCCATAGCTGATCATGGAAAAGAGTAAAACGACAATGAAACCACATGTTAGCACATTCAATGATGTGGATGAACACCATTTGCATTTTGCTATTACTCTAGACTTACTACAAACAACTCTTCAAACATGAATCGTGTTACTAGTCACAAGTTCTCTGAGAATCTTATTGTACAAACTAATTTATATTTATAGGAGATATAATCAAAATAATTTAAACAGGTCATAAAGAGATCAAGCAAACAATGATCAATTACTAGTCCACTTTAATGTTTGCTAAGCATGAGTAAAAGACAAGAAAAAAAGTAGCATATATGCAATAGATGAGAGAGGATGAACTTACCACATATCTTCAGGCACCAAAGGTTCTTCACGCAGAAAAGCTTCCAAGCAAGTGTACAACGAGAGAGGTTCGGTACGAGCTTTCTTGGTTATGGGCCCATATTTCAAAACTTCTGGCAAAGTCTCAAGGGGATGAGTATCATATTTCTCCAAAAGCTTCTGAGACCAATTAATATACACTAACACTCTTGCTGATGACGGTGAGAGTTTAACTACTTTATCCTCTCCCATTGAAAGATCAATACAAGCATTGTTATCATCTACCAATAGTAGAGGTAATGTTGGGTGTGTTGCCTTTGAAATAGTATTATCCTTATTTATTGAATTCGACACCGTGTTGGTTTCAGCAGAAGCAGCTGCATTGCCACCTTTCAACAGAAGAGGAGAGAGTATACGATTAACTATTACTTGTATGTCACCTCTTGTGATTGTATCATCACATGAGATCAATGAAACAATAGGTGTTCCAAACGGTTTCCATCCTGAAATGGTCTGAGAGTCACTATCTCTGCGGTGATGTACCAACTGAAGGTACTTTGTGTTTTTGTCCATCTTTGGAATCTTGTATGCGGCAATACGGTCATCATCTTTGATTGAGGACAACAATTGAAGAGGATCTTCAAAAAATCTATGGACCAAATGGTTCCGTACCTGTGAATAGCAAATCAATAATAACATATCCAATTAGAATGAAGTATTCAATGGAATTCCGATACATATATTTAACTTTATTCTAGTATGGTACACACCTCCACAAGCACTAGCCTCTCATTATGCTTCAATGAGCAAGCATTGCTAAGTGCCTGTATAAGATCTTTGCATCGTCCCTGCTTGGGCACAGTTACTGTACACAGAGATGGCAGGGTAGAACCGTCGCAACTATAAACCGTCACTGTCATGGTCCTATTGGTGGCGGACTGGAGAGGAAGGGAAAGGTACATGAAAGGATCAAATGTGACAGAGACTTTGTTGCAAACTGGACAAACCAAAGTTGACTTGTATTGTCCCTGTAAAATGAATTATCAGAAACAAAACTGAGCTTCTGTACATGATTAGGAACATATAAAATGCAAATAGATATCATACAATTTCTAAACAGATAATCAAGGGACCAAAGTTTAAATCATGCACAAATTATGGTATCGAGCTTTTCTTAATTGATGCTTCTGGTTTAAGACCACTTAAAGTCAGAATTAGATATGTACATTCTACAGAGTATAAACAAACAGAAAGGTGAGCTAAGAGTACTGACGACTCAATACATGTTCACTTGACTCACCTGACACACATCAACAATTATGGAATCATTACGAGCAATATGATTTGCCCAATACTCATCTGCCACTTCTTCATCAGGTCGGCCGTCAGCATCTCGAGACTTTATATATGGTTTGTGCTTTACACGATTTAAGTCTTCATGGAGACCATCCAGTAAAAATGCTAGAAGCTCCTGATAAAATAATAAAAAAATGCTACCACAGACTACATCATGGAAGTTGAAAAGAGTAAAAAATTTGATCAAGAAGCAAACCTGAGAATCGTGTTGGTTGTGCCCACTGAACTGAGGTGCAAAGCGAGCAAGCTTTGCTTTAAAAGGCCGAGGAGCAATTGGTGTTCGCCCGGGTGCCCATAGTTTTCGAAGCAACTCCCCGAATGCTAGGGCCAGTTCACCCTACATAATGGAAATTTCCAGTAAGTGCAGTAATTTGTAATTATAACAGTTAGCTTATACAGTACAACAACAAAAAACCGCCTCCCATTTAATTCTTAAAGCAAATAATATTCAATTGTAAACATGTCCATATATGAACAATTTAAATCTAAATCCTTCATAATGATTAGGCTCATCGTTCTTCTGGTCCTTCTTATCTAGCTTGCTTTTGCAATAATTGTTCCATGATATGGCTAATGATATTATATATCATATTTTAATGAATTCTAGAAATGAGGTTTTAACTCCAAACTATGTTCTTACCATATAGTTTAGCCCACACAAAGAATATTGATAAAGAAAAGGAAACAAGTTGCTGCTTTTTAAATGATACTTACAACCATGCCAAGTGGATTTTGCCAATTTATCTCTTGATGGTAGTCCTCCCTAAAGTACCTAGCAAATTCCGGTGTGTGAACAAGGCATTGTATTGCACTATTCATGAAACAAGTATTGCCAAGATTTAGCAACCCAGTGAGACCCCCGAATGAACCTCTTGTGGTGACACCTAGAGTTCCATAAGGGTTTTCGGAATCTCTGACCGGAGAATTTAGTTTCTGAGATGAAGAAAGTTCGATATTGTTGCCTATATTGTTGCCTCTAGTTGCACCCTTGTTGGTAGACAGGCCACCGGCAGATTTTGAAAGCTCCACAAGAACAGAATTTGTTTCCCTCTGTGCTGATCCATTTTCTTGAGCAAAACTTGTGTTATTTGTAATGTTAACGACCTCAACAAGAATCTGTATGAATGGTGTCGTCAATAAAAAGGAACAATAGTATTCAAATGTAAAATGTAAGACAATAGGAAAAAAAATGTAAGTAACACACCAATTATGATTAGCCACGTCATCCCTCTCTTTTATTTTTTCACCGGTTAATCGGTTGTCCAAGTTGAGATATATGCAATATTCACAAGCAAAAAAAATGAAAAAAAAAAAAAAACGCTGGGCATTGGGTGCTCTATCCTCCTTCCAATTTGTCTCACACATATTCCGCCATTGTTGATTCCAAAGAACCCCTTTACAGTACATCAAATCGAAAGCAGAGATTCAAACTTTTACCAAAAATCCATATGCAAACAAGGGTACCCAGATCGGAACCCTTTAATGGGGTTAAATGAAAAAGATTCAAACTTTGATATATTAATTGAAAAAGGATTGTGTTGTGGGTGTTGAATGGTGAAAATCGGAACCATTAATGGGGTCTAATGAAAAAGATTTAAACTTTGATGTATGAATTGAAGAAAAATATGTGAAGAAAGATTGTGGGTAGTGAATATGTGATTGTGTTCACTACAATTTTGTATCAAAGCAAAAAGGATGTTTGTCAGGGAACATGTTTTCGATGATAATTTTTTGACAGCTTCTGTTGTTAAATTTTAAACTTGAAGATGAAGTGACAATGATGAGAGGTTGAATTGCACATGGGGGAGATGAAAACCTTCTTCTTCTTTCGTTAAAATTAATATCCAAATAATAATAAATAAATTGATATTACTCTCAATCAAGTTCAAAAACGTTAGCAAGATAAGGAGTAAAATAAGTAAATGACGTGGCTAATTACAATTGGTGTGTGTTAGTGGAGTGTGATAGAGAGTGTGACAATAGCATTTCTCATAGGAAAATTCCTACAATAAAACTTGGTGAAGACTCACATCTTGGTCCATTTGTAGATTGACATCATCTAAAGTTTTGTCCAAGTCATTCATCAAGGCATGCTTCCGATGGCCATAGTAATCCCAAATGCGCACCTACACATACATATCTATTTTATTGTAGAAAAACAGAAAATAGGAAAACAGAAAATAGAAACCGAAATCAAACAATCCCTTAGAATTTCTAGAAGGAATGAGAAGTCATTACTTGGTCTAACTGAAGATCGAATGTTTCACAAGCTTTTTTGTGTAACTGTCCAATGGTTTCCTGCCCATAAATATCTCAACTCTAAGGTAGATATATAGCATGTACAAATTGAATAATATACTTCCAAAGGAAAGGCACCAGAATTTAAAGCATTTATCACGACTCACTACTTCCTTTAATATTATACCTTCTTGCTTATTCTTATAGTGGACCGGACATTTTTTGGCAACACAAGTAATTGAAGCCGTAAAGGATACACCTCTACTGCAAAATCTGTTTGGGAAAGACCTGAACTAATAACTTTCCTCGCCAATGTAGGCCCGCCACCATACCTAGTTGAGAAGGAAAGAAAAAGTCAAGCAGCTGATATTAAAAATCAGTTACAGGTTTAGTCATATGAAGTTTGTACCAAATTATAATTTTTTTTTTACTAAAACTCAGAAAATCAATAAACCAAAAGGAAAACCGTGAATGACATATGTGAAAAGCAAACAATCTAACCATTTAAATAATTGGTCCCAAACCTCCTGGGGAAGTAATACATAGTCCCGCCCTTCTAAAAGTGTATCATGAATTTCAATACCCGTACCAGAGTCCTCTGATCCAGTATTATCGATCAAATCATAGTTATCAATATCAGCTGGCCTCTTTAAAGCACTTGAACTGGCCATATCGCTATGTTCATGAAAGGAAGATCCATCATAAATAGAGTTTGTCTGGTCTTGGTTCACATATTCAATCCAATGTTGCCACCATCTGCATGGAAACAAATGCAAAAAAGTTCATTCTTACCCGGTGCAAAAAATCCAACCAATCTCGGTTCAATGATAAGAGAATGAAGTATGTTTGCATCGTATTTCTAGATGTAGTGGGGTTATTGTAGATGATAAAAAATGTTTCTCTTTGGACTTGTTGTCAACACTATCAAATCTGAATTATATTAGTCCAGACAAAATGCAAGCCAATGCAACAAAAGCAACCTAGGGAGTTGAGATCTTGAACAAGTATGCACAATCTGCAGCAAAAAACTTATCCTTAACCCTATATACTTCCTAATCTCAGAATGCATAACATTATAACTCAATAAACCTCCCTAAAAGAATGTAAATTACAGTATCTACAGTACCAGACAACACAGTAATATCACTACCAAAGACATGCCACAAAACCATTCATCTCAAAACAAGGGTTTGATGGTTATGTTAAGTGCATTCATATTGAAGGCATAATCATTAACTATTAGATTAAACCTTAAACCACTATAAGATTATTACAGCAAAGTTAACCTAAATAAAACTCATCTACCATCTCCCCCAACAGTTAACCACAAAATGAGCATAAAAACAAACTTTTGGGGTAAAAAATGAAAAACAAATCAAACCAAACCAAATTCTGGTCACACCCCATTTTCCCAATGAAAGAAAACATTGTTACAATCAAATCAAAAAACAAAAAAGGTTTAAACTTTAGGTCTAATTTATATACCCAGTTGCAAAAACAAAACAAAAAACAAAAATCAGAAGCAAAATGAAAAGAAAAAAAAAGAAAAAAAGAAAAAAAAAAACCTCTGAGTGATGATGAAAAAGGTGTCGCCTTCTTTGGTATTAGCTTGAGAAGAAAGAGCAATGTCTCTGATCATGATCCTTTCTTCATCTGGGCTCAGCTCAAAACTGTTGCTACAACACATCGACTCTTCTGCCATCTGTGAGCAATTTTTCACACAATTTCCCCTTTTTTGAATGAAGAAAACAATGTTTTTTGTTTGAAGAAATCGAATTTCAGAGGAAAAGGAAGAAGAAAATTCGAAATCTGGAACATGAAAGTTCTCAGAAGTTTCGCAGAGTTGTATGTAAATTGGGGGATTTTTTCTTCACTTTGATTATTTTGGGATAATAAAAATCTTGCATTTACCATAGGGAACATTTCACCCTAATTTATCAAATTAAGTTTTTATTACCAAAGAAAAATCAAATTAAGTTTTTTTATTACTTCTTTATTCTGATACATAAGTTTTATTAAATATGGCGGCGCGCACCGCATTGTTTTGTCTGTCAATACTTTCATGCACGAGTTAATGATATATAAGTCGTTGATTTTATTGTAACTAATATGAATTTTGTAAAATGTATTTTAGATTAAAAATTTATATCATATAAATTATTCATACAAAATTTAAAAAGAAAAATTAAAAATTATTTAATATATTATTGAGATGCATTAAAATTAACGGTATTTAATAAAAATCAATAAATCGTTAATCTATTGCGATAAGACAAGACTAAAGAATGAATTTTGATCATCATTCTTCTTAGTAAAGAAGTCTTCCTAAACCAAAACTATTAAGTTTTTCATATTTTTTACTTTGCATAAATCTCCATTAATTTGTTTCATAAATGACTCCCCATACCCTTGTGAGTTGTGACCAATGTTTTTCTATAGTTAATGTTTGATTCACATTTTGAGGACAAAGGCAACAATTTTAGAGTGATTTATGTAATGTAAAAGATCGATATTAATTTTTTTGACAACATAAATTATTGATATTAATATTGACTTTCACGCTAAATATTAAGAAGTGGAAAATTGTAAGATTAAAATCATCAATGACTTGAATAAAAAATAAAATAATATTGTCAATGACTAAATAACGAGTGAAAATAGAATAAAAACCGTTATATTCATTTCTAACATTCTTAAACATGCTTAATACCCACTAATATCAACCGCATCATAACTTCATCCATCTTTTATAAACTCTTTCTTATCTTCCTCATTACCATCTTTTAAATCCTCAATTGATATATTTGCATGAACTTGTTCTAAATCATCATCCTTGTTCTTTTCACAAATTTCATCCAATGACTTATAACTATAAAACCAAGTACATATTATGTAATAAGTGAGATTTATAATTTGAATCCCACTAACAAGAAAATAATAATAATCTAATCTACCCCTATTAAGGTTTCTATCAGGAAGCCAATTATTGTCGTTATCAGTATACTTATGGACTAATGTTACCAATAATGTTCCCATATAATGCCCAATTGATGCAGTTATGCAGTACAAAGCAGTAGCACTACTTCTCATACTTTCAGGTGATTGATCAAACAGAAATTCTAAATGTCCAACCGACATGAAAACTTCGGCCACGCCATGTAAACAATATTGAGGTACCAACCAAAACACGCTTATAGGGATAATCGCTTTCGGATTATCCAATAAGTTGTACTTTTCTGCAACTGTTTTTCTTTTCATTTCTACTAATCCTGAAACTATAGTGGATACAATATTAATCACAAGGCCTACTCCCATTCTTTGCAAACATGTGATTCCAGAAGGATTCTTTGTGAATCTACGGGCAAATGGAACGAAAATACGTTCGTATAGGATAACTCCTGTCATCATGGTTATCACACTGAAAATTGACATAGTGGCTGGTGAAAGTTGGAATGAGTTAGAGATGCGACGATCCATTGTACGTGCTTGTTGAATAACAAAACTATGTAAATGTGATGAAGATGTTATGAGTAAAATTCCTGAAGCCCAAATTGGAAGCATTCTGATGATAGATTTTAACTCTTCAACTCTATGGACAGTTACTAAATTCCAAAGGTTTGGTGTTATATTTGAATCTTTGGCTTCTTCTTCTGTGACAATTGCACCTTTGTCTAACCAACTACATATATATTGTAAAAAAACGTTAGGATACGTAAATTTTATTACATGTTCAAATTCACCTTAATTATGAAGATTCGAATACTAAAATAAGTATTGTCCAGAAGTCCTAGCTAAAGTGGCAGAAAATGTCGAAATTGTTTGGTCGGACGTTTATGACCGGGGTTCAAACCCTGATTCCTCCACTTTGTGTGTGTGAGTTTCCATTTTTCAATGACTTGCCATTTCGGCTACGTATAAAAAAAATACTAAAATAAATATTTGACTTACTTATATTGATTAGAATGTAAAAGACTTCCTTCTAAAGAAATAGCAGCATCAAGTTCCTTATTTTGGTATAGAAACTTAGGATCATGAGGCAATGTTTCATTCCTTTTCTTAATAGAAGCTACAATCACTTGAGCCAAACGAACCAAAGGGCTTCCTTTTGGTTTCACATTCTTATATAATGGTGAGCCTAACACAAATGTAATTATTGATATCAACATAGCAATGGTGGGAATGCCAAGGCCCCAACCCCAACTCATATTGTCTTGAACATAAACTACAATGGTCAAAGCACTTAGAGAAGCAAAACCCATGAAGAAAAAGTACCAATTGAAGAGATTCCATTTCCTAGATGCTACACCATGTTTTGTCATATTGAATTGATCAGCTGAAAAAGGCATAACACAAGGTCTAATGCCACCTGATCCAATAGATGTGAGAAGGAGAGAGATATAGAGTGCTGATAGTTGTAAGGATGTTGCTTCTTGACAATTCACTTGTGTCGGACATGGATGAGGGCGAAAACTTGGTAGAATAGTTGACAATGTAATACTAACCAATCCCTGTTTCAAGCAAACACAAATTTAGAATCAAACACAGTACAGTAGAAGTTATCATGTCTTGTCCCTTATTTTTCTGCAAATGAAACGCACCAATAGTGCCTAAACTAGCTACTAATTATAAATTTGTATTACAGAAAAGAGGGTAACAAATAAACCAGTTCATAAATGAGACATCCAACAATAATTGTCCAAAATCGTCCAGCGAAAGAATCTGCAAATAAAGCTCCAATGAGAGGAAAGAAGCTAGATGTTCCTCTAAAATTTGTGAGAGTGTTTGAGGCTGATACCAATGGCATGTTCAACTCTTGAGTTAGGTAACTTATCAAGTTACTATGAAAACCAGCACTTGCAAATCTATCACACACTTCATTTGCTGCATATACAATATTGTCAATCACATGTAACATCAAATATTTTACACTAACAATGTACTAATTATAGTATTTAAAATCAAGTTAACTAATAAGAAAGCTCACCAAAAATGAAAGGTAACGTTCGGATTCCTCCTCGCCGATGGTGGCTCACCTTGCTGTCCACTTCTTTTTCTACCATTTCCATACTTCCCTTAACCTCTTCTCCTCTATATTTCCACAAATTCCCTCTTAATCATGTACTATAGACATTTTCTGATAGAAAAAATAAATTTACTATAGACACTTTGTGTCAGTATACATAAACCTCTCCTCCAATTAACTATGTATATTCAACACTCTATATATAAACAGAAATGGATTGATTAATAATAATTTAATGTTTCTCTTTCATAAAGGGAAAGAGCTAGATGTCTCTTTTTGATGTCATGAGGTTTTTGAAGTTAATCGTTTGGATGATTTGGAGAAGTGAGAGACACAACAAAAAATTTAAAAAATAATATAGAACACAAAAATAAATAAAAAATATGTAAACAAAGTGCTCTTTAATTAATGTCAAATGATGATAGTAGTACATGTGTAAATAAAATAAAAATTACACTATTTCAATTTCTTAAACACATAATTTGCATATCAAACTTATTATACTAAATAATATCATTGCTTATAAAAAAAAAAACTAAATAATATCATCCACACCATAATTTCATTCATCTTTAGTAAATCCTTTCTTATTCTCCTCTTTACCTTCTTTTAAATTCTGAACTGATACATTTGCACTTGCTTCTTCCAAATCTTGTTCCTTATTCCTTTCATAAATCTCACCAACAGGCTTGTAAGTATAATACCAAGCACATATTACATAATAAATGAGATTTATAACTTGAATACCACTAATAAGAAAATAATAGTAATCCAATCTACCCCTATTAAGGTTTCTATCAGGAAGCCAATTATTCTCTTTACCAGTATACTTATGTACTAATGATACCAATAATGTGCCCATATAATTACCAATAGCTAAAGTCATGCAATACAAAGCAGTAGCACTACTTCTCATACTCTCAGGTGATTGATCAAACATAAATTCTAAATGTCCAACAGACATGAAAACTTCAGCCACTCCATGCAAACAATACTGAGGAACCAACCAAAACACGCTTATAGGGATAATCGCTTTCGGATTATCCAATAAGTTAAACTCTGCTGCAACATTTTTTCTTTTCATTTCCACTAATGCTGAAACTATAGTAGCTACAATGTTAATCACAAATCCTACTCCCATCCTTTGTAAACATGTGATTCCAGCAGGATTCTTTGTGAATCTACGAGCCAATGGAACGAAATAGCGTTCATATAGCATAACTCCTGTCATCATGGTTAGGACACTGACAATTGACATATTGGCCGGCGCGATTTGGAATGAGTGAGAGAGGTGGCGATCCATTGAACGCGCTTGACTGATAACAAAGCTACCTAAATGTGATGAAGACATTACAAGCAAAATTCCTGAAGCCCAAATTGGAAGCATTCTAATGATAGATTTTAGCTCCTCGACTCTATGGACAGTGACTAAATTCCAAAAGTTTGGTTGTGTGTTTGGATCTTTTGCATCTTCTTCTGTGATAATTGCAGCCTTGTCCAACCATCTAGAGATATACCATAAAACAATTAGGGGATATAAACTTTATATGTTCAAATTGACACCAAATTATGAATGTGCTTTTGCAAATATTGTGTAATAGCTATGAAGCACAGACACTCCTCAAATTCAGCGTGTTTGTGCACAACACCGACACGACACTAACACTTCAGATACATTGAATTATATCATTTTCTCAAATTTTTATTCGTGTTGCTGTGTCCGGCGTCCATGTCCTTTATGTGTCTGTGCTTCATAGTTGATGATATAAACGATTTTGGGTTGAAAAATTAAAATTTGACTTACGTATATTGATTAGAGTGTAAAAGACTTCCTTCTAAAGAAATAGCAGCATCAAGTTCCTTATTTTGGTATAGAAACTTAGGATCATGAGGCAATGTTTCATTCCTTTTCTTAATAGCAGCTACAATCACTTGAGCCAAACGAACCAAAGGGCTTCCTTCTGGTTTAACATTCTTATATAATGGTGAGCCCAACATAAATGAAATTATTGATATCAACATAGCAATGGTGGGAATGCCAAGTCCCCATCCCCAACCCACATTGTCTTGAACATAAACTACAATGGTCAAAGCACTTAGAGAAGCAAAACCCATGATGAAAAAGTACCAATTGAAGAGGTTCCATTTTCTAGAAGCTACACCATCTTTTGTCATATCAAATTGGTCAGCTGAAAAAGGAACAACACATGGTCTAATGCCACCTGATCCAAGAGATGTTAGGAGGAGAGAGATATAGAGTGTTGATAGTTGTTTAGATGTTGCTTCTTGACAGTTCACTTGTGTTGGACATGGTGGTGGACGAAAATATGGTAGTATAGTTGATATAGTAATACTAATCAATCCCTGTTTCATGCAAAATAGTTGATACAATAATCAAATGAAATAGATAAAAGCTAAATTTTACTTTTGAACTCAAATTTTAGTCTTTTTTGCAAAAGATCGCCTCACTGATTTTGATCAAATCAACGCATACGCGGACAACTACTCACATAACATGTTGACGTGTCATGTGCGTCATTGGCCAAAATCAGTGAGGTTAGGCTTTTGCTAAAAAGACTAATGTTAGGAGTTAAAAATGCTATTATGAAAATTAGGAGGACAAAATTGCAAATTTGTTAAAGTTATGGGTCAAAAATACAATTTGGTCATAGATAAACTAACAAAAAAATTATATTATGAAAGAGAGGGTAAGAAACCAGTTCATAGATGAAACATCCAACAGTAATTGTCCAAAATCGTCCAGCAAAAGAGTCTGCACATAAAGCTCCAATAAGAGGAGTGAAGCTAGATGTTCCACCAAAATTTGTGAGTGTGTTTGAAGCTGCTACTAATGGCATATTCAACTCTTGAGTCAGATAGCTTATCAAGTTACTATGAAAACCAGCACTTGCAAATCTATCACACACTTCATTTGCTGCATATACAATATTATCGATCAAATTGTTAAATTATTTGTCATTAATTGATAACATAAAGTATTAGGCAAAAAAAAATTAAGTAATTTACACTAACAATTACTCGAGTTAATATGATCATCAATAAACAAATACTATATGATATGGTAAATAAATAAACTCAATGGCTCAAACTAATAGCCTCCAATCCAGTGAACAGAATAGTCACTGCGTTTGGCGGTGAACACCCTGGTCTCGACCAAAACTAATAGGCCCTATGTGACCCACTTAGGTGACCAAAATTGACAATTGTTAACAACTGCAAGAATTTTTGAGTACATCTATCATTCATATATTGCAGGATTCATATTATTGATGTCTCAAATTTAACTTGGCTGTATACGGTTGCCACTAGCCAATTAGTGGATATAAGTGTTGAATTTAAATATGCATTTTGTGGTGAAGAAAACCACAGCATTATACACTATATATTTTTTTTGGTGGTGATTATACACTATATATGACTATGTATGGACAAAAGTTGCAGAATATTTGCACGTGGAAACTGTTTATAGGCATGGTAAGCAAAGATGGATTTTGTCTCCCATCCTTAAATTTCATGGTAACTATACATGATAATAATAAAAAAGAGTACTCTTTTTCATCACTAGCTTTTTTGATTTTTTTTATAAAATCACTTCTTTATATTATTTCATTTATTTACTTTTTTATAAAAAAAAAATTAGTTCTGTATCTTTTTCAAAGTATAATCTTCTATTAAAATGTTGTTCTTAAATATAAATATAACTTTTTTTAATTATAATTTTTTTTAACAGGTGCTCTTTATTAATACTACTATATAAAAATTTGTTTTAGAATTTCTTTCTTCAAAAATAAATTTGTCTAAGAATTTCTAGTTTACAGAACAAGTAATATACCATCCTATTTTTTTCTTCCAGAAATAATTATATTCAATCCTACACTAAAAGTTTGTATTAGACCCAACCTCCATTAATACGCGCATATATTTTTGGGTACATACTACCATGCTTTTTTTTGGTTACATATATACCACAATGTTTTCTTAATTAATTATACATGAAAATGACAAAATGGACTATAAATTGAAGGAATAGCTGGGTAATTATATATTTATACATTTTATTGTTCTTCTGCATAAGAAAAAGTATATTCTGTAGTTATTTTCCATGCAAGTGAATGTATTAGTTATAGTTAGTCTTGAATGACTTTAATATCCATGCAAAGTTAAAACTCCAATAACGATTTTAAGTTTTTAACAAGTTCTTGTTCAAAAAAGTTTTTAACAAGTTGAATACAATTTTCATTGATCTTAGTGTATTAGTCATTTACTATTTTTTATAACCATAATACTTAACTAATTTTATTTTTTTTAATCTGTAGATTAATTTTTATTTTATTTTAAACTACTTTCTTGTAGTTTTAACATATTCAAATTATATATAAAAAAATAAAATTCATAAGGACACTGAAGTCTGAACTCATATTTCAAATTCAAAGCTATGAACAAAAAACATAAATGAGAAGAATTTATGGAAAGAAGATTTACTTAGAAACAATATATGAAGAAAGTTAAAGAAAGAGTTAATGTGAAATCTCACCAAGAATGAAAGGTAATGTTCGAATTCCTCCTCGTCTATGGTGGTTCATCACTTCTTTTTCTACCATTTCCATATTGTCCTTAACTCCCTTCTTCTCTATCTCCATTTTCCCTTAATAGCATGTATGTATAGGTCTAGTATATGTGAGTGTCTATATATATAGACACACCTCTACTCCAATTATATATGTAATAATATGATAATCACCACTCTATATATATATAGACACAGACGTTTGACAATAATGTTTTTTTTTTTTTGACATAAATTTGTTTGAGAATACTGTATAAATTATATATAAGTCGTTTTTTATAATATAAGTCGTTTTTTATAATATAATTTTATTTTTTTGACTAATTTTATAATATAATTTTAAACGGTATATTATTTACGATTTTTAATAATTGCGAGTTTTATTTTACATGAATGTGAATTTTGCTAAACAGTTTTGTGAAAAAATAAATTGCAAAATAATAAATTTTTTGAGCCTCATGTGCCCCCATTAGCTCTTTTTTGTTTTGATTTGGACTGAGATCCGTGTAGGCGTGTAGACTAGTTATGTGTAAGAGAAAATTAGTATTAGTTAGTTGTGTTAAAAAATTTAGTATTAAATAAATTTTTTCTCAAGTAGTTTAGTGGTTAGAAATTTTACTTTTAAAGTAGAAAAGTGAAATGATCGAGATTCAAACTCTCACCTCTATATATATAATTCGATGTTCAACTAACTGAGTTAAGATCATAAGACGTATTAAATAATTTTTATTTCATATATTTAGAGATATGGGAATATCAGATTATACCATTATAATATTTAAATTGTTTGTAACCAAAAAGAAAATAATATTTGATGACACCCTTCAAGTGGATAGAAACTCCACTCCTTAAAGTGGATAAACAGGTGTTGAAAGTTCGAATTTCAAACCCCTATACATAAAATACCATATTTGTACGTATCAATTGAACTAAATTCACGTGAATAAAAATATAGTACAAGTACAACTCAGAGTGGACCACCCAAAGTGGCACAAGAGACAATTTCATTACCAAAAATATAATATTTTAAAAAGTAGGAGAATTATGAATGAAATAATTATTTTTTGGTGAGTTTTCAATAATTCTTATTTCGTCCATATGTATTCAAAAAATGTCAATTGTCTAATAACAATAAATCAATTTAAATGATAAAGGACGTAAAAACCTTAAAAATAATGATAGAATTTTCTTACACAAGATGTTATAATAATATTTAGTAAAAAAAACATATAAATGATGAATCTAAAGTAATTAGATTCTAATATCTAATGAGTCATGCTAAAAAATATCTGTTCATGAGAATTTGAGTTCAATTTCTAAGTGAAATAATCTGTTTTTTCATATTTTGCTTATATTGGAGCCAAATTCCATATTACCATGATTTTTTTTACTAGAGAATCAAATAGTTAGCAAAAAAATTAAAAAGGCCAAATGATGCATTTACGGGGTTCATTAAGTTTTCGGTTTGTACTATATATATATATATATATATATGATTTTTGTAAGTTTTTTTTTGTAACACACAAGTCTTTTAAGTTTTAAAACTGTAACACATAGGTTCTTTCAAGTTATATTCATCATCTAAATCTAAGTGATAAATGATATTTAAGTGATGAAGCCCCAATAGTTGAGGAACTTGGTAGTGATGAGGATATTTAAATGGTGTTAGGTTTGAAGATTTAGATGATAAGTATAACTTGAAATTAAATGACCTATGCGTTACAATTTTCAAACTTAAAAGACCTAACGTAAATATCCTATGTGGGTATAAGAAAACTTAAAGGCCTTATAGATGCATTTGGCCAATTAAAAAAATATTAAATAGAGATATTAATACATTGTAAATAATAATATGATAAGGATAAAACATTATTTTTTTCATCAAATAATATATAATATTAGGTTTTTTAATATGGGAAATGACTTATAATTTGAAAGTTATGCTCGCCAAAATAATTTATCTTTTTAATTTTTAGGGTTAAATATGTTTTTGGTCCCTATGAAATTCGGACTTTCTAAGTTTAATTTTTACTTAATTTTTATTATATGTTTAATCCCTACAAAAAAATTTCTTGCATATAGTTTTAGTCTCTACTAAGACTAAATTCTCTTAATTATAAATTAACTTTTAAATTTTTGAATGATTTATTTATAAGCATGTTTAAAATATCATATAAAGTTTATTTACTAAAACTTAAAATTTTTTAACAAGATATAAATTAAATATGAATTTTTAAAAAAGGCAAAAATTCAAGATAAAAGTAACAAAAATTAAGTCCTAAAAATTTAATTTTTAGCTTATTTTTTCTGGAAGAACTTTTATGATGTTCTAAACATACTTACGAAATAATTATTCAAAAATACAAATTGATTTAACAAAAATACAAATTGATTTAACAGTAAAGACTAAAATCGAGTGTATAATAATTTTCTAGAGACTAAAAAATGAATAAAAATTAAGTAAAAAATAAACTTAAAAGGTCGTCATTTTATACATACCAACATCGTAACATATTTAACCCTAACTTCAATAAAACGTTAATTTATTTTTTCAATTCTACTCCCTAATTAATATTATTATTTGCATTAATAATCATTAATTTTAGTTTTATAAAAATATAACTATTCTCTTTTTAATTTATATAATTTTTTAATATATAAAATGATAAAATAATCAATTATTTTGAGATCAAATAGCAGTAAATTATAACTATGATGACGTCGATGCTTACGAGGAGTGAATTGGCATTAATATGGATGTCAATATCTGATAACATGGTGTTGCTAGCTAATGCTATGGTTCAAAATAGTGAAATACAAGTTTGAATCCAAACACAATCTTTCCAAATAAGGACAGTAATAGATCACAGTCTCACAGGATACATCAATTTTGTACTCATATTATTGCTTTCAGCATAGTGATCATGCATGTCCGTGACACACTTAGCTTGCTTTAACAATAACAAAATCATATAATATATAGTATTAATTCATTGATTATTTGTAACTAGCTTATTTATTTTTAAATATGAGAGTATATATAATCATATAATCAAGCTCAAATAATGATGATTATGAGCACGTCAAGTAAAGTAATTTCAAATAACATGGTTGTGTTTGTACCATAAAAGCAACGACATATAGTTGTGGGAAAACCAACATTCTGTGGTTAGAATATAATTTTGGAGGTCTTCATGTAAAGAAAAAAAAAAAAACTACAATTCCAACTAATGAACTAAAGTATATGAACCATGAATATTTAGATGATTACATTGGTCAACATCCCAAGGACCAGTTGAAGGACACTTCACCATTGGCATGACTAAATTCGAATCATTCATGCATTGAATGAATGAGACATTTTTACCATTAAGGCATTAACCATAAAATACTTACTTATTATCGCATCAATCAAACTATAATTGAAGAAACGGACGAAAATAGGGACCAAAAAAAAAGTAGAATGTGTTGTGGTGTGGCATGCGGATTGTTGATGTATCAATCCACCCATTTTTGGATTTAACAACTCTTGACACGTAGTATGAAGTAGTAGTAGTTTGATGGACCATGATTTCCTACATTCAAAAATGTATTCACACTATATCAAGACATTTGTAATCATTAAATTGAGATTGGATGATTACGTGAATGTGTAAAAATATTGAATGTAGGTGATTTAACTAATTCATGTTTTGTTCAATTTAGTGGAGTCCATGTTTCTATTTAGGTGAGTATGATTTTAGAAATTAACATGTGTTAAAAAAATGTTACATATAGTGTGATCCTTAATAAGGTTGAGATGAACGATCATCTAAAATACTTTTTATGAGCAGATTTTAGATGGACACCAAAATAATTTTTTATTTTATGATATTATAAAATATTAAATGCTCCAAGTGCAGTTTTACAAAACAATGGTATAGGATATTGTTTAGAAATATTTTTATGAGCAGGGATGATCCCGAGCAAGTGCAACCAATAGTTAGCACAAAATATCAGTTAGCATTCTCTTATGAGCTTCTTTTTTTTTTGTTATAAGGAATTGAATCCTCTGCTACAATTATAGTTCAGCTCTCTATCCTTTTTCTAATCATATCGTATGGTTGATTAATCTATAGAGAAAAATAAGTACAATGAATAAGAGAAAGAGAAAAAAAAAATGAATCAATGAATGAGTAAGATTGGACAGGATGAGGAACATGAGAGAAATGGCTGGAGAGAATCTAAAACTGTGTTATAACTTTAGAACTTAGAAGCATAAAAGATTAGAAAGAATATTTGAATCCATTGTAAGGAATTAGATATCTCATGCACTTTATGTGCAACCCTCTTTTTCTTTTTTTTTTAATTTAATGGTTCATCGACTCATAAAATGAAAAAAAATACAATGCAGAAGAGAGAGAAAATGATGAATGAATTATTTAAATGATGGTAGAATGAAGAACATGAGAGAAATGACTAAAAATAATTCGAATTCGAATTGCAATAATTAAAATAGTTTACAATTAAGTTACTCTCTCCAGTCTTAAATATAAGAAAAGTCAAAATGTATTTAGTCCAATTTGTAGGCCAAATATATTTTGACTTTTACTTTATATTTAAGACGGGAGTATTGTACAAGAAAATGAAATCACAATAAAATAAAAGTACATATGAAAATAAAAAAGAAATGCTCTAAACTTTGGCATGTTCTTCTTAGTATTACATATGCCACTTGTAGATGAATTGAACATTAAAGAGTATAATAATAATACAGGACCAACCACTATGAATAATACATAAATTTTCTCTAAACTTTCTCTTCTAATTTGGCAGCCAAGATATTTGTATCAACCTGTTCCAAATCTTCTTCCTTAGTAGTAACTTCTTCCAATGGCTTGTAAGTGTAAAACCAAAAACAAATTCCAAAATAAATGAGATTTAGAACTTGAACACCACTAACAAGATAATAATAGTACTCCAATTTACCCCTATTAAGGTTTCTATCAGGTAACCAATTATTTTCCTTGCCACTATATTTATGCACAAGTGTCACTATAAATGTACCAACATAGCTCCCAATTGCTATAATTACACAATAAATTGCAGTAGCACTACTTCTCATACTTTCAGGTGCTTGCTCAAACAGAAATTCAAAAAGTCCAACAGACATGAAAACATCAGCTAGTCCATGAAGACAATATTGTGGCACCAACCAAAACACACTTATAGGAATAATCGCTTTTGGATCGTCCAATAAGCCGTATTTAGCAGCAACTTCTTTTCTTTTGATTTCAACCGGCGCTGAAATTAACGTCGCTATAATGTTGATTACGAATCCTATTCCCATTCTTTGTATGCACGTAATTCCAATAGGATTCTTTGTAAGTTTACGGATCAAGGGGACAAAAAGGCGTTCGTATAGTATAACTCCTATCATCATGGTTATTACACTGAAAACAGACATATTGGCCGGTGAAATTTGGAATGTATGAGACAGGTGACGGTCCATTGTCCGAGCTTGTTCGATAACAAAGCTAGATAAGTGCGCGGAAGCGGCTATAAGTAAAATTCCTGATGCGGAAATCGGAAGGATTCTGATGATCGATTTTAGCTCCTCGACTCTATGGACAGTGGCACATTTCCAAAAATTTGGTGGTACATTTGGGTCTGTTCCCTCTTCCCCTGTGACAATTGCAGCCTTGTCCAACCATCTATAGAGACAATTTTAAAATTTAGGGACCAATTTGCAAAATTTGAAAAACTACATACCATCATTATAAACATCTTACATTGACCATATAATCACAATTATTGTTGATAATAATCCAAAATTTTGGATTGAATCAAAAGAAGTAATAAATTATTAAGCCAATATTTGACATCACGGTGTATATGACAGAATTATGGCGCCTTAATTCTTTCATATCCCCCGTGATATCAAACATGCACTAAATAGTTGACTTACTTATAATCATGTGTATGTAAAAGCATGCCTTCCAAGGAAATACCAGCATCAACCTCTCTATTTTGGTATAAAAATTTGGGATCATTTGGTAAAGCCTCATTCCTCTTTCTCACAGCTGCAACAATCACTTGGGCCAAGCGAACCATTGGGCTTCCTTTGGGCTTTTCAGTGTTATAAAACGGTGAGCCCAACACAAAGGCCACAATAGACAAAAACATCACAATTGTTGGTATGCCAAAGCCCCAACCCCAACCAGTGTTATCTTGAATGTAAACTACAATGGTCAAAGCACTTAGAGAAGCTACACCCAAGAAGAAAAAGTACCAATTGAAAATGTTCCATTTTCTTGATGCTACACCTTTTTTGGTCATGTCAAATTGTTCTCCTAAAAAGGGTACAACACAAGGTCTAATGCCAGCTGATCCAAGAGATATGAGAACAAGGGAGATGAAAAACATTGATAGTTGTGAAGATGAGGCTTCTTGGCAATTCACTTGTGTTGGACATGGTGGAGGACGCATGTGTGGGAGTATACTTGATAGTGTTATGCTGATCATTCCCTGTATTAAGCAAGACTATCAATGAGAGGTGTGAAGCACGGACACTGACACCGACAAAGATAAAAATTTGAAAAAAATGATATAATTCAATATAATCATAAAGTGTTGGTGTCATGTCAGTGTCGGATACACTGACATGACATGTATTCGACACCAGGGCACTGGGCACACCGGTACTTTATAAGTTTATGACTATGCAACAAAAACAGATATGTAGTATAAGTGAAAGAGAAAAGAGAGGGAGAAATATATACTATACCAATAGATAGATGAGGGAACCAATAGTTATAGTCCAAAAGTGGCCAGCAAAGGATTCAGAAATGAGAGCACCAATGAGAGGTGTGAAGCTAGCTGTTCCACCAAAGATTGTGAGTGTGTTTGCAGCTGATACCAATGGCATATTCAGCTGTTGAGTTAGGTAACTTATCAAGTTACCATTAAAACCGGCCACCGCAAATCTATCACATACCTCATTAGCTGCATACACATACATATAACATCAATTCACAACCATATAATTAGACTTGGTCATACAAAAAATAGTACTCTAATGAAACATGATCAAAACCAATTTTCCAAAACAAAAAAAAAAAAAACTTGCTAAAATGAAATCATATTCACAAAAAATAAACTTACACAAAGCCATCAAGTCAACTCCTCTAATACAAGGCCAAGACAAAAAAAGACTAGTGATGAGAAAGAAATTACTGACCAAGGATGAAAGGCAGTGTTCGGATGCCTCCCCGTCGCCGCGGTTTCTTGTAGTTGCTGCTGCTGCTGCTGCTGTTGTTGTGTAGCTCTTCTTTCACCACCAATACTTCCTCACGGCTCATGGCCATACTCTTACCCATCTCCATATGCAGATCTTATACTCATATATATCTGCTATATATACATTTATGTCTCTACTATCCATATGCATTTTTTAATTTAATTACCTAGTATACTCATTATGAATTTATGATTATAATACTAATAGTTGCAATAATAAAATCAATCCAGAGTGGCTTCACTTGACACACATTGGCCCTCGCGAGGTAAATGTTTAAATATGTTTTTAAGTCTTATAAAAAATATTATTTTACTTTTAGTCTTTGTAAATACATTTTATTTTTAAATCTCTTTAAGCATAGTTCAATTGGTAGCGATATTGTATGCAATAACAGAAGCGATCGTTAGGACTAAATATTTGTCGTTGTCTTGGTTTATCTGTGGTGAAGGTAGAAATAAAAACCTTATATTTTCAAATTGATATATAGAGACTAATCATTTTTCATGCTTTCAATGCATTTGATGTTGTGATGAATTTGACTATCTCTTATATTCGAATCAATAAAAATTATTTGCCTAGCAAAACAAATTGATTCAAAGAAAACTTGAGTTTTGTCACGGTGTGCATTAGAACATGATGCTAAAGTCTTCTAAATCATAATCTATGAAGCAAGTGACTGCAAACAGATCATAGAAGTAGCTGCTAAACTCCATAAGAAAACAAATTTTTATTTCACAAAAGCAACTAGCCATTAAAAAAAACATAATCCAATATATATATGACAAAATTAAAGCTGGCATCCAATTAAGTCAATCACAAGGGTCAAGCAGTCAAATTAGTGACTATTGAACCTATTGTTACTTTTCTTTTTGAACGAAAAATATATTATAAATAAGATCAGGTCTATGTACAAAACGAACAGAGACCGATTGTTACTTGTTTCCATTAATTATTGACTTATGTGTGAGACGGTATCTCTTTGCATAAGAAGCTATGACTTATACATTCATCTTAAGTACAATATTATACCAACAAGATCATAATTAAATTCATTCATCCTTTGCAAATTCTCTTTTCTGATCCACCTTACCCTCTTTTAAACCAACCAATGAGACTTCTACATTGACTTGTTCCAAATCTCCTTGCTTGTTAATTTCAATAATTTCTTCCAAAGGCTTGTAAGTATAGAACCAAGCACATGTTACATAATAAATGAAATTTATAACTTGAATTCCACTAAGAAGAAAATAATAGTACTCCAATCTACCTCTATTGAGATTCCTATCAGGTAACCAATTATTTTCCTTACCAGTATACTTATGCACTAATGTTACCAATAATGTACCGATAAAGTTCCCGATCGCAATCGCTATACCGTACAAAGCCGTAGCACTGCTTCTCATGCTTTCCGGCGATTGATCATAAAGAAATTCTAAATGTCCAACAGACATAAAAACTTCAGCCACTCCATGCAAAAAATACTGAGGAACCAACCAAAACACGCTTATAGGGATAATCGCTTTCGGATTATCCAATAAGTTGTATTGAGCTGCAACTTTCTTTCTTTTAATTTCAACTAATGCTGAAACTATAATAGCTATAATGTTCATCACAAAGCCTACTCCCATTCTTTGCAAACATGTGATTCCAGAAGGATTCTTTGTGATCCTACGCGCGAATGGGACAAAGATGCGTTCATATAGAATAACACCTACCATCATGGTTAGCACGCTGAAAATCGCCATATTGGCTGGTGAAATTTGAAATGTGTGAGAGAGATGGCGATCCATTGTTCGAGCTTGTATAATCACAAAACTATGTTGAGATGTTGTTGCAGTTATTATTAGAATTCCTGCAGCCCAAATTGGAAGCATTCTAATGAGACATTTTAACTCTTCAACTCTATGGACAGTGGCTAATTTCCATAAGTTTGGTTTTTGATTGAGATTTTTGGTTTCTTCTTCTGTTACAATTGCAGCTTTGTCTAACCATCTGCAAATATAAACTTGAGAATAATCAATTTACAGTATTAAGTTTGCAAGATTAACGATATTCAATAAAAATGCGTAAATCGTTAATTTTGATTGGTCTCAATAATATATCAAAAGTTTTAAAATTTTTGTAAAATTTAACATAAATGATCTATATGGTATAAACTTTCAGTCCAACAGTAGATTTTGTAAAATTTATATTCGTTAAAAGTGTTATTAAGCGGTGTAACATTACTCAAATATTTCACAGTGACGTAATTGTGGCATAGACTTACTTGAATTGATCCGAGTGTGAAAGTCTTCCTTCCAAAGATATAGAAGAATCAAGCTCCATATTTTGGTATAAAAGCTTATGATTTTGTGGCAAAGTCTCATTTCTCTTTTTCACAGCTGCCACAATCACTTGTGCTAATCTCACAAACGGGCTTCCATTTGGTTTAAAAGTCTTATAGAGTCTTGAGCCCAAAACAAAAGCAATTAGTGATATAAACATTGCAATGGTTGGAATACCAAGACCCCATCCCCAACCCATATGATCTTGAATGTAAACCACAATGGTCAAAGCACTTAATGAAGCCAATCCAGTGCAAAAAAAGTACCAATTGAAGAGATTCCATTTTCTAGATTCAACACCTTTTTTAGTCATGTCAAATTGATCTCCTGAAAATGGTACAACACATGATCTAATGCCACCTGATCCTAAAGATGTGAGAAAGAGTGCAAGATAGAGTATCCATAGATGTGTGGATTTGGGTTCTTGACAATGCATTTGTGTTGGACATGGTGGAGGATGAAAATGGGGTACTATGGCCGATGTTGTTATAGTAATTAGTCCCTGTATCAATCAATCAGAAAAATATTTTAATTAGTGCATGTTTGATATCTCGGTGAATATGTCAGAATCACGACAATCTACCATGATTTTCCAAGAGCTACAAGTTATAGCTTCCGCAAAATCACGATGAATCGTCATGATTCTATCATATCCACCGTGATACTAAACATAGATTTAGTAGAATTTGGTGTAGAACTAGAATGAAAAAAAGTTCACCTTTAAAGTTTGTTTAATTACTAGAAAAATGATAAATATTAGAGATAAAAAATATCAAGGACTAAATTTGTGATTTGCTTAAATAAAGTGTCTCAAATGTCATATCGTCATATCGTCATGTCAAATAAAATGCCTAAGTGTTAATGTCGGTTATGATTTTCGTAAGACTGATCAACAAAAATTTAATGTCAAAGATGAATTATGTGAATGATGAAAATTTTGTGGATTGAACTAAATATTTTTGTTTAATTAATAGAGACTAAACTAATATAAATATAATGTAGTATTTTTGAAATGAAAAATAAGAAGAAAAAAATATCTAAAAAGTCAAATGTTTTTGTCTAAAATTTGACTCAAATACATTAGTCATTTTGAATTATTTTTACTTATATTTCATTCTAAAATGAGTAACTCATATCTTTTACTAAAAAAATGTATATTTCGTAACACATTTATCGTGATACCAAATATACGGTTAGAGTTTGAGAAGATCGAGGAGAGTGTAAGTATGTAAGAACTAAGAAATTACCAGTTCATAGATGAGAGTGGCAACAACAATGGTCCAAAATCTACCAGCAAAAGAATCAGCAACGAAAGCACCTAGAAGAGGAGTTAAGCTAGATAATCCACCAAAGTTGCTTAGAGTGATGGTAGCTTTAACCAATGGCATGTTCAATTGTTGTGTAAGATAGCTTATCATGTTTGCGTGAAAACCAGCACTTGCAAATCTATCACACACTTCATTTGCTGCATATAATAATATATAATAGTAATCCAAATTATCTTCATTAGCAAGCAATTAATTAAGTTTATAACTTAAGTATAAGATTTAGTCAAAAAAAAATTAAGTATAAGTATAACCAGAATTACCAAGGATGAAAGGTAATGTTCGGATGCCTCCTTTGTGCTGCTGCTTCATCTTTTCCTTTTCCATTTCTACATTCTCTCTAATGCCCTTCTCTTCCTCCATATCTAACTAACACTAACACCTCTTAAATCTAATCTAATGCTACACACCGATATTGTCTATGTGTGTGTTGTGTATATATATTCATTTTTTATGGATGTGTGTATATATATACACATCTTGCACTATGCTAACACCATATAATATTTGCATATAAATCAAATTACATTTCTGTATATGTGACTTTTATTTTAATTTTTTTTACGTTTTCTATGACTCATTTTTGTTTTTATTCTTAAATTTCACTAGAGTTTGATTTTTCTAATTAGTTACTCCTTCAGTTTCTTTTTATTGCAATATTAGTAAGAAAGTTTTTTCTTTTTTGTATAACAACTAGTAAGAAATTTTTGTTCTTATTTATTTGTCATTTTCAAAGACTCTTAATTATATTAATTATTATAGAGACATAAATAAAGTTGTTTTTTCTTTTCCTTTCTCTCATTGTACCAAAAAAAAAAGATAAATAAATGAACTGAGATAATAAATTATTAAGAATATTTCAATGTTCTAATCACATTTTCTTTTATGTTTATGCTCTTAATTTCTTTCTTAATTTCTTAATGTGATTATGCTCCAACTTTATGTCCAACTTTAATAGTGAAAAAACTACAAATAAGTGGAAAATATGGTGTTTTTTTTTATTGTGATTAGACATAAATTGATTGAAATTAAATATTTTAGATTATGTGACAACAATACATACATGATTGACAAATTTCAAATATAAGCATGTTTTACAAACCAAATAACTTTGTGTTTGGTCAGGGTTGGTTTAGGTTTCATCTAACATAAAAAAAAACTCAAACCAATTAAATTCTGAATTTGTTAAATAATTAGTAGGTTGATTGGCTCAATCCATACGATGAACATCTATAAATCATTTGATGATTCTCAACTCACATACACATTTCAAAATAGTATAACTTTTTTCCTAAGACGCCACTCAGTTGGTTAAAATTATTTACAGAAAATAATAATGCCAATTATGATGACGTCCTCCCTTACGCCATGGGAGAAATTATTATTGGAATGAATACTAAGTTGTTTTGCCATGGTTTTCTCGTAGGGACGAATCCCAATCAAATCTTCACATAAGAAGACATGAATTTCCATTATATAAAGTATAAACTATACACAAGATCCCAATCTCGTAAGTCCTTAGGCATAGTGATGTCCGTGACACTTTGCTTGCTCATTAATCTATATATATGTATTATGTTCATGTAATATTTTATATGATAGATTTCAAGAATAGATAAGGATTCCAGTTAATAATTGGACGATAGGTTTATTTATTAATGCTAAATTCAGGAACGAAAATATCATATTTTTCCAAAATTCTAATTCATTGTGTCAGTTCATACAAATGAAAGAATGTGAATTCTAACAGCTACCATCATAGTTGTTTTTTTTTATATATATATAATTAAAATAATGAATTATAAAGAGTACAAGGAGTATTTATAGTTGGTTTAATTAAATCAATTTTATTGCAAAAAATACCATAAAGCAATTGGCCGAAATTAAGTTACAAAATTATGATCATCACACTTAGAAATTAAGATAATGAGAGTGTGATTCATCTATTTGATAGTATTGTACAAATAGATGAATACTTGGTCCAATCATCTACTGTTGAGACTTAAAGAATAAATGGTAAAAATGTGAAATCATGTAGAAGGCTTTAAGATTTCTCATACTAAATAAAAATTTATATGTTTCGAGCAAAACTCATTTACTTCTAAATTGATGCGACCAATATATCTCTTCTTTTGTTAATGTATCCGTACTAAAATAAAATTCGTTTTGACCATATTACATGAATTAAGAAATATAATCATTGTTGTAAGGAAAAGAGAAAGTATAAGTTAATTTATATAATTATCCTTCATTAATGGTATGGAAAAGATAAATTGAAGAAATAAAATAAGAGATAAAATATGATTTTTACTAAAATACCCCCTCTTTATATTCTAATGTTAACTACCAATAAAAAGAGGGGGTATTTTAGTGAAAATCATATTGTCTCTCTTTCATTTACACATTTTTCTTAAAGTGTGTGATCTAGTCAACTCTGACACTTAAAATGGGACGGGAGGAGTATATTTTAATAATAATTGTCTTAAAATAATTGTCTCTTTAGCATTTTTTCTATCTCAAAATAATTATCACTTTATAATATAAAATTTATTTATTTATTTCATTATTATAGTCTTATTTATTAAATCTATTTTAATTTATTAAATTAGAGCCCCAAACTATTTGATTGACATCTTAACATTCTATTGCCAAGCAATATCATTTGTACCACATCATTGAAAAAAAATTGTGTCACTTTTTATCTTGCATCACAATTTCTATTTTCCACTCTTTTTCCATCCCTTGACAGCTTATGCCGTTATTTGTTTATTTTCTAGCTCATTCAAAATTGTTTATTGTACAATTAATGTACTTGATAATTTTCACTTGTTGCATAATTGATGTTCTAATACGTTGTAATTTCTGTTCACATACTCTCACTTATTTTTTTATTGATGGTTGTCAACTCCCATCTTTTCATTTTCTAACTCTCATATACAAATACAACCAATTAAGATCTAAAATTTTCTAAATCAAAAATTCCAAATCAGAATTAGTTAAAGCTTTCACTTACAATTCAAATATTTAATTTTGTCGTTTATTATTTTAGCTCCTCCAATTCCAATCCTTTGACGGCACACCAGCATGATTCTTTTTGCACTCCATTGGCTCCCATTTCTTAATATGTTTTTCATTGAATTGTAAGTATTTTCCTCACTTCACATTCACTTTCTTTTTTTCGTTTTATCTCAAATATAGAAAATGTAAATTGTTTAGAAACATTGTAAAAAGACGACAAATTTAACTAAATAAAATGACGCTATCACATAATTCTCTTTGAAGGAGTTGAGCGGAATTTCCACTGATATATATTGTTCACTCCAATGTTTAAAGACTCTTGTCATTCTCAATAGGTAATGTGTCATGACATTACAACGTATTAAACAAACTTAAAATCGTACAACACACGGGACTTATTCTAATTTCTTCTAATTTAACTACTCAATTAACTATAATTAATAAAAATATTTTAATAAATAATATTAATTTCACCATTAAAAATAACGCAACTAATTATTTTCTTATAAATTGTGTACAAACTTGATACGAATATTATAAAGGGATATTAAATTGAAAATGATGAGTCTAGACTCTAGAGTAAGTAAGAAAGTGTGATCCACATAAGTATATCACAATAATCACATCATATTTTGAGAAATGGATAAGGTGCATATTGAACCTTTGTCTTGTCCCTTCCTTCCTTCACACAATATTCCACTGATCAGAAATGGCAACATCTCAATTCACCTCCCTTCTCCCATTCACAACATCATCAACTACATATTCAAACCTCTCATCTTTTCGTACACTCAGAGCTTCATCTTCTGTCTCAGTTCCTGAAACTCACTTTCAACACACACCCAGAAGAGAATTCTTAAAGGGTATTGCTCTTTCACTTCCACTTCTTGCTCTCACTGAGCCACCACTGTCTCAAGCTAGAGAAGTTTCAGTTGGCTCTTTCCTCCCTCCTTCATCTTCTGACCCTTCTTTTGTTCTCTTCAAAGCTTCTTCTAAGGATACTCCTGCACTTCGAGCAGGTACATTCTTCATTCAATTCAAGACTTCTGTTATTTTGAAAATTAAATATATACTATGTGCGAAAGAGAAGAGACTAGTATATTTGCATAGTTGTATTATCTATGTTGGCATTTGTATGTTGATTAAGATGTTCTCAAGAATCTTAATAGTTTGATGGGCTATCTACGATTTGGCTCATTAATTAATTGATGATGGTTGTAGAAAGTGATGATTTTGTAGCACTGGCTATATCTAGTATTCTTTTTGTGCTGCACTGCATATGAATTGTGTTGAATAGTAATTAAGTGAATAAACCGATTCAAAAGAGTAAAGATATGAAAAATGCAAACAATGAGCATACGATATTTGGTAGATATTTGACAAAATTGCTAACACACATATATCATCAATCATTCCGTCAAAAAAAAAAATATCATCATCATCATGTTTAAATCAGCCGAATCGGATCCAGCTTGAATCGCTTTTCTTCTTTGAATTGGTTTTCCTTTTTTCTTCATTCAGCTTGAATCAGATCCAGTACAACCGGTTGCGTATATTCTGCAAAACACATGTTTGGTGGTGTTGTGGAACGGTACCTACTACCTAGTACTGCAAAAAATGGCTTGTAATAGAGCTAGAGCTGGAGCAGAGCAAGAGCAGCAGCAGCAGACATTTTTTGTTTCTTTCCTCCCACTCCCACCATTATAATACAATTGCATTTTACAATGCAATATTTGTCCGATGATCTTCTCTTGTATATTTTCTTTCATCATTATTTCTCTAATCTCTCTTCTCTTCTATATTTTATTGGAAATGTTTCGATTGGCTGCTGCATCTTTCCTTAAAGGAAATAGTTCTATCATGTTTTTGTCCGTACAAAGTTGTAGGAGAATGAGAACAAACCCTTACTCCAAACAAGATTATGATGATCGGATGCGTTTCGTGCATAATGTTGAAATCGACAAACCCGTCGAATAAGTCTATGCAATGACGACGGCCTTTGGGGAAACGGTAAAAAACCACAGAATGTATATGCTGGCGGCGAAGGTGTCAAGAGAGCAAAACTTGTCATATGAGTACCTCTACGTCCAGTTATGGAAGCATGTGAATCAACAAAATTCCACATCCAAGTAGACAACATCTTTAAGTACATTCACCAATATGGAATCCCCACTAGAGAAGAGTACCAATCGTATAGAGGTCTTACACCGACACTAAAAAAACCTTCCGTTACCAAATCCTGTTGAGGCTCATTGACTTAACACTATGCAAACTTGTTGATGCAACTGCTATGAGTATAGGTGATTCTTCCAAAGGTAAGACCATGCACGCTAAAATTGAAGAGAACATGCAACAAGAATTAAGCCCAATGCTCGTAGTTTTTAATGGCAACCGGCTGAATCACAAGCGTGCATGGTCTTACCTTTGGAAGAATCCCCTATACTCATAGCAGTTGCATCAACAAGTTTGCACAGTGTTAAGTCAGGGAGCCTCACCAGGGTTTGGTAACGGAAGGTTTTTTTAGTGTCGGTGTAGAGACCTCTATACGATTGGTACTCTTCTTTGGTGGGAATTCCATATTGGCGAATGTACTTCGAGATGCTGTCTACTTGGCTAAGGAATTTTGTTGATTCACATGTTTACATAATTGGACGTAGAGCTACTCCTATGACAAGTTTTGCTCTCTTGCCACCTTCATCGTCGGCATATCCATTCTGTGGTTTTTTACCGTTTCTGCAAAGGTCGTCGTCATTGCATAGACTTCTTCGACGGGTTTGTCGATTTCAACATTATGCACGAAACGCATCCGATCATCGTAATCTTGTTTGGAGTAAGGGTTTGTTCTCATTCTCCTACAACTTTGTAGGGACAAAGACATAATAGAATTATTTCCTTTAAGGAATAATGTAGTAATCAATCGAAACATCTCCAATAAAATATATAAGAGATGAGAAAAATAGTGAAAAGAGAAAATATACAAGAGAAAATTATTGGACCGACATTGCATTGCAAAATGCAATTGTATTATAGTGGTGGGAGTGGGAGGAGAGAAACAAAAAGTGTCTGCTGCTGCTCTGCACCAACTCTGTTACCAGCCGTTTTTTGCAGTACTAGGTAGTAGGTACCGTTCCACAACACCACCAAACATGTTTTGCAGAACGTACGTAACCGGTTGTACTGAATCCGATTCAAGCTGAATGAAGAAAACCGATTCAAAGAAGAAAAAAAACAGATCCGGCTGATTTAAACATGATATATGTGTGTTGACAAAATCTATTACACACATATATCATGCACACGCCCTAGCACAGGCTTCCCCGCGGGAACTTCCATAATAGATCTATTACATTTGACAAAATCTTCTTTGATAGCGGTATCACTACCAAATACAACAATTCCGACATTCTCAAGATTCAATGCTATTTCTTTCCACCAGCAAATTCTACCTTTTCCCCATATTTACAACATTGAACTCTGAAGGGTTTTTTGGACTAATTAGCATTTAGGTAGATATTAACTGTGTAAACTTCAAATTTATTTTTCTCCCTTATTCATATATGTTGCACCACTTCTGCAGATGTACAGTAACTTATATCGTTTCTGAATTCTGATCAATTATCCATTTCCATCACTCTGATGTTTTATCTGATATTTAGATTTTTTAGAAATTGTCTACTTCAGTTTCTTTGCAGTTGATACTCTAGATTTAGTTCTTTGCAGGAAATGTCCAGCCATACCAGTTTATCATCCCGCCAACATGGAAACAACTTCGTATAGCGAACATACTATCAGGAAATTACTGTCAACCAAAATGTGCAGAGCCATGGGTGGAAGTTAAATTTGAAGATGAAAAACAAGGAAAAATTCAGGTAGTTGCTTCACCTTTGATACGCCTAACCAACAAACCAAATGCAACAATTGAGGATATCGGTAGCCCAGAAAAGGTTATTGCTTCTCTTGGCCCATTTGTCACTGGAAACACTTTAGATCCTGATGAACTCCTCGAGACTTCAGTTGAAAAGATTGATGGTCTGACGGTATGTTTGCTTTCTATAGCCTATGTTGTCTTAAACATTTATGATTTTCATTTGTTTTTTTTTTTGACAAGATGATTTTCATTTGTTTTAACTAGTTAGAAATTGAAGAAAACTATGGTTGTCTATTAACTTTTTGCAACTTAGTATGATAGGAATGAAACGATATTATTATAGAAAATGGGAAAAAATATATGAGAATGCAAACAAAGAACACACAATACTTGATCACTAGATTGGCCATTTGTTCCTACGTCTCTGATTGTGGAGTGTCTGTAGTGATTTTCTATTATTCCAGCTTAGCGTTGCAGAATGCAGATTCCAGTTTGTATTTAAATACTACAGTCTAGTTTACAAGATTATGTGCTTATGTTTAAATAAATATTTGAACGGCCTTTCCACTTATCAGTAAACTATGAGGCATAGCCGCCAACAATATACGTATTAGTTACTAACATTATCGAAAATGGTGCTTGCAGTACTACAAATATGTGCTTGATACTCCGTATGCTCTTACTGGTTCACACAATCTTGCAAAAGCAACAGCAAAGGGAAACACTGTTGTTTTGTTTGTGGCTAGTGCCAATGACAAGCAATGGCAAACTTCTGAGAAGGTTCTAAAGACCATGCTTGATTCCTTTAAAGTGTAGTTTTATGTTAAAGGTAAATAAGATAACTTTACCTCCAGTTTATTTCCTTGTAGTTTTTGTTTATACAGGATTATTGAGCAAGAGCTGTATTGATCCCCATTTGAAACATTTTTTGATCTGAAGTTCAAATCATATATTTTCATGTTTTAAGAGAACAACTTGTCTTTGTAAATATCTAATTATGTCAATGTCTTGTGTTTTCACTGTCTTGATTTAAATTTTTCTATGTAACCAAATACTTAAAAAATAATGTAAAAAAAAGAACTAGAAGAAGATGATTATTTCTCAAGGCCATTGTGTATTGACACAGAAGACACTCTAGTGTTGTTACAAAACAACATAGTCAGACAAGTTTTGCTGTTTCTAATTCTTTAGAAAACTAAAAATTGTTCTTGAAAAGAGAGTTCAAAATAATTTTGAAAACTCTTTCAGTTATAAAAAATAGTTTGTTTCGATTTTTTCCTTCTTCCAAAAACAAAGAAGGTAAATTTTTACTGGTGATGAGAATACTTGTAAACACAAAATTTAAGGACAACAAAATAATGCTCAGAAGCTCTTCGACTGTAAAATACGAGCTCGTTCTCCTCCCAATGATCTCCCTGCAGACTTTAGAAGACCGAGTTCAAAGTTCAAACACCATGAATTCAATAACACGTTAAACGGAACAACTTTTAAATTATAAGTAAACGAGCATATATTATTATTAATATTAAGTTTATAAGAAATGTCTCAACTCAGTACATAGACAGTTGATCATCGCCAGCTTCTAAAGTACAAACACCCTGCTATTGTATGTTTGTTATGTACAAAACAGGAGCCTCATTTCTTTCCCTCCCAACAACCCACATTCCTTGTAAAGAAACTATAACTCTAGGGTTAGATAGGCTTGTATCAAAATGGGGAGGGTTGTCAAACAAAAGCCGTCACCAGAGGAGAAACACGGGGAAGACCGCATGAGTATGTCACATACTTGACACTATCGATTAGCACAACCACGAAAATCCGAGAGAGTGACTTTGGAGCCATCATGCCATCAACATCATTGTCTCCGACCTCTTTGGGATCAACAAGCACGGAAACCACCATAGACGATTTATTACCTGGTAGGTGGTCTTTTGGCAGATTTCTTGCATGTTCTTCAGTTATGTTCAAACGGGTTCCAGGAAGTGGGTCTGGGAGGGTGTGGAGGATTCTTCTGTTCCTGCTCTTGTTGATTGTGGTATCATTACGACGATTTTCAGAAGAAATATTGGCCACTGCTGTTGCTGGAACTATAGCTCCAGGAGCTGGAGAAACGTCAAACTGAAAAACTTCAGTGCACATGCCAGAACTTAGCATTGGACCTGCATCACAGAACCAGAAAATTCAGCATAATTTCAATGTTTTATGAACTTCAAAATAGGCAAGCAGGTACTTATTTGGGCATGTAAAGCTTGTACAACCAGCAAATGATATTGCTTAAGCATGATTGAGAGAGGTAGACAACATGAAGGCATTGTTTTCAATTCTTGTATTCAGAAGAGACACCTTAGATGATGACAGTAATTATGGCATGAGAAAAGCTATATAAAAAATACAACAATGAACCAAAAATGCAACAATTAGGGGATGTATACTTAA
The DNA here is from genome assembly GCA_951804385.1 of Trifolium dubium. Taxonomy (NCBI): domain Eukaryota; kingdom Viridiplantae; phylum Streptophyta; class Magnoliopsida; order Fabales; family Fabaceae; genus Trifolium; species Trifolium dubium. The sequence goes on from OX638065.1 coordinate 42,879,008, forward strand.
ATAAGCACTAGTGAAACAAGTTAGTGAGTTTGAGACTCCCAAGGAGTTCAGGAAGTCAGTCTAACTAAGTTTGGAAGACATCTGAAACCACCAGGGAACAACCAAACACAACACATTTGAACTTAAACTTAAAAGCATCCAACTCATATACTCGAACACCACCACCAATTGAAAATGCTAAACCTATAATATGTGCTGCCCAATGGCCAAATGTGATTAGTGATTTTATACAGCATCTGAGAAGACACAAGTCAGCAGAAGACACACTCTTCTCAGAAGAGTGTTCATCATTTCTACCTAAAAATCTATAAAGTGAAGTTAGACAGAACGACATAATAAACCTGAAATATGTGCTACAGATTGGCAAATTTGGATTAAGACACCAACAAATAAAACATGATACACATCAGGCAATGGATAAATCCTACCAAGCCATCTATAGAGTAAAATTAGAGGACATGCACAATTAAAAGGATATTCACCTGCAATTCCTTCACGGAACCACTGCTGCATTTTACCATCAGTTGCCGAAGACTTCATATGGTCCTTCAAGGTTTTAGCTGAACCAGAGCCAATAGCCCTCCTCTGTTCATCAGAAACCCTGTACACATTTGGATGCTGACCTCTATTTCTTCCAACTTCAGGAATAGCCAATGCAGAATCCCAATCTTTAGGTATGGCCAAACCAGTTCCACTCTTCTCCTTCTTTACCTTAGCATCTTGAGATGCCATGGTTTTCTCACTGGCCATAATAGAATGGATTATCAAGTTTCCATCAATCTTAACCAGCTTATCATTCCTAGGAACGTACAAAGAAGCAAGAAGTGGCTCGCTGGCATTGTCTCGGTGACCATAACAAGTCGAGTCTTTCCGTTCATTCATTTCTTCTAGTTTCCGACCTCTTTCATAATTATTCCTATCGGAAATACCAAACCTTCCCTTGGGAAACCCAACTTCCCCATCCCTTCCAGATTCATTCATATGACCATTTACAGGCCAAATCTTCCCTCCACCATGACCATAAAACCATCTATCACTAACATAACTAGACCTACCAGAAATATTATCAACTAAACCTCCAAACTTAAAATCTACCAACGGAACAAGTCCACCAAAAAGCAAGATACAGAAAAACAAACCCAACAAACTAATACTAGCAACCTTCTTAGTTTTCACCTCAGTTTTCTTACTCTCACTCTTTTTACTCTTGGAAGACGCAGCCGGTTGCTGAGGCTTCAACCTTGGAATCGGAACCAAAGGAACCTGAGAACCTTGAGGTTTAACAACATAAGGAGCACAAGGCATCCACGGATAAGGCATCGGTCCCATCGGAGGATGAGGATACATCCCAGCACCCGGTGGAGGAGGTGGAGGATACATCCCACCACTCAATTGTTGTCTAAGTGTAGCATTCTCAGCCATAACATATGTAATCTTACTGCTCAAATCAGCAATTGTTGAATTCATTGATCTCACCTTCTCCTCAAGCTCCTCGACATAATGCTTCTTCCTCTGCCTAGAAAGCTGTGCACTTTCTCTATTCCTCATCAACCTCGCCTTCCTCTTCTCATCTTCATCTTCAATACCATCAAAACCAAATTGAGATTGAGCCTGTTGCTGCTGCTGCTGCTGCTGTTGTTGGTTCTTAATTTCCATCGAAGACGATCTCCTACTGCATTTCGGAGTTCTAATCTCAGCACTTTCATGACTGCTTTCTTTCTTCCTCTTCAGATCAATTCCTTTAACAACTCCCTCCAATTTCACACCCTCTTCCACAATTGCATGTTCATGCGAAGACGAAATATCCCTCGAATCATGCGAGGGCGAGTTCATCGCTTCATATACACCTGATCCGCCATTCCCCGATCCCTGAGACGAAACCGGTCCATTATTCGAAGACTCTTCCCTATCAGAATTCTCAGTCTCAGGAATGCTCGAAACCTTAACATCACCATCAACATCAACCGAGTTAGAGTTATTATTATTATCATCAGCAGAAGCAGAAACCGAATCCGAATTAAGAAACCTAGAAACACCGGAAACAGCAGAAGCACCAGATTCCGGCGAATCAGAATGAACAACAGGGGAAACTGGAACACCAACATCGTTAGCGTTAGCGTTAGCGTTAGGGTTCCATGCATCAGGAAGAAGAAAATCTTCAGTATCAGAAGGAATACAAAGATTATCGAGATCTTCGAACGTGATCTCGTAAGGGAAATCTAGATCGGAAGGGAAAGGCTCTTCGTCGTTGAAGAAAGAGTCTAATGAAGGGATAGGAATGTTGTTGAATTGACCGGCGAAGTCATCAAAATCGAGATCGGAGGAAGGTTGTTGTTGTTGTTGTTGTTCCGGTGGTTGATCGGAGAGAATTGGATCCGCCATGGATGAATGAATGAAGGGGTTTTGCGAGAGCATGAATGAAGAAAGTTAGAGGGTTTGGGTAGTTATTTGAAGTCGTGCGCGTGAGAACACGCGTCACGGAAATGGTAGTTTATTACTTACGCTTGGTGGTTTCAGAGATCACACTATTCACACAAAGACAAAGATGGATAAGATTCGCATCATAACTTTTTATATGCAATTACTGGGTATTACTATATTTTATTATTGCATTAATTAAAATAAATATATATTTTTTTTTAATTTACTTTACCTTTTATAGAAAAATAAAAATAATCTTTTTTGACTGATTATTAAAAATTAAATATTATTTTAATTTACTTTGTTTTATTAATTTAATGTTTTTTGTATCTTTTGTGAAGAAGATATTTAAAATAATAGGAAAAAATATAAAGAAAGAGTCAAGCAAGCAAAGATGATATGGTAGGAGTATTTCTGTGATCAAAATTTAGAAAAGAACCGGTCAACGAAAACAAAATAAGAAAAAGTATATGCTTAATTTATTTTTCCTTCTTTTTCTTTTTTGGTTATTTTAATTTTGAATGTAAAAATATTACTATTTGATTTCTTTGACAGTATTTTAATTAATTTTATTGTCTTAAGAATAGTGTATAACATTTAATGATAAATAATTTTAATGATCTAATAATTATGATTAAATTCTTTTTGATAAAATAATTAAGATTAAATAGTTTTTTGACCCAATTATGCTTTAACAATAAATATTTTTTTGGTACATTAAATGATAAAGATTTATTGGAGAAAAAATATAATCTAATTTAATTTACAAAAATTTCAGAACTAACTTTTATATCAGATTAAATTAGTGGTGAAAATCTAAGAAAAAAATCATAAATTCATAAATAAAATATGAATTAAATTGAATTTATTTATAAAATTAAGTTATAGTTGTTGTTAGTAAAAAAAAAAAGTTATAGTTTTTGTTTGGGAGTTTGGATGAGAGAAGATGGAAAGACTTTAAGAGAAATGAGAAAGACAAAAAAATAGAGAAGACTCTTAAATTAATTGAGAGTGTTTTTATAAAAAATGATAAATATATTTTTTATATAAATTGAGTTGTCGAACTTGTGATTAAACGATTAAAGAATTTAAATATCTATAATATCATTTAAATCATACTCATGCAGTGTTAACAAGATTCGTAAATAATTTAATTTTAATTTTTAAATATCAAGTTAATTAGTACTAATATTCATGGAACACTTGTTAAAAAAAACAAAATTAAAAATTTATAATAAAAGTAGCATGCTTTATATTTTAAGAGGTTGATTATATAAATCTTAAAATAATTTTAATAAGTGTACCACAAATAAGCATTTATTAACTTTTTTCTATTTTTAGATTGGAGAATATTTTGAGAGAGTGGATTTTGTCTAAGGGGGTGTTTGTTTCACGGATTGTAAATTTATTCCCAGGAATGTGACTTTGGAAATCTTTCATTCCCATGTTTGTTTCAAGTTTTCATAAATTATGACTAGGAATTATTTATTCCTGGGAATACAATTTACACATAACTCTTCCACTTTCTATTCCCATGTTAAAGGGTGGGAATCTTGTATTCCCATGGGAATAAGTGGTAACCGTCCATAACTTCCCACTCCCACATTATTTCTATCCCTTTTATTTTTAATTTTGTTTTTCTTAAAATCTTAATTGAGTTTATTTTAAAAATGTTCCTAGACAATTTATTTATTTACCAAACACATTGATAGGAATAACATTCCCAGTAATAATATTCCCAGGAACAATATTCCCAGAATTATAATTTTAATCTCCGAAACAAACACACCCTAAGGAAATCTTACTTATGAAAGAATGACACGTTCTCCGCATGTCACGTGGATTTGTGATGAAAAAAGTGTGTCTGGAAACTTCGCTGTAACTGTAACTGCGTGTGGTACAGTGCTAATGCGTACCAAATCATTATTTAAAGGTCAAAGTGCAATCCAAGACTTTGAGTTACGTTTCCGTTACGTTCTGCTTTTTAAGTTGCCTTTTGAGGTTGTACGGCTCATGTCATGTTGGGTTTTTTCTGATCAGTTGGAGGCCCAGCAAGCCCATTAAATATCTCAATAGGTAAGTGCTCACTAAACAATCTTTTTTTATACTATCAAACAATCTTAAATAATAAAATTTATTTAGACAAATTGAGTTTTAAATTATGTAGTAATATTAGTGTTAAGAGGAATATTTGTAGACTCCAAAAGTAATTCTGAGATGAGTGAAACCGATATTTTATGTGGTTGTAGTTAAACCGACATTTTTTGTGGTTGTAATGAAACCGACACTTTTTGTGGTTGCAATGAATATGGTTAATGATCCAAAATGTTTATTGAAATATAGGATCCGAAACTACTCCCTCTGTACCATTATATAAGCACCCTTGACTAAAATCACGCTTATTAAGAAATGTTGGTAGTGTAATTATTGTGTTTAGTTTGTGTGTAAAATTTACCAAATTATCCTTTGTTTGTATGTGTAGAAATTTGACTTTTTGCATTCCAATGCAACTTAGTAGTAATAATTAGGGATATGTGTAAGGAAAAAAGTAATAAATGCACTTAGTAATTTGTAAAAGGACTTATATTTTGGGACTAAACTTGTTTTGAAAGAGTGCTTATATAATGGAACGGAGGGAGTATATTTTTTGTCCAATTTAAAACTTACAGTCCGAAATTACAGTTGATTTAGAAGTTAACTTTCGAAACCTTGAAAAACAAACACAAAACAAAGGTTTTTCCACTACTTCTATGCAAATATTATTGTTTTTCTACAACTTTCAAAGATATTAGACAACTTCGGATCATAAGTTCAAAAAACCCATCCGTGTTTGGATCATAACTTCCCGAAATAATACAAACTTCTTCGTATTCTAACTTTCAAAACTATTAGTATTTGACTAAATTGAAGATATTTTCGAATTTTTAGAGCGTCTGAGAGCATATAAAGCCTAAAAAGCAAATTTCTTAAGTATTTGGGCTGGGTTTTAATTTACGGCCCATATACAGTAGAATCTCTTTAAATTAATACTCGGTAAATTAATAAGCTCTCTAAAATAAAAAAATTGTCCGGCCCGACTTGGGTCAGTGTAAAAAATTGAAAATTTCGATAAAATAATAAGATAATAATTTTTCGAAAGATCCTTTTGTAATTTTCGGTCCCAAGAAAATCATAAATTAATAATTCATAGAACTCCTTACGTATTTGATATGACATAGTTGATTTTGCAACACCTTTTAGATGAGAAACCATCTTGTGAGATATGGTGTTAACATTCTATCACATTCATGTAATTTATATATGGCAAACTTGCTTAAGAATACATTGAACTCATTTGTTGCTCTTGTTTACATCAAAAGTCATTATTGATTTCCAATGCATATTACTAAAGTTATTATTGATTTACAAGTTATTAAAAACTCTTTAAATTAATAATTATTAATTTATCGATAAATTAATAACTCTCTAAATTAATAAATTTCGCTGGTCCCGACTCTATTAATTTATAGAGTTTTTACGGTATACAAAAGAATTTTTCTTCCCACACCTCAATAATTTTTAGTTACACCCGAAAATGACAAAACAACCCTTAAAATAAAAAATTCAAAATAAAATCAAAACCCTATTCCCTGATCAAATCTTTCTCCATCATCGTTGAGTTAACCATTCACCATCGCCACCACCATCACCGTTCTTGTCCATCGTTCACCATTACCATCGTTCAAGTTTGTTTATCTCCATCTATTTCTCTGAGAATTTTCCTAAGATTTCGTTCTCGATCTCCATCGACCATGTGTGACTTAATTTGTGTTTCCTTTGTAAAAAAGAGTTTGCTGTAATTGCCGCAAACTGATATTGCATAGCCCAGCGCAAATTGAGTTTGCGTTTTTTTGTAAACATTATTTGTTGGATATCTTGATTGAAAGTATCAAGATTAAGAGACTTGCCCACTTCGGTGAAATTTGGCCATGAAACAAAAGGGTTTATGAAGTTTGGTACTAGCTACTTCATAAACCGTTCAATTGGAGTTCTACCATGAAGTTTATTAGTACTAGTTACTTCTAAGACATAAAGCCAATTCAAATCTCCGATTGAAGTCGTTGTAGATTTAGTGATATAATGATATTGTTTTCTTGGATACTAAAATCTTAATTGAAGTTCTCAAATTCAATTGGGATTATATGGTTTGAAAGAAGAAGAAAAAACCATGGAAGAAGAGGTGTAGAAATAGAATAAAGAAGTTTTTAAAAGAAGGGCAATTATGGTATTATGATAAAATTTGGGTGTAACTAGGTATTTTAGGGGTGTGGGAAGAAATTTTCTATACAAAATCCCACGATTTGCAAACACACAATCTCCTCCTGTTCACTCCAGACGCCACCACCGCGCCAATCACCAACCGCCGCCGTTCACATTCTTCTCTTCCATTACTTCTCCCCTCCACCTAGGTTTCGAGGTTTAGTATTCAAAATAAAACCAATTTTGCTAACAATTAGCACTATCTGTGCTATACCATGTGCGGAGAGATTGAAAGCTGCACAAGCAGCAGCAACAACAATCAACGAAAAGCAGAGGAAGTGATTATTGGCAACGCCGAAGCTATTCAAATCCTCAGAGATCTCATCAAATTACCTTTTCACTTCCCTCGTGAAGCAAATAAGGTTCCATTAAACTCCCTTTTTACTTCATTTTATTACTTGCGCCTCATTCCTTCTTAGTACTTATTATTTTCGGTTTTTGCTTACAGTTTCCAAGAGGGTTGTTGCTTTGTGGTCCACCTGGCACTGGAAAGGTAATCCGTTAGTTTGTTGAAACTTAAAACCATCTAATGCGGCATTGACACCGACACTGACACATGCGAGCGATTACATTCAATTATGTCATTTTCTCAAATAATTACCGGTGTTGACTGTGCCCGTGTCAGTGCTTTATAGGCTGAATATATCTTTCAATAACAAGACACTTAACATAGATAAGATAATTATGTGATTTGCTTATTACTTAGAAGTAGGTTTGATTATGCCATGAACAAAACTAACATTTTGCTTACTAAATGTTAGTTGGTCCAGTTGTAATTGGTACTAGACTTAGCAGGAAGAATCACGGTTTGATCCCCCAAAACTGTGTTTGGGAGGGAAATGAAACCACTTGCCCCATACTCTGGAATACTAGGGCCCCCTTCCCCTAGGAACTAGTGAAGAAAAAAAAACTATATTTTGATTTGTTTATTAATTTAGAATTAGTTATTTCAATCTATCTTGTATGTGAATGTGATTGCAGACTAGTTTGGTACGGGCAATTGTTGAGGAATGTGAAGCAAATTTGACAATTATTAGGTACTTGTTGTATTTTGGGTATCTAGATTTGTGAATCTTGTGTTCCCAAGTTCTATGACCTGAACCAGTTACTTGTTGGTTTGTTTTGCAGTCCAAACACTATTCGTAGTGAACATGCTGGTGAAAGTGAGAGAATTCTCCGTGAGGCTTTTTCTGAGGCATCGTCTCATGTAGCCTTGGGCAAGTTGTCGGTTCTCTTTATAAATGAAATAGACGCGTTTTGTCCTCCCCGAAATTCCAAGTATGGGACATTTGGCGACGTTTGTGCTGAATAATATTTTTTTTGTTTTTTGTTGTTAGGATAAAAAGTCTCCTTTAAGAAAAACTCCCCAGTCTATGCACGATATATCGCCACTGAATTTGTTATAATCTTTTTCACACTCCTAAACTTGTTTTAAGTCAATTATGTATTGCCTTAAAAAATAATTGGGCATATATTTGAGAGAACATGTTGTAGCTTGTGCATTTGTAGTTTGTTATAAAATGTTCATGGGTTTCATTGTGATTCCAATTCATTGATAAATTGTTAGTAGCAATCACAGTATATTTTATCTTGGAGTTACGAATATTTGTTTTAGTTAGTCCTTAGCTAGGCCCACAACTATTAAGGTGCATTAATGGAGCAATGTAAGAAATTAGACTCATAGGAGTTACGAATCCCGATAATGCAGTGGAGGGAAATAAACTCCTATTCATGTAGCAGAGAGTGTAGTAGGCAGGAAAAGCTCAAGTTAGTTTGTATCAGGATAAAAAAGGAAATATGAGAGAGAAAGGGAAGGATTTGATTGGTACAAGGTAGAAGAGAACATGATTCTTGAATTGCTTTGGAAGGTCAATGTATTTTGTTCGTATTTTTGCTATCTATCGCTGTTATTGATATCGTTTTGATATCAATGACAGATTTTCAGCAACAATATAGTATTATTCGGCTATTTTTGGCCTAGTTCTTTCGAAATATTAGCCTTGATTTTATGTTTTATTATGCTTTTGTATGATATTTTTGTTATGCCTTCATAATGTAAAGTGAAAATGTGGATCTGTGGATTGCAAGTTATTTAAATTTAGAAAGAATTTATATATGCGTGTTGTAGGCTTATTGATCCCATTATTTTATTCTATCTACATGTAGACGGCAGCAAGATGTCCGAATTGCTTCACAACTTTGTACATTGATGGACTCAAACAAAGCAACCTCTTCTACGCCGGCGGTAGTTGTGGTTGCTTCAACTAACAGGTTGACTATTATATTACTTGTGTGATTTTAGATAAAAGAAGGAGAGAAAACATAAATGACTTTAAATACCATATTTGATTTCTTCATGCACAGGGCGGATGCAATCGACCCTGCACTAAGAAGGCCTGGACGTTTTGATGTTGAAATTGAAGTTACAGTCCCAAATGAAAAGGAGCGCCTTCAAATTCTAGAGGTAGCTGTGAGAGATACTATTTTTAGGCCTTCACCTTATGTCTTAATTTTTTAGAATGATTTTGTTCTTGAAATGATATCAAAGCCTCTGCAAAGCAAGAAGCTAGGAGCTCAAATCTTGAGATTTGAATGGTGTGTTTTGTATGTGTGTGTGTGTATATATAAACATTCATTTCATGGGACTAACACATTGAGTATTCATTTCATAGGAGCTCAAATCTTGAGATTTGAATGGTGTGTTTTGTATGTGTGTGTGTATATATATAACCATTCATTTCATGGGACTAACACATTGAGTATTTAGGATGATTTAATTAGTTCTTAGTAGTAATATAACATTTCTAAATTCGTGCATGCAATTTATAAGACCAATTGTTTATTGAGGAAAGTCATTTTGTCAGTTTACAACAGTGAATTTATTTTGTTTTATGTTAAACTTATTTTAGCTGTATACAAGGAAGATCCCTCAGGAGTCATGTGACTTAGAATCCATCGCTGCATCATGCAATGGATATGTTGGAGCTGATTTGTGGGCTTTGTGTCTTCAAGCTGTCAAATCTGCCATTAAAAGGTCCGAAAATGCAAGTTTAACGATGGAAGATTGGAAGAATGCAATGTCCATTGTTAAACCAAGTATAACAAAAGGCATTACTGAGGAAATTCCCAAAGTGACTTGGAAAGATATTGGGGGATTGAAAGATGTGAAGGTTGTACTTTGTAAATTTTGCATTTGATTTTTACTCTGAAAATATCATATTTCAGCAATGTCTGAGTGTATCCTTCCTTGGACAGAAAAAGCTTGAGCAAGCTATTGAGTGGCCAATGAAGCATTCTGATACATTTTCAAGATTGGGAATAACCCCTGTTCGTGGAATTCTTCTTCACGGGCCTCCGGGATGTTCCAAAACTACTCTTGCTAAAGCTGCTGCAAATGCTGCTAATGTTCCTTTCTTTTCCTTGAGGTTTGTATAGTTTTATTTTATTTAAGTAGAGTTTATCATTGCATTGTAGAGATTCTAGAAATGTTGAGGACAAGTTTCTGATGAAGATATAATAGATTCTTTTATTTTCCTTAAGTGACAACCATGTTATAAAGATGCAAATACCCTATACCAGGACTATTTTTTCTCCCAATGTTCCACAAACCCTCCTCACAGTTGTTTGTATCTATTGTGAATGTGATGTCCTTTTCAAGTAGTGTTCTGAGATGCGTGGCTCTTTAGGGAGGGGTGAAAAACAAAAAGCACTTGTAGGGTCATGTATGCCAACTAATGAAGTTTGTTTGAGAAATTGAGATTCATTGTAATATTACATCTTTCATAAATGGGTAAATAATATGACTAAAATACTTATCTATTACTATTTTGAAATCCACTAGTTCAATTGTTTCTCCAGTATTATCACCCTCCTATTTAAATTACAATTACAATTCTATAACATTCAGATCTTTTTTTTTTCTTTTTCTTTTCCTCACTGTATTTTTCGTTCTTTTTTCTTTTTCTTTTCCACATGAAGGAAATATTTTGAAGTAATAAATGATGAATTAGTTGTGCAGACTTATTTTCTATGTATGTCGGAGATTCAGAAGCTATGCTTCGTGAAGTATTTCGCAAAGCACGACTTGCTGGGAAAAGTATAATATTTTTTGATGAAGTTGACGCAGCAGGTCGCAAACGGTCAGTAAGCTTTCTTTGTATTGTTATAGAAAAATTCCTAAGAATTATTGTATTGTTCTGAGACTCTTACACATTGTGAATCTGTGATAACATTTCATGACCAGTTTTCAATCGTTTTTTTTTTTACATTAGGAAAATATTATTCTATTCGATGTTTTATGTTGACGGACAAACTCAATAGGATCTTGCTTAATTTTGAAATTTTGAAGTGTGTTTTTAGCAAAGAGAAGTTGGAGCAACACATTTCAATTTTTTCCAACACTGCTTTTATTGAGTATAATTCATGGGAGTTCCACTATCTTGGAATTCAGACCGACATGATTTTGTAGACCCGCACATATTTTACTGAATAATACCAGTGTATTGGAAAGTGCATAAATAATAGCACGTTGGAAAGTGTGTTAGAGAGTGCATTTGATGACACTTATCTTTGGTTAGTTATTGGTTTCTATTGCTACGAATTACGATATAGCAACATGAGAACTTATTGAAAGTAATGTTTCTGCAGGGGTAATAGTTCGAGCCGTAGTGCCGCGGTTGAAGAGAGGATTTTATCCACTCTGCTTACTGAGATGGATGGCTTAGAAGAAGCTAAAGTAAGTTTACCTTTTACTCCCACTCTTGTGTCCTCTTTTATCCTCTCTTGAATTCTTTTATTCGAGACATTGGTGGACAACGTCTAGTTTCTCTGTCCTTTAACTAGATTCCCATATTTTTTTAGGGAGTCCTTGTTTTGGCAGCTACAAATCTCCCTTATGCAATTGATGCTGCGCTTATGCGTCCTGGACGATTTGATCTGGTATGAATATTTGTCTTGAATCACTTAAAAAATATTTTAATCACTTGTCTCACTCTATTCTATTTTTATGGAATTATAGATTTTGTATGTGCCACCACCTGATTTGGAGGGTCGATTGGAGATACTTAATGTACACACACGTAGGATGAAATTAGGGAGTGACGTTGATCTCAGAAAACTAGCAGAAGATACCGAGCTTTTCACAGGTGCTGAACTACAGGGATTATGTAATGAAGTGGGAGTAGTAGCTCTAAGGGAAGACATGGACGCTACTGTTGTTTATGACCGTCATTTCCAGATTGTTAAGAATTCTTTAAAACCAGCATTAACAACAGAAGCAATTGATGCATATTCATCTTTTAAGAGAACCTCATCTCGAGCTTTGCCGAGAAGAAAAGATTGAATAAGAACAAATAGACGGTTGACTGAAGTTGTTGCTGCAGTCATTTGTATATTACTTGCTACTGTAACACTTTTTTTATCATATTGAAACTAGTGCCCTGTTAACTACTCATTGATGATATTGAATTTTCTTCTTTAACATGAGATAATATCAGTAGATTTTTTCAAAAAAAGATAACATTAGATGACAACTAGCTTCTTTCTGTCTATGGTGTTGTTTCAGTTATTATTCTTGAAAGTTTTAACAATACCTATCCTTATCCCGTTTTCATTTCATCAGTTATGATTCATTAGTTTCACACAACTGTTTCACTCGATTAAAAATTGTGTTAGAGATAATATTTAAAAGAAAGTGTTGCTACCACTCATCTATATTGAATTTTATTTTTATTGATAGTTTATTGTAGCATTCCAATAATATTTTTTGAAAACAAGATAAAAAGAAACCAATATTTGATGAAATATTTGTCAAACTAAATCGTAATTTTTTTTTTTGAAAAATTGAAATAAAATTATTGAAATATTTATGCAAAATTAAATCAAAACAATTTAAAAAATAGAGAAAAATAAAGAAAAATAAAAATGTCACATCACTTCATCTCACATTATTTTGGGGGTCTGAAAAGTCTAGAATTTGCTCGAATTCTGGTATTAAATGGTTCAAGTCAACTCATAAATATAGTAAGGAAAATGATAAACATTGCCCTTAGGGCAATGGTTAAGAAAATTAAAATAGTAAAGATTCTCTCGAAATCTGTGTTTTTTACTTTTCTAAAACAATAAGTACAATTTTCAATGTAACTACTACTATTTTTAGTAACCTTAACCATTGCCCTTAGGGCACTAGTTAACAAGACCCATATAGTAAATACAGTTGTATGATACTACGTCAAGCGTCAGTTGTATCGAACCCTCGACTTTTGGTTAAGGGAGGATGAACCCCAACCGCTCAACCACACCCCTTGAGTTTCCACTAAATCAGTTAATATTTGATACTACGTCTCAAATTCTTTGATGTAAAATTTTAAATCACTTTCATTCAATATTTATGTAAAATATATTAATACCATGTAACCAAAAAAATAAAATAAATTATGCGATATTTTTCAAGGAATGAATGGAAAAAGAGTAGACGTGTGGAAATAAATCGATAATATCATGTGATTCTAAATTGTTTGAGAGAAAAAAAACGTAGAAAACCGAACCGTACAAACAAGATAATGCGGTGACCCTTTTGTTTTTGTTTTTGTCACTTTACAAACATAATTCAACAAATTAATTAATTAATTTCTCACTTCTCTCCCAATAACAAACAAAAAAAAAACCTCTTTTTTTTTTGTTATTGTTGTTGGGTTTTCTTTTCTAATCTAACCCATTTTATTTCTTCATTCATTCTTCTTATAAAACTCAAAAATCATTCTCTCATCTTTCTTCTTCTTGACCCTTCTTATTATTCCTTTCCCTCATTCTTAGAGGGAAGGAAAAGAAGAACAACATAATAATAATATTTATAATATTATTATTATTATTTATTTTTATTATTGTTAATATTTTCTCCCTTTTTGGGTGAAACCAAAAAAAAAAAAAAACCATGGATTCATCGTTTGTCTCCAACGATGCAGCTTCTGGGTTCAAAGATAAGGAGTCAATGGTTGACCCTTTTCTTGTTGAGGCTCTTCAGAACCCTCGTCATCGTCTTACAAGTTAGTGTTTGTTTAAAAATCTTATCTTTGAGTTTTTGTTTTTGATTTTTATTTATGGGTTTTGTGTGGTTTTTTTGGTTAGTTATGTGCTGAATTTTAATGGGTTTGCTTCAAAATTGTTCCTTTAGCTTGATTTTAGGTTTGACCCTTTTTGGGTTTTTTTAGTGATTTTGTTTTTTGGTTGTGTAGATTTTGTATCAAGGTTTTGATTTGGATTGGAATCTGTGTTTTTTGGTCATGTCAGATCTGGAATGTTATTGTTTTGTTTATGTTTTGACTCTTGATTTTGATGTGTAATGTTGGGGTTTTTTTGTTTCTGTGGAAATTAAATCATTGGAATTAGATTTTGATTGGGGGTGATGTGTTCTAATTTATGCAAATTTTATGTTGGTTGATTTATTTGAATCCTAGCTCTAGGTTTGTTGAAGATAATATCATCCTTCTAAGGATAAACTGTAAGCCATAAAGTTTTGAAGGATTAGCTAGGAATGATGACGGGAAGTGCCTTGATTTCCAAAGTTCGCTAAGTGCATGTTTGGTATCACGGTGAATATGTCAGAATCATGGTGACTGGCCATGATTTTGCAGAAGCTACAGAGTAGCTTTTGGAAAATCACGGTGAATTGCCACGATTCTAGCATTCCCACCGTGATACCAAACATACACTTGTTTTCGTATATAGTTTTTATGATTAAATGTTCAATGTTCAAAAACATGTCGTTCACTGTGGTCTATTGATGCACTCTTCCCCACCGTCCCTCCTTTTTCATGGCTTGTGAAATTAGGCTTGCTGGTCTCTTTCTTAAGATTCTTGTGAACTAGTCTGGTGTCTAGACATAAGACTTAAGCTACACTATACTGGAGAAGGTCATAAGTTTCATAATCTACGTCGCACCAATATTTGAGATTAAAGGCTTGTCCGGTGTCTAACATGTGTCGGCATCAATACATGTGATTATATTGAATGACTTCTATTGTTTTAAATTAGTATCAGTATCTACGAGTCAATGTCTTGTCTGTGTTTGTGCTTAATAGCTCATAAGGGCAGTGGTGATATTTTTAAACTGCCAAGTATCCATTTTAATCAAAGAACTAGATTTAGGCATGAACTAGATTTATACAACAATATTAATGCATCTTGAGATTGTGATTGAGTTGCTTTCATGATTTGGGTATTAACCTATTTTTAACCCTTGGAGTATTTGATGTATACTGCAATGTTTATTTGTGCCACAAATTTGTGTTGTTTGTCATCATAACTCATAAGCTTGGACTAGTAGTAGTCCTTAGGTGGTAGGTGGCAGGTTGATTGGGAGTTTTATAAGAAACTAAATGAGCTTTTCTTTGATGATTATACTTCATTTTCAATTTCCCCATTCTGTTTGCATTTTGGTTAATATCTTTCATTTTTCCCTAGTATGTTAGCAAAGTATAAATCATGACATTTTTTAATTGTTTTCTTTTACTTTGTTTGCATAATTAGTTCTGCGGATGGAGCTGGATATTCAGAAATTTATGAATAATGCTGATCAACATCATTTTGAGTTTCAACATTTCCCTTCCTCTTATCTCCGACTGGCTGCGCATCGAGTTGCTCAACACTATGGTATGCAAACAATGGTTCAAGATAATGGCTTAGATGGGCAGAGTAAAATTCTGGTCAGAAAGTTGCCCGAAAGCAAGTATCCTGTAGTTCGCTTATCTGAAATACCTGCAAAACAGTTGGACAATGAGAAATCTGAGCTGAAAAAGATTGTCATTCGACCTAGGCCTCATAATACTGGTTTGAATGGAGCCAATGATTTCTCAAAAAGAGGTAACCCTCTGAGAAGTGTGGAAGAGAGGAAGGAGGAGTATGATCGGGCACGAGCACGTATCTTTAATGGCTCTACAAGCTTTGATGCAGTTGATACCCCATCCATGGTCCCAATAGATGGGAAAAGTTCTTTAATGGGTAAGGATGAGAATGAAACTAGCAAAATCCCCATGGTTGATTCAGAAAGAAGCATCAGTTTCAGGGATAATAGTTATCCTCGAGTTGCCATTATCAGAGATAGGGAAAAGGATCGAAGTGATCCAGATTATGATCGTAGCTATGGAAGGTAAGTTCTATCACAGTACCTTGAGAGCTTTCAGAATATGAATGCCATAATTGCAAACACATAATTATTTAGCCATTTTATTGTGCTACATTTTTTCTTATATTTGTATGCTATATTTGTTCATGAATCATGAGAGATACGGAGAAGATGGGGAGCTAACCTCTCTATTATTTCTATGTCATGTTATGGAACTCTGAATTCTGTAACTTATAAAACCTGCTATGTAATGTTTAGAGATGTCTTTGTTTCATCTTTTTTATGCTATCTTGTTGATGCGTTTGAATTAGTTCAAACTTCAAGGGACTATTTGTGTTGACTTATTTGAGCTTATGTATCATTCTATTGACACACTTGTGAGACTGTTTGAGAAAGCTTATGGAAACATCTTTTGACATGCATATAAGCTGTTTTCAGCTTATTTCAATAAGCTCTCATGATAGTTTATGAAACAGCTTATAGCTTATATGCAAATATTTTGACTTTATATTATCTTTTGTTATAGAAATAACTTATATGATAAGTGTTTATGGTATAAACGCTTAATTGATCTATTTATTCAAACAGATTTATCAGATTGAATTTCATTGTTGGTTCAGGTATGCTAGGAGTTTATCAGCATCTGCAGTTAACTTGGTGCCTTTTAATTTGCCAAACATTCAACCTTCATTTGCTCAGTATGACGCTACTTTTAATCAGTTGGGTCAGATGTCACAAACTCAGGCTTCACTTGGATATGGACCTCCTTCAACCCCGATAATGAGTCCTTTTGTTACCCCAGGTTTGAATCCGGCATCCGGGGATGGTGCTTACCTACAGTGGCCAAGTCCTACAATGATGTATGCTCATTCATATGACCAATTTAGACATGCTGTTTACCAGGTAAACTACATTCACTTACTTCATTTTTTTACCCTGTTAAATTTAATGAGTCATTTCTCTACTAGGAAGTTCAAATACCATGAATTGTTTAAAATAAATCTAGTTACTCTTAAATAATGTAGGTGCCATGGGTTTACCGTTTTGACTGTTTAAAATGACATTTGGGAATGACTTAACAGAATGATTATAGATTTGGATTGTTGGGCTAACTTTTATTCTCCATCCTGCACTGTTCAAATTTTGTGGGGTTGTGTGTTGAAGTTATATTTTTCAAGATTCATATGAATTTTCCTGATGTGATATCACGACGACTCATGAGTATCACTATAACTTTACCTACTTCACCGACTACCTGCACTAAATTTGTGCATCTAGCATATATTGTTAGGCTGTTATTAATTTTGGATAGTGGTGCAGAGTGTTCAACCTCAAAACCACCGAAGACTGTTATTGCAAAGACTATAAAACAGTATACTAACTTAACAAGTCCCAACAGTATTGATAAATACTCAAATATCGGAGATACACGAAATTAACCCTTAACATTTGCAACTTGTCAGTAACACTCAAAATAAAAAATAAAAACATTTAAGCCTAATTGCACTTTTGCCCCCTCAAATATTGTGGTTGTGCGATTTTGGACCCCATAGTTGCCATAAAAAATGCCCTTTGATTTTAGTAAAGGTAAGGACCATGAGTGGTCAAGAATTGCTGCCAGATCTTTAGCTAAGAGTGAGGTTTTAAGTTTAGTAAAGAAAACCACAAAGAATCGATCACGAACATGCAAAATTAGGAGGAAGGACCACTTCACCCCTACACCAAACCTATCCAACAATCACCTACCACAAGAAATGAAAGAAAAATATCTTCCAGTCATTCTCATTCCTCTTCCACCAAAGTAGCTTCATTTTTTTTATAAAGGAAATTAGAAATAGCTTCATGAAATGAAAGAAAAATGAAACTAAGCGGGTATTGTCATAAGCTTGATAAAGATTCATCTAACTAAGTTTGAATCACATCCATCCGTGATTTTATTTATTTATTATGATCTGATGGAGCACCAAAATTTTCTTGTCATATAGGTTGATGAATTTGCCTCCTTGACAGTTTTATTTTTGTCCCTTATTAAATTGTTCTATAATCATTATGTATTAGTTCAACTATAATCATCATATATCTGATATACTTTCTGCTATTTTGCAGGCTCCATTTGGTCAACCGTTGAGCTTTGACTATTCACAGAACTATTAGATGATATTTAGAGAGGAAGGTTTGGATTTGGATGCAGAAGTTATGTTGTTAGCCTTTTAGGAGATCTCATATTAGGTTCATTTTTCAGTGCTCCTTCATTATAGACCTTTGTTTGATTCTCTGTTATTGTAGTATGTCTTTGGTTTTCAGTTTTGATGGTTACAATATATGTTTCAGTACTTCTTATGTGACAGTTTATAAAATAGTGAACTCTAATGGATTTATGCATTTATTATAATATATATGATAATGTTTCTGTGGTTGATTTAAAATATATACATATTTGTTTAATGTTGGGGAGGCACATATTAGTTTACTAAATCCATGCAAGATAATGCTGCAATTGCATTTATATTATTTATTGGTTGATCTGCATCCTACTCTGGAAGGATAAGAACACTGGTTGGTGGCTATTAAATAATTTGCAGATTAGCTTAATTTGATTCGTTTCGATGATTAAAAATTATTGTGAATTCTTGGTCATGGGCAAAGATTTTTATTCAACCCTTTATCTTACTCAGTTACTCAAGCACATGCTGAGTTTTGTGTGAAGAGTTACAACAGGGCCAACTTGGTTCAGTTGGCAAGGACTCATTTTATATGTTTGAAGGACTCATTATTGTTTCTAGCTATCCAAATTTCATAGATTATTTGTGTTACAATACTGTTGTCCTTGCTTGCCAATGCCAGAAAAAAATTTGTGACTTTGATGATCTTGTGTAATTCAACTCACATAAACTTTAGGAGCAAAAAAGTTTTAGTTTTAGATATTTTTATAACATCAATTTTCATGTTTTGGCATTGATTGTATAACGTTGATTCAATTATTTACTTCTATTAAACAACTAGATGTAATATGATATAACCTGGTTGTTTTGTGCAGAAAATTAAGCATCCAAAACTATACTATAGTGGGTCAAGCCCTACATTTTTTTTTTGTTTATCATAATATAAGTGTAAGTACGTAGAAAGTTTCCATGGTCGTTAACAATGATTAATCTCTCTCGAAAAATCTATGCGGCATACAAAGTAAGTTCTAACTTTTTAACCGAAAATTTACAATAAAGATTAAATAAGTTTCGAAAAATAGGAGTGTTAGAGTTTAGTTATATTATCACTAAGAGATGGTTTATCTTTTATTTCCAAATTTGAGTTAAAATTTGTAAGGAGAGACGGATATGATTGCTCACATCTTTGCAAAGATGATCATTTATTAGACTAATCACCGTGTTTTTTGAATATTATTCCTTCTTATATTGAACTATTGTTGATTAATTAAAATAGTTAAGTTTGTTTGCCTAAAATTTTTTTATGGAAACAAAAAGTTTAGGCTACAAATAATATTTTTGTAGTTGATAGTGAATTTCATAAACTAGTTTGGAGTGGACAAACTAATAATTTGAAAAGCTAGATGGTAGTATGTTGAATTTAAAATATTTAATAAATTTATAGTTGAATTAACTGATAAATATCTAAAGATATAAAAGATATTATTATTAATTTTATTCCTTTCAATTAAACAATTAGCCAAATGGGTTCTATGGTGTAGTGGTTAGCACTCTGGACTTTGAATCCAGCGACCTGGGTTCGACTCCCGGTAGGACCTATTTTTTTCTACTTGAAATCCAAATTAGTAGTACGAGAGTGCAGATACATGAAATTTATTAAATTCAAGAAACGAATAGTATAGATATGTTAACCATTTTTTTAAAGTATGACTTCTAAATCCAACTCATCAAAAGGTAAGGTAACTCTATAAATCAAGAAGTCTAACATCGTCATCTTGAAGGAGAGTGTGAGAAAAATAATTGAAAGAGAGAATTCATAAAAAACACACAATGGAGCAGAAAATCAATTGACTATAAAAGTTTGAACATCAGTTTATTAGGACTATTACTATTAAAACTATTTGAATTTGTAAAAGTGAGAGATAATATGAAATATTAAAAACAGTGATATGATATTTGTGAATTAAATAACTCAATATATGCACCACCAAAAAAAGAGTAAGAGACCACCCCAAAAAAAGCTCAATATACCTTCTCATTAGAGGTAAAAATTATTTGACCATCTTAAATTATTTGACCCACTTAAAAACTCAAAAGGAGTTTCCTTAAAAATGTTACATTGGAGATGTTATTAGTGACCCGAGAGGGAGAATGCTGAACAAAGTTTAGATTTTTATTTTCTTTTTCATTTATAGACAGATTGCAAGTATAGTAGTACTATTAATTAAGTTTTTTTTTTTAAAAAAAATAAGTTTAATTATGCATGTTACAGACAAAGTAATAATCATGTTCAACAGTACAAGTATATATGTGAATCATTTTTTTTGTCAAAAGAAGTACATTACACTTGACCAAAAAAAGGAAAAAGAAGTAAGAGATCATATTTTGAAATATTGAATGAACTATTTTAATATGATTTTAATCTTCGTACATGACCATTTTTTGTTTTAATTTAGTCTATGTAAGTGTTTTTGTTTGAGTTCAACCATCTTATCCTTACAAATTCAAGAACAATGTCAAATGCCACCTTTCGAGGCACGAGTGCACGACATAACATAATTATATTAGATTATATATGACGTCAGAGAATAAAAAAAATAATTTTTGAATTTATAATGACCGAATTTGAACAAAAAAGTTAGTGACTAAAATAAAAAGACGTTATATTTGTCGAGATTAAAATTGTATTAAAATTTAAAAGTTATTTTTATCCCTATGCCATCCAGATTTTGGGATACATAGGATGGATGATCTGGATTTTATTCCATCCATCTATTTGACTTAAACACAATCTAAATCATAAATGAGATGCTACCTAGCCAGGGTGTGTGTCTTCCACCTAATTCCCTTCTGTACTGGAATCCAGCACATCATGTTCATTTGTCATCCACCCTAAATCTGAGAATGCAAACCCAAAAAAAATGTTTTCCCATCAGTCATACAAATAAAATATCAAAGGTTATTTGATCAAGACTGAACAATTTAAAATGTACGTATGTCAATTTTTATTAATAATTCATAAATATCGAGCTTAAATATAAATTATTAAATCTTGATCAACCGACTATTAATATTACACGTGACAACGTGAATGCATGGATTTGTTGATTACACCATGTTAGAGAAACTAAACCGGTAATAATTGAATAATTAGATTTATATTGATATTTATTATATTCTGTTTTTTATTTTTCATTTACTAAAATAAATTTCAAAATTTGTTTTGCAAAACAAAAGAGAAAATTATTTGATAGTATTAATTTCAAAATTGCATTAGAGATCAAAAGAAAAAATAACTTGATAAATTATCTTTGAGGAAATGTTTTTGATGTTGGGATGGTGATGGTATCATGTTGCGGTGGCAAGGATGGTAACAATATTAGGACGGAGGAAGTATATGTTTTATTCAAAAATACTTTTAGAATAAATTACACTCACCTCCTTCAAAATCTTCTTAAATAACACTAATCTCCCTTTAGTTTTTAACTAATCATTAATGCTCACCAATCAATAGCTTATGAATGTAAGGAGAGTTAATGTGATGCATTCACTATCTAATGGAAACAGGGATTTCAAACATGCATGTCTCCCAACTTAGCCAAATAAATTTAGTCATGGGAATCTAATTATTTGATGGATCATTGATTGTTGATGACAGTGTTGAGATTAGCTTGAGCATGTATGTGCGGTTTCTAAATGATTGATTAGAACCTAAATTTCTGTTAAAACAAATATTGATTAGAAAGGTATTTTTGCCATAGGACGTACGTACAAAAATGGTAACTATAAAAAATAGTTGAAATCCTTCTGTATTTTATAGATCAGTTAAATTCTTTCATCTCAAATAAATTTTATCCATACACAAAATTAAAAAATAGAACACGGGATAACTTATTTAATTAGTTTATATTATTATCAATTGAATTTGTGTCGGACCGGACAAAAAGTCATAACTCATAAGCATACAATCTATTCAAACTAAGTGTACCGACTTCATGCATCTCAAGTCTTAATAAATGACCCATCATGATGTTCACAGTCTTCCTACGTTGCACTGTACATGTCTAAAGTGGATAAATGACCTCTTTCACTAGATATGCATGACTCATTCCACTCCCAAAGTGAGGTCGATCAAACATTATACACGTTATTCTCTATGTATGTACATGTGTATATATAATCATCACCATCTTCATTAGTTTCATCATATCCTCATCCTACAGTAGAATCATTTTGTTCCGTTCATAGTAGAATTCTTGTAGATCATAAGTACTAAAATGTTTATAAAGAAAAAATGGATCAAAAGTGGATATACAATGATGTTGCTGTAGGTAGAGGGGCCATGTGTCAAATGATAACTAGCCTTGACATACATCTTAAGCAAAAATATCGATTTCGAGAATAATTTATTGGATTTTTTTTCCAATTTCGAAAAAATAGTTATCAGATTTTTTTTTTTCAATTTCGATAAAAAAGTTATGGAATTTTTTCCCATTTTTGAGAAAAAAGTTATCGATTTCGAGAAAAAATTTATCAAATTTTTTTCCGATTTCGAGATAAATTTATCGGATTCTTTTCCGATTTCAGAAAAAATGTTATTAGATTTTTTTCTCGATTTTGAGAAAAAAATTATCGAATTTTTTTTCGATTTCGAGAAAAAGTGTTTTTTGAACACATCAAAATGAAATATATATATATATATATATATATATATACCAAAATATAATCCCCTCAGCACAATGTGTGCTAAAGTAGACTGTGTGAGTTTACATGAAACAAAAATCAAAAAGCGAAAAACAAATACAACCAGATTCACATCAGTCAATACCCAAATAAAGCAAGTTATCGGATTTTTTTTCGATTTAGAAAAAAATTTATCAAATTTTTGTTACGATTTCAAAAAAAATTATCGAAATCTAAATCTTTTCATTCCCATGATTATGTCAACAATTCATATAATGGTTTGTTTATTAAAAAAACAAAATATGTGAAATTAAAGTTGAAAAAGAAAACAAATCTTAAACATCAAAACCTAAATGATAAAATATTAAAACCATATGTCTTGTGATATTCTTTCATGTGATGTTAAGTGATTATCCACACAAGAGTTTGTTTCTTCATTTTTATTTAAAGTTTTTGTCATCTTTTTATTTATGTCTTAAACAATGTAGCATACTATTAATGTTGTTCTTTAAACAATACTAATATGTTGGTGCCTGATCATTGTTTGGATATCACGAAGGAGATAGAGGAGCACAATTGCCAAAAGGTACATATTAAAGAACTATGATTGTGTATCATTTTAAAATGTCACCGCAAGTCTGCAACACTATGTCTAATACTTGAAATGTAAAAACTTGAAATACAAACTTCAGTTGCCGAGAAGGCATTGTAAGCCGGCACGATTATCCTTGAAATTGTAGGTTGCTTCAACCTTGAGAGATAATTTTGAAGTCTTGGTCTTTACCTTTGCGATAAATAATCCATCCCAGTTCTTCACTATGGTCATGCTTCAAGTTACAGAAAAAGTAGGAGCTATGAAACTCCGACATGGCTAAAGTAGGGTGTGTCGCTGTGTACGACATCCGGACGACACGTATCCGACACGTTTTAGATAATTTTCTTAAATTGAAAGTACTCAAATTGTTTTGATGGATTCTTTCTATGGTTGATTGAAAGTACTAAGTTTAAATAAACATAAATTAAATTATGCTTCTCATTAGACTATTTATAAATAATGATCACAAATTGCTTTATTTTATTAATATATAAAGTATAAATAACCTTGTCCATGTCCTAAGTTTTTTATCATTATCCTGTGTCCGATGTCATGTCCCGTATCCGTGTCCGGACTACATAGAGTAGTAGTCATTTTTGATCTTCGACAATGTGTTAAGTTCAATGCATTTTGAATTCCTGTTTGATATAAAATAGAACACAATTATTGTCATAAATCAAAAAATAATATTATTTAAGTGTAAATGTGATTTTTACTTACATATCAATTGATAAATTTACAACTTCTTTATGTATAGAGAGATCCTATGAGTCCTTTGAAAGGACTACTCCGAGCAAAAGAAAGACCCATATTCAACATGTATTCTTCAATAGATACTCCAGTAGGCAATTCAATAGTCCTTTCAGTCTCTTTCTTAAAAATCTCATGGTGGTAGTTACCATTCAAAAACCAGTTAAAAGGGACAGCATCAAACCTAATGTGGTTTAGTCTGCATAACTCTAGTGCAAAGGGGAAGCTAAGTTCTTGATTAACCACTTTATATTGCAAACCAACCCTTAGAAGTGACAATTGAGAAGAGATAGGGTCATAACCCACAACAAATAATTGAGCTCAAAATACTATAGAAGATAAAGAATAACTATTACTTTGCCTGTAATGTGACTCATAAATTATTATTATTATTTCATCTTTTTTGTTTATATTGTCTTAATGATCTATGCAAATTTTTTAAAAAAATTAAAAATCATTTGATATGTTATTGATATCCATCAAGATTATCCATTGGATTAAAAGTTAGGCCGTGTTTTTTATTAGAGTTGATTATCAATCTTGAACAAAATATTGTTGTTGTTGATATCTATATTATTTTTTGTGTTAATTTGTTGTTGTCGTTGTTTAAACATTACTAGTATGTTTACTTTGTAATCACTACTACATATATTACTTTTAGTAACACACACTTGTAACATGGATAAAAAATGTTACTATTGAACTATTTTTTGTGACAGTTTTTAAAAAATGTTACCAGCGTTGTAACACTTTTTTAATCTAAAATAAGAAAATGAGTTGAAATAGAAACAAGTGTTACACGACTTTGTTTTTTACACTTCATTTAGCCCAAATAAAAAAAAGCATTCTATCAAATCCCTAAAAAAAAAAACCTTCAGAGTCTCTTCATTCACTCTTTTCTTCTGCACCGACTCCGGTGACCATCCTTTATGCTCCGGCGAGGTTTGTTCAACCGAAATCACACAATTTGACAAAGCCAAACGCCGTCACTTTAAGCTCACACGCAAAAACTTCAATGGTGGAATTGGAATTCTCGAATCTTCGTTTATGCGTCCGGCGTTGTTTCGCGCCCGCCACCTGTGCCGATATTCGCGCCATCGGTTTGGATCGTTGCAACACCAGTTTGTTCAAATCTAAGCCTAATTCCTATGGTAGTGATGTGTAGAATTGATGGATGTGTTGGCCGCATGAATTGAAATTGATGTGATGTTGGTAGCGTGTTGCTCGACTTGTTGTATCGCGCTTTGTTGTAGAGATTAGAGGATGGTGGCAGAGGAAGTGTACAATGGTGGAGAAGTATTCGGCGATTCATCAAACACGTTTGGTCGTTTTCTCAATCAACAATCACAATCACAATCTCACATCTTCGATTCGGTTTACACATCTCACCTCTCTCTTTCAGTTAATCGGTGAGTTTTATCATCTTCGAATTTTTCTTCGATTGATTTCATTATTTGTTTTCTTTGCTGGAACCTAATCTTGTTACTGAACTCAACTTTTTAGGTTATTTTTATCTAGTTGAATGTGTTCTCTTGCTGAATCCAATTATGTTTATTTGATTTATTAGGTTATTTTCATTATCTTGATGAGTCCAATTGATGATTTGAATTTACTATAAAATGTTTCTTACTCATAGTTGATTTGAATTTACTATTGGTATCAGTTAAGGTTAATGTTGCCAAGGGTCTCATATGAATGGTGTATGGATGCTTATCAATGATTGTGTTTCTAAGTTTAGCTGCAACGGCGATAAGTTTCACTCATCTGAACGACGAACCTATGGAGATATGACTCACAAGATGAAATATATGTGAATGACGAACCTATGGAGATATCGGTAAAGTGATATTCTACCTCCTTATTCATTTCTAATTGATGTTTTATTATCTTAGAATTGAAGCAAATAAGTGAAAGTCCTTTGTTCTTTGGTATTATGTAGAAGAAAATTGATAATAATGTAAGTCAAAGCCTAGAGGTTTCTCTAAGTGCCCAGACTGTGAACACTGCAAGTGAGAAGGATTGGTTCTATTATACTGATTCGCTTTAGCATGGTTTAGGTGATAGTGGACATTATAGAATTGTGAGGTTGTAATTAGTTTATCCTAGAAAATGTTCGGTGTGCTTGTGTGGAAAGTGAGCAATTGATGTTGCAAGTGAACTCATCTTACGTTTTATTGTGTACTATTGTTTGTGTATCTTTCTATGTGTGCTCTCACATCTCGAAGCCTGCATATTGGTGTATTTGGTATAATACTTGATTAACTTACTTTTCTCTCATGTTGCAATGGGTATTAACTATGACAGTTTTATTGGCTTGTATGTGGATAGCTATTTGTGAGCCTTGAGTAAATGATATGTTTCCCATGTGAGTATGTTCTAGATTTGTTTTTTATGCATAGACTTCAAATTAACTATGCATAGTTAGCTCATTCTATGTATTGTGCGATATTTCTGTTCTGAAGAGAAGATCATGGAGTTATATCCACAAAAATGTGAGGGACCAATTTAGATAGAAATTACATCCTTATGGTTTTGGATCAATTCATTAGTGGAATTTCTAATCTTGTAATTAAAAATGATGTAGAAGCCTTGTATAATTTAACTAGCACATTGCAAAACCTCATCAAGAAATAATAGGATGATAATGAAGTATGAAAGTGCGAGTCAATGCAGAATTTGGAAAGACATTAGAGGCAATATAATATGTGATTCACTAATACTATAGTCTATATATGCAACAATCAATTGTGTATGGAACCACATATGAAGATGTTAGCAAGCAAATGTAATTCAAAGGTACCAAATATTTTTTTGTCCACTGCAGGGACTTTATGATTAGTAGCTTAGCTAACATTTAATATCATTAGCCGAAGATGTAACTTCTCGTCTTATTATATTTCAAAACTTGTTAGGTTCTTTATGATTTTTCAACACTTGTTGATTGATTGATTGATCGATGCTACTGCTAATTGATTGAATTTTGTATTGTTGTTATATGTTTATGCTTTTGTTGATATTGGTTTTATGATGCATTTTTTATCGAGTTTCTTCACAAGCTCCGCTCTGATGATGCCGTTAGGTTAGGTCTACATTCTACTGCCTTCTTCGCCATGGCCTCGAATCTTCCGATGATGAAACTTTGCGTCTTCAGTCATGAACTGATTCTCAGATTCATGCGATTTTTTCTTCCTCTTCCTGATCTTTGTCAGGTACTGATTTTCGCTTCTTGATTCCACCATCTCAGAGATTGCTCAATTCACCACGCACTAAATGATATTTTTGGTTTAGTAGTTGAATTGAATGCTTTCTAAGTGTTGAGTTGAAATATTCTGGTTCTTGTCTTTAATAGTTGAACTTTGGTGAAGTAGATAGTTATTATTAGATTTTTATGCAGAGATTCATTTATCTAGTATTGTTCCTGGTTTATTATCTCTTGATAACATTCTAATCCAATGAATTTGTAAATTTGTAAAATTGCAACATCTTCATATAGTGCCCATTTTTGTAGGCAATTTATAAACACACAAATTATCTATCAAGCATCTTAGGGTATAGATTGTGTTTTGGCTTTCTCTTTGGTGTTTCGCTCATGAATCATGATTGCCTTAAAGAATTTGCTATTTTTGAATAGGAGAATTGGTTATAGTTGCTGATGTGTGTTGAGTTCCAATCAATAAAACACTGTCATTGCATGATTCTATTACTTTTTGTTGAGAAGTTTATTTTAACTGACTAATTCTTTTCTTGTGCAGGTTCATCTTTTTCTATTTTAAGTCGTAATTTTATGGAGTTTTGCAATTTAGGAGTAGACAACCTCCCTTGGATTCTACTGATGTATTTCTCAAACACACCGTCATTCCTGTCCAATTATTTCCCTGTCGTGATTTTGTGGTTTTTCTTATTTGTTTATGAGTTTTCTGAATCTTAGTAGTAGAAAATTTGTACAACCACATGTTTTGGGATACATTGGTACCTTTGAGGAATTGTTGTGATTGGATTTATGTGTAACGTTTTAGTAACACTTTTTTGGTGTGTTCAATCTTAGTAACACTTTTTTGTAGCACTTGTTGGGAAGTAACATTTTACCCGGTGATAGTGTAATATAGAGTAAAATGTTTAGAAGTAAAATGTTACTGAATGTGAAAGAATCCCTATAGTAACGCTTTTTGTGTTTTGATATTTAAAGTTAGCTATAAATTAGCTAGGAAATTATTTTCATAGCAAATTTGCCATTTAATTATGCATTAGTCTTAGCTTACCTTTTTTGCTACAGATCGACCAGGAACTAGCTACGAAACAGGTAACATTTTTTAAATGTTACTAATAATACTGTTATGTGTTACTAAAATCTTTTAGTAACATAGGCTTTACGTAACACATGTTGAAATGTTACTAAATGTAATTAGTAACACTTTTTTTGATTTAGTAACATTTTTCAAATGTTACTAAATTCCAAATTTGTTGTAGTGAATTCAATTTTATTTTTCTAAAAATAATCAACATGTATTTATGGGAAAAAGTTATTTAGAAGAGTGTTTATTTTATTAATATTCTATGTGAGGTTTGGATGATTTGAAATTATCTTTGCTCTAGATTTGTGGTTTGGATGCATTTGTGTAAAATTCATTCTAGTGTACATACCACTATAGATGGTGCACAAATGCACAATGTTTAAAACGTGTTTGATCTATTAAAAATAAGAGACGTAATAAATTTAGTTGTTTTGCATTTGATTTTAAAATCTTTTTTATGACAAGACAAATTTGAGGTAAGAAACTGAATAAAAATTAAAACAGTCTATTAACGGACCAGGATACAATTTTTTATTCCTAATACAAATTGTTTTTCTTTTTTAGAGATACTAATATAAATTGTTTAAAATACCAAAATAATATTTTGTCAATCAAACATGTACAAAACAACAAATTATTTAATACATTAAAAGTTTGTTCTGTCTTGTGATATTCTTTTATGTGATGTAAGTGATTATCCACACAAATTTCTTTCTTCTTTTTTTCTTTTTTTTTTTTTAAATTTGTCATCTTTTTCTTAAATGTCTTTAATTTTTACAGAGCTTCTATTATTTTGAGTTTGGCCAAACTTCACCTTAAAATAAGAAAAGTAGTCATAAAAAAAGTTAAGTCAAACGTAACCTATGTACAACTTTCACAACTCCTTCTTTCCCGCTTTAATTCAACTTTGCCACACATTGAGACTTGTAATCAATAGAAATTCGTAGGCACACGAAGATCGGAGATTGTAATGCACCTTGTCCATACCTACACTCGAAGGATGTGGTCTAAAGCGGAGATTTTCATCACAATGCAAATAATGTTTGATCTGGGCATCAAACCTAACTGCAAGTATGCCTATGCAGACCAAAATATTTTTGCTGTTTATGGACGTTTATCCTCCATACAACTCTTCGACAAAAGGACTTTGAGGTGCATATATGAGAAAGTAACAAGGGAAACTCAATGAATATTCGAAAAAGTCGTTTAGTCGTGCTTTGAGAATTCGACTTAGGCAACCAAACGGGACAAATACGGAGCTAATCTTTGGAGCAACTCTTTATGCTTTGTATTGATTTTCTTTTGTCATGCATGGTAAAAAAGTTAGGCCAAACGCAACCTATGTATAAGTCTTAAATTTGAGTTAGGCCAAACGCAACCTATGTATAAGTCTTATGTATGATAAAACTGTTATTGATGCTATTAATGTTGTTGTCTATATTATTTTTTGTATTGGTTATTATGTTGACATCTTTATTGTCAATTATGGTCATTTATTTCCTTTCATTGTCACGATCGGATATTAATTATTTTGGTTTTGGTCTGTTAATAGCTATCTATTTTAATTCTATAACTCATAGATCATATTTTTTGGACAAGTGTATTTTGGTTTGTTAAATTATATATATACACATGCTAAATATATTATGACATACTTTATTCCGCAATAAAGTATATGTCATGTATATATATAATTTATTTCCAACATATATATTTAAGTTCGGGTCATTTAATGAACGAGCTTAATATGTCATAATATGTTTAGCATGTGTATATATAATTTATTTCCAATATATATAGTTCAAGTTCAGCTCATTTAACATAATTAACAAGCTTAATTTTTAGTTTAAGTTCGACTCATTTGGTTTATGAACCAAATTCAATGAATCAATTATCGAATTGAATCTCGAACTTTTATCGAATTGGTTCAGTTTATTACCACCCTAATGAACATCACGGCTCACGAGGGGTAATTTATTAGGATGTGAGATGCATGAAGTTGATACGTTTTGTTTGAATAAATTGTATGCTTATGAGTTTTTGTCCAATCTAACACAAATTCAATTGACAATAATTTAAACTAATTAATTAATAAGTTATCCCGTGTTCTATTTTTTAATTTTGTGTATGGATAAATTTTACTTGAGATGAAATAATTTAACTGATCTATAAAATACAGAAAGATTTCAACTATTTTTTATAGTACCATTTTTGTACGTACGTCCTATGGCAAAAATACCTTTCTAAGCAATATTTTTTTCACAAAAATTTAGATTCTAATCAATCATTTAGAAGCTGCACATGCTTAAGCTAATCTCATTAGCAATCAACGATCCATCAAATAATTAGATGCCCACGACTAAATTTATTTGGCTAAGTTGGGAGACATGCATGTTTGAAATCCCTGTTTCCATTAGATAGTGAGTGCATCACATTAACTCTCCTTACATTCACAAGCTATTGATTCGTTTGAAAGCTATTTAAAAGTTTAAATAATACACCGGGTATATTTTTTAACATTTTAATTTTTTTAATACATGTAGTTCAAATTAGTAGTACGAGAGTGCAGATACATGAAATTTATTAAATTTAAAAAATGAATTCATCAAAAGACAACTAACTCTATATATCAAGAAGTCTAACACGTCTTCTTGAAGGAGAGTGTTAAAAAATAATTGAAAGAGAGAATTCAAGCACACAAAAATACACAATGGATCTAAAATTAGTTGACAATAAAAGTTAAAGCCCCAAACACCTCTCCTTCTTTAGTTTTTAGTTTATGTGAACACAGTCTATTATGATTATTTAAATTTGTAAAAGTGAGAGACGATATCAAATATTAAAAACAGTGAAATGATATTTTGTGAATTAAATAACTCAATATATGCACCACAAAAAAAAACGAGTAAGAGACCACCCCAAAAAAAAAACTCAATATACCACATTGAAGTAAAAGTTATTTGATCTTCATAAAATTTAAGTTGACACACTTTAAACCCACTTAAAAACACAAAAAGAGTTTCCTTAAAATGTTACTCCTACATTGGAGATGCCATTAGTGACCCGAGAGACATAATCCTTGAAGAAAGTATAGATTTCTTTTTCTTTTATAGACAGTTTGCAAGTGTAGTTGTATTAATAAAGTTTTTTGTATATATAAGAAAAATTAATTAATATTTTAATTATGCATATTACAGACAAGACAATGTAATAATCATGCACAAGTATCTGTATCATCAGGATTTTTGTCAATAGAAAATATACTTCAAAAAATATGTGTGATTTTAAAAAATGGGAGGTGAACAAATTTATTCCACAAGTAAAGGTTGCAAGATTTGTTTGCCCCACACACATGTGAATTGTACTTTGGATGAATGTGAAATTTATTGAATATGTACCAATCATCCATCCTGTAGAGGAACCAAGATGCAGAACTAGATTTTTATTTCTGGTCCACACATAAAGATTCCTCTAATCCATTTCTATTATAATACAGACCATATGTTTTATTACAATTTATATAGTACTATAAAGTAAAGTCAGAAGTGACGTTTACCTAAACTTTTCTCATTTATATGGCATAATAATAGGATATGTCTTCTTTTCTTTTTATCCCTATGATGAGGTCAGAATTTTATGATTTACTTAAAGAAAGGAAATTATCATTGATTAATTATATGTACATTTTTTGTATTAAAAATAAAAGATGTACATTATCGAGTTTTGTCATATAGCATTAGATATTTGATTGGAAGCTAGTGCACAATGAGGTAGTAATTGATTTGTTGTAAGTGGACAAAATATCAATCTTAGTTTTGACAAAATGCTTAGAGCATAAAGTTAGTGACTAACTAAGATCAAGATAGTTGGTGGTTCAAGTTTCTTATAGAAAATGACTTTTGACATTGAATCAAGGATAAAACTTTACTCTTTTCAGAATAAAACAATTGATTCTAATAATTGTATTAAGCAATCTAAAAAAGATGAAAATATTTTTCATAAAGTTACTTTCACATACCATGAAATGAATGAGACCTAGTATTTCATGTTGTAGCTGCTAAGAGAAAAAAGACAACTCTGATAATGTAGCCGCTATAAGATAAAGATAATGGTTACAGTAAAAAGTAAAAACAGATTTTTACTTGTGAAGTGCACCATGCCAAAAAAATTATTAGTAAGCTAGTGTCTTCATTTTCTTAGAGAAATAAAAACACAAAATGTATAGCTACAAAGGAATATGTATAGCTACAAAGGAATATAATACTTTGATATAAAAGATAATTTAAATATATTTTTAGTCTCTACGAATATATCATTTTTTATTTTAATTTATGAAAGACAATTTATTTGTTTTCGGTCAGGTTGAATTGCACCAATAACCTTTCTTTTAAAGATGCGTACTTATGTAGAGCTAATCATGACCCCTACCTACAAGGAAAGTAATACGTATGTGCAGATAAATTAGCTAATTATGACTTTTAAATTATCAATTGCATTTGGTGAGATTCGTTATCTAAATGCTTTAAAATAGATTCTCTAAAGATTGATTAGGTCTTCCTAATTATAGATTTAGATCAAAACAATTTGCATTTATTTTGAGGTTGGTGTTGTGTTATAGTAAAACACTTGTCCAAAGTATGTTGTCTTCTTGAATTTTGATCTAGTCACTGCAAAATATCTTTTGTATTTTGTTATTTTATTAACCAATAAATTTATTAGGATGTTTTGCACAAAAATAAATAAATTATTAGGGTGCTGCAAATATATAAGGTAAATTTGAGGTGCCAATTTCATCGGAATGTCAAGTTTACTTTGTGATGTCTCTGCACTCTAATTTTTGCTTAAAAAAACATGCAATTTTTATTCTTAAGGACTAATTGATTTTCTTTATTAATTTCTTAGGAACCAACTTCATCACTATTTTCTCAACTGGGACCAATTTGAATATCTATTCTTTCCAATATCAAAAACATGTTTTTCTTTAGACAGGTATACAGAACATGTGTGGTTCAAGAAGAGCAAATGACACAGGAAAGATCCTTAGTAGGGTAAAAATGGTTGCTGTTGTTAGGTAATTGTCCATCAAAACTGATATATCAACTATCAAAAACAGATAAATTGATCTAATTGTTAGTTTGATTCAATTGTTTATAAACTTTAGTGAAAATGATCTAATTGTGCTGAAGCCAAAAGCCATGTTTCATCATACATTCAAGAAGGAGAAAAACACACACCAAACTTTCGGAATTTAGAGACAACTGGAAAAGCAAAATTAATAAGATTGAGCTCAAGAAGCCTCACAAAAACACATGATTAGAGCAAATTATATTATAAGCGATGCTTATCCTAGATGATTACGGAGTTACTTTACCATTTTAATTTGAAAATTGAACAACTGTAAGTAAGAATTATTAGTTCAAACATCCAAGCACGTAAGCAAAAAACATAGCGACGGAACAAATTTACATAATGAGGACCACTACATTAGGCGAATGACATGAGTCAATTTTCAAACTCGTATGGTAATAACCAAAATTCTATGACGTAAACATTCTGAGGTGCAATAACACGATGCTGATACGGATAACAGAATGTCGCATTGCGTCATGCATTTCAATAGATTCACAATTTAAGAACATAGATTGATCATCCAAAACTAGAAAAAGAAAGTTAATGTGAACAGTTGGAACTTGAAACATTATTATGCCTCAAAAACATGAGGGAATCCGGAATTCTAGTCGAATAAGAAGAAATACACAGCTAAGTAAACATGAGCTTATTGTGTTCTTTTAAGCAGGGTTTACCCACAAACTATGGAAACTAATTTACTTAAGTTCATCTAGCATAGAAAAATTAACCCCACAATGGAGAAATATTAGAATTCTAAACAGGTGCCTTACATCAGACACTCAAGTCTTCTATAGAATGAAACAATGTACAGCTCACCTCTATAGGACACGACACGACACAGATGAGACAAGTCTTTCGCAATAGAGGATCCCGAATTTAGTCAAAGAATTCACAACCATATGTGCCAATCAATCAGATCTGCTTCCATCATTTTCTACCGAGAGTAATGCGTATTTATTGCCATCTGCGGAGAGAAATACACTAAACATGCCGATTTTACCACTCTGCCATGAATGCCGATTCAAAACTTCTCAAACCGTAACACTCTGAATTACATTAATCTGCAGCCGAATCCCGTACATCCATGGGATAAATCAACATAGATGAAGCCTTACACAAAACTACCGATTAAAGCACTGGCAAAATCCCTCCCAAAAGTGAGACATGAAGATGAATATCGATCACCAGAAGCCGACAAGAATACATAGACCGCCATGAACAAGGTAATTACAAAAGTAATTTTCTTTTCTACAAGAAGGACACCATAAAAGACTGCTGGAGCTTTTGGATCTGAATACTTTAACGACTCCAATACCAATTAGTAACATTAACACCAACACCGTGAAATTACCATCAAACGACTCTAACACAAATTAACAACTAAGAACCTGACCAAACATCAAATACACCACCAATGATGACCCAACATTAATGAACTCAATAGTACAAATTGAAGGTGTAATATGCAACTAATGAGACAAGATCAGAATTTAGATCACTATATTTGTATACATAAGTATAAATAAATTATAACCCAAATTCAATCATCTCCAGTTGGAAACAAAGTAAGAACCTTTCTACCACCAGATGCATTCGCTGATTCCATATCCTCCACATAACCACCACCAACAGAATTATGATGCATTTGTGCCCCAATCCTATGAAGCTGCTGCTGATGTTGATGTTGCTGCTGTCTAGACAAAAAAGGGTTATCAAAGTGTCCATTCGGAGGCGACCCGAAATGCGTCGCGGGCCGATGATACTGAGCAGCAGCAGCAGCAACCATCTGCTGCTGATGTTGATGCTGATGATGAATGGCAGGAACAGGAACAAAAGGCATAAAATGCTCCGAATTCGGCCGCGCAACGGGATGAAGAAAATGCGGCGGAACAGGCGAGCTAGCAAATAAATGATCAGTAGCAGGGTCATTAACCGAAACGGAACCACCACCGGAGCCAGCACCACCACCGGAGGAAATACCCTGCATGCGTTTAAGATAAAGACGATATTTTTGCAAGTGACTAGCAACGTTTTCTCTGGTTAAACCATCGACACTCATGAGCTGCATTATGGTCTTAGGAACAGCGTTTTTGATTCCGAGGTGTGCTACAGCGTCGACGAAGCGTTTGTGGAGTTGTGGGGTCCATACAAGACGCGGTCTTTTGAGTGTTCTAGCTGGTTCTTCGCCGGCTGTACCGGAACCGAGTTCGCCGGAATCGGCGAAATCGGTGGAGGAAGGAAGGGAAGAAGGTGGAAGTTGTTGAAGTTGTTGTTGTTGTTGATGTTGTGGGTT
Source organism: Trifolium dubium (assembly GCA_951804385.1). Lineage (NCBI taxonomy): Eukaryota > Viridiplantae > Streptophyta > Magnoliopsida > Fabales > Fabaceae > Trifolium > Trifolium dubium. Next base: position 42,914,754 of record OX638065.1, read on the forward strand.
AATGGTGTTGATGTTTGAGGGGTTGTTGTTGTTGTTGTTTCTGATGTCGAAAGCTATAGCGAGATCAGGAGTGATTAGGGTTTGAGATAAAGGCATGAGGTCTTCAGGTGGAGGGAGTTGTTCTTCCCATCTTGAGAACCAATTAGAATCGTCTTCTCTCATTATTGTGTGATTGAATGATTGATGTTGAAGTTGTTCAAATCTGATGATGAAACATAAACATAGGATACAGTGTTGTTGTTGATGGTGTTGAAGATTGGGTTGTTCTCCTCCGATTTGAAGGAAGAGAGAATGAGATTGTGGAATTTGATTGAAGGAAGAGATGGGACTTGGGAGACAACGAGGATAGAGAGAGAGAAGGGGGCGGGGTGATTGTGATTGGATTGGAGTCTAGTGGGAGAGTGGAGAGACCTTCGAGGTGGATCTTCTTTTTCTTTCTTTCTTTTTTCTTTTTTTTTTTTAAATTTAAATTTATTCTTTTTCTCACAATTTTCTCGTACTCCCTCCAATCCTATATACTACCTCTGGTCCTTAATACAAGAGAACTGTTATTTTTTAGATTCATAGAATGATCAATGTATTTAGTTTATATTATAGTCTAAATACATCAATCATTCCATCAATCTAAAAAGTAAGAGTTCTCTTATACTCCCTCCGTCCCAAAACTATTGTCCTTTTAGCTTTTTAATTTTGTCCTAAAACTATTGTCCTTTTCGGAAACCAAAGTAAAATTAAATTTAGTTTGTCATTTGTATCCTTACAAAAGTTAAAGCATTAATTAAATATATTTTCTCTTTCTTAATAAAGTAAGGGTAAAAGAGTCTTAACTTATCAATCTTTGTTGTTTCTTAATCTACGTACATAACTCTAAAAAGACAATAGTTTTGGGACGAAGGGAGTATTTAAGACCGGAGAGAGTATAAGAAAATATTCTCTTTTTAGATACATTGAAAATTTGATGTATTTAGTCAATAGTTTGATGTATCTAGTCTATATTATTGACTAAATACATCAAATTTTCAATGTATCTAAAAAAAATATTATTTTTTTTATATATAGGACAAGAAAGTATTTGAATTTTATTTTTGATAAAAAAAATAAAATCTACAATTAATCTATAGTTGGTATCCTTTCAACCAACCAAGGATACCAACTATGCTTTCTTTTTGTAAGACTACTTTCATTATTATTAATAGGTTGAATTTCGATAGGCGCTAAATTCAGCATTTAGTAACGTGATCTTGTCTAGTAGAAGACACAGTTTGTTTAAATATAGATGGGAGCATGTTAGGGTCATCTCATAAGCTGAGTTTGGAGGACTCATCCGCAATAGTTCTGGAATTTTTTTGAAAAGCTTCTATGGTGTGGCATCTATGTCTAGTGTTCTTTATGCTGAGCTCATGGCTATTCTCCATGGCCTGCAATTATGTTGGGGTAACAGTTACAGTAGCATAGTTTGTTACTCGGACTCTCTACAAACGGTGTCTTTGATCAAAGTAGGAGTTTCACATTATCATACTTTTTCAAATGAGATCCATATCATTCATCAACTGTATAGTAGAGACTAGAATGTTGTTGTTGACCATCGGGAGCGTAACATGTGTGCTGACGTTTTGGCTAAGTTGAGAGCTTCGTCGTCCTCATCTATGGTTGTTTTAGATTCACCTCCTCCTGCACTATATGTTGCCCTTGGTGTTGATGGTTTTTCTTTGGGAGTAGTCTCTTTATTTTTCTTTTGGCTGTTGTTTTATTTTTCTCTCTTGTAACAAAAAAAAAATCTATAGTTGGTATGTAGCTTTCAGAAATTGTTTCTCATGTGCTTTTAATGACAAGTTAATAGATAGATATATTACATATAATTCTAGTAATAATTATTCTTGTATCATTATGAATATGAATGCGGAAGTTAGTTCGGTTCTTCTATTCGATCTGAATTTAACGGCATTATTATTATTATTAGAAACACATTTGGTATTTTGATTCTTTACACTGTGTCAACTTCATCAAAGGTACCTAAGTTAAGTATCATATCCATGTTGTGTTGAACCAAGATATAAAAGAGTTGTTCTTTTAATCAAATGTTTTTCTCTATCACACACTTAGAGAAGGAAATCAATATGCAAATTTTTCTGCTAAACTTTGAGCCTCATCAAATGCTATCTTCTTAACACATACTTCTCCTCTAGATCAAGGTGCTCATGATCTTCTTAAAAATGACACAATAAAAACTTCTTTTTTCGTCAATAACTTTTCTGTTTACTTTTGTTTTTTCTTTCTTTTTAACTTCTTTACCAAAAAAAATGTCTTAGTTGTCACTAGTTACCTTTATACTCTCTTGGCATTAGAAAAAGGGTCACATGTTAAAAGAACTAAAAAATGAAAAAATTACATAAAGAAATACAAAATTTTGACTTATAAAAAATTTATTGCACAATTTTTAAGAATTTTTTTTTATATTGAACATCTAAACAGTATTTTAAAGGTAAATGTTAACTTTCTCAAAAAAATAATAATAGTGTATGGCGTCTTAAAAATAATAATGTATGATATTTTTAAGAAAACTAATATGTCTCTTGTATAAAAATGTCAGGAATTAAATTGAATTTTATTTTTGTCGGATAATCTGTAAAAAAAATTTAAGGGATTGTAAAGTCTCTTGATTCTTTTTTTTTTTTTTTTTTTATATTATTGTGATATGCTGTCTCACATATCTTTATGACCTTTATTTTTATTTAATTTGAAATATTTTCAATTTTTTCTCTCATGTTGCACTAATCTCAACCATTTATCAACTTTTTTTTCTTCTAAACCATTTATTTTCTTTTTATAAATTATCAAATCATTAAATTAAGAAAAGAAGAGAGGACCACTTGACTAAAATGGCCTGACACGATTTTTTTTCTTGTTTTTAATTTTAATGGTACGGGTAAATTAATTGAGAGTGACTATGTTGTGTGTTCACAAACATACCATCACTATTACATTTTACAATGTGGTCTTATTGAGTATGGTATATTTAGTTCCTACAATTTATAAATTTATAGAAGAAAATTTAGAGCATTTTATTATGAATAATAGAATTGATACAAAGAGGTACATCAATGAAAAAAAATATGAAATTTAGTTAAAGATTTTGGATCACATTTGTTAACAGATAAGCGATCTTATTGATTTGTCTTTTGACATACCTCAATTCAAGAATTTCTAATGAAAGTTATAGATATGTTGACAATAATCAGAGATATCTTTTGGTTTGCAATGCAATTTTGCAACTACATTCTTAGAATTAAGTTCAAAATCTACACATTATCTAATTACAGCTATTGAACCCACTTCAATGCAAGAATCAGAGTTTAATGTTATAGTACACATCAAGAAGACATGTAAATTGTCTTCTATGCCATCATCAGAAAAAATCAAAGTTTGTTACATATGGTGTCTAAGTTTTGTGTTCAAATAATTATTGTAAGTTATGGAAGAGTAAAGTAAGGATATACATTTACATTATACAATACAAAGATTCTTGACTTTTTGTGAAATTTTGTTTTGTTAAAAGGGAATAAAGTTGAGCTGGTGTTTTGCCTTTTGTGATGTCTCTGATTTCAAAGTTATAATTCTGATTTGGCTGTGTGCAAGATAGGATACATGCACAAGGAAACTTAATGGCTCAAGTTTTGTTTTTTGCCATTAGTTAAATATGATTTTGAAATTACACACAAGAGTCCATCCAGACCTAAAATAAGAAAAGGACAATCCTTGATTAATGGGTGAATCATATTAACAGATTTTCTAAGGCAATTGGACAAGTGCAATAACTTTAGATCTATGTTAAAATTTAATCACATCCATATAAATATTGATTTAAAAGTTCCATAATTATTATATATGTGCAGTTGATATAAAAAAAAATCTAAAATTAGATTAGATTTAACATATATTTGGTTGAACGGTCGATAAATATTATCGTGAATTTAGAGTTTTTCTATTTTTATTTTGGTGTCTTTTTTAAAGATAAACTAGTACAAGAAGCTATAAAGTTACAAATTATATTTTGAAAGAGCTAATTACAACTCAAAACAAAGAATTTCATAACAAAAACTCAAACAAAGAAGTGATTTTGAAAATATGCAAAAAATGCGACCGAACAAAGTCCCTTTTTTTGGGGACATAAATTTTTTCCCTTATTTTTCTACGTATTATTATCCTTTTTTAGACTAGATTTAAGCTAACGGAAAATTAAATACACGATTTTTTAACATGTGTCCTAAGATACATCTTAATTTCCTTAAATTAATTTCATTATTACAAGGTCCTAAATTAAATATTAATAAAAAAATGAGGTAAAGTGAATAAGTGTGATTTATTTGTAGTTGGAACAGAAACCATGAAATAGTGACTCAGAAAGGAACTGTTGCAAGTGGGATACCTCATACCTGTTAGGTGCAGAAATTGATTTATACCTCAATCACACACACAGAGAGAGACACAGGTATATACTATACTATGCAATGCATAGAGGAGCATTAAACAAACCTGAGATCAAAACACAAGACGCATGAAAGGATATCAAGTTTGTCTATCTATTATTAGCAAAAAGAAAGGCCACAATTATTGTCCCTAGAAAGTGCATGTTTCCTTTTTGCAGCATTGACAACAGTAAGTACTACTGGACCAATAGAATCAAAATATATATAAATATGAATATGAATATCATAATGTACTACTACTACTACTACTACACCCATGTGCTACCCATGTTTTCAACTTAAAAAATACTACTAGTACCAATTTCATCACAGGTGTATCTCTTCTCTTCTATGATTAACATTTTGGCATTTATCACACATTTATGTAACAAAAGAAAATACTCTTGGTTTGGCCATACACATTTTAAAATATAATAAAATAAAATAGAAAAGAATAAGTAAGGTATGTATTTTTTAAATAATTAATATATATTATATGAATGTGTGTTTAAATAATATTTCCAAATAATTGTGGTTCTTTTATATTGTATGACTATTAAATTCTTCTCATTTCACAATATTTTTTTTTATAGTTATCATGACAAAGAACACAAACTTTTTTCTTACAATCAAATTTTTTCAAATATAGAAAAGTTAAAAGACAAATATCTGATCATCTATTTAAGGAGTTCAAAATATTTACCACTTAACCATTCATTCATTGTTTTTTCTTTTCTCCTAGAAACATTCATGAAAAATTTATCAAAAATAATAATAAAAGAAATATTCATGAAAAAACTTTTTTTTTTCTTTCAAATCTATATACCTCAAATTAGAAATGTAAAATTTCCTATTTTCATACAACGGGCTGGACTTTCCTCAAACTAAAAATTATAATTTGTTTTCTTCAAAGAAGTAACTAACCAGTAATCACTTTACAATAGGTAGGCTGAGCTTAGCACATGGTTAGATTATTATATGTTCAATAAACGGGTTGATAGTGGTTATACATATCTGTCACTTGTCTAATTTTTTTAACATTAATCCAAACCTAGTCATGAAAATATCCAATGTTTTAAGGTATTAATTAGAACCGTGTCTAAATAAGACAGTGAGATTGCGCTGAAGTACAATGATCATGTCTAAAAAATTATAGAAAAATAATAAACATTGTCCTAAAGACAATGATCAAGATAATAAAAATAGTAAAAACACTCTTGAAGTTAGTGCATTGTACTTTTCTAAAATAATAAAACACAATTTCTATATAATTATTACTTTTTTTGGTAAACTTAACTAGTGCCCTTAGCAAGACCCAAAATTATAATACAAATTTTAAGACTTTAAGAATAATTCAACAAATTTAATTTTAGTAGAACTTAAAAAATGTATAATTCCATATAAGCAATTGTTCTTTTTTGGTCAAGACCGGGATATCCACCGCTGAATACAGTGACTAATCCATCGCTAGATTGGAGGGTGGGATAGCTGATACAAGGATTTAAAGCTGCTCCATACCCAAGGTGATGATCGAACCCTCGACCCTTGGTTAAAGGAGGATGAGCCCCAACCGCTCAACCACCCCCAGAATTATATAAGCAATTGTTCAATAGTATTTTTATATTTATTATTTATTATTATTCTATTTTTGATATGCCAAGCCCAACATTCTCAATCACACAAATGATATTGGATTTTTTTTTATTTTGACAAGACAAATCTTATTGGATTAATACGCATAAATCACGACATATAAAAATTTGATTAATTGGATGTACATGTAAAAAGTTTACATAACCCTATATCAATTAATTAATCTCTTTTACAATCTACAAAATAAATCAAGATATTTTCGATCATCTAACAAAAACTTAAGGTGTAAATAAAATAATTTAGGCTTTCTACGATCTTACACTATGTTGTTTCAACTAAAATCAAAGAACGCATCCAATTTCTACATTCTACACCAATTGTTAATTTCACTTTAAGATATTGTAAACATGCATCATGGTATAGGAAATATTTCTCAAATGTGGTACAAGTGCATGTGATTAAGTTAACCATTTATATTGATTGCATGAGATAACACGGCCCTTTGGAATTTTGCTGAGAACTTTTCATAAGAATGAATTTCTGAGGGTTGAACTTGTTCGATTGCCATCTTAAAGTGCTTCATTGTTACAACAGAAGCATCAAAGCTTTCCTAATAATGTCACAAAAAGATTTCCATATTAATATATATTTTTGTCAACATATGCAACAGAAATCAGATTGAATGACTAACCTCCATTGCTGCAAGAGCTGCTTGTCGACATATAAGTGATATATCAGCCCCAGTATAACCATCTGTCAGTTGAGCCAATTCTTTCATGCTAACATCAGAATCATGCGGAGTTTTGCGCAAATGAATGCTAAATATCTCTTCTCTGTCCATCTCATTTGGAGGTCCAACATATAGCAGACGATCAAAGCGTCCTGTAAGTAATAATATTCAAGGTCATACCAACTCATCCTCCTTAGAGTATTTGGGTGTGCATGCAAGTGAGAGAGACGTAATAACAAAAGTACAAAACGGACAATACCTGGTCTCATAAGAGCAGGGTCAATATTGTCTGGCCTATTTGTAGCAGCAATGACAGCAACATCAACTCTTTTACGCACACCTGTAGGACATAGTTTTTTTGTTAAAAGAAAATTTGTGATTAATGTTGTTTTAGGGTTAACAACTAAAAAAGGTCACAATTCAACTAACTTGAGGCTCATCACTAACCATCCAACTGAACAAGAAGTTGAGCCATGACCCTATCGGACACTGAAATACCATCACCATCTTTCCCACGATTCATAGCAAGACTATCTATTTCATCGAAAAATATAATTGATGGTGCATTGGCCCTTGCTTTATCAAACAATGATCTGACAGCCTTCTCAGATTCGCCAACCCATTTGCTGAAGAGTTCAGGACCCTTGACTGCAAGAAAGTTCAGTCCTGCTTCAGAAGCGACTGCTCGTGCCATAAGGGTTTTGCTACAACCTGGAGGCCCAAACATCATTATAGCTGTTGGAGGATCCGTCCCAATACGGGTGAATGCATCTTGATTCTTTTGAGGCCATATTAGTGCTTCCAACAATTGGTTTTTGACTTCCTTTTGGCCGCCAACATCTTCCCATTTAACCTTTGGAACCTCAAGTGTCACCTAGATAGACAAATAAAGAAAAGAAAAATACCACCAGTATTATTTTCACTTTTCATTTAAAAAAAAAATTGATTTGAAAAATCCTTGTTTAACATTTTATAAAATAAGGAAAATGATTATTGATTGCATAAATAACTCACCAGGCTTTTGACATAAAGTGATCATATTTTTTTAAGTTTAATAGCAGGGACCAAAAGTACAAACAATACTTTGGTACACATAATATCAAATAGACAGGTTATACATTTCAAAAGCTTGAGTATTTCATTATCTAAAAATTTATAGAAAAATTCAAGAAATCAAAATAAACCCAAATCAAATTACTGGCATCAACCATACCTCTTTCATGGCACTAGGTCTTATTTTGAGCATAGCCTTTTGAAAATCTTCAAAATTCACTTGCGTCTTTTCTATAATTTCAGAAGTTTTTACCATTAGGAAGGAAGGCAATAAGAGATTGGAGGCCACTGACATAACTGAAACAGACAAAGTTACAATACCTGAATGGTCTCTCGAGTTTTTTGCACTACTCATCAGAGTGGTTTCCTCTGTAATGTCATCTAAACTACCATTGCAGGTCTTCTTAAGTTTAAGTTCAACAAAATGCCTTCGACAAATAAAATTTGCGTAATTGCGAAGGCCAACTAAATCAGCACCCACAAATCCATGAGTTATTGAAGCAAGCTCTTCAATTTGTGTCTCAGAAAGAGAGTGATCAATTTCACAGAGAATAGTGCGTAAAATATCTTCTCGTTGCGCTTTTGATGGCACACCTGCATCGAATAGGAATTATGAGTTAGTGGTGGTGTTTGGTAAATCAATTCTATGAATCAATCGTCGTTCAGTATTTTCTTTCTTAAGAACCCTATATCAGATTCTTATATAGTATCTAGAGCTTATGAACCCATAGAGTGTGATATAGCTAATATTTTACAGTAGTAAAATATGCAGGCAGAAGTTAGAAGAAAAATTCATACAGTTACAAGACTAGGTATAAATTAAGGATCTATTAGCTTATATCTCACCAAATTCAATTTCCTGGCCAAATCTTCTAGGTCGTCTAAGAGCTGGATCAATATTGTCAAGCCTATTAGTAGCAGCAATTACAAGTAACCCTCCATTTCTTGTAATTCCATCCATCAGATCCAATAAGGTTCCAACCAATCTTTTAGATAGCTCTTCACCCCCATCTTTCCTTGGAGGGGCAATTGCATCTATTTCATCAATAAATATCTGTATGTAAGAAAGTGAAAGTAATCCCATCATTGAGATTCAGAAACTTATAACATAAAAATATCAAGTTGGACATAAGTGAGAATATTCCCAGCAAATCAGGCGCAAAGCCTTGAAAATAATTAACCATGCAAACTAAAACAATGAAACATTGAAGAAAAATGTCAAGATCGTCAGAACATTGATAGAGAGCAGACCAATGTACGAAACTATTGGTTATGTTCCAGAACAATGTACAAAACTACTACATCTCATGAAAAGTAAACTGTTCTATACAACCAAGAGAAGTTAGTGAACGCCCAAAACTAGGCTGTTGAATAACATCCAACCCAGAATTTGAATACATTTCCTTCGACCGGAAATTCGAAAAATATAATGGGGATCGGCGTTACGCATTTGTTTTCAATGTGGATACTAGTCTAACACTGGGCAGTTCTATTGACATAACTTGAAAAAGTTCTTAATTCAAGAGTAATCTTCAGATATGATCAGCACATGTCTCAAGTTCTTCTTAAATGAACCTTTCAACCAGTTATTGAGGTTACTTGGGAAATGTGGCAATGATCAAGGGGAGTAATTTCCTTGTGGCAGTGATAGTTCAGTCCAACATGACGAGCTAGCCCTTACGTGGGCTGGGACCCAGACCCGTCAAAAGTTTATGAGAAGAAAGAAACGAGGCTCTCGACTAGTTATGCATGTAAATAGGGAGTTAAGAGAGTACTTAAATGCATGCATGTGTGTGTTTTAATCCAACAACATAAGTAAAACTACCTAGTTTGTGTCTAACTCTCAAGTCCAATATTAAGGTTAATATTAAAAGCCCTAAACTTCAATGAGAAACTTAATTAACTATTTGTTGTGATATGTAACTCGTGATACACGCACATACAACAATATAAGAGCATGCATAAATTATTCATTTAAACATAAAATGTGAAAATACTGATAAACATTCTCTTGACAAAATATCTAACCACGGAAGGTGTAGCTTGAATGGCTGAATCAAAAACTTCATGCAATACTTTTTCACTTTCCCCATAATACTGGCTAACAATTTCAGGTCCATTTATTGAGAAAAAGTTGACCCCAGCATCACGAGCACACAATCGAGCCAGCGAAGTTTTTCCAGTACCAGGTGGACCATGAAGAAGGACACCTCTGGTATTATCCTGAAAATCAAATCTACATATTGCAAAAACAAGAAGCATGTCAAGCCTTCATCTCAAACATTAGACAGAGTTTGTTGCAAGAACCATAGTCTACAGTCAACACTACTTGAATCCACCAAACATAATATGGTGGTTCATACAACAGACAGTCTATGGCAAGGAAGTTAATAAATATAAGTCTTCAACTTTGTATTTAGTACAGGTGTAAACGTAAAATAGACAAGACATACCTTGATAACACATCGTTCTTTGAAAAACAAATTATTTCCTTTAAAAGCGTTTCTTCTTTAGATAGACCGCCTAATGTAGAAATATTATCACTGCTAGGTTTAACAGCCTTCTGATCAAGTTTCAGACACGATAAATCCCTTTGAATCGACTCTTCAAATGCTGCATTTGATGGCAAAGATAAAAATACCTTTGTTCCCCAATTGACAGTGAAAGCCAGATTCACATTCTCTACCATATCAGAATCCTCAAGATTTAAATCACTGCTTCCATTCAATGGACAATAGTCAGGTATGTTAGTTGACCCCTTTTTAATTCCCGTCACTTGGAAAATGCAAAACTCAGAAAACATTGGGACATTGACAAGATTCCCTAGCAACAAACAACGAGAGTATAACCATGAAGTTGCACATGTTTCTAATAATTTTTTGGAACTTTCATTTCCTAATGCCTTGCTAACATCAAATGAAGCCATTGATTGACCATTGTCATTGGTAACACTTGATGCTGAATCTTCAAATATGGGGGAAGAATACACACTGTCATTAGAAAACTCTGATCCACGAGAAGGTGTTTTGGGAGATGCAACAATATCATTCTCAGATTGGGTACGGGATCTTGACTTAGACAAGTCCAATGAGGAGAAATTATTAACTTTCAATGGTGGTCCACTCTTACAAGGCGCCTGTTGAAGATATAATTCTTTGCAATTATTTACCAAGGATTGTTTCTGTAATGGGTGAACAAACACACATGTGCCCAAAGCAGGACATCCCATGGCAAAGGAAAGATTTGAAGATAGGCGTACTCCATTCTTCAATACCTAAATAAACATCATAAAATACAGGACTTTGATAAAGATAGGTCTATTGTTACATAAATTATCAAAAAACAAAGACGCAGATATCAATCAATCATATTGCAAATGAACAAAATAACAGCTTCAAATTCAACTAGCTATTTGTTAATCTTAGTCTTAAGCCAATTACAAGTTTAATACTATAGTTTTCCATTTACATAAACAAAATCATCGCATATCGATTTTTCCATCTATTGGTCATATTAGGTAGAGTTTAATGAATATGCATCAATAATGCCATCAATCCTTTTTTTTTTGACTAAATAATGCCATCAATCCTATCCAGTTATATTTCACAATTGTGTCACTCACTTCAATATATTACTTCCTAAAACATCACAACAAACGTTTACACAGAGAGATACGATAGAACAAAAATGCAAAACTTTTTTACACTATAAAAATACATATCCGTTAAACACAATGAATAACAAAACAGTAGCAAAGACAAACCTTCTTAGACGGAAAAACCGTTGCAAGAGCAAAGTAGTTTCCAGCAGCATCATCATCCAATGCAGCACAACTTTTCAACCCATAGCATTTAACACATTCATCCTTCAACGAAGCGAGAGGAAAGCTACGCAATTGCGAAACCCCTTTACCTAAAGACGGAACAGAAACCTACAAAATCAATCAAAATGAAAAATTTATGAAAAAACAACAATCATAAACTACCATAACAGCATAATTTGAAAAAAGCCCCAAATTTTTTTCCGAAGGAAAATGAATTACCGAGACAAGTGAACCCGGAGCAAGAGAAGATGCAACCATAGAAGGCTCAGAGAGCCAAATTCTAGCGTCTTTGGAAGTAGAATCATTGGAATCGATGTCGTTGATTTCTCCGATGAAAGCGGATTGTGAAATGAAGGATGGGAAGATTCGAGAAGCTTGTTGACAGAGAGAGGCGAGTTGGTGTGGTTCGACGGTGGTGGTGCGTGGTGGTGTGGCGGCGTCGGGAGTTGACGGTGGTAACCTTGATTTTGATTGTTTCTTGCTGCTGCTACTGTTATTACTGTGCTTTGAAGTTGAAGAAGGCATGGTTGAGAGTGTGAGTTTTTTACAGCGAAGTGAAGAAGAAGAAGAAGAAGAAGTTCAAAATCTAAACCTTTTATGGCACGGTAGGGTTTTACTTACACCCAAATTGAGATGGATTTGACTCGGTAGGGTTTTACAAACAACCATTTTTTTTTATCTTTTTCATTTTTACCGCGATTTAATCTGGTTCTGAATCAGTTCTAAATTCTAATGTCAAGTATTTTCTGTCATTCCGACAGAGTTACCGAATTGAATTGTGGTCATTCCTACAAAATTATGTGTTAATTAATACCGAACCAACAAACGTTTGATAAGAGAAACTATTTCTTCTTTACATTTGGTTTGAGTAATAAATGCAAGTTGATTTTAATTTTAATTTTTTTTACCAAAAGAAACATGAATATTACTAGTTATATATTGAAAAGTATGGTTTGTGATAAAAAAAAAAAAAAAAAAAGAAGTTAAAAGAGTTGTAAACAACTTTTTTTTTGTCTCTAGAGTTAAAACCTAAAGCCCACTTAGAGTCCCAAAATATAATTGACACAAAAAATAAAAATTAGTGAAATATAGAGGTTGTTTATTATGTTTTTATTTAAGAAAATAAAAATCATTTCGAGAGTATTGTTTTTTTTTTGTCGAGACTGGGGTATCCACCGCCGAACGTAGTGACTAATCTTTCGTTAGATTGAAGGCACCTCGATGAGTGGAATAGATGACCCAAGGTTTTAAAGTTGCTCCATACCCAAGGTGAAGATCAAACTCTCGATCCTTGGTTAAGGGAGGATGAGTCTCAGTCGCTCAACCAAGAGTATCGTATTTGTATATATTTGCAATAAAAATAGAAGTTTAAAAATAAATATACTCTCAAAAATTTGTTTTGCTATCAATTATATATTAGATTTCAAATATTGAGCAACATATTTTCTTCGGACAAAAAGTGTCCAAAATGTTGTTCAAATCTTTTTATTATTTTTCATCAATCCATAAAACAAAACAAATTATGTCAATGATTGACTCAAATGTAGCTCATAGATGCAAAAATCTCTTTTAACAACTTGTGAATAGAACTTGGATAAATCTCCCTATACTATTACTTTTTGGTTGTGTGCACTTTCACTTTGTATATCTTTACTTACTCCAATATTTTTTGAGAAATGGCTCAACATGTTGAGATGAAATTTCATCAAAAGACAGAATTGCAAAAAACTATTAACCAATTCAATCCAATAAAAAAAAAACAATTATGTTGTTAAAACCACATCATGCCATTTCCAGAATATTATTGTTGTATTGAGTATCAAGCTTTGTTGATATTGGCAGCTTCAACCATTACACATTTATGAGCTTATAATACTCAAGATACAGAGATTATGATTGTGACAGTTGAGTACTAAGAAAAATGAGGAAGCTATATTACATGAATTTTTGATCCCACTACAACAATTTCATAGTAAAAAAAAATCTAAACAATCAAAAGAAAAGAATCCAATAACAAATGGTTATTGCTGTGCCCTACATAAAAAGAATCCAAAACTCATGCAACTTCCTTAGTTTATTACATCAAACTTAAAATCTAGCAAAAACCTCCTCCTACAGCAGGTAGAAGATTCTTTGCTGGTGGAAGCACAGCAACAGAACCTCTCTCAGGATCAGAGTACTTCCTATACACAACCTTCAGCTTTCCATTCACAGCACTAGAGTGAAAGCTAGCCAACAACTTAGCACAATCCATCAACTGTTCTTCTGAGTAACCAGTGTGCATCTTCAATGTCTCATTCCAAACAGGACTCTTGTTCAAAGTACACCTTGCTGCAAAAACTGCTGCTGCAGCAACCATTGAAGGACAATACCTTAATGTAGCATAGTGCATCATTCCTAACTCAGAGAGAAAATGAGCCATGTTCTCCAAAGCTTCTTGATCAGACGGAACAGACGACACTGCTGCCGATGACGGTGATGTTGCGGCTGCTGCCTTGATGAAACGGATGAGAAACACAAAAGGTGTCGGCACGGTCAATGTCCATTCAAGCTTCCCTAGGATGGTTTTCTCCATGATAAGAATTTGTTCATGAGTGTAAGCTCTATCTGAGAGGGTCACAAAGTCATGAACCTCAGGTGGCCAGATTTCTTCATACTTTGATGCCATTAGCATGGCACTGATTCCAACCAGTTGAAGCTCCTTCCTTGGCACAAGTTTGATTGCTAGAAACCTATCAACTATGTTGATTGTGAGATAAAGGGTTTCTGGTGAAAGTTCAAATTTGGTGTGAACATCTACTAGCCAATCAATGAGTATTGCTCTCATCTTCTCGTTTATCTCAGGTTGTGAATCCATGTAATCATGTGGACGACACTCATTCTTCACAGTTTCAACACATGCACACAACAGCAAAATTGAAATCAGACACAGCACAAACAAAAAAAAACACAGAATCAAAAGTAAAAAATGTAAATCATGTAATGTTTTATTGTTATAGTTTTTACCTCAACTATCTTATAGAACTTGTAAATATCTTCAAGATATTCAACAGCAGCAAGTTCATTGTTGGCATCACCAGCATCAATGTCAACAATCTCCTTTGGTTTGTTAGTCAAACCACATGCAGCCTAAAAAGAACATGAAAAGAACATGTAAAGATAATCTAATCAAACATAACATGATGTTTAATTCATAAGAACAGAACCAAACCAACCTTGCTTCTGGCTGTGAGAACAGAAGTAAGAGTGCGTGATGATTTCTTCTTGTTGGAATTAACATCTGCTTCCTTTTTCTTGAGCACAGCCTTGTTGTCTTCATTGTTCTTTTCATCTGAGATTTCGACGACTTCAACAGGTTTTGGTTTTGCAGTGACTTTCTTCTGAACAGGTTTAGGGACAACTCTTTTAGCCACTGCTGCAACTCCATCAACAGCAACAGGAGCCACATTGGCACAAGCATGTTTCTACAATTCCAAAACAACAACAAAAAAATCAGAAAACAAAACAACCATCATCATCATCATTATTCTACCAATGTATAAAACAAATTAAATCAATTAATCAGAGAAAGAAAGATTAATCAAATAATATAAGAGAACCAACCTTGTTATTCTCATTATTAGCCGCGGCTTGAGCATTAGCAAGTAGTTGTGCACAAAAACTCCTAAAAGAATATCAAAATCATCAAAATCAATAATAGGGAATCAAAGAGAAAATCTCAAGATCAATCAAATGAGAGAGATAGGGAAAGAACCTTGTGACAGGACGATTTGGCTTGACTTCAACACCTTTTAGAGTGACCACATTACCAATATCAAGAAGTGCTCTTCGGTTCCTTCCTTCGCCCGCTGCACCGTTCTTCTTCTGTTGTTTACCCACTACAGCATCACCTATAACATTGCAAAACAAAAAACATTAAATAAATGTTATAGATTTAGATCCAAACACACACACAAAAAAAAAACAGAAAAGAACAAAACCCTTTTGCCAGTTTAGAGACAAAACAAAACCCTTAAACATTGAATCCAACTTGTAACAAATTAACAAAATTTGCAAAATCCCAGATTTGCAAGATCTTTCATTCAGATTGTAAAATACATGAAAAAGAAACCAACCCAAAAACTATTTTACTTTCATTCCCTTTTTCAAACCCCAAAGTTTCAATCTTTGAACAAAAAAATTGAACCCCAGAAGAAAAAAACCATAAAGAAACAAAAAGTAAGATGATTGAAGAAAACACACACACACAAACCTCTTGGTTGTTGTTGAGGAACAATAGGTCTTGAAGCCATTGTGAATCTCTTGTTGTTGTTGATTTGAATTTTTTGTATGATTCTTGAGGGTAGAATCAAACAGTGATTTCACCCTCGAACTCTCTCTCTCTGTGATTGTAGAATGAATGAATGTGAAAGGAATGAGAAGTGAGAATGGAAAAGCCTCTTTTTGAAGGTGATGGATGCAACGCTTCTCTTCTAACGGTCAAATTTTTGTGTGATTTTAACCGTTGGATCGTTTAATATTTATCCAACGATAGAACGTGCCTCTACGAAGATAATATAGCCGTTGGTCATGTTTGGAAAGATAGGATTTGTTGCACATTGTTTCCACTTTGACTGTTTTTTACTTTTTTATAATTTTTTATTTTTTTAATATACATTTTGATATTTTTGTGATTACTTTTTTTTTGTACATTACTTTTTTTCTATAGTCATACACTATTTCTTTGGTATTTTTTATAAATAAATATTATATTTGTAAAAATATTTGAGTTTAATGAATATTATTGCCGGTGTAAATTAATTTTATATAAATACTCAATAAGAGTGATTTAAATTTTCATTTTATATCAAAAAAGTAGGATGATGTAGCAAAATATTATTGTCATCAGTTGACGGTGTAAATTTATTTTATATTACCAATGCATATTCTTTTTTCTTAAAATATATAGTGTTATACGAGCTTAAAATATTTCCGCCTTTAAATGGTATATCATCTTTTTATCATAATTTTTTCTCATAACAAAATATATAAAAAAAAATATGGGTCTTGTTAACTAGTGCCCTCAAGGCACTAGATAAGAATTACTAAAAAAAGTAATATATGCATTGAAAGCCGTGTTTTATTAGTTTAGAAAAGTAGAATGCACAAGTTCCAAGAGTTTATTTACCACTTTTGCTTCTTTAACTATTGCCCTAAGGGCAATGTTTATCATTTTCCAAAAAATATTTGTTTTGTATGAATAATTAGTGTTAATATTGTGTACCTACACAATTGTGAAGAAGTTTTAATAACTATCATAACAAAATGATGTCGCAATGTCTCCTAAGATTGATGTGTGTGATTTTAAAAATATTGATGTGTGTGATTTTAAAAATAGTTATCATAAAAATTAGATTTTGTCTAATATTTACAAGTAAATAAGTCTTGAATTAGTCATCATGAGTATAACTTAATTGATAGAGACATTACATATTACATGTATAGACCAAAATTTGAATCCTTATACGCCTAATATTTACAAGTAAATAAGTCTTGAATTAGTCCTCATGAACATAACTTAATTGATAGAAGAACTCCCCGTCATCTCAATTTCACTTCAAGTGCTCATCCTTACTCAGTACTTACTTCCCATCTCAAGTCTGCCATGGTTATATATTTTTTCGATTTCGAGCGAAAAGACATTTCACAATTTCGCGCCGTGATATCTTAATATATTGAACTTCTTTCCCTTTTTTAAACTTTAGTGTAAATTTTGTTAAGAGACAAGCGAATGATGTGGCTTACGCGACAACTAGTAGTAGGAATATGCAAATCAACCAGTGAACAAGTGAACAAATGAACAAATAATTAAAGAAACTGGAGTTTGTTACAACATGATTAGGCAAACAAAAAAAACATGCCTAAAACAATGCAACCCAATTAGTGGAAACCCAATTACAAGTATTAAATCACACATTTCTTAAACAAAACAAGCACACATGTATACTCACACCATGAATCTCATAAAACTCACTTTTGTTGAAAAATTCAGTCAATTATTAATTTGCTTCTACACTAGATCATCTGGCCCAGCAAGCACAACCTGTCAAAAAAGATAAAACAAAAATTGCTACATTTAATTTACATGAAAATCCAAAATGAAATAATAAGGACTTGTTTGGACAAACAATTTAATTAAGCACTTATTTATAAGCTATTTCTATAGGAAAAGATAAAATGTAGTAAAATTATTTTATTTAAGCTATAAGCTGTTCTCATAAGCTACCCTAGGAGTTTATGGAAATAAGCTGAAAACAGATTATGGAGCTCTCTCAAACAGCTTTACAAGTGCCTATGCTGGTAGATAAATTCAAATAAACAACTCCAAACAGGACTTAAATATGAATATGAATATGAATATGAATATGAACCAGTAGATAATCATGGAAGAGAACAATACATACATTGCAATCAAGAGCGTGTTTCCTGGCGATCATAATGGCAACATTTCTATCTTTCTCTGATTCAAATGTTAACACAAATGATAGCCCTTTTCTTGCTTGCCAAAATAATGCCTTCGCTGCATTGCCGACATCACTTCTGACTCCGCATAGCTTAAGTGAAATAAAATGTTAGTCTACGGGATATAGTACTCAAATAGAGAATTCAAATCATAGGAAAAAAGAATACATGGACGAAATAGTACCTGCATTGTTGGTGAATAAATCTCTCTAGCTTTTGTAATCCAACCCCTGCATAGCTTTATCCTCATTCTTCCCACACTAAATGAATGAGTCGAATGCGACGAGTGATCTTTTCCATTCATCTGAGAAATAACTACCTGCATATAACACCAAATACAAACTTAGATAGTTAGATATACATATGCTTTTATTTGAGGTGATAATTTCAATAGTCTTTTCTGCTAGGAATATGAAAATCACTGAATCTAAAGAGTGTGGATAACATACACTAAAATCAGCATTGGATTTTCGGAGAAGTGTCTCCATGTGGCTTCCAAGTCCTGGAACTGTTACACACGAGATATATAGCTGTTAGGTTTTGTTTTCTACTTCTTGATGCATCGATAAGTTCCAAAGGGTACCACATAACCGCAACTATTCAAGCAAAAACAGTTTGTTTGAAGAAGAAAAAAACAGAAGGTAAAGCCAATAACAGAACTAACCGGTTTGAATGAGATTAGTTGTTAGTGTAAGTTTTTTGCCATTGGAGACAATGTCCACTTGTAACATTCTCCCAACATCAAGGGGATCAGGAGCATATATTGATTTGTCGGCACCTGACAAATAAAGGCAAATCAACTTCAAGCAATATAGTAAAAATCAAGAGGACTAATTTGATGTCGATCTCAGTCAAGCAAAACGCACGATAAAAAAAATTCAATTATAGATCTACAGTGTAAGCCAAAATGGCTAATTTGCAACCATATACATATAGATAATGAAGTCGTCATCAAATTATCATAATCAATAAACCAGTACAAATATTAAGACCTCTCAGTTTTCCCCATACGCTAGAAAATTCGTTAAAAGAAAGGTACCTGAAATAACTTCCCTCCAGCTTCCTTCCGATGACAAGCGATACCACTGAAATGAACATTTTGAAACCTGTGGAACTTCATTTGAGCAAGGCTTGACTTGCAGATATGAACCTAAAGCTTCAGAACCATCTAACTTATATGAATGAGATTTATTCTCCTTGTCCCATTTGCTCATTGTTAGCTGCCATGGAGAAAATGAAGTTATTGGAAGAAAATGGAGCACTAAGCTAGCACAGACACGCCTTCGGTCAGAAGTGTCGGTGTGTAATAGACTCTCTGGATAGTTAATAAACAAGTAAAACAAGATATCAACGAACCTGTTTCTGAAGCTGAATTGAAAATATTGATTTTTCTTGAATTTGATCCCTTAAAGCACGAAGTTCATATTCCATGGCCATAACCTGATATTGTTATAAAACTCTCATAAAAAGCCATTCTTCACTATTTTGAGGAATATTCAAATAGTTTTTTTTTTTGAAGCAGGAATATTCAAATAGTTATATACTCTAGGTTATGAGAAATTTGCATCATAGAACAAAATTATACGAGATACTCGTTTCTGATCACGATGCATGGATATGAAAATTTTCCTAGTAGAATACAGGTATAGCAGAATATATTAGATACCAATAGTAATACATTTAGCATACACATAAAACTTAATATTAAAATGCATTATGTCAGATATAATTAAATTAAGCAAATATTATCAGCTATAAAAGTATCGAGGATGGAAAAAGCAATGTACCTTGCTTGGCTGATGCAGCAATCTGATTCTTCTAGCCTCTTGAACCTCTTCTACTAGTCCATCTACATCCTGACAGTGAGAAACAATATATAACGTATTATTTTAGTGTGTAGTGTTTAATTGTGAAATCGTTAATGCAAAACTGTACATGTACATCATATTAGAACCTGTGGTTTAGACGCTTGTGTAACTTTTTCTTGTTCCTCAAGAGCCTCGCCAATTCTCAGCACAACTGCTCTAGCACTCTCGATTTCGGCACAAGCAAAAGACTTCTCTTGATTAACCAGCTTTTTAGCATCTTCAGAAGCCTATAGAACAAAGATGGAATCACATTTCCATTCCAGAAAAAAAATCATAATATTTAAATGGAAGTATTCGAAATTTTAAATTAGACCTGTTTGAGAAAGTTAACAAGCTTTTTCACTTCAAACTTCTCTTGAATCAGTTCTCCTTCACTCTGAGTCAACTTAACAGCTAAAGCTTCCACCTGTGATTAATATATTGTTAAGTATGGATTAGCATGGATTATAGAAGCAATGTCCGCAAGAGCATCGAATAGTATAAAATAACAAACCATAGAGATAGCTTTCTCCACATCCTCTTTATTTCTTCCCGTAAAACGGCCTTTCAAAGATTCTAATGCATCTCTTAGCTTTTTCAATAGAACATGTCCTTCCAAAGATGGCACCTCTCTTAGCTTTGCCTGAATTCCATGACAAAAAAAAACGAAACTCATCAAATGTAACAAACTCTAATTCAACTACAACTAGAGCTGTTGAATATAAAATGGCTTTTTCTATCAAGAAGTAGGACACAAAAAAATATAAATGACGGAACCTCATTCGACAACTTAGCAGCTGCAGACAAGTTCTTGTCAAATTTACTGGCAAGGTCGCGAACAGAGATACGCTTGTTCTGGTCTGCCAAATTGGAAGCTTCTTGTTCGATAACTTCTTTCAAAGAGGGACCATGGTTATCCTCAGCCGGCTCTTGAAAAACTTGCTGATCAGCTCCTAGTTTATACTTCGGAAAACTATTAGATATAAAGCTCACGTCAGCCGAAACAGGTGGAACGGCCTCCATTGGCATCTTGGTTTCAATTTCAGGACTAATCTTTGTCATGGTTTAAACCGATGTGTCTGCTAAAAGTAGAAATGAAACATAGTATCAAAAATTCAGATAAGAATATCATGATTCATGGAAAGAAAAATCGATAGTAAATAACATATTTCATCTAGCTGAACCAGATAGAAAAATTCAAGCTCTAAATTTTTACTCTTTTGTGCTATGTACACAAAATGCATATGTATGCCCTTTAAGATACATCAAACACATTTGATTCAACCACCATGTGGTACTAGAGAACATGGAAAGGATATTCAAAATTCACTCAATGCAATTATGTAAAAGGGCCTAAGTCACATAAGTTCACCAAATGTAGTTATGATTTAGTAGTTAAACCGTCCGTGAGATGTCAGCTCAGTGGTAAGAATTTGATATTATAACTTCTAGAGGCGTTATAAAATGGTAATTAGTGTCACTTTAATAAAAATAAAAAATAGATTTAGCAGTTTATCATGAAATGAATGACACTAGAGTTTGAAAGAGGAAATAATCTTGAAGTGTAATCACCAAAGAACAAAATATTAGAGTTTAAAGCAAATATTGCAAGTTTTATATTAAAACATCCATTTCAGTTAACAATTATTAAGTTTGATAAAAAAAACAATTGCACAAATTAATTATTCAATCAAATCAAATACAATAACATAAACACAAAGTCACAAACTAACCAATTTGTTGTGGTTGATTTCAATCACAATCATTAAGTGTTTTTTCCCTAATTCTAGTAAAAAAGAAGGATCAAGCACAATGTCCATGTCAAAAAGCAATTACCAATCAAATCAATGTGAACAAAATCTACAAATCAGATAAAAATATAAAATGACATGGCTTCATCATACAAACAAGTAAAATCATGAAACTAAAGAGATCTAATCAACAAAAATGAGAAATTGAGGAAAATGACACAAGAGCCTAATACACATAGCAAAACAAAAATAACAAATAGTAAGATGATGTATGAGAATTGACAATTTGAGATCAAGCAACGTGGACACCATTAATTACCAAAAATTCTCAAATGCATTACTAAATATTATCAATATCATATCCACCTAAAAACAAAAAAAATAAATGACAAAAAAATAAAAAATCAAATCAACCTACATTCCAATTTTTTTTGTACCAATTTTCATTCCACTTCAAGTACTAGTTAAAAAAAAATTATATCTTATTTCTTAGCAACACTTGCACTTGAGGCTGAAGTAAAAGCTAGAAAAAAAAATAAGATGAGAGCTAAAGTAAAGTAAGTGATGAAAAAGCAGTTGCATGCAACAAAAATGGAAATGTAGAATAAATAGAAAGAGATAAATGAAAGAACTTACATAGCAAAAAAGTTAGAGCATTGAGCCAAACACAGGTTATGCAATTCCAAGTAAGCAAGATGATCTATGTGAAAAATGATAAAGAGAAAATGACAAGGATGAAGTTGAAGAATAACAACAATAGAGAAGAAAGAAAAATGATGAATGTGATGAAGAAGAAGAATCTAAAGTGTTGCTAATAGCATCACTTTTAGAAAAGGTGAAATAAAAAAGAGAAAAATTAAAATAAATAAACAAAATAAAAAAATAAAAAGGAAGGAAAAGCTTGAAACCTGACTCATTTGTCTCCCCTCTAACGACTTGAAATCAATTTGTTTTTTTTCACAAACATTCATCATTGTTACCATTTTATCTATGGGGTCCACTTTGGATATTACACGCGCCTTGTTATTAGGGGCCATGTTGTTTATAGGACCTGGATCGGCCGCTATAGAAGTTGCACGCAGTAGTCAATCTCGATCGTTTATTTGTGATCTAGTGATTCAGATTTATGTAGTACAAATTTAATAATTTAATACAGATTTGATCTCGGTTTTTTATTTTACATCGGATGGCTAACAACAGTTATTACGTGTGTTATATCTAAAGTCATGTTCATCTATGAGTAGGGTTGAGAATAAGTTAAACCGGCTTACATGAGCATATGGTCAAGCCTATTTGGACTGAGGTCAAATCAGGCTATTTTTCTAAATAAAGTAGATTCGTGTTTTTTTAGAAGTCTAGTATTCATTGAGGTCTTTATTATAAGAAGAAATTGACTTTTTAGATTCATATAATGTTTTGTGTATCTAATTCAAAATATATAGTCCAAATACATAAAACATTCTATGAATCTAAAAAGTCAATTTATTCTCATAATAAGGATGGGAGGGAGTATTAGTTAAAAATGTTAGGTTGCAAGCAACAAAACAAATTTTGTAAACCTACTACGCTAACCTATTTAAATAATTATGAATAATATTTTTATTAATTTGTCGCATATATAAATTTATTATTATAAATTATAATTGAAATATGATGTATATATTATCAATTTCTCTAAAATATGATGTTAAATATCAAAAGTGAGTTTTATCTCATTGATTAGTTTTATTGGTAAGATCTCATTGATTAATTAGTTCATTAGTCTACTTGAATACAAATATAATTATTTATTCAAATATGTTCATATAAAATAGATTTTCAAAATTAATAGGTCAGACTTAAGCTTTCAAAATGTCAGACTCTGACCTAAAAAATAAATTTATGACATGTTACACATAAACTTACAACTTTTTTACATGTCAAAGTCAAGCTCGACAAAACCTAACTAATCATTTCCTATCAAATAGCTTAAATGATATGAGTTGAAAAATTAAGATTTAAATAAAAAGAAGTCCATAATTCAAATTTTTATAAAAATATTTATCTTTTCAATATACCTGAAGAAGAAGAACTAACTAATCAGCCCACCTCAATCTATGAGTTTATGTAAGCGCGTGAGGGAAGACGCGCGCATGCGCTTGGTTGAATTATGATATCGTACCGAGGTTTATTTTTTTCTCCTTGTTCTTTTACAGCGGGGACTGGTTGTGTTTGGCGGGGTGTCGTTCTTTTGACTGGTGATTTACCGAAAACGACCTTCTGCTTTTGGTTTTATTTACGGTTCATGCCACCACTGATTATGATGTTAATTTGTTGGATATAAGAAAATAAATATTTGACTGATACATGTATAAAACAATACATCATCATATATTTACATGTGAATGAATCATTCAATAAACTATACACAAACTGTAGATGATGGACGTGGAATTTGTTATTGTTGGAAAATTAAAATTATAAAATAGACACAAAGACAAAGTGTTAGTTTGCTGTTTTTAAGTTAGCCAACCATAAAATTATAACAGTTTAAGATTATTTTTTTTTTGGTTTGTATTCAGGACTTTTTCTTTTATGATGGAAAGTGATAGTTTAAGACTTCATTTGGATTCCTTCCAAAGAAAAAAACTTCATTTTAATTTATCATATAGAAATTAGTATTCAGCAACTAAAAAAGATAACAAATATTTTAGTTATTTAAGTAGGTCATTTTTTTTTACCGAAAAACAATGATTTTCATCTATTTAAATTTATACTGTAAATTATAAATTATATCAATCAAAATCATAACATATTATTTAATGCATGTCGGTTTTAGCAACTAAAGATTAAATTAGTAGAAAACATTAGCATGTCGTTCTTGTTAACATAACTTAGTTGATAAAAATAATTATACTATACAACGATCGAAATTTGAATTGAAATTCTTTACTTATTCAACTTAAGAGATTTCTAATCACTAAATTATTTGGAGAAAAAAGAAAAACATTAATACTTGGGAATTTCGTTATTTTAACTGTTTCCATTAGTATACTATGTACTATAAGGTGATTGATACAAAAATCCTATTAAGATATAACGAAATGTTATATCCGAGGATGATCCTTGGTTGGGGGAGGGTTTAGTTTTGAGGGTGTTGTATCCGAGGTTAGCAGGGCTCTGTTTAGATTCTCAGGTCACTGTTGCGGACATGTGTCGGAGGGGGTGGCAGGTGGGTGGTGGGGGTTGGTCTTGGCGGCGTACTCTGTTCGCCTGGGAGGATGAGTTGTTGGCGGATTGTTGTGGCCTGTTCCATAATGTTGTTTTGCAGCCTTTTGTGTCTGACAGGTGGCGGTGGCCAGGTGATGATTCCGGGTCGTATACTGTCAAAGAGGCCTATGTGACTTTGACTAGACAGGTTGATAATGTGGTTGTTACAGATCATGATAGGCGACTTCCGTGGCATTCTTATGTTCCGATCAAGGTGTCTGTGTTTGCATGGAGATTGTTGCAAAATCGTTTACCGACGAGAGATAATTTGCTGCATCGTGGTATTATTCCTGAGGGATCTCATTTGTGTAGTCTTGGGTGCACGGCTGTGG
Source organism: Trifolium dubium (assembly GCA_951804385.1). Taxonomy (NCBI): domain Eukaryota; kingdom Viridiplantae; phylum Streptophyta; class Magnoliopsida; order Fabales; family Fabaceae; genus Trifolium; species Trifolium dubium. Next base: position 42,940,099 of record OX638065.1, read on the forward strand.
AATCTTTAGTTCACCTCTTTTTTCAATGCTCTAATTCTTATTTGGTATGGTGTGGCGTGCTGAAGTGGTTAGGAATTCAGGGTGTTATGCAGTCAGTGCCTTCTCTGCATGCTCTCCAATTTGTTGGTTTACAGGTGTGTCAGGGGAATCCTAAGAATTTTTTTCAGGCTCTGTGGTTAGCAACGATTTGGATGATTTGGAAGACTCGAAATGAAGGGCTTTTCCAAAACAAGCCTTTTAATGTAGATCATGTGCTTGAGCAGATCAAACTTCAGACTTGGTGGTGGATTAAAACTAAATGTAAAAATGCATCTATTGAGTTTTGTTTGTGGTGTTCTAACCCTTTAGCGTGTTTAGGGTGGAGGAGTATTTGATTCTGTCATACCGTGGTGTTTCGCCCAGTTTGTTGGGTTGTGGGTTGTTCCAAACTTTTCTGTAAATTAACTTTTTAATGCTAGATGAAGCACACCTTGTGCTAGTCTAAGCATTCCGATTAATAAAATTCGTTTTGCTGCTTAAAAAAAAAGATATAACGAAATGTACACGGAATCACGTGCAATATCTAAAAATCTTGGAATGTATTAATTGGATCTTAATAAAAATGCATAAATAAATGTTGGAGGTGAATGAAGTGGGTGAGGTGCGATCACTATCCATTCACGGCCGGGCCAATATATAGCTGCAGTTGCTTGTTCTTGTCTACTTTTCAACGACTTGTAATAGCCTTTCAAATTTATAATTTGATTATTAGTAATCACATTAACTATAATTGATTATAAATAAAAGGCAAGTTTTCTTTTCTTCTTTTGCCTTGTTTTGATTGTGAAAGCACACCAACTATGTGTAGACTTGTAGGTGCCAATTACCGAAAGATGCATCAAAACAGTACCATACGTGATCTCAAGTTAATTATAGTAGTAATTACTATGAGAAATACTATATGGATCATATCAAGTGCTTAGGCTACAAATTGTAGTCATTAAATTGAACAATTAAATCATGCCTCGCGCGCCGAGGCTGAATTTAACATGACAATATTAAAACACAAAATGGAATTAGCTTCTAAATAGCTAAATTACTCCTGCAGTTTCGTGCCTTCTGCACAAGGGAAAGGACACTGTATGTTAGTTAGAGAACAATCGCATAGCCATAAGTGGACAAATTAACAACAACACGTAATAGTGATTAGTTGAGTAACAAGAAGAAGCATATCAAAATTGGTTATCCTAGTTAGTCCTAGTATTTGTTTATAAAATAAAAATGGCTTATAATATTTGGCATATACCTACCCCACATGGCATCAAAGTCACCTAAACACTCGGAAGTGATGATGATTGATAAGGTCGTTGGTTCAATCAGGATCTTATTGTTGCTTATTTATATGTGTAAATTTTAATTAAGTATCCTTATTATATGTGTAAATTCTCCTTAATATAATCATGATTTATAGCCGCGTCTAAAGGAAGGAATCATCGAAATGATGATGGCAGTGTTAGATAACCATTACACAACTAATTGCCTATGATAATTATATTTAACAGCCATTTTATAAGACTTATGCCTTTGTAAAATACTACTGCATTTTCCATATATGCTTGCTTTCTGGCACATGAGCACTTTCATTTGCTATATTAATTAGTTGTGGTGGGGGAGGATTTGGTAGGCATTGAGTCAAAAAAAAAAATAATCAACTTTACTTATAACTTATATATTTGTCCTTAATTATTACCATAATGTTATTTGTCCGCATGATTTAACACAATACTTGACACTTGGATAATGTTCACTATATTTACTCTGAACAACCGTGAACAATACTTGGGTCAAAATAAAAACGTGGACAATACTTTTTGGTTGAAAAAAAACTTCTATTTGTAAAAAGAAAATGATTTAATTGCAGTTTTGGTCTCCCTATTTTCATTATCTTGTAGTTTTAGTCCTCCTATTTTAAAATCAAATATTTTTGCCACTTTATTTTTATTTTTTTTGCACTTTTAGTCCAAGTTCTATTTTGTCACCAAAAATCGTTGATGTGTCACCAAAAACACATATGTGGCAATATTATGTCATCAAATTAATTTTTTTAAGAACTATTATTTATAATAATTAATTAATTAGTTCATAATCAAATCATTAATCGGAACAATTAGCAAGTCCAATGGTCTGCGAGAATGAGTATTTCATCCTTTCCTGCAAATTATCTATATTTTTCCCTATCGAAAATTCAATTGATTTTATGGGGATTTGAAGGAGCTAGCAATCCTAGTACTACTGAAGGCGGTGGCCGCAAATTCAACGAGAACAAGCTCCTCTCCAAGAAGAACAGGCTCCCCTTTAATCAAAATCTTCAATTTCTTATTTATTTCTTTCTTTTGTTCATCGTTTGTTTCTTAGTTTTTAATAGGGTAGGAAAGCATATAATTTTGTTATGAAACTTTTGATTTTAGTTAGTTGATAATATGCTAAAAGTAGTTTTCTGTTTAGCAATGTGTTGTTTTCCATTTAACAATTTGTTACTTTCTATTAGCTGATTCGTTGAGAAGAAGAAGAAGATCGTGAAATTGCTTTTGATCTAACTTTTATTTTGATTTTCTAATTTTGTTTTTAATTTAATAAACTAATTAATCATTATAAATAATATTTATTAAAAAAATATTAATTTGATGACATGGTATTGCCACATCAATATTTTTAGTGATATATCAACATTTTTTAGTGACAAAATGGAACCTGGACTAAAACTACAAAAAAAAATGAAAATAGGGTGACAAAAATGTTTGATTCTAAAATAGGGAGACTAAAACTGCAAGAAAGTGAAAATAGGGGGACTAAAACTGCAATTAAGCCAAAAAAAATAAGTATTATTGTAAATGAAGATTTTTGTATTAAAAAAAATTATGTTGTTAGTTATTATTTTAACGTGAATTTCTATCCATTTTGACTATTAAGCACAAAAATATAAGTCATAAATTAGTTATTTTATATAAATTTATGTACTGTAAATTTAAAACTATATATGTAAGTCAAAATATGTGGTCTTCCAAATAAAATTACTTATTACTAATTTTTTTTTTGTTTTCTCAACCATTCTTTCTCCAATTACCCATTCTGAAATTTAGTATAGGGATAAATACCAATTCAAATTAAGGTTATATTAAGGCACAAGATATTTCAATATAAATTTTTAGTATTTAATAACATAAAAATTTTACATGTGTCAAAAAAAAAACATAAAATTTTACTGTTGAAAAAGTTAAATATCCAAGTTCTAAGAAAATATTTCTATTTTTATCTCTCTTTAAGACAAAATGTGGTAACTTGTCTAAAGGTGTTATGTCTAACAACATAACTGACTTTCAAGCGTTAAAAGAGTTTAATATTTTGTGTCATCCTGGTCCTGCTCCGAAGATTTAAGAGGTTATTTGGTCTTTTCTACCGACTGGTTGGATAAAAGCTAACACTGATGGTGCAGCGAGGGGTTCTCCGGGACATGCCTCAACTGGTGGCATTTTTCGTGACTCTAATGGAGAAATGAAGGGATGCTTTAGTTTATATTTGGGTATTCACTCTTCTCTCTTTGCTGAAGTAATGACAGCTATGCATGCTATTGAAATTGCTCATCAAAATAATTGGTCTAGTTTTTGGCTGGAATGCGACTCCAAGCTAGTGGTTGATGCCTTCAAAGATCACCATATCATCCCTTGGAAGCTTAGAAATCGTTGGTATAATTGTATTTATTTTTGCTCTATTATTAACTTTAGAATTTCACATATTTTTAGGGAGGGAAATTGTTGTGCGGATAAGTTGGCAAATGTTAGTTTAAATACTATGGCAGATCATTGGTGGGAGAATGTTCCTAGTTTTATTGCTGCGGATTTTTCTCGCAATAGGTTGGCTTTACCTTCTTATAGGTTCAGTTGATTGTTGTAATTGGGTTTTGGCCTAGTCCCCCAAATTTGTTGTTTGCTATTTTTCAATAAATTGTGTGTGGTGCTGCAAATGATTGGTGGTGCTTGGGGTGCCAACATAGTTGGGATGTCAAGTTTCTACAAATAATACCTTTGCACTACGCTAGCCTTTATCTAAAAAAAAAATAAAATGTTATAGTATTTTTCTTCAAATTATAGATTTAACAAAGAAAGTCGAATTAGAGGAAATAATATAAGAGAGGGGATGTAGTGGTTCACTTTGCATTGGCCATAAGCCCATAAGGCTGTAACTAGGTACCAGTACCACTAGTGCTTAGGTTTGAGTTATAACATAGAAAGAAAGAGGAAGAGAGTTAGTCAAATGGAAGAACTTAAGTGTATAATAAGTGAATTAATTTTAACCATTAAATCCAATCTAAATTAAGGAGTGAAATTTGGTGTCAAATTTAACTTTTAGTGTCATATGCATTTGATCATATCCTATTTTGTGTATATAGATATTTGAGTCTTAATTCTTTCTCAAGCTTTTTCTCCCTTTTTCGTTGTAAGTATCTTTATTTTAATGCATAAGACTATGACATGAGGTATTTTTATCTTGAGAGAAAGCTATAGATACATGGAGCAATATATTCTAGGGTCGTTGTCTCATAGCAAAGTTAATGTTAAAGACAGGCACATGGTAGGTCCAAAATGTCCAATATATATAATTGGATGCGCCTTTCCCTTTCCTTGGGTATACCATATGTTATTCTGCTCCCACATAAAACTCAACCCATGGTAGGGTAAGTAACTACCACTATACCACGCCGAGACGAACCATGCATTAATTAATTAAGGGTCATGCTAACTAGTGCACCCCATGCACTAGTTAAACATACAAAATAAGTAAGTTTTATATTGAAAACAATAATTTTAATATTTTATAAGTGTTGACCGCACAAGTTCCAATGTATTTTTTGCTATATTAAGTATCTTTAACTAGTGCATGGGGTGCACTATTTAGCATTTTCCATTAATATTATTCATGCAAGTACAATCAATACAATTTCCATCCCCACACCAAGTTTAACAATTACCTTCATGTTCATTTCCACTTGAAGAGTCATATATGGTATACGGACATATAGTCATTGTGAATGCAAATTTTATCTCTTCATTTCTTTTAATCTAAAGGCATATATTTGATCGTTTTTTCTATTAAGGACCAAAGATAAAACATAAATTTTTAAGAACAAAACTATGTGTTTTTTTTTTATAGAGATGAAAACTAAAATTCGTTAATTTTATTGGGACAAAAAATATATTCAACCTAATGTATAACTAGCTATGTATTAGTAAAATTGGGACAAACCAATCAAAACCAAACTAAAGTTTTATAAAAGAATAGAGAGTAGGAGAGGCAATGGTAAGTAAATAGTTAAATATGATCCCCATCTCCTTAAATAAGGAAATAAAGAACCTAGAGTATATGAAACAAACACTAAACTATAAGCTCTTTAACCAATCAACAAGCCCAAGCTTTAACACATAAGGTATTATTGCATTTAATCTGTTTATTTTGAAACACAGGTAGCCTATTTTTCACACTCAAAGTTTGGACTGCAGAACCTGAACGGTATTCTCACATGAACTTCAAGAATATAAAATTTTGGATTTAGGGGGATATTACAGAAATGTGGAGGGGGGAAGAGAAATTTTTAAAAACTCCAAGTACATGCTTGGGCCCGCCAACTTTTGTATGACATAGTGTTGGGCTAAAAGGTCAACAACTAAGAAAAAAACACGGTATTGGACCCCCAACATTTGTATATATGAGATCAAGGTAGGCTTAAAGAACAGAAGCTAAGCAAAATAAAACACACTTGGGCCTGTTACTGATTTTACGTCCCATTTCTATGATTTAAAGTTTAATTAAAAAAAAAAAAGGGTGATATAACGTATGTAAATGCAACATGTGATATTGTAATAGTAAGTTAGTAACACACATAACGAAGAAAAAAATAAAATAGGAAACACATGTCCTAGTATGAAGTAACAGTAAGAGCTTTGGATCCAGCAGGACCAAGGTGAGAAAATCTTCATACATTTGGTTCTCAATTTTAAAATCCAGACCCACCTATCATGAACTCGAATGCTTCATTATGCTACATCCATTTCCAAAATTACACGTCAGTTAAGGTAGATTCAGCGACAAAAACACCATGGCATGGCATGTTATATCATTCAATTCAATATGAAAAGTGGTTGAGAAGAAACTTCCATTAGTCTAACATCAAGTCTATAACATTGCATTTCTAATATATATAATACGATTTTATCTTTGGTAGAAAACACTTCGTTGAATTGAGGACTATATAAAAATTTCGTATTTGTATAAAAACTATTTTTCACCTTAATTTTTAAATAATGTGAAACCTTTTTTTATACCACGACAATTATAAAATAGATTAAGACAATCTTTAAAAACACACTATAAGTTTGACGAAATTATAGTAGTGGTACAATAATAACGTAACTTTACCATGATTCTCAAACGATGTGAAACTTATATGTGAACCAAAAGAAATATGATCTAATATTTTATCTTAGTTTTATGAAATTACTAATTATAAGTAGTTGGAACTTGGACATACCTTATATATAATATAGCCTTATAGGGGATGCTTAAACCTCAATTGAAGCAAGCATCACAATATGTACGACATGCTAGCAGCTAAAACTGCATTAAACTTATCTAGATCAATGCTAGCTGCAGTTGCTTCTAATTAAACATGCTTTCTATTATTTGGAGTATAGGAGTACAAATATATGTAGATATGTGAATCTGAATTTATTGCATTAGGGAAATTCCTCAAGTCATACTTATTAGTACAATCATACAATCATGTATTGTTGGCTGGATTGTTTTGATTTAATCTCTATATTTTTAATCTCAATATGTGTGTTGTGAACGATCCTTCAGTTCCTTAGGAGAGAGACGGTTCCCGTATATAAAGGGACTCCGACACTCAAGTCAGTAAGTGTGGAAGATAAGAGAATTATGGTTGAAAATATTGTATCATAGAGTGATGTATAACTATTTATTTATAGAGAGATTTCTGTACGGATGGATAGTGATTCTGTGTAGGATTACAAACCGTTGATGTCGTATCCAATGGATAATAACATGTTTCCTATTATATCCATTTAAAACATGTGCACAGTAACATAACAGTGAAAAACTCTTGGAATCTGTGACGTTCTCCACACGCTATTAGATTTGGTTCTCAATTGTATATTGGACATTTGGTCGGTCTAGCACAATGTAAATCTCAAATACTACCTCCGGTCCTAAATATAAGAGAACTTTTGCTTTTTAGATTTATAGAATGGTTGATGTATTTGGTTCATAATATAGACCAAATACATTAATCATTACATAAACCTAAAAAATAAAAAGTCTCTTATATTTAGGACCGGAGGGAGTACTTCTTAAACCTTATGATTAAGATCAAACAGATAATACTACTGTAACTACGTGAAATTATGGACTACATTAAATCTGTAGATATAATTCATAGTTATTGGCTGGCAGTGTGGCTAGGTCAGTGAGGTCACATGTAAATGCACATTACTCATGTGGGTTGCTTCCATATTCTCACACCATTTTTGTCTCTTTGTTGCCTTCATAAACACTATAATCTCACGCGCCTTATCACTTCTCTACTATTTTTCTCACCAATTACATGTAGGTCGTGCATCTCACGTGATACTGGTTGCTTGAGCTTCTATTTTTCTTGGTAGTGCAAAGCTTGAGCTTCCTTTATAGACACGGTATAAAAATTTCATAGTACTAAATAATTGAATTTTAATCCAATTTAGTGTGCCAAAATAATTATCTTATTCACTTCTGAATTTACAACTCTGCCCTTTTGCGTTTGCATCACTAAATGTTTTGTTTTGTATTGAAGTTACTTTATAACCCTTACTCCCTTAGTCAGTTATTGTCTTTGTGCTCTATTGAAAAGATTGTGATTGTATTTCACAAAATATACCAAAACATTGATAATAGTAGTAGTATAATGCAGATAAATTTTTTCCCGAGGCTCTTTATTTTACTTTTAGAAACACTTTTTTTTTTTGCTTAAGGTATACTATTCCGTCTTGAAATATAAGAAAAATTTGATAAAATAAAAATTGATGTATTTTGACCAAATTTTTAACCGAATATATCAATTTAGTTGACTCATTTTTTCCTATATTTTAGAACGGAGGAAATATTGAAACATTCACTATGTAGTTTGACTTTTTACCATCACCTGTTACTCATTTTATTTCATTTGGAAATTGGAATATTACTCTTTTTATTTTGAATAATGAGTTTATTTTTGAAAGAGGATAAAAACCAATTAATATTAAAACTCGTCTCCAATTTTAGATTGTAGATTCCTTTAAGAATTAGAAGATGAAAAAAAAAAATCATGAGTCAAGTGCCGCAAATAAGTGTTTCAAGAATCCTTATCCTTAAGAACATACACTTGGAGCTCAATCACTTTACTTCCTCAACAAAAACGCCATATGATAAATGACACATTTGGATTGGGATTGTCCAGAAGAGTGGACCAAGCAAGTACTAACTTGGATCCAGTTGCATTTATCAAATCAAATTAATTAACGGTTGGTTTGCCAAATGGACGAATTTTAATTTATCTCAAAGTTTTTCTTTAATCTTTCTATTTTTAATTCATCTCCAGTTATACTAGATGTTAATTAGTACTACTATTTTAATGGTAAAGATATTTAAGCTAGTAATCGTTTTGGCTTAGGAATGAACAACAATACTCACAACACAACATGATTTAACACAATACCTAAAGAGAAGCTTTGGCGAATTTGTAGCAACAGCTGAAACATTTGCTTGGTCAAATAAAACCAAAAAAATAAACATAATAAAAAAACAAACGTTGGTAGTTGGATTTGCAAGTTTGTTAGGTACCACACTATTATTGAGGAAATGAGAAGGATACATCAAAATCACAGTGTAAGAAAAGATAATGCAATGCATTTATCACCTTGTATATATCTAATGCTATGCTGCTGATAGTGATGGTTTTTGATTCTATCCTTTGTATATGTTAATGGTTTATTGGGACCATGATTGTAATCAATATAGTGCATAAATATTACGGTGTGTGTATATTATAATTATGTGAACTCACTGTAATTTTGTAAAAATTATGTAATGGTTTTTGATTTTTGATGTATACTTATATCATCTTCCTTGCCTTCTACTTTTGTTATTTTGATCATGAAGATCTTTTAACCGATCATTCAACTACTACTATTAGCAGGGGCAGCGCCCCTCAAGGGCAGTGTAGGGCCGCCGACCGTCCCTTAGCTCAAAATTTCAATTTTTTATAGGTATATATATTCATATTTTTACTTAAAGTGCTTATTATATATATTACTAGTTTCATAATAATTACATAAAAAAGGGCATGGCTCCGTGGTTAATAGTTGAATTTGTTGAAGGAATGGCGTGTGTTCGACACTTGTAGATAACTTTTTATTTTTTAATTCTAATTTTAATAAAAATACATGTTCATTCTTATTTTGTTATTACTATCAACTTTAGTTTTCAATATTTTTGAGAAAAGTAATTATATATTTTATTTAAAATAGAATTTTAGTGTATATAAATTTTTTTTACTCTAGGTTTTGTTAAAAAATACTAATTTTTTATGGGAAAGATTCACATAATATTATAAATATAAGTACAAGAATTAATTAAAAAGTATGAAATTTACACATAATTTAACTTAAAAATATAACTAAATATCGTGATGAAAAATATTTAGGAAAAATAAAAAGACGCACCCTCAATATAATATGTATCTTTTTTAGTAATTTCTTTTACATATTGCATTATTATTTTAATGTATTTTAAATCATGTAATTTAATTTTTTTGACGATCACATTTGTGTGCTTATAATAACTTAATTTTTTAATATATAATACGAATTATATGATTTGCATTTTCTATTTATAATTTTTTTTTCTAGCCCCATCCTTAGAACTTGGCTAGCTCCACCACTAACTATTAGCTAGAGAAAGAGAGAGTGTTGTTACTTTGCGGACTGTCTTAAAAGAAATTGTTTTTGAGGAACCACAAAATCAACGACGAACCTATCACCAGTTTGTTGAAGTCAAAGAAGTTAGTTGTCAAAATTGTTTGTTACAAAATAAATGACTTATATTATTTATTAATATTGGTTTCTATATTTTACCTTTCAAAGCAATCATGAAATGAGAGAAATAAATACTTAAAAATCCACTGTTGAGGAAAATCAAGATCGGAAGCCGATCATAATTCTGACGAAATTCGGAGCAAGTCGGTGGAAGTTTTCTTCCATGATCCACATCTAGTGTGAAATTGGAAATTGGATTCGAGAACGAATTTTATCGTTCCCACAGACGGCGCCACTGCTCCGAACAGAACTCAAATTTATCGCGGGAATATATGAGAGGGTAGAGAACTCACAGTGGTGGACTGGTGGAAGAAAGCTCTGAGCTAGAGGTTGGAATCCAAGCATTGAGATCATGGTTGTCAAGCGCGCAATCTAAATCGCGAGATCGTACGATCTTCGCTTTTTCATGAACCTAGCAATCTTACTCCCATAGAAGATCGGAAAAGATGGTGGAGCGGTCGGCGCGCCGAGGAAACACGTGGAATCGGCGCGGTTTTGCGAGCCGAAGAAGAAGATTGCGTGCCCGAATTCCCAATTTTGACCCGGCCCGGCTCGTTTTGATGTAATTTGACCCGCGCCGCCCAGAATATGACCCGGTTTTACATTACTTACTACTTACTAGGTACTCGTTTTTCATTAAATCAGGTTTTTGGAAGTTCAAATGAATCTAGGTTAGGGTTAGGATTTTTCTTCTTCTTCTATGAAATTGGAATTTCCAATGATTCATTAAATGAATACATTCCCTATCATCTTTCTTTTACTCTATAAAAACCATATGTTTATACTTTTCTATTCATCTCAACAAAACCAGTTCATCACTTTCTATTCATCTTTCACGTTAATTTTTTTCCTTTCCAAATTCCAAATATGTCTTCATTACCTGTTGCTAATGCTTCCTCGTCTGCACCTCCTAGAGTTCAAAAAACTACCCGTAATGATATTGCATGGAAACATGGAGTTTCTGTTGATGGAGGAACAAGGAAAATCAAATGCAATTATTGTTCAAAGGTAGTAATTGGAGGAGTTTACAGGCTGAAACATCATTTGGCTTGTACCCAGTTAAATGTTGGAGGATGCAAGTCTGTACCTTTTGAGGTAAAAGTTCAAATGTTTGAAATGGTAAAGAACTTGCAAACAAACCTCCTAAAAAAAATCAGCGGATGATGGTGATGATGCTATTCCTATTGCTGATGGTGAGAATTTAAGAGGAAAAAGGCCAGCGGAGGATGATGGAAATGCTACGCCTGCTAATCTTTTCAAGAAGAGAGGATTGGGCAGTCAATCCACCATCAACAGCATCTTCAAAAAGAATCTAAGGGAAGAAGCTAGTTTAGAAATTGCTTCATTTTTCTATAATAATGCAATTGCATTTAACGTAGCAAATAGTGAAGAGTTCAGCAGTATGTTGGAAAAGGTGGCTAGACACGGTCTCGGATTCAAACCACCATCCTATCATGAAATTCGTACAAAGTATCTGAAACAAGCGATGGAGGAGACGACAAAAGCAATGGAAGAACACAAGATTAGTTGGAAGAAGACGGGATGCACGATCATGAGTGATGGGTGGACCGACATAAGAAGAAGGACAATATTGAACTTCTTAGTGAACAGCCCCAAAGGTACTGTTTTTTTAAAGTCCATAGATGCATCTCACATTACAAAAACTGCTGATAAAATTTTTTACATGCTTGATCAAATTGTGGAGGAAGTAGGAGAAGAAAATGTAGTTCAGGTTGTAACTGATAATGCGGCAAACTATAAAGCCGCTGGTGCAATGTTGATGAACAAACGGAAAAAACTTTATTGGACGCCATGTGCGGCGCACTGCATCGATTTGATGTTGGAAGATTTTGAAAAAAAATTAACAATTCATCGTGATACCATTTCCAAGGGTAAGAAGCTCACTCAATATATTTACTCTAAAGCTTCCTTAATTCCTTTGTTGCAACACTTTACTAAAGGAAAAGATTTAGTGAGACTAGCGGCTACTCGATTTGCAACGTCGTACCTAACTTTAGGGTGTTTACATGAAAACAAAGGGGCATTGGTTAGGATGTTCACATCTAATGAGTGGATATCTAGTAAATTTGCAAAAACAGAGGAAGGAAAGCATATTGAAGAAGTAGTGACGGATAAAGAGTTTTGGAAAGACATTGTTACTTGTTGTAATGGTGCTTTTCCACTGATTAAAGTACTTCGTCTAGTAGATTCAGACGAAGAACCAGCAATGGGATTGATATATGAAGCTATGGATGAAGCAAAAGAGAAGATTCAGGCCAAATTCAATGGGGTCCAAAAAAGATAAATCTATCTATAATTAAGCAATTCTGCAATTCTGTTCTGTATTATGTTTTAATGCAATTCTGCAATTTTGAGCTGTTTTTCTCTGCAATTCTGCTTTTTTTTTTCTTCTGCAATTCTGCAATTCTGAATGTTTTTTTTATGCATTTTTTTAGTTACAAGCCTATATGGGATATCATTGATGAAAGGTGGGATAGACAGTTGCATCGACCTTTACATGCCACTGGTTATTACCTAAATCCTAAATTACATTACAGTCCTGGATTCAAAGCTGATTTTGAAGTGAAACGTGGACTATATGATTGTTTGGAAAGAATGGTTGGAGATGTTGAAGAAATTAGTAAGATAGATGCCCAACTTGAAGATTTTAAGAGGAATGAAAAGTTTTTTGGTAGCTCAATAGCAATGGCTGCTCTTAAAAACAAAACTCCAGCCCAATGGTGGGAGTCATATGGCGATGAGCATCCGGAACTTCAGAAATTTGCCATCCGTGTACTAAGCCTGACTTGTAGCTCCTCCGAATGTGAACGAAATTGGAGTGCATTCGAGATGGTAAGTTACTTTCAAATTTAAGTTTATAGGCTTAAGTATATTAATTAAAATATACATACTAATTTAGTTATATGTTGTTAGGTGCATACAAAGAGAAGAAATAGGTTGAAACAAAAGACAATGAACGATGTTGTGTTCGTCATGATTAATTCTAAATTGGCAAAGAAGAAGAAGAAAGCTAGAAAGATTGTAGAGTTTAGCCTAGATGACATTGATTCCGATGATGAATGGATCGTGAACAATGATGAATGTGCTCTTGAAAATGAGATTTTGGATTTTACAATTGGTGAAGATTTGGATGGAGGAAACCAAAATAAAGGAGGTGATGCAGCTGAAAATGATTTGGAAGTACACAATTTTGATGAAGATTTAGAAGGACTTGGAGATGAAGATGTTATGGAGGATGTTGGACTTGATCAAAATATTTTGAATGATTTGATGAACTAGTTTTTTTTAATGATGTTTAAGAAAATTTGATGTTTAATTATGTTTTTTATTTGTCAGTTTTTAAGTGATGTTTTTTGAATGATTATTAATGAAAGTTTTATGTTTTATGGAAGGTAATTTTCTTAGTTTATTTTATATGCGATCTTACGATCCTTGGTACGATCCTACGATCCTACGATCTACGCTTTTTCTAAACCCCAACGATCTTTACAAAGATCCCGATCCTGACAACCTTGATTGAGATGAACAACAATGCACAGAAGGGGTGTACCTATATAAAACACTCTGACGCCCAAGTGAGTATAAGCTCAAGGTGGATGTTACCGTAATGCATACCTTATGAGGTTGTGAGTGGTTCATTATATAGGCCAATGGCCAATGAACATTGCATTGGGCTTGATCCAGCCCAAAAGTCTAGTCCATAACAGACAATTTATCTAATTTGTTCAGAGTCTCAAAATGAAATGAAAAAACCATGAATAAAAATCTACTTTTATTATTTACCTTAGATCTCCAAAATATCAGAACTGACACCGATGACAATTCATTTCACTCTCAAATACACTTGCGAATAATCGAACGGTGATTCTTCTTATACGAAGTCGAGGTACTTACTCCTTTATCAATTTGTTTAAAATAATACTCTCTCCGGTCCTAAATATAAGAAACATTTTATATTTTAGGTTCATAGAATTATTGATGTATTTGGTCTATATTATGAACCAAATACATCAATCATTCCATGAACCTAAAAAGTAAAAAGTTTTTATATTTAGGATCGGAAGTAGCAGTATTAAAAAACAAATAAATGGAAAGAGGAAAACGTCTCTTGGCGACAGATTTGGTTGACGTGACATGGACTTTACAACCGAAGCAGTTACCAGTCCAGTACCCACGTCCACAATATTCTTCTCATCTTACACTTCTTTTTCTTCCAAAAACAATGTACCGAAAAAGGACCATTTCGTCATTCACTAAAGGGCATTTCCGTCCCAACACAATAAAACTTTCCTCCTATCACAAAACAACCCAAATCAAAATTTAAATAATCAAACACCCAATCTCCACCGTTGGCAAGTTCCCATCCAACGGCCCACATCCCTTCTCCCTTCTCAACACACTCTCACTCTCTCTCGCTATAAAAATCCCGCTCAATCAATCTTCCTCTTCCTCACTTTTCCACACATTTTCTCACTCTTCACATTCTCAGTTTCTCACTCTCTCACTCTTCTTCATCACCGTCAAGGTTCATATCTCTCTCTCTCTCTCTACGATCTAGATCTAGTTTCATCAATTTCGATTCAAATCTTTCTCAAATTAACCGTTTCGTGTTCAATTCAAATTGCAGGAACAACAAAAATGAGAGAAATCCTTCACGTTCAAGGAGGACAATGCGGGAACCAGATCGGTTCAAAGTTCTGGGAAGTTGTTTGCGACGAGCACGGCATAGATCCAACCGGAAGATACGTCGGAAACTCAGATCTACAACTTGAGCGCGTGAACGTTTACTACAACGAAGCATCTTGCGGAAGGTTTGTTCCACGCGCCGTCCTTATGGACTTGGAGCCTGGTACCATGGACAGTGTCCGTACTGGTCCTTACGGTCAGATCTTCCGTCCTGATAACTTCGTTTTCGGTCAGTCCGGCGCCGGTAATAATTGGGCGAAAGGTCATTACACTGAAGGCGCTGAACTTATTGATTCGGTTCTCGATGTTGTTAGAAAAGAGGCTGAGAATTGTGACTGTCTTCAAGGTATAATAACTGAATCTGAACCGGATCGGTGATTTTTTTTGTTGTTATGGCGGTTATTTTTTGTTTTTGAACGGCAAATATATTATTAATAAGATCAGGTCTCTGCACAAGACGAACGGGATATTGTTATGGCGGTTACTGATTTTGTTTGTTTGAATTTGTTAGGGTTTCAGGTGTGTCATTCGTTAGGTGGAGGAACGGGATCTGGAATGGGAACGCTGTTGATATCGAAGATAAGAGAGGAGTATCCTGATAGGATGATGCTTACATTCTCTGTGTTTCCTTCACCGAAGGTTTCTGATACTGTTGTTGAGCCTTATAATGCTACTCTATCTGTTCATCAGTTGGTGGAGAATGCTGATGAGTGCATGGTTCTTGATAATGAGGCTTTGTATGATATTTGCTTCAGGACTCTTAAATTGACTACTCCTAGCTGTGAGTATTGTTTCGTTTCACCGCGATCTAAGTTTATTTTTCGTTGTTTATTGCTAGATTTGATAGGGAATTAGGGATGCATGCTGATAACATGATAATGATTCGTTGATTTGTTTTATTTGATGAGTAAATAGCTAGATTAGTGTTCTGGTGTTGGTTAAGGTGATTGTTGACTAGTGAAAATGGATTTCTTAATATGGATTTGTTTCAGTCAAATTAGTCAAATGTTATATTCTCTGATCTTAATGACTGAATTTACTGTGAGATACTTGTTGAGGAATGGATTTCATGAATCTTTTGATGTTGACAGAATTTTAGGGAAATTAACATCATTTTCTAATATAAATGTTACCGGTGTTGTGTTTTTCAAGATTAATCTGATCTAGTTGTTGTGGTTGTCATAATGACACTTACATTTTTGGATCTAATGCTTGTTTCAATCGTTCATCACTTGATATGAATATGATTGCATCATATGACTGAGTCACTTAGATGTTACTGATTCATTTGTCCATTTAATGAGTAAGTATCTTTATCATTTTCACGTTTGGTTATGGTGGTTGGTGGTAATTCTTGAATATTGTTTTCTCATTGTGCACTTTGCATCAAATTGCTTTCATAATTTTCATTTCATGGAGTTACAAGATTGATTTGACTGTGGTAATTCTGTGAAATTTTTTGTTGGTTGATTAATTAGGCGGATTTATGTTTAATTGAGTTGGATAGCAATTGAATGCTCTACAAGTCCTGTTGTGTTAATGTTTGTAATTACCGAAAGTTTGAATATTCATGGATATTGTTTTCTCATTGTGCAATTTTCAGTCAAATTTGTTTCATAATTTTCATATCATGGATTTACAAAATTTATTTGACAGAGATTTTTTTTTGGTTAGTTAATTAGACGGATTTATGTTAAAATGAGTTGGATATTTGGATAGCAATTGAATTTTCTACAAGTCATGTTATTCATGTTTTTCATTACTGAAAGCTTGATTGTTTGTTGCAGTTGGTGACTTGAACCACTTGATCTCGGCAACTATGAGTGGAGTGACTTGCTGCCTTCGTTTCCCTGGTCAACTCAACTCTGATCTTCGTAAATTGGCTGTGAATCTTATCCCATTCCCTCGTCTTCACTTCTTTATGGTTGGTTTTGCGCCTCTTACCTCCCGCGGCTCCCAGCAGTACCGTGCGTTGACTGTTCCAGAACTCACCCAGCAAATGTGGGATTCCAAAAACATGATGTGTGCTGCTGATCCTAGGCACGGTCGCTACCTCACTGCATCCGCCATGTTCAGGGGGAAGATGAGCACCAAAGAGGTGGATGAGCAAATGATTAATGTCCAGAACAAGAACTCTTCCTACTTTGTTGAGTGGATCCCCAACAATGTTAAGTCAAGTGTCTGTGACATTGCTCCTAGAGGTCTCTCCATGGCTTCCACCTTCATTGGTAACTCAACCTCCATTCAGGAAATGTTCAGGAGGGTGAGCGAGCAATTCACTGCTATGTTTAGGAGGAAGGCTTTCTTGCATTGGTACACTGGTGAAGGCATGGATGAAATGGAATTCACAGAAGCTGAGAGCAACATGAATGACCTTGTGTCTGAATACCAGCAGTACCAGGATGCCACCGCTGATGAAGAAGGAGAATATGATGATGAGGAAGAGGAGCAAGAGCAGGTATATGAATAAAAGAAATTACTAAGTATGATGCATAAGTGTGATAATTAGTACTCTTCTATCCTTAGTGAAGATTGTAATTAGTATGTTGAGGAATTCTTGTTATGAGCCTGATGTGGAGAGAATGGAAATCCCAAATTGGGTAACGGAGGTGAAGGGTAGTGGGAATTTAAGTACATGGTTTTAATAGTTCTGCGCCCATCTATTTGTTTCTGTATTTTGGCTTGCATTGTTGTTTCTTCTATCTGCTACTAAAATCATGTTTCCTTAATATTTTATCGTTACTATGCATTTTTTTTTTCTCCTTCGTGTTGCTCGATCTGTGTCTGCTGTTATTCAGAGTGAAGCCTTGCCTGATCTGTATCCGAACAAAAAATTAAACAGCACATCAATTGATCATGTTTTAGAGCCAGTTTCGATAAACATGTCTAGAATAGTGGTTTTTAAAAATGATAATTGGCATGGGGAAAATAGCTCTCTTAATATATAACTTGTTATCAAATACAATCTTTAATTAATCTAATTAAATGTCTCTTTTTTTAGTCTTTGTTCAACTTAATGGTATGATTCATAAGTTTAATCCTCTATAATAGTTGATATAATAATTTAATTATTGATTATGGTTAATCCATGTCAAAAAGTCCGATACTATTAGAATTGATGCATGAATATCTTTGTTTAGGAATGGAGTTCCGTTTTTCTCAATACACCTCCTTATGTCCAATACTATTCTACTTGATACATGAATATAAATTCGAATAATCCGAAGCTAAAGACTCTAATATTATTTTTTTGATTAGTTAGTTTAATATCTAGAATTTGACCACTTGTGAATAAATGAGCGTATGTGTACCAGAGTTCCAGCCCTGGTATCTGCCCATTAGTGTAATATTTCTACTGACCAAGTTGGATTCACGGAGACATAAATTATGATACTATTAATATTTAATATTATTGAACTAAATATTATCATTTCATAACAGTCAAAGAATACACAATATGATGTAAGTTTTTTCGTTTTGGTGAGCAATATGAAGGAAAGACCGGCAAAGGTTGTCTCCGGTGGCAATCTCATTGGATTTCCGTCTGTGTTAATTTTGAAAATTTCTTTTTGCGTCCCCATCACGCGCTCCTGGAAATGATTAAAATACCCTACTCGCTAGCTGGATAGTGAACTAAGTTCGCACCTTAAATAACAAACACCAGCATTTGCACCATCCGCGCCCCCTATAAATGAAAATATTATAAAAAAGACACAGTTTGCTACTTTTTGGTAGTGAACTAAATTACCGTTCGTTGACAACACAAGCAAACTCAATTAAGATGTCACAGATAAATATCAATTAAGATATAGTACTAATATTTTTACCAAAAAGAAATATTATTGGCACGGATTAATGGGGCACTTTAGTTTTTTTACATTCCTTTTTTTTATTCTCTTCATTCACTATAATATTATTTTACGCAAGTTTTTAATTTTTTACAACGTATGAATTTTTCTTTCATTTTTTATTCTTTTCATTCATTCATAATATTATTTTAGGCAAGCTTTTTTAATTTATTTTACTTTTTGAACGTATCTACTCTTTCATGGGGGTGAGAGAAGAACGAGGGAACAAAAAATTGATTTTTATAACGTTCGGATTCTAAGTAGCGAGCTATGTTCACTATATAGACAGCGAACCATTTTTTTCAATTTTTTTTTGTTTAACACATCCACTGCCTACATTGCGAGAGGGGTAAATTTGGAAATACAGGAGGCGCGAAAAGAAATTTTCTTAATTTTTACCTTTAATTTTTTATTGGTTGACCAACTTGTAGAAAAAAATATAGATGGTTAGGATTTCAGACTAATACAATAAATAGGCCCAATAACTATGACACTCAGACCCTATATAAAACCAGATTATTGGATTAAGAAAACTGAATATTATTTGATTTGGCTTTATACAAATCATACATAATTTGATGTGGGGTTTATACACTCATACAAAACAAAATAATAGGGAATATAAGGAAATTAACAGCTCCACAATCATAATTCCCACTGCTCAAGATGAGTCACATAACCACTTTAGTTTAGGGGTGTTCAAAAAATTAAGTTACTTTTTTTTTCCGGGTAGTTTAGTGTTTAGAAATTTACCCCATAAAGGTGAATAAGTTGGCGTATCCGATTTCGAACCCGGATTTCTGCACTTTCGTGTAATATGTTCAACCAATTGAGTTAAGCTCATCAGAGATATTAAGTTACCTTTAACCACACTACTAATCAAATTATATCCAATTTTAATAAATCTAACGATCTTAGATAATTTTTTCAAAAAAAAAAAACCATTTTAGATAAAACCACACCAATCCAATTAAAAAAACCAATTGTAAACCATATCTATTTTCTTATAATTGGTTTGCAATTGATTTTCAAATTGAAGCCCAATGTTTGTTGGTTAATTAAGCCCAAACACCAAAATTTTCAAATATTAATTTAATAAATAAATAATTAAAATTGGTGGTGGATGATTTGTGGTCAACGCCGAACCACCGGAGTCTGATATGGCGAAGCTCCGACAGGCACGACGGTGGAATAACGATTTTCCGCTGACCCACAAAGGACCTCCAGCGACCAGCCACCACCAACTACCTCTAATATTTAATTAATTATATTATTTAAAAAATTAGTTATTTTTAAAATAATTACAAAAAAAAAAGATTTTTAATCAATTTTTTTTTGGGCTTAAAAAATTATAGATTTTTTTAGGCTTAAAAATATGTTCGAGCTTAGAAAAAATAACCATTTTTTATTGATTATAAACCAATACATTCATAAAAATTAAAAAATCATTTTTTTAAAATAATTATTAATCTGTTTTTTTAATCAATTAATAAAAGAAATTAGCTTGAGTATTATAAAAAAATTGTTTAAAAAACAATTGTTTTAAAATTGATTCATGTAAGTAACCTATTTTTAATTACAAACCATTTACAAATTGGTTTTGAATAAGATATAAACCATATCCAAATTAGACTTGTAAAATAACTTATTTTTTTAGTAAAATGATTTTAAATCTAAACCAAAACTATAAATGGTTTCGAATCGTAATGAGTTTTGTCAATTCATAATTTTCTCTCTTCTTCAACATCAACAAGTTGCTAATGACTAAAAAGATTGAGGGGTGGATGAGTGATGATGGGAATTTATATAATGATTTAAATAGCTTTTAGTAGTTTTAGTACTCTTTTTTTTTTTTGATTTAAAATGTTTTAGTACTCTTTAGATAGTCAAAATGCATAAAAAAAAAATCTAAGGAACAAAGTACCTTGTTGGAAAAGCAAAAAATGAGAAAAATTGGTCAAAAGAAGCAAAAATATGAAAATTCCCGTCATCATTCATTAAAATTGAAGAAGATCTAGACGCATCATGCCATAGTGGGACTCATCGTACACCATGATATAAGATTCACGTAGCATCGTGCCACAATGGGGCGCAATCCAAGCCCATTGAAATATTATATAAAGAGACCTTTGCCTGATACCTCAACAGACATCTAAACTCATTTCATAGCACAACTCAAGATGTTTATGAGTTTTTATTAAATACTATTGATCTTGATGTGTTCCAATAACTTATCAATTTTATAGTAAATTTTGTAAAATTCCTATTCATTATAATGAAATTATGGTTGATATGCACCACTTGTGCATATGGAAGCATTCACCTCTAAATTTGTATTAATATTAACTTTTAACAATGAGTGTTGATAAAAATTGGTGGTAAACTTTCACACAAATTAAGTTTATGGTAATTTTGAAAAATAACTTGGTGGTTTTTCAAACACATGTTTAGATATGTTTAATCAAAGTGTGAGACTTGAACCTAAAAATATTGGGTATTTTTAATTTCACTTGGGGAAATTAAAACATATAGTAATTGAAGAGTTTAATGATAAGTAGATGAAGATGGTCTCATTATTTATGGAACATGTACACAGTACATAATTGAAGTCATAATTGTGACTAGCCAGGGCGGTTCCATAGTCATATTCTGGCCGAAAATGTTGGTATTTTTAATATTATTATAAGTTAATATTGAGATTTTTATGAGTTAATTTTTATATTTATAATTGAAAATTTTCAATGCAAAATTAAATTTTTTTCTAATTTTAAAATTTTCTGATTCCACAAATTATAGTTTGTTGTTGATTGAAACAAATCATATCTTCCATGTACCAAAAAAACAAATGAATTATAGTTAGTTAGTTACCAATGCTAAACAAGAAGTGATTGACATTTACACGTACGTTGTAAAAGCACAGTTTGAATTTGATATGACATTGAACGTGTGGTGTGATAATATATCCTTCACAATCAGGTAGGTATGTACAATTTCAATTCCCACCTTTTTATTGAAAATCTATTCATAAATTCTGAACGAATTAACACGTAATACATTTACTTGGCTTCTTTATTACTAGTGTTCAATTTGGGGTTGCAATATGGCAATATGGTTTTTTTTTCTCCTCTTACCTAACTTATTTTTCAAAGTCGTTTGGCCCGACTTATTTTCTACTTTTTTTTCTTCTCCTTAAAAATAGTAAAGTAGGAAAAACTTGTATTTGACCCTACTTCTTTTTATTTTTTACTTCTTTACTTTATTTCTCTAATACTTTTAAAGAGAAATATAACTAAATTCAATTTTATACTTCTCTATTTCGTTTAAGCTAAATAAAAAAGTAAAAAATAAGCCGGGTCAAACGGACACTTACTACTTTACTTGAGCTATTATGAGGATTATTATTTTGCGTTTGTTTGAGGTTAAAACATAAATAATTTTTTTGAAATTTATTAGGTAGAAATTTTAAAAAATATTAAAGTTGTTTTCCGTTTGTTACAACTATAAAAATTATTTTTGAAAATAAATACACAGTCTTTGTTTTTTTAAAAAATAGTTTTTAAAGAATCAGTTGAAAATAGCTTTTCATTTTAGACCTAAAAATAATTTTTTTAGTATAATAATTTTTATGAAAATTTGAAACAAACACATCAAAAATGAAAAAAGTTATTTTTTTTCTCAAAAAAATCTGTAACAAACGCACCCTATATTTTACCGTTTGTTTTCTTACACTTGATTTAAGGGTGACAAAACGGGTAGCCCAACCCTTTTAATCCCTTTCAAATGGGGTGGGCATACTTTGGCGTCCGAGCTCAAAACTCATGTTCGCCCTGTATATCGGCGAGTTGGTGGGTTAGCAGGCCGACCAATTTTTTTTTTACAATTTAATTTACTACAAATGACAAATGCATAATATATATATTAGTCATTAGCAATAATGCGATAAATGATATTTTTTAACAGTGCATAATAAAAAATGTCAATGTCATAATCTTCAACATAAACAAAAGAACTCAACAACAACACCAAAAAAAGGAAAATTTAGACACTAAAACACCAAAATATCCCACTTATTAGTTCAAGTGTTCAACACTTCTATGGAAGAAACACTAATTTTATAAATAAGTGTATATATATATATATATATATATATATATATATATATATATATATATAAGATGAAACTGTTCAATTTTTTATAAATAAAAAAATAATCATTGCACAATCTAATTTTCGTGCAAAATAAACAAAATTATGACCAAAAAAAAATAGAAAAATCAATGAGATAACCTGTTGCTGGCCCATTTTTTAAGCGGACTAAACAGAGCGGACTAACTTAAAGTGGCTGCCCGAAAACCTTAATCATATACTAGTATATTACAGTTTAATCATTATTTTTATCTAATTAAAAAACTTTATTTTCTGTAGATTTCTTTTATAAATTATCGTAATTTTAAATTTGAACCGATTACAACTTAAATTTTAAACCAAATATTATGTGAATTGTGATTCTTAAATTAGTCCAAATAATAAAATATAAAATAATTTAGTTAAATTCAAATTTAAATTAAAAATAGAACAACTGAAATTAAAAAAGAGTGCATGCATTGCATTAAAAAAGTTGCCGTACAAGCTTATGTATGGTGATCAACTGATCATATATGTTTTTACTTGATAAGTTGATAATTTGTGGCTATTAAAATTGTGCGTACGTATCAATGTTAAACTATACCAATATTTAATTGTCTCACCAACTAAAATAATCATAATGTATGTGGCAAGGTTAAGAGGTAAACAGCTCATAAGTCACAAAATGAGAAAGCTTAGCTATTATAAGTGGATAAGTGACCCACTATTTGAAAATTGTGTCTAGTTAGGTGGTGGTACCTTGTCAATTTTGACCTTGCTTCAAAGTATTTATCCAAAATGTGTGCCATTTATTGCTTATATCCCATAAAATTCCTACCTTTTGCTTCCATTATAAATTCTCTTGAGGTGTTAGATTAGAGTTAATGGTACCTATGATTTACTTTTACTTAAAATTAAAAATGTAACTAGTGTACCTCATGTACTAAACTTTTTCTATATTTTTAACTATTTTGGATTAGTTATTTTGAATTACAATCATAGTAGGTTAAGTTTAACTTTATATAAATTATCTTGATTTTGTTATTCATGTTTGAATTTTGTTTTATTTTTACATTTTTTTTTGATAATATATCTCTACACTTTTTTTATCAAAGTTTTGTCTCATTGATGAATTTTTTTTAATAAAGTTCTTAACGAAGCCGAAAGATTATTACACTTCGAACTTTAATCTAGTCCACCCCAAATTTATCTTAAACTCACTTTAATTAAAAATTATTTTGCAAAATTAACTATACAAAATCTGTGGAAACAAAAAAAAACTAAACGAAATTCTGTTTTGGTGATCAAAGAAAAGCTAAATTTTTTTGTTAGAGATACGGTGATACAGTACACGATACGATATGATAAGCATTTTTTATACCTTATCCACGAATATCTTTCGTCACTTGGATGCCAAGTGTCAAATAGATTAGATTGGACTAACATAACACAATGTTGGATTCAAAAAAAAAAAAAAACATAACATAATGTCCTTTTTCCTTTCAAAAAAATAACATAATGTCCTTTTCATTCATGTACCAATTAATTAATGGAATGTAACACAAAAGTTCCTTTTTTTCAATGTCAGTGCGAATGGCACGTCACCTGTAAAACGGTCATTGCCACAAATATGAATTACTACATATAAGGATTCTTTCCTAAAATTACAGGTATTAAGAAAAATAATTGTTAAAAATTGGGTTGAATATAACTTAATCTTAAAATACTGAATTGTAAGTTGTCAACCATATATAGTAAGTGGTCTAACTAATTTCGAAGAAATTATGATATTAATTTGGGAAGTTTATATTCAATATATAAAAATTAATTTGCGAGTTAAAGTTTGTATTATTTTTATAAATATTATATCATATCTCTAACTAAACGTCGAATTAACAATAAATGATGATTCAAATATGAGAGGTCTTCATCACAAACGGATTTAGGATAAGTTCTAATACTATATTAGAAATTGAGTTGAAAATTCTATAAAACTATCTTGTAAGATGATGATTGCCTATATTTATAAACTCATGTCTAAGGTAAGCCATCTCATATCCGAAATGGACCTGATAGTAGGCGGCAAATGTAGACTAGATAATGGGCGGCCTAATAGATCTTAAAGATGCTCTATTACCATGTTAATAATTGTGAGACAAAATTGAGAATAAAAGGTGGCAAGAATTTTCAATAGAATATCATAGCTTGCAATAGTATTTGATACTAAGACTTTGTTTAGATCGATGAAATACAATGGAATGGGGCGGAGCAGAATAGAGTGGAGTGGAATGGAACGGGGCAAAATGAAATAATTATTTCATTTTATGGTTTGGATATTTTATGATTCTATCACATACCTCTCAAATTGGAGGGGAACAAAAATGAAAGAAAGTGGTGGTATGTGATAGAATCTATTCCATTTCATTCGATTGTCATTTTAACAATCTAAACAATGGAACACTAATTTATTCCATCTCATTTCATTCGGTCATTTCATTCGGTCATTCTAAACAAAATCTAAAGGTTACAAACAAATATACAATAAAGTCTAATGGACTGAACTAAACTTAAAAGGCCCAATAAACCCACTAACTTATTATCTAACGATAATTATCAAATTGAAATTTTTGTCAATAAGTACCTTATCTTTACAAAATTTAATTAGGAGTATGTTTTGTAAAAATTAATTAATACACCTTAATTTTGAAAAATGCTTATAAAACGGGACAATAAAATTTTGAAAATATGTCATGTATATTAGGAAGGATGCAGTAAGAAATAGTAGTACCGATAAAATATGTTCTTTTCTTTGAAAAATAATTTATGAAAGATTTATGACTAATAAGGAGATACATAAATGTAATGTTTTTTATTTATTATTTTTAACAGCAAATATATTATTAATAAGAATCATATCTCCACACAAGACGAACAGAGAATGATAGAAGAGAAATACATAAATGTAATGTAATATAACATATGAGAATAGTTGTACTCGTTGCCAATAAGAACCGAAATTTATTATGCATATCTTAATACTTAAGAGATTATGATGAAGTAATAGAATATTGATCCATGATTATCAGTCAGATTATATATCCAAATTCTTTAACCTATGACTCATGCCTTAACAACAAAGATATTCAAAATACACCTCGGAGTTGAATGATTTATATTTTATTTTATTTTTGCATTTTATTGTTTTCACTAACAGAACCTAATTGATGTGAGTTTTGATATCAAATGGTTTAGTCTCTTTCCAAGTATATTTGCAGGAGATCAAACTGTTGTCTTCCATACTAAATTCAGCGTTAATCGCCACTAAATTAACGTCTAACTTTTTTTACATTTTTATTAATGCATTGTAGAAATATCGTAATAAATGTTTAATCGGTCCTCCATCTTTGACCAAAAAATGTAAGTTTTAGACATAAATTTTAACAAACAAATCAAAATAAATCTCAAAAATATATTTATACAATTACACAATGTAAAGAAAATTTTAATGCTTCAAAATAATTCATTACACAATTTAAATAAAATTTCGTTATCTATAGCAGGAAAGCTTCAAAATAATTAATTACAGTGTAAAGAAAATTTATATTAATAAATCATATTTATTTATATTTCTTACATAAAAAAATCTCAAAATAAGGTAACACGGGATTAAACCCACACAAAAAAAATTGAATTCGTTAGGGTGCGTTTGATCTGCTAAAAAATAAGGGACTGGACAAGACAACTTCTGTTGTACTGTGTTTGATTTTAAAACTGTTACTGGTACTGAACAAACTGGGGGTCAAGGGACTGGACAAAATCAGATATTCTTGTCCCCCACAGAACTATGAGACAACTTTTTGTCCTCAGCACAACTTATCTAAATCAGCAAAATAACATTTTCTCCATCAAGTATCATACAAGACAAAATTTATTCAATACCGTAAATATTTGTCCTGTGCTGTTCTACCTTATACTGTCCTGTACTGTTCTGTCCAGTATTTTCATTTTGCAGATTAAGAAAGAAAATACAAAAGTGTGCACGCCAATAAGGCAATCAACATAAAAGTAGTAAAAACATAAATAAAAAAAATCAAATAATATTGTTCCAAAAGATAAACAAATTATTATCTATAGCAGAGACCATATCTAACAAGAACAACTTGAATTGGTTTGATTCTATCATTACATACATCCTTAATTCGTCATAAACTAAATCTAGTGTGTAACGTGATTTTTCTATTTAAGAAAAATCCCAATATATAATTTTGTTGTTGTTGTAAATGACTAAAGAAAAAGAAACAACAAAAATTAAACTAATCACGAGGATGAAGCACCCTCATTGAATTAGCTAGAAGAAAACTAGTAGTCAAGATTTAACAAGGAGATTCCAAATGCACCAAAATTTTCTTCTCTTAGAATGTGGGATAATGTAACCTTCCAATGCAAGACCAAGAGATGTATATGTCCTTAGTTAATTTAATGCAACCAATAACTTAAGCATAGCTATAAAAATGATTTATGCAATAGAATATGTGTAGCAACACATTTATTGCAAACAACTTTAATTCTACCAAACTTTGATTAGATCATTCAAGATAGTCATGAGCTCAACAAAAGTTTTATTTCGATAATCCCAAATAGCCAATGAATTAGTCAATCATCCATATCATCATACCATTACCAAAACCTCAAGATAACTTCTATCCACATTCAACACAAAACAATCATCTCTTGAAAGATGCAAAATAAAATAACCAAAAAGATGCAAAATAAAATAACCAACTTTGTCTTGTGGGACTAATGTTGCCATAGTATGGGTTACAAAAACATTTAATAATGAGAGAAGTTCTAGTCTTCTAACAAAATTGATTTATATGTCTTTAATTTTGGTTTCACTATATATATGGAATAAGAACATAATCCACTTGTTGACAAAGAGGATCATAAGAAAATCAAGGAGCCTTGTCAAAAAAGAAAATCAAGGAGCATAAAAAAAAAAAAAGCTACATCTCCAATCCAATAAAAGTTATAATTAACCATCTTAAGCACCAATCAAGTTTTAAAATTGAATTCCAAGTAGGACCGAAGGTCCTTGGAGCATGAAGGAAGCATATTCTTTATTAATGGAGTAACTAATATTTGTCTAAAAAAAACTGTTATCTTTAATTGATTTAATTGATCCCTTGACATATGAATCCGTTAGAGATACACTTCACTTTTACGAACATAAAGCTAACCCAATTTAGTGAAGCGGTTACTTTCAAAACTTAATTATGTTTTTTTGTTGACAAAAACACTTAATTATGTTTAAGAAAACCAAAATAAATATTTGATCACTTAAGTGTAAATTCAAATTAAATTACAATACAAGCATCATAACTAATGTATGTAACCAAAAAAAAAAAAAACATAATTAAGTGTATATTTGAATGAGGGGTGGAGATATAAACTAAATCACAGTGACTCATTATAGAAAGCCCTGTAACATCAGAATCAATTGACATATTGGACAAAAAAGCAGTGAATGTCTGCTGTAAGATAAAGTAATTTGATTAAAAGGTTTATTTTTACGTTATTTCGTACTGTATTATACAATTCCTTTGAAGAGAGGGGGCTCGAAGAATTAAAAACTAATGTGCAAAAACATTAATTAAAAACTTATGGCATTATGTATATGTATCATCTAACATACATATTGCTCAACATTTACTTTTTTATCAAATATGACTTCTAAATTACTCTTTACACATTTTCAAAAATTTACTCTTTACGCATCACAACTTTATCTCCCTACAATGTGAGACTCTCCACGTCCGTGATCCAACACACACAAAATCACTCCCACTCCTCATCAAGTCGAACTAGACTCCCATACAATTGTAGATATTTATGGAGGAACCTTAAAATACTTGAATGAATGAATTAACACATGATACAAAGAGCAAGCACGAGATTGAACACTACATATTTATCTAAACCTTTTTTTTTTATGAAATATTTATCTAAAACTTGAAAGTATATATCATATATTTTTTTCAAATTTTTATTGTTCAACATTTGCTATTTTATTCAATGTGAGACAATTACTTATATTTGACACATCAAAAACATTCTCTCATTCAAATGAGACTTTCTATATCGTTAATTCAACACTATAAACCACTTATGCTCTCATCCAAGTCGAACCCGAATGTCATATGTTGAAACTTGGGAGATAGTGAAATAGACACTAAAATAAAGACGTACACTTTATTTTTACTCAAAATCTTAAGATATTTTTTTTTCACTTATATATTTCTTAACGTCTACATTTTCATCCAATATAAAACTTCTAACTAACATATAACACATCACAACATTCTTTCACTCAAATGTGAGACTCTTTGCACCCCTAATTCAACACCATAAATCAACCTCACTTCTCACCAAGTAAAACTAGACTCTCATATAACTTTTGAAACTTATTAGAGTGATTTAAATTCTGAAATGGATCAACACTTCTGACAAAGAGCAACTACACAATTTAGGTTGAATATTATTTTTACTCTAAATCTTAATACATTATATATATGTTTTCTCTCTCACTTATATGTTATTTAAAATCTACTCTTTTTTTTTTTAATCAACATCTACCTTTTCATTTAATATAAAACTTCTAACTTACATTTAACACATCACAACATTCTCTCACTCAAATATTAGACTCTCCGCACCCTTGATTCAACACCATAAATTACTCCTGCTCCACACCAAATCGAACTCGACTCCTATACAATTATCGAAACTAAGGGATAACCTTAAATACTTCAATGGATCAACATATTAGACAAATTGACTTTACATTTTTATCCAATATCTTAAAACTTTAGATAAATGAACTATCTTACATATATGTTGTTCAATATCTACTCTTCTATTTAATGTAAGACTTTTATCTCGCTCTTGATACATAACAACGTCACTTACATTTATTTATTTTTTAATAATTTATTATAACATAAAGATATTTTCACTGTGTTTCTTAAACAAAAAACGCATGAAAATAGTGAGAAAGGTAGGTGGTCAAAATAGACAGCACTACAACAAAGTATTATTGAGTTGAGTAATTTTGTGACACATGGAAATTACATAGTACCATTAAATTGGTTTGTTAGGCAAATGGAAAAAAAAAAAAGTCAAGCCGACAATTAAAAAATTAATATGCTCCAACTTTAGCACGTTCTTCTTTCTTCTTGGTCATAGTCATAATCATATTCATACCATCTAACCTCTTTTTTTATATTTCTCCAAAAAAGAAATAATCTATTTTTAATTATTTTATAAAAGATAGTGTAGAATATTCAACTATGTCAAAATGTCCAATACCATCAATCAAAGGCCACTCATTCTTTACTTATTATTCACATGCTTATGCTATTCTTCTATCCATCCAACTAAACCACAAAAAGTATAATTAAAGAAGTATTGAAGAAAATTTGATTTGACTTGGACCAACCTTTTGAATAGACTTAGACAAACTTTATGCAATTAACATTAGAAGTCAAATTTTTAAGTTATATTAGTGATAAAAATCTTAGTAAGAAATAATCTTAAAGTATATGTTCAAACTTAAAAGTCATACATCTTAAATAATAAAAACTCAGATTGAAAAACAATTTTTTTTAAACAAGATTGAAAAGCAATTATAATTCCATTTTTATTTAAAAAAATCTCTAAAACATAATTTCTCATTGAATGTCAAAATCCTTTTTTATAATCTGCAAAAAACATACCTTAATCATTGGTTAATCTCTCCTTAACCATCTATGTTGAGCTCCATGCTATTGAATTTTAGAAACATAAATGTAGTCAAATTAAAGACTACAAAGTGTTCCTATAAACCTGCTTATTACATAATCACATGAATGAATTTACACAAGGTCATTAAGGTATAGTAACATGCACAATTGCACATACTATATGTTCTAAGAGACCATAATGTAAGTAAAATATATACGATGCGACAAATGTAAAATGTCGAGAAACGATCGAAATTTGTATTGACAATAAAATTATGGCACAACCCAAGTAAGCAATAGAATGCTAACATAGGTTCCAGTTCCAAATCCAATTTTTGGACCAACAAAATTCCTATGTACTCAGAAGTTTATAAGTACTTGGGAAATAATCGATGTTTCAAAGTTTACTTCCCTCTAAACCGAAATAACTCTATCCAGGTAAAAATGTGAATGTATATATGTTATTTTCTATGCTCATCAAGGAGAGGGGGATCAATGTTCTATCTTTAATGTTTGGCAAAAGCAGTTATCACTATGCTTTAGACGACATGCTGAAAAATCTGCACGTCCTCTTGAAAATATCTGCTCTATCTTCGCACATGACCCCGCTGTTGCTGCCTATTGTGATTTCCCGGTTTGAAATGTGTGTTCCGGTGGCCAGCTCCTTGCTTTGGAAGTTCATTGATTTCCATCACCTGAATTGTCCTTTGCCTCTTGGCTGCAATTAAGAATCAAATGACAATTTCATCAATTAGTTATAAATTGCAGAATGTGTCCTAAACAATCATATGTGACAATTTAATGAATTAGTTACGACTTTGGAAAAATGAATGACTAACCATTTTCAGCTTGTTGATAACTCTCTTGAAGTCTCCGCTTAGTGGCTTCGAGCTTAGCAACATCATCTGAACACTTCGGCCTCTGTAACACAAGTTAAGGTCAGAGAGAGAATCATATACTAATAAATTTGATGTGTATCGAGTTTTTTTTATTTTGCTTACATCTTGCTGAGCGTTGAGAGGCCTCTTTGGCACAGTACTGCTTTCTAGTTTCTGCTTCATCTTTGGCTCCACATTAGAGTTTCGATGAATGCTCGAAGTTAGGGGTCTGCGAGGGCCAGAATCAGCAGCTACCGGTTTATTTAGCCTCACTGCAGCCTCATTCTTCTTCTTCAGTTGCTGACTCTTATTGTCCTTGACAATGATGGCTATTTCATTAGATTCTGGCAAATTTCTCTTGTCCTTAATTTGACTGTTGTCCAAAGCTGGCTTTCTGCCATTGCCACGGTTCTTGTTGGTCGGCGCACTCTTACGAATATCTGAAAAAACATACCCCATTTACAAAGATCAATTTAAGGCAAGGGGAATTCAGACACAAAACCGTACAACACAAGCTAGCAAGACTAAACATAAGAAATTGCAAATTCAACTCACTTCCATCATCATCCATGCCATCGAAGAACTTTACATCATCCGGATATATACAACACAAGGAAAAACACAAATTTAGTTTCATATATTCCAGCGTGCTAAAAGTAAATTGGAATTGGGGAAAAAGGACAGGCATATGTATACCTGAGAGAGTTCCATAGTACCGGCTGGAGTAACAAAGAAAGCCCCTTCGTCCAAAGGAGGTGACGGAAGTCCTCCTTCTTCCTCGTCTTCTTGACCATTCACAACAACAGATGGATTTAATGAATCCGGAGTGCCTTCTCCTCTGGCTTCTTCTCCGGGGCCCTCTTCTCCTTTGTGTTCTTCTTCTTCTGATGTTACAAACATTCAATAGCAATTTTCCAACATAAGTTACTTTTGAAATCGAACAAATAAACAACATCATTATACTCATCATTACCATACTAATAAGGTGGATAAAAATAATATCTACCTGCAATAGCTTTGTCATTCTCCTTCACCCACGTCCTCACAATTACCTTCCATGCACTAAAAAGTCGAAAAACATGAAACAAGTTTAGAATTCGAGTTGTTCGGTATCCAAGTAAAAACATTTAACATATTTGCCACATCAACTAGTATAATGATATGAATATAAAACGATAACAGCCGACTCATTCGCCTATCTAAAGATTCTCATCAATGTTAACATAAAGGACACATAACTAAATAAGAAATAGGTCTAAACTAACTTATATAAGTCTTACAACTAGTGACCACGATTATCGAACCAATCCATCACTCTAATAGTGAATTAGAGATGGATCAACATAACAGCAGTGTGATAGTATAAAATAAACTATGATTTATAGATGAAAAACAAAAACATACCTGATAATAATCTTTGCAAGGTCACGGATTTTCTGAGATCGATGCTTCCGGAGAGGAGTGACAGCCATTCCAATTCCAGTTGCCTGCAAAATGAAATTTCTGAGGATTAGATAACATGTTTAAGATAAATCACTGGAAAAGACGATATAACAAATTGCCCCAAAACAACAATGAATGATTCAATTCGAACCTCCAGAACATGCATAGAGAGTTGCATCAGTTGAAGCCTTCTTAATGAATCAAACAGCACTGATTCAGACTGTAGCAACATGAAACAATCATCGCTAATCAGTGATCATAAGACACAAATGAATTGAACCTTCAAACACAAATACATAAATGCCATCCAATAAAATAAAATCAGATCAAACATTCAAGAAAATTACAATTCAAAGAATCAAGAACTTATGCAATAGTATACAAACATCCTTGTTTTCAAGTATACCTCATCGTCCTTGTTTTCGAGAATATCTTTGATCCTCAAAATCTCAGCAACAAGTTGAGCTTCAGCATCAAGCTGATCAGTCAGAGCTTCAGCTTCATCAAAGCTGTAATTGCTAATAGGATTGACTACCATCACTCCATTGTCATCCCTACTACTCTCCTTGCTAGCACCCTCTCTACCAGAAGAACCTCTCTTACAAACTTCACCATTTTCATTATCAGAAACAGCCACACCTACCTTCTCACAATCCTTACAACGATTCAGCATAACCGAGAACAATCTCTCAGCAATTCTATCTCTTCTAGCCTTGAACTCATTCGGACAATCATTAGCAGCAACAACAATAGCATGCTCAATGATGCTAAAAATATCAGAATTCGATGATCGAAAATAAGTTCTCCACTGATTAAGCTCCTCTGACTTCATTTTCAGTTTCAACAGCAAAAAGCACAAAACCCAAAGATCCAAACAAAGAACAACAAACAATCAACAACCCACAAATCAAAATTCAATTTTTCTTCAATTGGGCAATCGAAAATCTTTTTGATTCTTTCTTCTATTACTGATTGATCTTGAACCCTGAACAAAACAATGAGGAACGATCAAAAGAGTGAATCTTTATTGAAAAGAACACCAACAAGAATAATAATCAAGAATCAAGAATCAAATTCTTGAAAGTTTGTAAATTTATTAACTTTAATTTTAATTTGATTTTCTGGGGTGTCCCATTTTGGCAAAATTTGATTGGATCAATGTTCGGCAAGAAAACGGATATGATGATATGGTTTGGATTGGATTGGATTGGGAACAAATTTGGTAGCAAGAAAAAACAACACAACACAAAAGAAAACAATACACACAACACACAATCGTATATGTATTGATAACAAAAACGTTGTGTGTGTTTTGTGATGATTGTAAGAATATTGTAATCTTGTTTCACATTTTTCTGGTGTTACAAAAACACACCAAAAACCTCAAAGAAAAGACCCTTTTTTTATTCTTCTGTTTTTTTTTTTTTTGCTGTAAAAAAAACAGCTAAAAAAAACCGATTTTTAAGGAAAAAATAAAGAACCCGAATTTTTCAACATGAAACAGCAGATTCAGTGTGACAAAAACAACAACAAGAAAATCTTAATCATAGTATGTTATAATCTATCTTATGTTATGTAGATAGATTGTAACAGTTTTGTTCTATCTCTACGTAATGTTACACTTTGAGTTAAAAAACAATACCGCGTGGTTATGTAATAAAAACTTGGTTCTTTTTCTTATCTTTTCCAACAAGAAGTAGTACTTGTGAAAGAGAAAGAGACAAAGATCAGAGAAAAGGGGTTTTCAGAATTGTGATGAATGATGATGATGATACCTTTTTGTTGTGTTTTGACTTTGATGATCAAAAAGAAAGAAAATTTTGGTTTGAAGAAGAGAAAATATGAAGAAGAGAACTGTGTTATGTCTCTTAGCGCTGGTTTTGTTTCATATAATATTATATTTTTTATTTTGTTGCTTTTGTGATTATTTTATATATGTTTTTTTGTTTTTTGATCAGATTATATATGTTCTTTTTAATTTGACTGATTTTCAATTTTATTATTTTAATCACAATTTTGTTAATCAACTAATGTTTTTTTTTTCTATATAGAGTAAAAGAAAAAAAAACTACTTTCCATGTGGGTAAAAAAAATTACTAAATGAGAAAATTAATAATAAGATTATAAAGATAATAAGGTAATTTTTATATATAAAAAAGATTTAATTTAATCTTTTCTATACATGCATACAATCAAATCAAATCAATATCAAATTCTTAGGTTTATTCTTTTTTTTTTTGGTAAATTTTTAGGTTTATTCTAAGTCAAAAAAGTTTTTTCTATAATATATCAAAAACTAAAAATATCTAATCAAATATGATTTGATTAACTTTGATTTTTTTCAACCGGATATCTTTTACTCGCAATTATAGAGACTAAATTTTCGGGTCGGGTAATACCACAAAATGTGACAAAACTCTCTCTGTTAAACTGAAAAAGATCACTTACCATTTCATCGATTAACTTTGATTTTTAAAATATCTAAAAATATATATAATTATAGTGATATGATTTGATTAAATATATGTGTAAAAATAATTATATCATTAACATACAATAAATAAAAATTAGATAAATGATATTTAGACAAATTAAATATATCGTCGATATATAAAATGTAAAAACAAAACCAAAAAACACAAGGTAAATTATAATTTTTTTTTATTTTTTATCTTATTTAACGAGTGCGTGAGAGATAATTATTAACTACAAATATTTTTAAATGAATATAAACTGTAAACTATTGAAGTATAAAAATTAGTCTTATTTATATAATTTAGTTGATAAGAATATTGTATACTTCCTCCGTTCCTTTTTATAAGATCCCATTTAATAAATTTGCACTATAACTTATTATGTTTTGACCGTATTTTTTTAATAATATATAGATGTAAATATTAGCATATAAGATCTTGTTTGATTTGTTTTAATGAGTACTTTGAAAATATCATGTTTTTATAATTTTTACTACTAGATAATTAAAGATATTTGTGATCAAAGTTATGCATTGACATACATACAGTAGTCAAACAAGATCTTATATTTAGAGACGGAAGGAGTATAATATAGTGAGCGAAGTTTGACTCAAAACTCATTTATCCACTTTATAAATTAAGTATAATTTTCGTTTCAAAATAATAAAAAATAATAATTATAATTTTAACCACTAAACTATGAGATCAAAAAATTATAATTATAAATTTTGCATTCTCAAATTTTTTATGTTGAAACAAGATAACTTTAAAATTAATGTGATGTAATAAAAAAATATTATGAAAGTAGGTAGTGAATGTGGTGTGATATAGATAGGGCCGAGAAAGCGGTTCTTAAGGAGCGAGTATGTGGGGCCCTCGACTCGGTGCTGAAATTCAACTTAGTTTTGTTTTTTTTTTTTACCAATTTTTTTTTTACCAAAAAAAAAACTTTGATTTGTTTTGTGAGTTAAATTTGTGGTTAATCCAAATTCTTCCAACATATCCATATCTGTCTGTTTAGACTTTAGATACGGTGATTACATAAAGATTTACTCTATCTCTTTCTTTAGGCATACTATTTTAAGCTTATTTTGTACTCTTATCTAATATAAAGAAAAATTGTCAATAAAAATTAATATATTTTGCGTAAATTTTAGATTAAATACTAATTTATTTTTACTTATATTTTAGGATATAATACATATAAATCAAGAACAAATTTTGTTTGTTAGTCAAATTTTACAGAGTTTAATGAATATGTATTATTAACATAGATTAATTTTTTCATTGATATGTAATAAAAATTATCTAATCTTTCATGTCATATTAAAAGATTGGATGAAGTCAAATTACAAAATTGTAACGGATTGAAAGTGTAAAATTTGTTTTATTCTATCAAAATATATTCCCTTTTCACAATTTTATCTTTATGGTTAAAATTATTTTACGCAGGCAATGTAATGAATAATATATATTGCCACATTTTGTCAAAAAATAATATATTATTACATTATTTGATATGTTATTGAGATCGATCAAGATTAACAATATATGTATCTTTATTGAATACTATTAATCTTATTCTTGATTTGTCAAAAAATATACATGATATTAAATCTGAACTTTTTTATAATAGACAATTAAATTAATAAAAATTGATTTAATATATTCATAATTACTCATGATTTGAACCAATTACTTATTGTAAAAATGATAAGAGGAAGTATTTATTCAAATAAAATATTTAAATATAATATGTTCATAATTACTCGTGATTTCTAAAAAAATATTTTATAAATTTTATTTTTATGAACTTTTAATATAAAAAGTATATATTGTCAATGCATCTCAGTTATCCATATGTATGATTTTAGATGTTGAAGTGAAAAAATAAATAATTAAAATTATATAAGAAAAAAGCTAATTAGTAAATTCAACAGTCAAACTTTAGTATTAATACTAAAATTTGTTCAAGATATGAATATTTTTAAACTAAGGAAGTTCAAATGAAATAATAAATAATTAAAATTATATAAGAAAAATGCTAATTAGTAAATTCAACAGTCAAACTTTAGTATTAATACTAAAATTTGTTAATATACAAGTGCCCATTATTATAGTCAAAGAAAATAAATGTTAATATAATGTTATTGCATATATAGTTGATATAATCTTATAACATTTTTAAAAATTTTCTTTTTGAAAATTTGACAATTAAAAAGTTAAAAGGGAATATAAAATATAATTTCAAGAATCAAACTTTGATTAATACTGATACTACATTTGATCCTAAATACATTACCCTCATTACCCTCTTGATTAAGTAAATCGCAAAAATTATTAATTTTTTACGAGTTTGTTCTTCATCAAGAGAATAAATAATAAAGAGTATGTATATTTATAAAGAAATAACTAATGTAGTTAAATTTTTAAAAGAAATTCATAAAATTAGTCAATAAAATAATGTAGAAGATTATTGTACTGTTTTTGGTCAAGATCAGGGACAATATCGTTAATTTTGAATTAAATAATGTTTTTTATTTTAAAAGAAATGTTAGAATATATAATAGTGCACCTTAATATAGTCAAATAAAAAATAGTTGAAATTATTCTAATAAAACAACAGTCAACATCATTGTCCAACTAAAAAATAAAAGATTGGACAAAAGTATAAAACATTTTTAATTGTGTTGTGTTTGATTTTATCGTGTAATTATTAGTTTTTAAAAGTCGGGGAATAATAATAATTACTTTAACCGATGAATATTTTGAGGTGAAATATTGTGGTAAACTATTTTCTGTTATAAAGTACAAGTGTTAATTTTGTTAAAAAAATTATTTTAAAACGAAAGTTGTTTTCAATTTTTTATACAATATTTTTCAATTCTATATCATAATTATTAATATTTGTACTAATTCCAAGAAAATAAATTAATAATATAATAGAGTTAATTTAATAAGAGTGTTAGTAATAATTGTGTTCGTTAATATATAATGA
Organism: Trifolium dubium; assembly: GCA_951804385.1. NCBI lineage: Eukaryota > Viridiplantae > Streptophyta > Magnoliopsida > Fabales > Fabaceae > Trifolium > Trifolium dubium. The sequence continues at coordinate 42,978,507 of OX638065.1, forward strand.
GACTTAAAACGACACTAATTTTAAAGAGGATTTATTATCAAGGGGAAGAAGAAGAAGCTGTGGGTGGGACACATAGAAGTAGAAATGGATAGGTGGGTGGTCAAGAAGTTGACGTGTTGTTATTTGGAAGTGAGAGAGTATGGTGGCGGCGACGAGCCGACGACGCACCAAAGACAAAGTGTATGCACCGTCACAAAGATTTTATCAATCAAAATTTATGAAGTAGTAATATTTTGAGTTACTTTAATAATTTTTGTAAAAATAAATAATAGATATTGTAAACTAGTTCTTTATTTTATTTTTTTGTCTTAGATGAAATGGTAATTTACTAAAATTAAACAACTCACACAATAGCGAGATTCCGAATTCGAATCTAGTTCATAATGTCCGGTCTAACAAATTTGACATTTGTTATTTGAGTTAGGACATTTAAACACTATTTCTTAATCTTTATCTCATACAAATAAGATGAAGTGTAATAGGTGATTTTGCAGGATATATAGTTTAATTTATTTTGTATGATGTGTAAAATTGACGCACACCGTATGTACACTAGTTTATTTCATGGCAAGTGACAACATTGCTAATATTGGGCATTGGGAAAAGGAGTGATGTTTTTTGACGTGGATTTGGCGTATGAGTTTATATACTTGCATGGTAAAAAGATTTGGTGGAATGGTTTTGAGAAATTAACAAATAACATTAGTGTATTTGGGGTTTACGATGATGTGGTGTATTTGGAGTTTACGAAACAATATTATTTTTAGAGGCGCAATCTTCAACTTATTTAGTCTATCAAATCATATATTTGTCTTAGTTTTGATTTATATGAAGAAACAGATTGGTTACTATAAATTTTGATAATTGGTATAATAATTTTTTAGTTTGCTTTCAGTCTAACCAAACTTCTCCCCCTTCCTTTTGAATTGTAAATGTTGAGTACTTATTGTACTTTTTATAATTCATTTTTTACTTATAAAAAAAAAAAACAAATAATATTAGTGTTTCTTTCCTAAGAAAACTCCTAGTTACTTTTTCTCGGATGAATTGGTAGAGCTAAGTCCATTTAATAAAACAAATAAATTTCTCTAATAAAGGAAATACAAGAGTGTGCATTTACTAATAAGACGATCAACATAAAAGTATGTGAGAGAAACCTTAGAATTAATTATAAAAAAAACGGCAAGAGTAACTACAACAAATTTCACCCTCTCGTTACATGTGCTTCCAATTCAATGATTCATGTTTATCGCAATTAAAGTGTATAATCTTGAATTATAAGAGTTGAGTACCTATTTTATTTCTTATAATTTAATTTTTTACTTAAAAAAAATTCAATGATTCATGCACTTTAGAAGATAGACATGAAATGAAAGTGGTGGATAATTTTCATTGGGGAACTCTTAATTTGGATTGAATCCAACTTAAAATATTTGGCGCATCTAAAAAAACATTATTGCGGAGTATGGATCAAGTATTGTGGGAGGACAATGGAAAATAGATTTGAATTTTCGAAATGTTTGGAAGAGTATAGTGTTTATTGACTAGCAATTATTTGTCACTTTATATTGTTACCTCCTTCGTGATCTATTCTACTTTAAATTGAATTGGTGATAAGTAAAGTTTTATTAAACATTTGAATTGGTGATAACTGATAAGTAAGGTTTTATTAAGCATTTTCTACTACCTGGTCAATAAACACTACACTTTTCCAAACACTTTGAAAAACCCCAAATCCATTTTTCATTGTCCTCCCACAACACTTGATCTACACCCCGCAATGATACTTCCATTAGATGCGCCACATGCTTTGACATGGGTTCAACTCGAATTAAGAGTTCGCCAATGTTAGAAATAATATAAAACTATTGATGTGGTATTTTCTAACAGCTTAAGTTTTTGGGATAATCGGTCATCTGACATGGTATCAGAGCATCTATGACTAAGTGGTCTAGAGTTCGATTCCCGCTCCACTCACTTTCTAATTAAAAAGTGGAATTTTAAGCATATGATAGGTGGACAGCCAACAAAACTTAAACCACTTAATTTCTGATAACTACTTAGCTTCACAAATATTGGATGAATATGAAAGTTATTACAACACGAGGGAGTAGTTCAGAAAAATTCCACACGATGATTAAAATATTGATATAAGTGAGTTTGACACTACACTCTTACTTAAAATCTTATGACATTATTAGGTTTATGGATCCTCTCACTTATAAATATTCAAGTATTCACATTTTTAACAAATGTGAGACTCTTCCACACTACTCACATATATTTATTTTTCTCAACATAAGTGAGTTCAATTCTCACTAATACCGCATAAATTTTAAGGATGAATAATTTGTAAATACTTTTACAATTATTCTCTAGATCTTTAAATTTTTACTGGGATCTTTATGTGACCTCATAACCCAATTATGAACTCAAATAAACTTATAAAGATTCAAAATTACTTTAGCTAACGGTTAACAATTTAATAATCTTCTATGATCATTTTCTCACTTGATGATAACTACCCAGAATAAAATGTACGAAAACAAAAAAAAAATCCTAGAAAAAAACAAGTGTTTTTTGGAGGAATATTACTTGCATCTTACTCCCTCCGTACCAAAATATATGTCGTTTTGAGAAAAAAATTTGTACCACAATATATGTCGTTTTACATTACCAATGAAGCATTTAATGCTCTTTTTCCTCTTATACCCTTAATCAATTATTTATCTTTCTTTTTTCAATTCTATAATTTATCTCTTACATACCATTAATGAGGGATAATCTTGTAAACTAACCCATAATTTATCTTTTCCATACAACAATGATTACATTTCTTAATTTGTGTGATTTAGTCAAAACGACGTATATTTTGGTACGGAGGTAGTAATTAATATATCCACTCACAGGTGAGATTTTGACATCCAAATTATATTTGCAGTAAAAGCGAAACATTAATTTGCTTGTCACGCAAAATTTGGATTTAGATTGGCTTAATTTGGATACCATATCTCACGGTTTGCCAGAATCTAGCAAATCTGAATATTCCATTACGTAGATTGGTATATAGTCACCATTAAATTAAATTTTAAAATATCAAAAAATTAGGTAAAAAAAAACATTATTTTCAAAAAATAATTTGTTTTCAAGGTTAATTATTGTTCGAATTTGAGTTAAACTAGGTTTAATTACTCTTTTGGTCCCTTAACTTATTTTGTAATTTCATTTTGGTCCGTTAATTATTAAAAGTTTTGTTTTAGTCCATTAACTTATTTTTTGGTTTTATTTTGATCCCTTAATTATTAAAAGTTTTATTTTGATCCCTTAACTTATTTTTGATTTCATTTTAGTCTCTTAACTACTTTTTTGGTTTCGTTTTGGTCCATTGAAAGGAGAGACCAAAGTGGTTGATGGATAAAAAGTTAAGGGACCAAAATGAAACAAAAAAATATGTTAAGGATCTAAAATGAATATCTTAATAGTTAAGAAATCAAAATGAAATCAAACAATAAATTAAGGGACCAGATAAAACAAAATTTCTAAAAATTAACAAATCAAAACGAAACCAAAATATAAAATAAGGGACCAAACGAGTAATTAAACCGCTAAACTAATTTAACTCTACAAAATATGAAGAGTGAAGATTATTTTTGGTTTTCACTCTCTGGTTTCTATAAGAGAAAGTGACTCAAGTAGTTCAGAGTTCGGAGTAAATTCCGACATCAAGTGGTTTTATTCTCTTCCCAAAAAATGTAGAGTTAAGATTATTTGATCTGTTTTTTTTTTCTTGAACTGCAAAAATATTATTAATAATAATATTTTTCTGTCTACATATATAAGCAGTAGAACAAAAATACATGATCTATCATATCTTATATTATGTGATACTCTTAAAACAATTTTTTCTGTCTATGATTAAATATCTAAAGCATGACTTGAGTGACTCAACAGTTCAAATACGATAGCAAATAATTCAATTGATCATAAATAGATTATAATATTATACTATTTGAGTTGTATTTAACTCAATCATATACACGAGTCCATCTCTTAAGCTGATGAGGTTCAGTTCTGATTGTATCAAGTTACTCCAAATAAATCTAAGTGGGTTGTTGAAATGGCAGGGTGTTGGAGGAGATTGTGTTTTGCTTAGGAGGTTGAAATGGTGGAGGAGTTGGGTAGAAAAAACTCACGAAGAAAATATAAAAGGGATACGCAAATATAATAAGGAGATTTCAAAGTAAGTGACAAATACTATTATGAATTTGTCTAATGATAACTAAAGAATAGTAATATTATGTGGAAATCGTTAATTATACTTTCTCCTTTTCTCTTTCTGATAGCGGCAGAAGGCCTGAGTGTGATGATGACAACTTCTGTTCAAGCAAGTTTGTTCTCTGGCTTTCCTGTAGGGGCAACGAATCCGTTACGGGTGTCTCACTTACAGTTTGCCGATGATACTTTGTTGGTAGGTGTTAAGACTTGGGAAAATATTCGAGCTATCAAAGCGGTTTTGTTGCTGTTTGAATTGTTGTCGGGGCTGAAAGTAAATTTTCATAAGAGTTTGTTGATTGGAGTGAATGTATCTGATTCTTGGCTGGGTGAGGCGGCTAGTATTCTCAACTGTCGCGTTGGTTCTATTTCTTTTGTTTATTTGGGTCTCCCAATCGGAGGAAATTGTAGAAGACATTCTTTTTGGAGACCGTTTATTGAGAAGATTAAAGTCCGTTTGTCTGTATGGAAGTGTCATAATCTTTCGATGGGTGGTCGCCTGGTTCTTCTTAAAGCTGCCTTGTCTTCACTCCCAGTATATTTTCTTTCTTTTTTCAAGGTTCCCTCAGGTATCACTTCTATCATTGAATCTCTTTTTCAGTCTTTTTTATGGGGTGGGGATGGGGATACTCGGAAGGTTCATTGGGATAAGGTTTGTGGAGATAGAAGTTCTGGAGGGTTGGGGGTGAGGAAGGTAAAAAAATTTAATTTGGCATTATTAGGTAAATGGTGTTGGCGGCTGAAGACGGAGGTGGGGGGTTTTTGGTGGACAGTTCTTGCACATAAATATGGGGCAGAGATGGGGGTGATTATGGATGGGGGTAGTAGAGCTTCAATTTGGTGGAAGGATGTAGTTGCCATTCGTAGGGGTACTTTTAATGGTGTGCATAGATGGTTTGAGAGTTTTTTACCTCGTAAGGTAGGTGATGGTGAGTCCACTTCTTTTTGGGATGACCCGTGGTTGGGAGAGGGAGTTAGTTTGAGGGAGATGTATCCGAGGTTAGGAGGACTCACTAATGATCCTCATGTGACGGTAGGTGAGATGTGTCGAAGGGGGTGGGGGGTGGGTGGTGGGGGTTGGTCTTGGAGGCGCCCTCTTTTTGCTTGGGAAGAATATCTGTTGGGTGGGTGTTGTGATGTTTTACATGACGTTGTTTTGCAGCCTCTTGTGTCTGACAGGTGGCGATGGCATGGTATTTCATCAAATTCTTATACGGTTAAGGAAGCATATATGTCTCTTATTCAACAGGTTGATGTAGATGCTGATTTAACTAATGTTGTTATGTTACCCTGGCATAAATATGTTCCGTTAAAGGTTTCCATGTTCGCGTGGCATTTTTTGCAAAATCGACTTCCGACTAGAGACAACCTGCTTCGCCGAGGCATTATTGCTGAGGGATCACATTTGTGTAGCCTCGGATGTAGTTCTGTGGAGTCTTTATCTCATCTCTTTTTTGTTTGCAAGGAGTCTCACTTGGTGTGGAGTGGTGTTCTAAATTGGCTAGGTATTCAAGGTGCTTTACCCTCGGAGATGGTTTCTCATGTCACTCAATTCTTAGGTCTTCGGGCCAATACGGTTATTGCAAAAGAATATTTTTCAGGTTATATGGCTAGCGACGATATGGTGGATTTGGAAAGCTCGCTACGATGGTCTATTTCAGAATCAAACTTTTCAGGTGCATCAGGTGATTGACCAGATCAAATTAATGTCTTGGTGGTGGTTAAAGACTAAATGTAATTTTGTGTTTTTTGAGTGTGCTTTGTGGCTTTCCAACCCAATGGCATGTTTGGGATGGCACGGCATATAAGGTTGTTGTTTTTCGATGGTGATTGTGTTGGACTACCTTAAACAGATATCTTCTGACGATTATGTATTTTGTTTCTTTTCATTCTAGGAAAGCACGTCTTGTGCTGGCCTAATTTATTTCTAATAAAATTTCTTAGCTGTTTCAAAAAAAAAGAGTGATTCAAGGGTCAGACAATCTAAACAAAAAACTTTAAGCTCCAAATAAATAAAGATTTTAACAAGGGAAAATGTCACATTTTTCTTTTACATCGGAAATATAAATTGCTTCTTGACAGGGATCGAACCCTGGACCTCCCCCTACCCAACTCATATGTCCCCAAATTCTTACCACTTGAGCTATCCTATTGTAACGGGAAAATATCACATTTGAGTGAGAAGCTCAATAGTCCAAAGCCTCGGATAATTTTTTTTAATGCTAAATTTCTTTGTATTTTTTTTTGGTATATCGAAAAGATAAACTGTTTTCTCCAAAAATTGATCATTTGACCTCTTCCAAATTTCCATTTTCAATGATTGTGATTGATAAATTTAAAATTTATTTTAAAAACTCAAAAATTATAAGTTAACTAAAAATAAAACAATTTTCACAAAAAATATAATTATTAGAATATATACAAATGTCGAGTTCGCTTTAAACCTTCTTTAATGTTAAATCGACTCTACACTCCACACGAGCATATTAATTACACTCACTCACATTCTACTAAACAAATAATGATTTACATACTCCTTATAACACTCTAAAATAAATATAAGAGAACAAAAAATATAAATTTAAAGTGTTTTTCATGATTTTAAATGGACTGTTTTACAAAATTGTTTGTAAGTTATAATGTCAATTCAAGTTTTCATATTTGGTACCCCTACTAAAAGGAAATGGAGGGAAACACTTTATCATGATTTTTTTGTTGTTGAACGAAAACGGAATCAGTTCAATATAGGGAATGAATTTATTTTTTTGGTAAGGTTCAGTAGGGAATGAATGTGCTTTGAGAAAATGGAGAGCATAATATTTTTATCCAACAACTAGAATATTGTTTTATACCCATAGAGTATAAAAGAGAAGAATATTTTGTTATATCAACAAATAGGAATAAGATCTTTTTGTAGTAATTTGTATGTTGATTGTTTTAATTAAATTCATATCATCATATGCTTTGTTAAAAATATTAGGGTTAAATACTTTTTTTCTTGATTACATGAAAAAAAAAAAAAAAGACAAAAATAGACTAGCTACTTTTTATAAAAGATACCCCAAAAATAACAACTAATAACTGTGAGTATAAAACTAATAGGAAATTCCTCAAAAACAGTTACAAGATCTAAATTACTAAAAAATCTTTTAGGGAATATGTGACGAAGAAATATAGTTCAATTTGTTTTGACAGAAGATATAGTTTAATTTTTTTTTTGAAAGCTCGATATCTAATTTAAGAACCGATTAATCCGAAGAGACCAATAGATATAGTCCAATTTATATGCTAAGATCTCTAATAATTTGAAAGGCAACAGCCATCCATTTCAACGATCCAACTATCGCCCAACACCAAGAGGATCGTGGGATACAGTGTCATCCATTGCACCTCAACAAGAAAGGCAAGGGAAAGGATTGTAAAAATTAAGGACCCCAAATTTTTTGTTTCATTCCAAAGTGGTGAGAAAAGCATAACAGATGCCGCAGAAAAAAGTGAGAAGATGACAAAAGAGAGTCTCTTCCTACTATATCCTCATATTTTCACATTTTTTATTTTTATATCAAATTTAATTAAATATTGTTTTTGTCTCTGTAAAAAAAATCACATATTGTATTTGTGTTTAAAACATCTTATATTTGTTTTTAGACCTTAATGACCTATTTATATTTAATTTCAACATTATAATTGATATTCAAGATGTGTTTAACATATATTATAAGTCTATTTTCATTTTAAAAAAAGTCAAAATTTTGTCCATTAAAAACTAAAAGTAAAATAGAAAAATTTTAAGAGATAAAAATGTAACATCTCATACTGTTTTCAGGATGACTGACTAATCCTACAAACCAACACGAGTTTTTTGTGTGCTTTATCTTCACTCACACACTTTCTAAGAATTTTCCAGAATGTCATCTATCCAAAGAGTGCTCCAAGTCAAGCGAGCTTAACTATAAAGTTCTTATACAATGTGCTACCAAAAAGAAGATGCATTTTGTTGGTATATGTAGTACCAATTAATTCTTATAAGTCTTTCTTCAATGTAACCATACAGTCTCATACATGTACATCCTCAAGATCCCTCTCATTCTGATGTGAACTCGGGCTATTGTCTGGAAGTTGTACGGAGCCGTTCATTGTCATGCCTTGTGCACCGACGTCTACTCCCCGTCCTCGTCAGCCTCGAGTAATACATGCCCACCAGCTTCCGCATGGTTTGTCTCCAAACCACATCGTACTAGGAGAGGTATACTCTGATACAATTTGTAACATCTAAGGCTGCTTTCAGGATGACCGACTGACCCCACAAACCAACACGAGTCTTTTCAGTGTGATTTGTTCTCACTCGCACACTTTCTAGGAACTCGGTAGAAGGTCACCCATCCAAAGAGTGTTCCAAGTTTAGCACGCTTAATTATGGAGTTCTTATAGAATGTGCTACTGAAAAGAAGATACATCTTATCTTGTTGATAAATGTAGTACCAATTAATTCTCGTAAACATTCTTTCAACCATACAGTCTCATACCTGCACAACCCCGTAATCATTCTCATTCTTATATGAATTTGACTATTGTCTAAAAGTTGTCAAAAGCTGCTTATTATCATATCTCGTGGACCGACATCTACTCTCTATTCTCGTCAGTTTAAGTTATTTCAAAAAATATGTTTTTTTTATAAACATAAAATCTCTATGAAAACGAAAAATATATTTAACCCCTTCATATTATAGCTTTAGTTTCTTTTAACTCTTTATAACAAAAAAAAGATAAGAAAATAATCCTTGCCGCATAAAATATAAACAAAATATTTTTATTGTCTTCTTCTCATACTGAACATACAAATAAAATGTTTTTTTTTTTACTTTTCCACACTTAAAAGCATGTGTGCTGTTAGTTCATGACATGTGCAGTCACTAATATTTGACAATAAAATAATTGTTAAATACCACTAAATTAAACTCAGATTCTTCTAAGCAATTCATCATTACAAAAAAAATCATTAATTATTTGAGTAGAATCACTTAGTTCATGTGTTTAATCTATTAATTTTCATATATAGAGACAATATAATTTTTTTTACACGTGTGTAAAAATTAAAATCATTTAACTCATTATATACTGTAAATAAGTTTTTAAAATATCTTTCTGTTCTGGGCTGAATTTTTGTGTTTGATCAAACTCAATGTCACATAACATTTATTGTTCTAACATTACCTTCATTCATCGTTATATATAATCTTTCACATCTATGTATAGAGAAATCTTTCCACCAATTTACCATCTTTGTGAATTCTTCTCACGCTTGAATTATATTCATATCACTTATCTTCATGAAAATTCACTTAGACACATGTGTAAAAAACAAAATTACACTATCCAAATTAGATTATAGATTTAATGGGTGAGATATATCAATTAATAAAAGTCGTGATGCGCGTGGAGTATATAAAAGAGTATTTAATTATAATTAATAATAGTGTCACTACAAAATTGATGTGTGTTTTACGAAATGTGGCGACAGAAACGTGAATCACAATGAAAATGAATTTGTTGCTAGCAAACAAACACAATTGTTGTGGAAGAGAGAGAGAGGACAACTATAACATGCGGTGTTGCTATGGTGCAACTGCGTGATGTCAGAAACTAGACAAAAAACGCGGTGTTTGTTTAGTACTTTGATTTTGTTCTGTGACTGTGAAAGTGCATGAAAGAAAGATTTGACGGTGTAAAATTTTAATGTACGGAAAATTAAATCGGACGGCGAAGATTGAACATGGGACCTTCGTGTTTGAGGAAAAACAAAACACGTGGAATGGGACTGACTCAATAAGTCAAAAGTCAAGGATGAAGAAATATACTACAACGTCAACATGTATGAACGGTGAATCCGCGTAACTTCGTTTTTATGAAGTAGTAATTCACTTCACATGTACTTTGTCTCGGTCTTAATTAATCAACTACTACTACTTCAGTACTTTGTAATTTTATTTACACTAGTATAAGTTAGAAAAATGCTAAACATTTGGACACCTGTTAAGAATATTAATATGTTTGAAATTTTGTCTCGAAACATGTCCGTTCGATATTTTTTTTTTGAGGCAATGTCCATTCGATATCTTAAAAATATAAAAAGTTGTTTTTCTAATACTCCAGATTAATTAGTACTCACTCTGTTCCAAAACTATTATCCTTTTAGCATTTTAGTTTTGTCCCAAAACTATTGTCTTTTTCGCAAACCAATGTAAAATTAATGTTAATTTATCAATTGTACCCTTACAAAAGTTAAAGCATTAATTAAATATATTTTCTCTTTCTTAATAAAGTAAGGGTAAAATAGACTTAACTTATCAATCTTTGTTGTTTCTTAATCCACGTACATAACTCTAAAAGGACAATAGTTTTGGGACGGAGGGAGTAGTATTTCTTTCTTTTATTTTCATTTTTAATATGTTTAATAAGTGCATCGAGCTACCGTTTAACATCTTTATATTATTAATTAGGTTTAGAATATTAAACACAATTTCTTATATGTGGTTTATGTTCCACGGGTTTGAAAAGTGTGAGTATGTTCTAACCCGACCTCAGGTCCACGTCTCTAAAAGATTATCCGCTTTAGGGTTAATCCATCACGGTTTTGTCTTTTATAGAAAATGTGTTTCGGTTGATTTGAGAAGTGTAATGTATTGTATATAAATTACCGTATTAGCCTCAAGTTCTAAACGATGTGGGACTTAAGATGAATAGAACAGTTACTTTATCTGCTAAAAAAAGTGTCAAGACGTATCCCATATATTTTTCATTTGGTAAGAACATTAACATTAATCTTATAATAAGGCCTACATGGGAGAGTTCAATTAAAGGATGAACTAGATATGAGAGTGTACAACATTAAATTTTGCTAATAAAAATGCTCATTATAATTAAATGTAAGTTTAAGAAATACTTAATTAAGTAATACTATATACTTGTGCGGTGCGACGCTTGTTTGTTTTTATTTTCCCGTCTTGTGCAGTGTTTTGTTTTCCCGTCTTGTACGGTGTTTTGTGTTCCCGTCTTGTGCGGTGTTTATTGGTTCGGATAGAAAGATCAACGTTTATCGGCTACGGATTCAACCAGTGATCAGTTCCTCAACGATGCAGATCCGGAAGCATAGGTATTCCGGTTACTTTATGTTTATCACATTATTTGTAGGCAAGATTATGCCGTTTTATGCTATTAACTTGGATGCTGTGAATTTGTTTGCAGATTCGTTCTTTTTAGTTTTTAGCGGTGTTGAATTTGTATCAGTATTTGATGTACTCTGTCTATTTGAATGAATGAACAACCTTTTATTTTTGTCAAAAAAAAAAAAAAATATACTGCTCATTACTAAATGTGTCAAAAAAAAATATACTGCTCATTACTAAATGCTATTTTTAAAAACATTTCATTTAGTTTTAGCCTTAACTATATTATTGATCTTGACAAAAATTGAAAGTCTATATATCAAAATAGTAGTATTAGCTTTTTTTAATGGTCTAATTAAATTTACTTGACTGTATGTGTAAATTTAAGAGTGAGGAGAATCCTAGTCCACAAAAAATAGAAGAAGCTGTGGGATCTCAATTTATGTATTTTAGTTTTTGAATTCCTTTCTCTTTCTCTTACAGCTTTGAAACAATTAATTTTAGTTTATCTATAGGACGATTTATGCACATGTTACATGTATGTATACCGCGCAGCCGTGCACTATATCATACTACTAGTACTAATTAATTGTCGAATAGGACAGAATGGTCCAGGCATCATAAAAGATTTCAATTCAATAATGGATGACCACGCAGATGCTAATTAATATAGTTATATCCAGTACTAGTAGTACAAGATTTAAAATGTACTAGTAATTCTATTAAGGTCTTCGTTTTTGTTGATGTCGGAACTTCAAAAATGGCATGTTACTATGACTAATTCACGTATAATTATGGATGTAACACACGGGTTTGTCTGGTTTGATGGGTTTTTAAATGAAAAATGTTTGAAAAGAGGGGAATGAATATCGATACAATATCTTTTTATGTAAATCATTAACATGTGTCATTATGATGCATGGTTATTGGTTAACATGTTCCTATTTATTATTGTTCCGGACTGGACTTGATGTTCACTAAGCCCAACCAGCAGTGGTCTAATCCCGCTTCGTCTTCACATTATTGCAGAATTTTCGAATTTATAACGTTTGATTACAGAATAATGAGTATTTACTGTTCATCATGGATCTTCAGCTATATTTCGACAGTCATTGATGAACGAGACAGATCTTTCTCTCCTCTTCAACGTTCTTTACCCAACATTGGGATATATGTCATTCCTCACAATAACAAAGTATCTTATTCTTACCTCTGTATCTGTTTCTTACACAAATCATTGACTTGAACGTCGGAGTGCCTTGCAGGTACAACCCCCTCTGTTTTAACAACCGTACATGACGGTGCAAACGACCGCCCAATTTTTTTGATCAGGTGAGGTCAGTAGCGCCGTATGTGGAAACGATAAAATTCGTTCTCGAATCCACAACCCCTTAGCCTCGATTGGGGGCATATGTTTTGGCTCACCTATAAGTGCCACATCGCTTTGAACTCGGGGCTAATGATAGTTTATATACAACATGTTACACTCCCCATCTTAAGATAGCAATGTATAGATATAATGTATAGTATGTGAACAGCAAGACAAATTGAAATATGATATGTTTCTTGTGTATTGCTTTCGTTGATCCTTTACATGGTATATATAATACATATACAAGAATGTTCTACACTAATTCTAGCACATGACAGACGTGCTCCACAATCAGTGGGATTTGATTTTATTCTATGCACAATGGAATCAAGGTAACATAGGAAAGTAATTATATACACATATTTACAATAATGTATAGAAGATATTTCCTAATACTCCCCCTCAAGTTGGTGAGTGAATATCGTGAAGTCCCAACTTGTTGCGCAATGTCACAAATTGATCTTTTCCCAAAGCTTTTGTAAACACATCTGCTAACTGGAACCGTGTTGGTACATAAGAAGGATTGATCATCCCGGCTTGTAGTTTTTCCCGTACTATATGACAATCTATTTCAATATGTTTTGTACGTTCATGAAATACAGGATTGGCTGCAATGTGTAGAAGGTATAATGGTTTGTTGTGGTTGATGATGAGATGGTGTAGGAGAAGACCATTCATCAATGGTCTCATATGAAGGATGGGATGAAATTAGGTTAGGTTCAGATGTGTTTGGAATGGATGGAAAATTGGTTTCACAAAATTTGACATCACGACTCACAAAGAAAGTCTTTGTCTCAGGATCATAAATTTTATAACCTTTTTGACCAGTAGGATATCCAACAAATATTCCCCTTTTGGCACGAGGATCAAATTTATGTGTAGGGTGGACAATAGTAGCATAACATAAGCAACCAAACACTCTCAAGTGATCAAGTGACGGTGGCTTATTGTATAATAATTCAAAAGGTGATTTGTTGGATAACAATGGAGATGGTAAACGATTTATAAGGTAAACAGAAGTCAATACACACTCGCCCCAAAATTCAAGTGGTAGATGAGAATGAAATAGTAATGCTCGTGCCACAACTAGAATATGACGATGCTTGCGTTCCACAACTCCATTTTGTTGAGGTGTGTAAACACAAGTTCGTTGATGTTCTATCCCATGAGATTGAAAGAATTCTCTCATGGACATGAATTCAGAACCATTGTCAACTCTAATCGCTTTGACAGACGCTTGAAATTGAGTATAAGCAAATTTAATGAAAGATTTCAAAATATTTTGAGAATCTGATTTGTATCGCATAAGAAATACCCATGTGCATCTTGTAAAATCATCGACAATAGTTAAAAAAAACCGTGCCCCTGAATGTGTTGGAATTTTATGAGGACCCCAAATATCACAATGTAATAAATCAAAAGGAGCATGAGTTGATATATTGCTTAAAGGAAAAGGAAGTCTAGTTTGTTTAGCCATAGGACAAACATTACAATTATTCTCAAAAGATATTATGTTATTTGGAGACAATAAAGGAGAACATAATTTGAGACGAGATGTAGATGGGTGTCCAAGACGCATGTGCCATATATTTAAGGGCTGAGAAACTTGGTGAGAGACGGGTATTCTTTGTAATGGAGACATGTAATAAAGACCACCACGCTGTTCACCCGAGCCAATCGTCTTCCCCGTAGCCAAGTCCTGCAACACACAAAAGTCAGGAAATAAAATGACGCAGCAATTTAAAGATTTGGTGAGCTTGCTAATAGATATCAAGTTTAACCGAAATGAAGGAACACACAAAACATTTTCTAAGGTTATATTGGAATTGAATGAAATGTCTCCAATAGATGTGATTGGAGCAGAAGACCCGGTAGGTAAATTGACAGAAGGTATGGATGGAATTTTTGATTTTGAAAGAAATGCAGAATCAGATGTGATATGATCGGTAGCTCCACTGTCCAAAATCCAAGGCTTAGTGAATACAGAATTAATTGAGGCATTAGAGAAAAGAGACAGACCTGCAGCATTTGCATAAGCATTGCTATTACCAGAGGTATTGTTTGAAGACATCATATTCAATGCGCGGGCAAGCTGCTGAAGTTGTTCTGCAGATAACTCAAGTGCAGTTTGGGAAGAATCTGCTGCATTGGCAGCAGAGAAAGTTCTAGGCGCAGAGCTTCGAGTTCCTTGTTGTCGCTGTTGTGATTGCATCTGCCTGTTGCTTTGAGTTCCCGTGTTGTTAGAACCCAATGTCCCATTTTTAATTCTGCATCGATCCTCTGTGTGCCCGTTCTTATTGCAAAAATTGCAGTGAAACTTTAGAGTCCGACAGTTGTCAATTGTGTGACCATCTCTATTGCAGTGCTCGCAGTGCTTATCTTTGACATAATTTTTGGAGAGGCTGTTTGGATGACTATGGATTGCAGCGGCAATGGAGAAATTCTCCGTTGTTTCCGAAGTCATCTGGCGCTGTGTCTCATCTTGAATAACTAAAGAGTAGGCCTGTCGTACATTGGGTAACGGCGACATCATGAGAATGTTGGTGCGAACAGTGCTGTAGGTATCATTAAGACCCATGAGAAATTGCATCAGACGGTCTTCTTCCCTTTGTTCATTATGTGCTTTCATTTGGTTGCAAGTAGGAAGAGTTCGGTATGTTTCCAATTCATCCCAAAGGCCTTTGATTTTTGTAAAGTATGTTGAGGCAGTCATGGTGCCTTGGGATAAAGAGGCCAAAGACTTTTGAATCCGATATATTGCTGGAGCATTCTTCTGTGCAAACTGATCTTTAAAATCTTTCCAAACTTGATGCGCCGTCTTCGCATGAATGACTCCCTTTGCTAAATCAGGCTCTACAGAATGGGTGAGCCATGATAAAATCATGCTGTTACACCGATTCCATAAGGCATATTCTGCAGATTGATCTACTTCCGATGGTGCTTCGATGGATCCATCGATAAAGCCGATTTTGTTTTTGGCTGTGAGGGCATGGATCATTGATGCACTCCATGATGGATAATTAGTGTCATTCAGTTTTGTTGGGACAAGTAAATGGCCAGGGTGATCTGAAGGATGGATATAGTATGGATTTGAGGAATCCATATCAGAACCATTGTTGTCCTTTTTGAAATTGGAACGGTTGTTATTTGATTGTTTCTTTGATGAATTTTCTGATGGTATTTCAGTTTCTAGATCTTGCTCTGATGTCATCTTAAGATAGCAATGTATAGATATAATGTATAGTATGTGAACAGCAAGACAAATTGAAATATGATATGTTTCTTGTGTATTGCTTTCGTTGATCCTTTACATGGTATATATAATACATATACAAGAATGTTCTACACTAATTCTAGCACATGACAGACGTGCTCCACAATCAGTGGGATTTGATTTTATTCTATGCACAATGGAATCAAGGTAACATAGGAAAGTAATTATATACACATATTTACAATAATGTATAGAAGATATTTCCTAATACCCCAAACCAACCGAGATCCCTTTTCTATAAAGGACAAAACTGTGACGGGTTAATCCCAAAGCGAACAATCTCTCAGAGATGTGAATTTGAAGTCGGGTCAGAACATACCTTCATTTATTTCTGCAGATAAATCTGAGTTGTGTTCGGAACAAATTACTGTTAAAAAAATTTAAATCAAGGTTCACTTTTTTTTTTTTTGTGTTGCAATCAATTAAGGTTCATTTTAAGCCCCCCAATATTTTTTTTGACGGAAGCCCTCAATATGTGTTGATGAAAATACATAAAAAAAAACATTAAATAATTAAATATGTGTAGCTTTTTCATTACTATTAGTAATAGATATTTCTAAAGAAGCATTTTGATGGAGACATAAAATTAAATAATGTTCTTTAAATCAATACACATATTAATTTGC
This sequence comes from Trifolium dubium, assembly GCA_951804385.1. NCBI lineage: Eukaryota > Viridiplantae > Streptophyta > Magnoliopsida > Fabales > Fabaceae > Trifolium > Trifolium dubium. The sequence goes on from OX638065.1 coordinate 42,995,217, forward strand.
TATTTTACAAATTTTAGAGATTAAAACGTCCTATGACATGTTTCAAATAAAGAAAAAGTCTTATGACAACTTTGAGCACTAAAATACTAATTAATACTCTATATATTAATGTGGATTAAACATGGTGAGTGGGGAAGGGAAAGGTACTACACAAATGGATAGGGATAAGGGACATCTCTAATCTTTGGCTAGTGGTTCTAAAGGGTATAACATTGACAAATGAGAGATAGGAAAGATTCCCTCAAATTGTTTTGTCTTATATATATTCTTGTGTTTTTCAATCTCAACCTTAATTAACATTCTTTTACTTGGGTGTGAAGTGTGAACTCTCTTTCTCTCTATATTTTAATAGAAGATTAGTGATTTAAATAGACTCTCATATAAATGTCAAATGAGAGGATCCCAAACCCCAACTAAAATACACATCAATCTGAACCCACGTTTTTTATGTTTATACAATATACATACACACATTCTAAAAAAATAAAATTTGTTAGGTATATTTGATAGTTTAGAATGATACACAATCAGTCAATTGTGTGACTTTCTTTTTACAAACAAAGCCCATATATTTTTTTTTTCGACAAACAAAGCCCATATATTTAGAAAGTCCTATATAGGTGAAAATGTGCGATGGACCTTGTGAAATTTGAACCTTGAAGCCTGTCTTTCGAGAGGTCATTTGATTGATAGTTTACTCTTCCACCTCGAGAAACTTAGTACATAATGTATGTTAGGAAAAGCCCAAAATGCTCTTATAATTAAATACTATTACTACTAAGTAAGAGATAATTTAGTTTTTTAGACTACTTAATAGATATTGTTCACACTAAGAGATAAATTATATAGTTATTTTGGATCTATAAAGTAATAGCAAAATGTCACTGCACGTAATAGAACTATAGAGGGTGACATCAGGAAATCCAATGACATTAAACATCAGGAAATCCAACGACTACTTCTGTTTCAGTTTGCATACAAAATCATCGATCTTCGATCGATCAAAAAGTGGTCTGTCCAATGACATTAAACATTAGGACATCCAATGACTATACTTCTGGTTACAAAAAATGTAGCCAACTAATATTTTTTCAGAACTGTAAGGCTAAAGCAAAAGTTTGAGAGACTCAAACATCAAACAGACAATAATTAAAATTTGCTAGTTGCAACCTTCCCACTAATGCTCACTGTAATCATCTCTATTACCCTAAAACAAAACGGATATCATCTATGCTCATACTAGCAATATCCTTTGATTTCCTCCCAGACCTTCGGCTTGTTATCTCTGTCTTCCTCTCTTGCAATTTTAATATTTTCTCTTCAATGCTATTTTTAGCTATCAGTCTAACAATCTTCACTTCTTCTTTCTGTCCAATGCGGTGAACACGATCCATTGCTTGTTCTTCAACTGCTGGATTCCACCATGGCTCCATTAAGTACACTCTAGAGGCGGCCGTAAGATTTATACCTGTACTTGAAGCCCTAAGACTTGCAAGCAGAATCATTGGCTCATTAACTTTTGAGAGTTGAAATTTTTCAATAACTTGAGCCCTTTGTCTAGCATTCATTGTTCCATCAAGACGCAGTGTTTTAAAGCCAGCTGCTTTTAAAGGTTCTTCTAACAACAGGAGCATCTTACGGAATTGTGAAAATACAACGGATTTGGTAGCTGGATTTTGATCCCTGGATTCTGTAAGAAGCTTTATCAAAGTAGAGACTTTGGTGGATGATCCTACTTCTGGTGTGCACAGTTCAGTAGTATCAGTCTTGACAGTTTCAGGGGGAGCTGAGAATAAGTCAGATTCTGAGAGGGAGCGCCGACAAAGTGGACAACTAGAATTGCTGCGCTGTAGAGTTTTCAGAATACATTCTCGGCAGAAAATATGAGCACAACATGTAATTAAAATATCCGTTGGAGGAGATAAACAAATTGGACAATCAAAATCTTCACCATCTTGTAGCATCCTAATTAATGTTTGCAGCAATTCAGGGTTCTTGGAAACATCTGCATAGTAAAAATTATGCATGGTTAGTAGAATAAAATAATACTACTTAATAGGTAAGCACATCTAATAAGCATTAAAATAAAATAAAATAAAATGATTACTAATCAATTTCTCATTGATCAATGCATAAGAGGAGTCCTCTAACAGTTTGTACACACACCTGGGCTGAAAATATGACAAAAAATACTTGAAAAAAACTTAATGTGAAGGTGAAGAAAATCATTTATTTCTCATGACAAGTAGCCTTGACCTGATTTACTAAAGGAAACTATTCTGCAATTGAGCTTGTATCTCAATTGGCACTAAGGCACTAGTCAAGTCTCACTTTAAAATAGCCCAAGGGTTGTGCTTTAGTAATTGAAACAACTACAACCGCTAAGGACTCAAAACCTTGTAGATACTCCACAACATTTTCCTGTTGTAGCGTTGACAGTCTCTAAAATGCGCTACCCATGTTCTTTCACCAATCTTTTTATGAGAGCCATCGTAAAAAAAATCCCATGATGCTAATGGCATACTTACGATGCTTCACAACTTCCGCAAGTTGAAATATTCCATGTTAAGATTAACTACTCACTATCACCTGAATGTTTTGGCATTAATGCCTAATTGGCATTCAACCCAGTAAACAATTTATCAACTGAAATCGTAGTTTTAATCTCTCAAAGAAAGAAATAAACCATAGCTTTGGAAAGGAAGAGTTTATTAACAAATGAAAAAACAGCCACACAGTTCCTAGGCAGACCACAATCCGGCTTTTCAGAATAATTTAGAGACAGCAGTCCCTAGTCCCTACGATCTGCAGCAGAATACAGATGCTATCCTCCCTCCTCTTATATGCCTTTTAAAATTTGACAAAACAAAAGTAGTAATCTAACCTCTTAAGAATTGTGATACATACATGAGAGTGGCAATATGAAGATACAAAGAAGCAATGACTCAATGAGTGTTTTGGAAAATTTTGAATGACATTAAACAAAGTGAAAATCACAAGTCCATTTAACAACAAATGATGGCAACCAAGCAACTGGTAACAAATTGGCTGTGCGGCATGCATAAAAATGAAATATGTGACAAGGTTTTGAAACGTTAACCATAACCAATAAAGTGATATTTTTTAGGTGTGAAATAATATGTTTATATTGCTAATGTAATCAGCTTTCTTAGGCACTAATGATAACAAAGATTCTAAAGACATCTTCATGAACCCCGATCATGCCCCAGCAATTGAAAGTAAGTAACAAATTGTTAATTGACAGTTAACACACAGAGGGCACATCAAATTTGAAAGATAAACTAACAAGTAAATTTCTGTGTAATCATTGTATGGAAAAGGAGGAAATATACCTTCAATATCAGTTGAAGAAAATAGACACGCCTTGAAATCCAAAGGGCACATCGACATATCAGTACAGATCTGACGAAGTCTGAGAATCATACTTAGTATACTGGAATAACGATACACTAGTCTGTCATTCCTGTTATAATGCATCATAAGCGACTTTATTTCCTCTTGAACCTCATCATACAGTTTACGCTCTTCACAAGAAAGTTCAACATAACAAGTCTCAACAATCTTGGGTGGAAGCCCCACCAATGCAGTGTCTTTTGTTCTTCGTAATGATATTGCTGCCATCAAAACCTATGAAAAAAAGTTAAAGTAAAACCATATAAACAAACAAGCTTACACAAAAAAACATAACAAGCCAACACACAAGAATAATCAATAACAACACAAAAATTCAAAGTCATTCCACTGAACAAAAGGAAACTAATAGTTGATGTATGCAATCTCCTACACATACAAGCAAAGAATGATCCTATAATCGATACATTGTTATTGAATTGTACCTGCAATCGACTAAGCCCTGTCTGTTTTCCTTGACTAAGCGGGCGTTGAACCAAGCTCTGCCAATAACACTTTATAGAAAAAGGCTCAAAATGCAAAAATGCCATAAGAGAAAACAAATCATAAGAACCATTCTGGATAGGTGTACCAGTAACAGCCCACCTCCTCTTAGCATTCAAAGCAATAACAGCCTGACTCTGTCCAGCATTAACATTCTTAATCGTATGCGCTTCATCCAAAACAATCCTCCTCCATCCTAATTTCTTCACCGCAGCATCCGGGGACCGCAATTCAGCTCCCAAAGTAGCATAAGTAGTCACAACAATATCATATTCTCTCAGTTCCTCAACATCCTGAGTCCTTCTATCACCATAATACAAATAAACCTTCAACACGCCACGGTTAGTATGCTCTTCCAACTGAGTTATCCAAGTTGAAATCACAGAAGGAGGACACACAATCAATGTACCATTTGTCTCCAAACTCTCCACCACACCCCTACTTTTTTTCCTCTTCTTCTCACATTTCATTTTATCAAAAGCAATCAACGAAAGCAACGTTAAAGTCTTCCCTAATCCCATACCATCCGCGAATATCCCTCCGCGAAGAGGCTCCGGCCGTGTACCTGTTTGATAATTAGTCAAAACATTAACAAAACTCCCCTCTTTCTCTTCCCAAAACGGCGGTAAATCATTAGAATTTTCGCGATGAAATAGCCATCCCAATGCTTCCTTCTGATGCTGAAGCAGCTCAGATTTGATTATTTTACAAGGAGGACTTAACGGCTCAGAAATTAGGGTTTTCGCAGCGAGGTTTTCGCGAACGAATTTAAATATTTGATCTATGTTTTTACTATTGTTACCGGTGGCAGTGGTTTTATCAGCAGCTATATCCGCGCGTGTTTCTTGAACAGCAACAGCGTGAGAGAGAGTAAAAGAAGGATCAGAATGCGAAATGAAACGAACAGTAGAATCAACAAAAGCGTCATGAACAGCATCAAAAGCAGATAAATGAGAGAAAAGATGAATCTGACAAGGAATACGAAACTTATTGTTTCCAGAGCGAGAATTAACAATGGCTTCAACGAGAATGATATTGGCGTCGATGAGTGGTGAAAGAATGGCGGCGACGGAGCGTTCAATGTGACCGACTTGGAGAGACTGTGTGTTGAGAACTTTGATGGCGTTAGTGTCGTATTGGTTGAGAGGGTCGCGAACTAAGCCGAGGATTTCACGGCCGTTGATTGTGCCGGAGTAGTGTCTTACTCCGACGATGTTGGCCATTACGAAGCCGGCTAGGTAGGTGTCTGATTGGGAGAACGGTTGTTGTGAGTCGTCGTCGGAGTCCATGGCGGTGGCCGGTGGGTGTTGGAAAGGTGAAAGGTATTTTGAATTGGTGGTGATGATTGTTGAGCGGGTATTTATATTTTGTTTAGGTTAAATGGTAATTGAATTTTAAATTTGTAATAAATGAATAAATAAAAAAGAAAATTGAACTGAACTAGAATTTATTGAAGGACATTTTTTTTTATTGAAAGTGATGGGAAATGAGGAGGAGGGAGATTTAAATTGTGTTGTCAAGTTAAAATTATTTTTTTTATTTAAAAATTAAAATGTAAGCAAAAAATTCTATCTAACAAAAGTCTTTTTAAAAATCTTTAACTAATTAAAAATCATTTTTATCGAATTATTTAACTTCCTTTAAAAATAGATTGAAATTTGAAGTTAAATCATAAAGAGTTTGTGTTAAATAAATAAGTAAAAGGATAAAGAATAAACAAGAAAATAATTGATATTACTCTAGTCTCAAATTTGATCTTCCATTTATAAATCAAATTTAAATATATTATATATATAATTTAATTACATATGAATGGAAGGTAATCGGACAATAAGTTGCCCCGCTATCTCTTTTTAGATTGTAGTAAAGCTCATTCTTTTAAAAACAAAATTCATACCTAAGAGAAACAATATTGATATGCATGACTTTTTAAACTCTACTTAAAAGATCAATAGCCTCTGGTGCTAGAAAACCAAAAGTGCCAAATGTAAATGGTATAAAAGCATATTGATTATCCGAACATATTTTTTTATGTTTAGCAACTTTGCTTGAAACAGCTTTGAAGACCGTCTGTCCTACAACGAAATCATGAGTCCTCAATCCCACAAGTAGAGAAATCCAATCAAGTCTATACACGCATGCTTTCCTCCAACCCATCAATAGAAAATAAAGGAATCATGAGGCGATATAAACAAAATTTAGTCAACAAAAATTGTTGTATATTGTCCAAAATTTACACCAAATGCATTAATTTTTTTGACCAAATTTTACTTATATTTGAGACCGAATAGAGTACCAAATGAATAAATTAATTCAACTCATCTCTTATGGAGTAGTGTTTTTGTCATCTTTACTCGAAGAACTTAACCTATTATAATTTTGTTTTTGAAAGAATAATTCATTATAATATTATAAAGAGGTAAATCTTTGTTTAGTAGAAGAGAAATTGAGAAGGGAGAAATAAAAATACATTTATCAATTTGGGCTAATGTTAGTTCTCACTTTCTTTCATACCGAACACACCCTAATTTTTTTTTTTTTTTATCTATTTGTGAATTCTGCTCAAGTCAACGGACCTCACTACACCTGCAACGGAATGAAACGACCGAATTCGATCACTCCGTCGCCGATCTTCTTCTCCGACGATCTCATCGCCGAGGTACTTTCCTTTCTTCCCGTTAAATCTCTTATTCGATTCAAGTCTGTGAATAAATCTTGGAAAACCCTAGTTTCCGATCCCAAATTTGTCAAATCGCATCTCAACAAATAACAAACACAAAATCCACAATTCACACTAATCTCGGAGAACAACAATCTATTCCCGACGATAAAACTGTTCCATACTCCATTTCCCGTTAAATCCAGAACCCAACGTTCACCATTTCCATCGAATTTTACTATTCTTTGAAAAATAAAGAATGTTCTGATATTGTTGGTTCCTGCAATGGATTGATCTGTTTGTCAAATTATTCTTTCACCGGCGGTGAATATAAAGAGTATTGGCTCCGTTTATGGAACCCGGCCACACGGACAATATCTCCGAAATTTGGGTATTTTCGCAATTATAACAAACCTTTGTATAATAGTATTTATAACTTCAAATTTGGTTGTGACAATTCAACTGGAACTTATAAGGTGGTGGCGTCTCGTTACAATCCATATGAATTGAAAAGCAATGTGAGAATTCTAAGTGTTGGTGATAATGTTTGGAGAAATATTGAAAGTTTTCCGGTTTTACCTCTTCGTTTGAAATTTACTGGGCAAAGCTCTTATATTGATGAAGGTGTGTATTTGAGTGGCACTCTAAATTGGTTTGCTATTCGCAACCATGACGGGGGGTATTATTGTAAGGAACTTACGATTGAGCAGTTTGTTATTGTTTCGCTTGATTTGGGGACTGAGATATACAATCAGTACAAGCTGCCTCGAGGGTTTGATGAGGTGCCACCAAGAGAACCGTCTATTAGTGTGTTAGGAGGTTGCCTTTGTTTTTCTTATTGTTATAAGGAAACTGGTTTTGTTCTGTGGCGGATGATGGAATTTGGGGTCGAAGAGTCTTGGACTCAATTTTTAAAAATTAGTTATCAAAATCTTCAATTAGGTTATGACTTTAATGATGAAGAGCTGAAGTATCTTCGATTCGTGCCATTATTTCTTTCTGGGGATGCTGATACATTGATATTAAATAGCACTGCAGAATCCCATGCAATTCTCTATAATTGGAGCGATAATATAGTAAAGCGAACAAGAGTTAACATAACTAGAGATACAAGAAATATAACTTTTGACATGATTTGTTGGAACTTTACTAGGGAATATGTTGAAAGCTTAGTTTCGATTTGGTGAAAGTAAGTAACTCCCTCTTCATTTGGATGATTGTGAACATCATGTGGTCGGTGGTGCATATTTGAGTGACACTCGTCAGTTGTCACATCTGTTGGCTATTCACTATATCGTCTGGTATAGTTTTAAGGATATTACGATTGAGCAGTTTGTTGTTGTTTCGCTTGATTTGGGGATGGAGACATACGATCACACTTATGCTGCTTCGTGGTTTTCATGAATCTGATGATGAGATGAAATATTATTTTCAATTGGTGCAGGTGCTTGTGCTTCTTTCTGAAGATGGTGATACACTCTTTCAATCTGAAGATGTATGTACTATACTGCTATGAGAATTTAACAACTCTTTTCGATTTAACTCTTGGTTTAATGATTTACTTTTGTTATTGTATGGTTACTTTTAAAATCTTCTCATATGAAGTATCAGTTTTGAACTCTAGTTCCTTTACTATTTAATTTGCATAGAGCTGATGCATCAGCTTTGGAATGCTACTGTCACTCATATCAGAAGGCAGCTGAACTTTAATGCACATAGCCTTGTAGCTAGACTGCAGTTTTCATTTCTGAAAACATAAAAGTTCAAGAACTCTCTCTTGTACAATGTACTTTATTTTCTGTTATTTCAATTTGTAATATACTATATTAGGTGTATTATTGACATGATATTTGCACTCTTAAGTATCTTATTTATACTATATTAGGTGAAAGTGCATAAGGAGCAGTTTTTGAACACAATGTTATGAGTTAAGTCATAGTGACTCCTTTTTTTATTTATTTATTTCTATTATTTTATTATTTGATAGGGTTTATATATACACATAAGCATACCAACTAATGAATTATATTTTTCCTAAAAAAAGACTCATGAATTATATTTTACAAATACAATATATTTTTTTAATATAACAAATAGATTTTTGGCAACCCAACACAATCACTCAAGATCCGCCACTTATGTATTAATTAATTAATTAATGAAGTTGGCAAATGATTTTATTTTTCATTTTATGACAAATGAGTTTTTGTTTATAACAGTGATGGGAGGAAACATATTATATATACATGGTATACTTCCGATGATTTTTCAAATTATAATCGGATTAAATATATTTTTAATTTGTTATTAAAAACTTGGCAAAGAAAAAATACGTTTTTATTGTATTGTGTGTGTGAGTTTTCGATGACTTTGTTATTTCGTGTATGTACTAAAAAAACACATTTTTACTTTTGAAAACACAGACAACATGATACCCGTTGTTGTATATGTTCAATGAGGATTGAGAAAAAAGCCAGAGTTAAAGCAAATTCCCCATCAAGCACAATTGTGTCCCACAAGGGAAACAAACCTTATAATTATGCTTGTACTTACTGTTAAATCATTGTCTTAAAACAGATACTACAAGAAAACATGATTTACCAGCTTCAATTGTTTCTTCATGACTAGTTAAATTTCCTTAAGAAACTAACTGATATATGTTAGTATTCAAGTAATTGATAGTGTTGAATAGTTCAGCTGATTTGAGCTTATCGAATTGAAGAAATTAAAGGTCCGGATTTTAAACCTTAGTGGTGAATATATGTGAAAAACATGGTCATAAATAACCAAATATATAATATATAATAAATAACATTTGCCAATATAAAAAGTAAATTATACTAAGTTATGATAATATATTTATATATTTATAAGCAAAGAAAATTACAAGTTTATTAAGAACGAGAAGCTGAAACAGTTGTTGATTCTTCTAGACTGCTTCATCGACAAGAAAGTAAATTAAGGACGGAATCATAGTAAAATATGATTCTTATGAGTACTAATACTCTAATGCTATGAAACTAGCACTATATATATATATGTGAGACATAACACCAACACCCCTTAGGATACATTGAAAAGTTGTTGGTTGGTGAAAAAACCCAAAAGTGAAAAAGAAAATCTGTTTTGTTGTTGACGACAGTTGTTTGTTAATGAAGACTCATGTTCCTCATCCTACAAAAGAAAGTAATTAAAGAGTATTAGTTAATCAAACAGTAGATTTATGAAAACCAGATAAATAAAAAGTTGATTGCAGAGTTATATATAGTAGTTATATTTAACTATTGCTGCATAAACTTCTGCTATATATCATTATAGCATGCATAAGCTCGGAGACAGACTCAGACATTGACATGCTGACACCGATAATAATTTGATAAAATGTCATAGTTTAATATAATCATATATGTTGATGCTGAGTTAGTATCAGACATTGACGCATGTCCAACACTGGAACACACTTAATCTGAAGAGTGACCGTGTTTGAGACTTTGAGAGATATATACAATATAGAGCTAGATTGAAATTTATAAGGGTATTATTAGATTATGATTTATGATACCTTTTCTCTTCATGAGAAGCTGAAACTTTCTTGTAATTTGGAAATGGAACTTTCCCTGACTCAATATGTTTAATATCCTCAACAAGAAGTTCATAGTGTTTCTTAACTTCCTCAGGAGTTTTTCCACCAACAGCATGAGCTACATTGTACCAACGATCTGGTGTGTCTTTGTCATAAACAGCTAGAGCTCTTTCAAAGGCTTTATTATCCTTAACACTCCATGATCCAGATGCTGACATTGAGCTAGATGCCATTTCTCAATAAGCTAGTTTTAGAATCACTTAATGAGAGTGGTATGACTTATGAGATTGTGTTGAGAGAGGCAACAATGTTTGCTCCTTTTATAAGCAGAATGGGAAGTGTATATGAGATGGGGTAATGCCAGTTGGCATAAAAATCTTGTGCTAAAAAAATGAAGTAGAATTATTATGATTTGTCCCTTTAGGAACCACAAGGAAAATTGTTGGCCCAAGAAATTTAGCAGCAGCAATATGGGAGAATCAGTATCTTCATGACAGTAAAAAGAAGTCCATATGGTAGATAGGAATATTAGGTAAGTATCAGTTAAATGATTCTTAAATTTTACAAATCTACAAATACATCTCTAAAATCGTAAAGTTTTAGTTTAAATTGTTCCTCTATAATCTATTAACATCCGTTAGGGATTGTATGTGGATCTTGCACATTGATCTCACATCAACGAAATCACATGTGAGACTAATTTGACTATAAAACTAAATTGTCGATAATTAGTCCATGCACATCCGCATTCATTGATAACTTAATCTCAAAGCATATCTAAATTCCATAGGCAAGTTAGTCCCTAATAAATTACATTGATATACAATTCAAATGTAATCTGACATATTCAAGTAACATGTTACGTCATAATCTTTAACGGTAACAAATCTTTTTAAATGATACTGTACTAGTATTTTTACCATTTATTTGCTAATTTGCAAAAAAGACTATATTGACTTATGATTATAATTTTGAGGACAGGTTTCCTTATTCACTAAATTTAAAATGTTTCAAACTTGTGGATTTAAGACCTAATGAAAATTCATTTCTAGCTTGTTGATGAACTCTTGAACAAAGTCAAATATGTGAATATACAAAAGCAAGTAGTTTAGCAAATGGACACAATGAACCACTTTATCACATACAGTAAATGTAAATTGTGGTTCAGATCACAACAAGAGGTCACACAGAACCTCCTATCTAATAGGTCAGCAAATCTCTATCATTATTTTATTCTCTTATTTGCAGGGTATTCAGTGGGTCCAAGCTGAATCAAACAGAATCAATATTATAGGAGCAACAATTGGAGATACAATATAGACTATATGCTATAGAGATGTGCATTAATTTAAACCTCTAAAAATTGTTTAAAAAAATGTTTATTTGACTAAGTGGTTAATGAATTTTATTTTAGATAATTTGAATTTGGTTTTTGAAATGAACAATTTTTTGTCAGATTTTACTCATAGTATATTCGATTTTACTTAAAGAGTGATCAAAATTGATTTTATATGTGTAAAAACTGAACATACACTAAATTGATGACAGAACTTCAAATTATTAGGAGTCTTTTTTACTCAACTCAATTTTAGTCAAAATCAATTTTATAAAATTAATTCTATCAAAATTAATATTTTTTTTCACTGCAAAATCGAGCATACACTAAATTGATGACAGAACTCCAAATTATTAGGAGTCTGTTTTTAAAACCAGGGACTTAATAAACACGTAACAAGCCAAGTGTTACATGTGAAATAGTGAGATTATGAAAATGTAAGTTTGTGCAAAGTATATATTATTTTATTATTACAATACATGTAGATACAAAAGAAAAAATCAAAGTATGCAAGAAAACAAAGAAGCACAATATATGGTGTACAAAAAGATTGGATTGCATATAAAAGGCTCTTTATTTTCATCATAGCTTGGTGATCTTGTATCTGTACTTTGTACTGAACAACATTAAATTTCAAAACTCTTGCTTGTTGGCTAGTTGTGCTAGTACAATTATTGTTGTTCTGTTTTCTTATCCAAGGTTAAATATGTCATCACTGATCTGACTACTTTTTTTAACTACTGGGACCTTCTGAATTTACTTGGCTGAAATAAAATGATGCTATTATTTACAATATTTACAAACTTGCATCGCATGTGAGGTAAAAAAATAGAAAGCAAATTTGATAAGGGAGATAACTAATACTCCCTCCGTACCACAATATAAGTCGTTTTGGGAAAAAAATGTGTATCAAAATATAAGTCGTTTTACAATACTAATACAATATTTAATGCTAATTTTCTTATTATACCTTTAACTATTTATTACTCTCTCTTCTTTTACTTCTATAATTTATCTTTTCCATACTATTAATGAAGGACAATTTTGTAAACTAACTCATAATTTCTCTTTTCCATACAACAATAATTACATTTCTTAATTTGTGTGATATGGTCAAAACGACTTATATTTTGGTACGGAGAGAGTAATACTTTACTATATTGTCCTCCTTATATTTATTGTTCTGATGATGTCAAGAACAGTGAATATAGCAAATAGCAAGTAAAAACAAATGCAACACTACAATCAATCTATATCTCTCTATGTATACACAAGCATTTGCATTAGGTGTATTCATATATCGGCTAAAATTATACTCTTTAAAGATGAATAAATGAACGTAATCAGAGTTTGAATTTTAATCTCCTTATATTATGTACAATATTCCTGTTAACATGACCGAAACTAAAAGTGACCAATGATGACAAATATGTTCATGTTTGGTGTATGTTAAGTGGCTTAATTACTTCATGGGATTGCCATGAATGACATCACAAGTATAGGCATGTACCACATGTCATTATAATTAATTAGTGACTAGTTATGGTAAAGGGGATAACTATCTTTAGGTGCCGGGTTTTGTTATGCTTCGTGAAAGCAGAAATTAACATGTGTAATGTCTTACCCCCTTTAGGATAAATACGTGTGGGTTCAGTCTAGATGGCCCTTTCTTTTCTTTTTTTAGCACCACTTATACAATGTACGGTTAATAAACTTTTATCTTCCTGCAATATGAATTTTTGTTTTATTTCTTGCAAAAATAATTTTTTGACTATCCCTGCCTGTATGTATGAAGATTCATTTATCTATTTTAGTTGATTTTTACATGGAAGATAAAAATTTAATATTTTGTTAATATGGTAGTGAGTTTTTGATGATTTGAGAGTTGATTTTTGTCTAACACCAATAAAAATCAACAGAGATAAAATAAAAAAAATCTTTATATTACATAAGGTAATAAAATAAAAATTATAAGAATAAATAAAAATTTATCCACATGCAGAGAGTAGACATCTATAAACCTTAAAATATATAAAAAGAAAAAAGATAATAACTTGCACAAATCAACAAAACTCTTTGAGGTTAATAAAAACAAAGGTAATGCAAATTTAATTGTATCTTTGTTTTAATTCTTAAGGAGTTCTCTAAAATTGATTCTAAATGTGCATAATTGATTATGATATATTTGATTTCTATAAAATAGAATTGATTATAGTACTTCTAAAATTAATTTTATTTGAAGTTACAAACTGTTGTTTTTAATTTTAAAATTGATTCTTGTTTCTGAATATCTCCTCATCACAAATAGCTAAGAACCTAACACTTTTATTATTTTTTGGTAGAACTAACCCTTTCATTTTTTTTGTCGAGACTGGGGTATCTATAACCGAACACAGTGACTATTCTCTCGTTAGATTAGAGGCACCTCGAACCCTCGACCCTTAGTTAAGGGAGGATGAGCCCCAACCACTCAATCACACCCATTGGATTTAACCTTTCATTTGTTTTGCTTTTATAACTTTTTTGTGTTTCCGGTGACAAAAATTAATTTTGTATAAAAGAATTTTTGTTTAGATAATATTTATATAAAAGCTAGTTTAACAAACAAATTTAAGGCTAAAAAGTAAAAGGTCCATGGTTTCTTACAAGAGGGTCTCATGTATGTTTGAGAGGTCGGTGTAAATGATACCATGACTATAGTCTATAGATAGGTATATCAATTTGGTTTAGATTGCCCCCTTCCTATAGAACTTTTCCCTCCAATTGTTGCAAGTAGCCTTAGGCAGTGTGAGTATATTCTTAGCCAAAACTAATGCTCAATATTATTGAATTGGCTGTTATAATTGTTAATGTATGAAATTTGTACACATATTTATTTATAGTTCATATACTTCATAGTTCTTTGGAGATCTTTATAAAGATGCTTAATGATAAAGGAATAAGGATAGTTACTCATTGAAAAGGACAAAATGCAATTTTTGGAAAATTCTTTGACATTTCATACAACCATTAATGTAAAGTTGACATGTCTCACAATAATTAATTTTGGTTAAATGTTTGTATACTTTCTCGTAAGAATTATGAACTCATGGATTGGTGAATCAAGTCAATTCTAGCAATTTTATAATCCAAATTTAGCAAATTTTATAAAACTAAATTGGTGAATCAAAGTCTCACTATCAAGGTGTATTAATCATATCTTGTCAAAAAGAAAAGTTATATTAAGCATATGGTCACTATCTAATCCGAGCCACAACACAAGTGTAATGGCCGTTGTGATTATTGGTTTAAAATTATTCAATTCAATTTGATTCAAAAAGAAATTATTCAATTCAAAGAATCCATTGAGAAAAAAGAGATGGTTGAAGATCTGCCTCATCACCAATATGTATAGAATCCTTATCACCCATTCTATCTTCTGGTACATAATATATGGAATCTTCCATCATTGGATAATTCCTTCAATAGGTACGGTCCCCAAATGTCTTAGGGGTATAGTGGATTAGAATTTTAAGACTTTTGAACTAAAAAGTATTACAGATTTTAAAATTTGTAAGAATATAATGATTTAAAATAAAATAATATAAGACTTTAATGATCAATATTTTGTAATTAAGTTTTTCTAGACTTTTAATTGAATGTTAACATATTCATATAATAATATCTCTCTTGTATCAAAAAAAAATTCATATAATAATAATTTATAGAGTTAAATAAGATTTTTTTCGTTCTTCAAAATATTTGAAAATTCGAGATTTAGTCTCTGATTTTTTTTATTAAAACAAAACAAATATATTAAAGTTAAGAGGCACAAAGTCAAAACCATATTCTATGGATATGAATGAAGTATAATTTCAGTAGGAATATGATCGGCCCAATATTTATCAGGATCCATCATGGCCCATTTTGCCATTTTATGTGCTACCCTGTACTCCTAATCCACTTCAGAGAAATTTCACTATAACCTTCCAAATATATAACCTTTTAGAAGAATCAAAATCTTATTATTTCCGCTTCACTTCATTCCATCATTTACTACCGATCTAAACATAACTTTATGTTACTCTAATTCAACACTCTATTATTGTTGACGCGTTCACTTGAACATTATCCTCAAAGTTCAAAGGCAAGTCCGAGGATTTACGAGCGGAATGAGTGTGAGACAATCCAAATGAATTACTTTGGAATGAGGCTTGGGACATATATGATTTTTGTCTATAGAAATTGCCTCAAAGCCCAAATGTGGAACTTAGAGATTCATTACATACTCCTATAATATAAGTGAATCTGTTTGGCAATGAATAACTTTTCTAATCTTGTTATCAATATCAATTTTACCGACAACTTTTTTTGCTCTATTACCGCTAATTTGCGATTATAGAAAAAAAATTAGTTGATAAATTATAATATAATCATTAACTTCGCAGGACCTCTATAATATAAGTTGAAATGCTCACGGAGAAAAGAAAATTCAATTTCTCACAATAAAGAGAAGAAGTAATTAAGGATTTATGCAAACCCTAGAAGCTAAATTCCAAGCAGACATTTTTTTGTTCCATTCATTCTTTTTTACAAATTAAAAACAATAAAACATATTTATTTATCAATATCTAATCTAATCCGGTCTATTTTATGTTTTATCATCAATCCAAACATAACTTTAAATTATTTATGTTATTCTTATTCCACACTCTATTATTACTGACGACATTGTACTTCACTCTAACTCCACACTCTTTTAAATTTTATTCCATTTCTTAATTGTTTTATCTTTAATAGTTAAAAGATTAAAATAAAATGATAAAATAAGTTAATGAATTAAAATAAAAAATTAATAATTAAAAATTAGAATATAACAAAAAAAGAAATTAAAAAACTAAATTAAAACTTTTAATCACGAAGAGACTAAAATGAAATTAAAAAAAAAATAAGTTAAAAATCAAAAGAATAATTACTAAACAGTAATTAAGCCTTTGGTTTTTTTCTTTCTTCTTCCTTCCTTGTCTGCATATCAAGCTGCGTCTTGGCCGGAAAGTCGCCCAAAATAACTGCCATTCTCCGGCCACCAGCGCCACAACCACTTCTATGCTTCCTCTTCTCAAATCAGTCTCTAAAATTATCTCATTACATCGATGTATTCACCAATGTTTTTCATCAGCCACAACATGTATACAAAAAGATGCTAATTTCACCGCTTTATTCAACTCATGCATTAATGTTAACTCTACCAAGAAGCTTCACGCTCTTCTTGTCGTGTTCGGAAAATCACAAAACGTTGTTATATCAACAAAGCTTGTTAATTTGTATGTTAGTTTTGGAGATATTTCATTATCTCGTTCTACTTTTAATCACATTAACAAAAAGAATATATTTTCTTGGAATTCCATTATTTCTGCTTATGTTAAAGTTGGAAAATACAATGAAGCTATGAATTGTGTTAATGAGTTTTTTTCAATGTGTGGTGATTTAAGACCTGATTTTTATACTTTTCCACCTATATTGAAAGCTTGTGTGGTTCTTGTTGATGGGAAGAAGGTACATTGTTGTGTTTTGAAGATGGGTTTTGAAGATGATGTATTTGTTGCTTCGTCGTTGATTAATTTGTATTCGAGGTTTGGTGTTTTGAATGTTGCATATAAGGTGTTTGTTGATATGACGGTTAAAGATGTGGGTTCTTGGAATGCGATGATTTCCGGGTTTTGTCAGAATGGGAATGCGGCTGGGGCGTTGGGTGTTTTGAATAGTATGAAAGTTGAGGGGGTAAAGATGGATCCGGTTACTGTGTCGAGTATACTTCCGGTTTGTGCACAGTCGGATGATATTGTTAATGGGGTGTTGATTCATTTACATGTGTTAAAACATGGGTTGGATAGTGATGTTTTTGTTTCCAATGGTTTGATTAATATGTATTCAAAGTTTGGTAGGTTGCAGGAGGCACAAAGGGTTTTTGATTGCATTGAAGTGAGGGATTTGGTTTCTTGGAATTCTATAATTGCTGCATATGAGCAGAATGATGATCCAAATACTGCACTTAGGTTCTTTAAAGGCATGCAACTGGCTGGAATACGGCCTGACTTGTTGACGGTTGTGAGTTTGACGTCAATTTTCAGTCAGTTAAGTGATCAAAGGATTAGTAGATCTATTCATGGATTTGTTATAAGGCGCGAATGGCTTGAGAAGGATGTTGTGATCGGCAATGCACTTGTGAATATGCATGCAAAATTGGGAGATATGAATTGTGCACATACCGTTTTTGATCAGCTTCCAAGAAAAGATACAATTTCATGGAACACGTTGATCACAGGTTATGCTCAAAATGGTCTTGCAAATGAGGCAGTTGATGCTTACAACATGATGGAAAAGTGTAGAGATATAATCCCAAACCAAGGGACTTGGGTCAGCATTATCCCAGCATATTCCCATGTCGGAGCTTTGCAACAAGGGATGAAAATTCATGGAAGGCTAATAAAAAACTCTCTCTATTTGGATGTCTTTGTAGCTACCTGCTTAATTGACATGTACGGAAAATGTGGGAGGTTAGAGGATGCATTGTCCTTATTTTATGAGATTCCTCGGGAAACATCTGTTCCATGGAATGCTATAATATCTTCTCTTGGGATGCACGGGCATGGAGAAGAAGCTCTGCAACTTTTCAAAAATATGCTAGCCGAAAGAGTTAAGGCAGATCACATTACCTTTGTATCTTTGTTGTCGGCTTGTAGCCATTCGGGTTTAGTTGATGAGGGCCAAAAGTGCTTTGACATCATGCAGAAAGAGTATGGAATCAAGCCTAGTTTGAAACATTATGGCTGCATGGTGGATCTACTTGGCAGATCTGGGAATTTGGAAAAGGCTTATGAATTAGTCAGCAATATGCCTATGCAACCAGATGCATCCATCTGGGGTGCTCTTCTCTCTGCTTGTAGAATACATGGAAATGCAGAATTGGCTACATTAGCTTCAGATCGGTTATTGGAAGTTGATTCGAAGAATGTTGGCTATTATGTTTTGTTGTCGAATATCTATGCAAATACCGGAAAATGGGAAGGAGTAGTTAAAGTAAGATCGTTGGCCAGAGATCGAGGATTGAGGAAAACACCCGGATGGAGCTCTGTCGTCGTTGGGAGTAAAGCCGAAGTCTTTTATACCGGGAACCAAACTCATCCAAAATATGCAGATATATACAAAGAATTAAAGATTTTGAGTGCCAAAATGAAGAGCCTTGGCTATGTTCCGGACCATAGTTTTGTCTTGCAAGATGTTGAGGAGGATGAAAAAGAGCAGATTTTGAATAGTCATAGTGAGAGATTGGCCATTGCATATGGAATTATCAGCACCCCACCAAGAAGTTCCATTAGGATATTTAAAAACTTGAGAGTTTGTGGCGATTGTCATAATGCAACTAAGTACATATCTAAAATTACTGAGAGGGAAATAGTTGTGAGGGACTCAAATCGTTTCCATCATTTTAAAGATGGGATTTGCTCATGTGGTGATTATTGGTGATAGTTACTAAATTATGGGAACTTGAAAAGATTTTACAAGTTCTTTTGTAATTATACATCAAAACACTTTTTTTTGGATAAGCACTTTTCAATATACACATTCAAACTCAAATAGCTTATCCATCATAAACTCTTATGCCATAAGCTCTTCTGGCATAAACATATAAATAATTTGTTTCTACAGATGCACTTTTTTCAACAACTTTCAGCTGCTTCATCGCTACAAGTTTAAAGAAAGATAGCACAGTGCATTATTTCACTGTATAGTTTGACATCATAGACTTGCATTGCATGTATTAAACATATATAAGTACTATAAAATGAAGTTTGGAAATAGGACCAAGTGGTATCTCTATCACATCCTCATCAAGTAAACTTATATTACCATATTTCATGTTGTAACTTGTAATACATTTTGATGCATGGCCTTCAAATATTAGATTTGGGACATTCGTTGGACGTATGATTTCTTATATATAGATTTAAATTGGACCACTTACGGATTTGAAATAAGTTATTGTATATAGTTAATTATCAGATAAGGATTGGGTGATGGACACAATAATTAAAGCAGGTTGGGTGGTAGACACAATAATGAAAGCAAGTTGGGTGGTGGATACAATAATTAAAGTGTAACACTGACATATTCTACCATTAAAGTGAATTGAACATTCTTCCTACATGTGTATAATTCCTGCGCTTTTGCCAAAACATCATTCTCCAACCAACCGCTTCATTGCAAACGCTTAGCGCCATCATAAGCACCAATCAATTTATTCAGTATTTTGCTCATATAATTAAAACAGTTTCGGCATGCAACTGCATCACGCGGAAGATCGAATGAGCAATGCTCATTATAATAGTCAGCAATTTTACCCCCAATATGTTTCACCTTTCTGGTTTCTCCCAACAACACTGTTTGTTCCAAATTTAGTCCACCAACTAATTAGCACCAATTTTGTTCACTGTTCAATGCTTCCATGCTGGTTGCTGGTTTTTCTTGCTCTCTGGAGTTGAATGTTCTGAATTTAGAGTGAATTTATTAGCAATGGTCATTTATGTTGAATATCCAGGAAATTCAGGTGCGCCACCACTAGAAAACTTTTCATTCACCGTTGGCATATAATCATTAAACGGTGGTGTTTGAGATGAATTTCTCATCATAGATCTATAATATAGATTAAAGTATGGACCATATGGATGATTGAAATTTGGTGTATAACCAAAATTATGTATGTTTTGAGGATGTTGGTTGAAAAATTGATTTGAATTTTGACAAGTGTTGGGATTTTGAGAAGTGTTGGAATTTTGGTTGAAAAATCTATTAGAAGATTTTTGGGTGTTAAAATGATTATTGAGATCCATTTCACTAAAAAAAATACTTAAACTTCAAAATTAACACTAATAATATGATTAAGCTAATGAAAAATTCGGGTTTTTTTTATGTGTCCAAATCAAATGAACTAAGTCTCTATTTATAGAGAAAAAAAATTACAAATTTTAGTAAAAATCTCAGAAACCAATTAAAACAGGACAAGTTTTTTCCACTATCATCACCAGCTGCTTCTCTCTCCGCTTCTCGCAGTTGCTACGCGTGTGCTGCACTCGCCAGATTTCAGCCAAACAAAGCTTGCCGCGTGTCCTTCTGTATCAGTCTTCAACTGTGACTACTTCCTTCATCTCCTCTCTCCGCCAAGTCACTCTCAACATACTGTTGCAACAGATTTTTTTGTTGAAAAACTCATTAAACATATCATTTAAGCACCATTTTATATGGTCTTATAGATGTAATGACAAACTTTACCTTATAGTCATTCATTTGATATCTAAAATCACCCAAAAATATGGTCTTATATTTGTAAGATGAACATTAAGATTGAATTAAAAAGATAAAACACATATGGCCGGTCACTTTTTATTCGAGATCGGAAATAAGCAAATAGTAGCATATTTTTAAGTCAGTTGATGTCTTTTGTAGTAACTTGCGAGATGAAGAGTATCTGTCTAACAATGGGATTAGAGTGGACCTATATTAAATAATGACTGTTTTTTAACTTTTTTTCATTAGTGTTCCGCTTATATACGGCACATTTATCGTGTAGTTCTTCTTTTATCAATTTTTATTCGTTTTATACAGAAATATAATTTATTAATAATATATTTGCTGTTAAAAAAAATAACATGACAAAAGATGGTTTTTTAAATAAAATTTGTTTTGCTGGATATCTAATAGAATTTGTGGGAATGTTTAGGGGAGCAAATGTGGGGATATACAGTAAAATTTTCGTTAATAATATTTAATGAATTTATTTTATGTGGTAAAAAATATTATGATTTCAACGTGGCAACTTCTCTACCTCACAAGTTTTTACAAGACAATACCACACAACTTTTGTTTCTCTTAAGTTACCACTTACCACACAACTTTGTTGGTAATGGAAAATGGAACACAACTTACACAAGTAAGTGGAGTTAAAGTTGAGGAAGGGTAACTAAGAAAACACAACAATCTTCAATGGAAGCATTTACCTTATTAATGTGCTCACCCAGTCAGTCAAGAAGGTAATCAACTAACACATCTTACTCCTAACATAAAAAATTTACTTCACTATGATTAATTTTTTTCTTAAAAAAAATCACTAGTTCAAATGAATTCTTTCTTTTCATCTCTTCATGCAAAAAATAAAACTTGTTGAGTAATTGATTTTTGCAGCAAATATTTATTTGTAGATGTTATAAATGAAAGAGATCACAAAAGAAGTTTTGAATCTGTAAGAACACCGTGTGACCACCCAGGTCAGATATAACTGACCCAGAACGATCCTCTACAGCACAGGAATGATATCTCAATTTGAGAATCATCCGAGCCGTTAATCACGCTCTGATCGCACGGTCGTGGTTCATCATCCAGATTTTTGTTCCTGTCTCCTTAGAAATCAAGGATACAGTAGTACGATCCTATAGAACAGATCCTGTTCAAGTAAGGTCGTGTCCATTGCACTCCGCGATACGTATATAAACACCTATGTTATATCAAGTATTAGCAGTGTGGGACTATAACCTTGTTTCTATTGTGACTACGACGTATCACTCGCTTTATATATAACATAGTTGGTTTCACTTAACGCAAAATCATTACTGTGATATTATTAAACAACTTGTTTTTTGCTTGAATATTGAATTGTAATTCCTGAAAGCATGATTGTTAATATTATAGAGCTGAAATTTTGAATATTGTGGTAGTTAGCAGCAGTGTAAGTTCATGTATATATTGTCCATTTTCCCTCACACTTGTTAGGATAATAGTCAAGTTTGTTTTAAACTGGAATTTCTATTGTGTGCAGACCTGGTCATAATTTCCCTTACATATTTTCATCCTTATTACTCTATCGGTGCTCGTCCTTACAGAAGTTGAAATATGAAACATGTAAACTGCTGGTTTAATCTTAATCAACATTTGCAATGTTGTGTTGCCTGGATGGCTTATGTGGTCGCTGCATCTCATTTGGTTATGACATTCAGCATGCGGGAGGTCTTGAATTGAAGCCATATTAA
The DNA here is from genome assembly GCA_951804385.1 of Trifolium dubium. Lineage (NCBI taxonomy): Eukaryota > Viridiplantae > Streptophyta > Magnoliopsida > Fabales > Fabaceae > Trifolium > Trifolium dubium. The sequence goes on from OX638065.1 coordinate 43,017,770, forward strand.
TTCAGCGGCGGGTAAGGACTTAAGGTAGCCTTAGAGGCGGTGAAATGACCACCGTAACTGAACATATTAAAATGTATTTGAGAATATAGTTCACTAAGTACTACGCTGTGGTCTTATGATGTATATGAATGGGGTTGATGTTTCATGTTTGGTGTGAGGGTAGCTGGTTTACTTTGTATTTTGTAAATTTGTTCTTTAATTTGTACTCTATTTTCCCAGTGGCATTACTTGTCCTCGTTTGGGGGTAGCGACACTATATCGTTCAATCATTTTCATCTGTTAGATCAATCAAAATACTGAGATGGTGACATGTGGCTAACAAAACATCAGAAAACCCGTAAACTGAAGAACTCCTGCCTCCAGCCTTCATCGACAAAGCATCTTTGATCAAAAAACCAAACATCTGTGATCAAAATTGTTGTTCTAGCAAGTCAGGTAAGGTAATATTCAACACAACTTACTCAAAATCTAGAGATACTTATTTTGGGGTTGCTTGCCAAGTTTGACATTTGGGTTCTAGTATATAGATAAGTAAATCATTGATATTGCTCCATGCATAACACTACATGCTGATAGTGAAGCTAGTCGCTAGGCCATCGCCCATTGGCCCTTATCAGACTGTCATACCTAATTCCGCTTACCTACAAGACGTGACATCTTTAAAACAAGCAAAGTTATTTCTCTATATGTAGTGGAGATGAAGATTCATCGTCCTATTAGTAGGGTCACGATCGTTGGTAAACGGATTAGCCTAGGAACTTGGATTGAATACCAATGTTGCTAATAGAACTGGTTTGACAAAAGATGGGTTAATACTTGAGAACACAACTTATCTTGAATATGAAATGTCATAATACATCCCTTTTTTTTGGTATATTTCAGGTAGCATGATGGACACACGTCTTTTGTTAATATTTATTACCTTGCCTGTAGTTTTGTACTCATTCTATTTATTGCCCAGGCAAAGAGCTACAGACTTTGAGGATTTGGTTTTCAAGGCCCTTAATTAAGGATTCGTCAAGGTAAAGTTGCTCATGGTATATGTTTTCAGAAAAATTCTGGTGCCTTTCTTTTTTCTCAAACTTGCTGGGGAGTCCAACTATTCTGCTCTACATGGTGAAGCAATTGCAATTCTGAGTCTCTTCATTTAGCTGTTTCCATCAAGTTCAATTCTAGTCATATTGTAAACGCTCCGAAGGCTCCCTGCTCAATGGTTTCAGAACTCGGATCCATTCCATCTTACTGCTATGATTTATCTTCTGCTAATGAAAGTTTTAAGCTAGCTTTTGTTAGTAAGCAAGCCAACCCAATATATAGTCGCTTATAACTTATAAGTCATAATCTTGCTGGAGTATCCATATTACATGCTAGCCCAGATAGTTTTTAGCTTGCACATGCTTGTATTGCTTCCATAATGAAACGGAATAAGTGTCATTTTCCTCAACAAAAAAAAAAAACAAACAAGAAAATACTACTTATAAAATAATTACTGCTATTTGATAATCTTTTGATAGTTACTACTTACTACTGTATTTCACTAAAAAATTAACAATCTTTAGTAAATTTGAAAATATAACTAAATTATGAAAAAGTGGTGAAAACATATACAAAATATTATTTATACAAAATGTACAAAATCTTCAATTTATGTTTATATTGTGGAATCGAAATGAATATGATGTATCATAATTTGTTTGCTGAAAAAGTAGTAATGATCATTTAGTTGTGCCTTGTTACATAGTTGGATGCCTACTATATACAGAAAGTCGGAGACAGATTCCATGAAGTCACACATTTAAGTATCGAATTGATTGGACAACTTATGTTCAGATTTGGTGAGGTTGAAACGTAAGCCTTCTAATCTCAATCTAATGGCCAGGATTTCATGACTGTGCCAATATGTTATTCTATAAGTATAACTGCAAGAACTTAGGCTCCTTAAGATACCAGCAAAATTAATAGTTGACGATTATTTGTTTATCTGTCCAAAACTCATTTAGAGGTGCCTTGAAACTGATCTCTAAGGAGCTCGTACTTCTTAAGCTCAGCTGTGGAGAGGGAAGGCTGAAGCTCTTCTAAGACCTGAAAATTACAGGAAATGCCAGTCACATGATTGCACACTAGAAAACTCTTGGGATGGAGAAGTTGCTTTAGTATTAGAGTTTGATTGGCGAATAACCAAAATTATCAATAAAAATTACATCAATAAAAATTACAATTTGCAAGTTACCTGGACAAAATCGTCGTATTCAACAACAACAACAGAGTCTGCTTCATCATCTGGGTTGGTGGACTCTGGATCTGCATTCAAAACCTAGAACAAAACAATGAGGATAACTGGTTAAGTGTCCTCTCTCTAATTGACACAGTGAGTCAGTGACAGATGCATATATACAGGATGCAATTTCCTCCATAAAGTGATAGTCCATTATCATCTCAAATGCAATAACAGGCCTAAGACCAAACAAAACGCACACAAAGTACTCAAGAGAACAATCCTGTCTGGACTTACCTTGCGCTTTGCGGCAAGGAACCAAGCATCTGCACACAAGGCGTACATGTCTGCACCGGTGAAGTTTGGCGGACAAGTTTTTGCAATAGAATAAAGAGAAACATCTTCGTGCAATTTGAACTTCCTTGTAAGAGCTTTCAGTACCCTGAGAGAGATGTGCACAGTACCGTTCTATCAACAATAGATACCTCAACACAAAGGGAACTGGAAAAGCAGACAGCTTACCGCTCTCTGTAAGATGCATCAGAGTTAACTCCAACATATAACAGTTTATCTAAACGACCAGGGCGGAGAAGTGCCGGGTCTATCAAATCTGGTCTATTACTTGCACCTATAATAAAAAGATCCTATTATACCAACAACAAAAACAACACTTATCAGAAGCAAAATAGGATAGTAGTACATCTTACACAAAGATAAAAAAATGGAGATGAAGAAAAACCTGTGTTGAATCACTTAAGCCGTCAATTTCTGCAAGCATCTAGTAAGGAGAAGCATATTTTATGTTAGGATGTCCAAAGAAAATGTCTAAAATGTCATGATATTACTCAGAAAAGAAATCACCTGTGAAACCACTCTGTCCATAACACCCCCAGAATCTCCAGAAGCTCCCCGAGCTGGTGCAAGAGAATCAAGCTCATCAAAGAAGATGACACATGGACGTGCTAATCTGGCCTGTAAATTATATGGATGTTAACTTTATCAAAGTGTGTTCCTTAAACTTTCTAGTTCACAGAAAATAGACACAGGCAGAAACATTCAATTGAACTTGAGAAAATGTTCAGATCAAAATAAACAAAATATTATTACACCTTCTGAAAAATGTCCCGAACATTCTTTTCAGACTCTCCTATGTACATGTTGATCAGTTCAGGACCTTTCACACTGAGAAAATTTAAGGAACACTCTGTAGCAACAGCTTTTGCTAATAATGTCTGAAAATAAATAAATAAATAAATAAATAAAATGGAAATGACAAGAAAACTTCTGTAAGTAAAGAGTATATATCTGTGATAGAGGATTGTCATTTAAAGGTACTTTAAAACTTACTTTGCCAGTTCCAGGTGGCCCATACAAAAGAACACCAGAACGCTTGCGTAATCCAGATGCAAATAGATTTTTATGCAAGAGAGGTAACTAAAATACGAAATACAGAAAATTAGAATAATATTAAATTACAGAAAATAAATAGCATCTCCAGGCTAGCATATAATTCAGTAAGATAAATATTAAAAATAGAAGAACCGAGACGAGAATTTTATGAAAAAAGAAAAAGTGATATGATAAAGTAGAATAATCCAACATTTGGTCTTGACAATATAGCAGAAACAGCCTATTCAATCTCTTTTTAGCAGAATTTAGTCTTGACGGCTTCCTGTTGAACTTTAGGAGTGAAGTACATCAAATTTCATTTGACTCTCCAAAAGCACGTTCTTTCTAATTATATTTGCATTATTCTATCTGAGAGGAGTATACACTAAAATGTAATTCAACTCAGTCAGCTCATGAAATGTGACACTCGAATATATCTTACAAATGTTGCCAACATAACCACAAGTTCCTTTTTACACAAAATATATTATCAAGTCGATGTGGGAGGCACTGTTTTCTGCTGTAGTAAACAGATTTTCAAATAAAAGTAAAGTTTTGCACTTCCAAATCAGGGGGAAAAGTGACAACCGGTTCATGCCATACAAGAAGCCCACCTGAACAGTGTCCAGGATTGATTTTTTGACATCTTCAAGCCCGCCAACATCTTCCCATTTTACATTTGGAACCTGCGTAAAAACCCAGACTTAAAAAATTCATGCAATGAAGAATTTTTTCTCACGGAAGATATGTAACATGCTAATGCGTACACTTTTCAACAGTAAAACAATGGTATATAAATCTTGATTTTAAACACTACTGAATACAAATCAGAAAACCATCACAAAATCCTGGTTGCTTACTTTACCTTTGGAGTACCCAATGCTGATGCATTTCTTTTCTTCGATCGTTCCAAAGCATTCACCAAATCTTCCTTCCCAGGTTTCAGAGCTGAAACTTTTGACTGGTTGTTCTCCTCCGTCACCTTGGAACTAAAAGAACTATCTGCATCTTCAGGTTCATCATTCTCTACTTCAGCATTGCTCCTGGGAAATAAGCTAGCACCAGCATCCGCAATTAATGCACACATATCTCTGGGCATGAAACCAGATGTCTGTCCAACTATTTCTTTTACCATCCCCTCTAAATCAGCCTGCCAGAAGCAACAATGCAATAGTTTGAACTTTATAGTCAACAATTATTAGTTATGATTAGGAATTCAGGAGCATAAAGTCACAATAGTTTCAGAGATATATCATGTAACATCTATACACAGAGGACACTTCTACAGTTGATATTGTTGGCTAATCATCCACCTTAATTGTGGCTACCCTGTGATTTGTGATTGGGTCACTAGCAGTGCTACAACAGCTACAGTGTGCTGGGTAGATGAAGTGGGTTTAATCCGCATCACCTAGAAGTGTGACCTTTGGTGCTTATAAGACAAGACAGGTGGTTCTCACCTTTGCTTTTTCCTTACCCTGGAAACCTAGAGTTGTATATTTTAGCTCAGAATAGAGGGGGAAATTCAACTTCCAAATTAGTCACATAATCCCACATCTTACACCCACTGTCTAAGTTTAAGGAAAGTTGTTACTTAGAGTTTTCTTTTCTAAATTAGTTTCTAAACCAAGTTTCATTCAATGTTTTGAAATACAGAGAGAACTGTCATCATGTGTACTACTGCTACTCCATTTATTAAAAAAAATAAAAAAAATAAAAAAACAATAAAAGAAGGTATAGACACGACACAAGAGGAGGTTCTATTCCACACTTACACTAGAGTGGAGTCCATAAACATTTTGCAGTGAATGCAATAGCATTTCAGCTCTCTGCTCTTCTGTTAAGGGCCCCATGTTTATTTCATGGCTAAAGCAGCGTCTAATAGTTGAAGGCAGACCCTCTGAACTGTCAGCAGCAGCAATCAACAGGACCTGGTGCCCGCTTGTCTTTTCAGAATTCTTCTCCGCCTACACCAGCATGCTGTAATAGTAAATACCTTTGTGATTCTAAGTAAAAACAAAAGGAAAATGTAGGTGTTGAGCTTTTTCCCATCTCGATTTTCATTTACTACTTGACTGGCCTAATGAAAAGGACATATTGACATATATATGGATTTGTAGATATACATTAACATTCTAAGATGAAAGGACATAATCCTAAGGGGTCATGTTTGAGTGCACATTGCATACTTAAGGACACTTTCTGTTTCTACAATTAAAGTATATTACATGTCACTTGATCGATAATACTTTATCCAAGAAAGAAATAGTCAACGGTAGATGCTTGCGTCTAAAGCATTGAAATTTCCACAACTTACTAGAGTTCTCGATAGCTAATTCATTTTTTTAGTCTATTACAGAAATTGCTATTGTTGCGTAATATTATCTTACCTGTTCCCTTCTTTTGACGTTCACTTGTTTTACTTCTTTATTTGATTTACAATACAGCAAAATATAACATTTGCGATTACAGAACAAAGAGTAATGAAAAATGTTATAGTGATAGCAATAGCAATATTCAACTAAGTGAGATCTTACAAATTCACCGTTTGATTTCACCGAGGAGTTACTATCACCATGTTCACCAACTGGCTCAGTGAATTTCCTAATAACTGATGCAACTTCAGATGCATTGCCTCTTTGATCATTTTGTGAAACCTCAGGTGATTGTGAATCTCGAAAAACCTCAAAATGACGAAGAAGAAGTATTGTTGGCGAGTATCTGTGACAGTATTATCCCATAAGAGCATACTAGATAGAAAAACTTCTGAGGAGAAAAAGGAACGTGGATAAATGAAAGAAACTATATGTTCTTGTTCTGATTGCTAAAGTATAAAAATTGTGCAGGAACAAATTTATCGGTATAACGCTTGTTCTTATCATTCCTAATATTACCTTTGAGCAGTCTTGAAAGCTTGAGCTAGAGCAGTGGATGTTCTATCGGAGCTCATTAGATCATGACAGCTATATTCCACCACATGCAGGCCCAGTCGTCGGGCAACATATCTAACAACAGTTCTTTTCCCACAACCTGCATAACAATGTTGTTCAGGAAATACAATATACACAACCAATACAATCCAAAGCCTGAAAATATAGAACGCACCTGCCAAGCCATACAATAACACTGAAACTTTAAACTTGGAAGAAAGCACTGATGGACATAAAGTTGGTGCTAGTATTGAAGCTAAGGTCTTCACTGTATCCCTTTGCAAGGGAACAGGCCCTTCTGGTCCAGAATTTAACAAATCCGGAGGAAGGGCAGATGGGGAACTTCCTACTAACACCAAAGCAGTTAAGGTTTTATTGACACGAAGAACTGGTTCATCTGATGGTTCCATAGCAATGACCTGAAGGTATAAGTTACAATCTAACAAAGAACCTGACACAGTTTCACAAGGCTTAAAAATCTAAGAGAGAAGAGGTAAACATACCTTAAAACAGATAAAGTTGTCATTTTTCTTGTGTATTTTGTTATTACAAGGAATGCAAATAGTGGAATTACAGTTCCAACTAATGTTAATTCCGAAAATATCTCCACTTGACAAATATCTATCGACTTCAAAGTACTTCTGCAATGCTGCATCAATCATGTCTTGACGTTCTTTGGATTCAACATCTGAAGTTGGTTTAATGGAATCAAGGACACCACATTCCGGTATCTTCACAAAAGCCACCCTCAGAAGGGAGGCAAATCTGGGAGGTTGAGCGAGAGGGGCCAACTCTATATTAATGACAGAATCCTCAATGCTTTTAACTGCATCTTCATCTCCCACTTGACATTGAGGTTTGAAATAAGTTGACAAAGCATCTTGGCCGTTGAGAATAATAGATTTCAAACATGAAATGTGCAAGTTGAGATTAAAGGCCAAAAGAGGAGACAAATAAGCAATTTCACCATTTAACAAGGAGCCACTTAGAGGGAAATCACAAGAAGGAAATACAAGCATTATTCTAGAAGAAGAGGATGGTGAGTTATCTATATCAAGGGTGGCAGTGTCACTGCCAGGAGGGTCAAGAGCAATAGCCACTGCAACTCTCTGTGTGTTCATTTCAGTATTCTTGACCATAACCTGAGAAAATTCAAAATCAATACATTTTACCATAAAGTCAAGATTGAATCATCATTTTCTTAAAAAAAAATATAAATGTCTGGCAAATTAGTCTCTAAATTTACAAAACGGAAAGTTAGTCCTCAAATTAGTTCCTCCATCACTCAATTAACTCTGATGATCCTAAAGATAAATGAAAGAACTAAACAAATTTATGGAAACACACTCCAACTAATTATGCCCTAAACAACGCATCAATCAACTTAGTCGTTCTAACATTGTTAAGGCCCTGTTTAGATAAACAACTTAATTTATCTCTTGAAGCATAAGCGCTTATATATAAGTTATTTCTTTAACAAAATATAAAACAAAGTCGAACTAATTTTATATATGTTATAAGTTGTTTTCATAAGCTATCATGGAGAGCTTATGGAAATAAGCTGAAACAGTTAAAGTACATATCATAAGCTCTACAATATTAGAAACTACTTTTCCATCACTAATGGTATCAAAAACAAGAATTTAAAAAAGACGGTGTTATATGAATGAATTACCGGCGAACCAGAAGTGATGGAAAGTCTTTTGAGAAGAGAAGTGGAAAGAGCAATGAGTGCAGAGTGATCAAAAGAAGGCAAATTGTTTGAGAATCGGAGAATTCCAACCGGTAAATGCAAGTTAGGGAATTCATTCGTTGAAGAAGTAGAAGAAGACTTCAATACAGAATTGATGACATTTTTGGTTGAACACAGAATCAAAGGCTTTCTTCTCTCCACCATTTTCTTCACTTGTTCCTCTTTTTTTTATTGAAAATTTCAGTAATTCAATTTCAATCAATAGATATACACAATTTCAGTAACTTACTGGAAGTGAAAATTGATAGAGGGTTTTTGAAGTGGAGATTATGAGGGAAATTTTGATTAGTTTAATTTTGGTAGAGGAGGTATGTGGCTTCCGGAATTGGAGTGGGACGGTGGCGCTAGGGTTTTTCAGTTTCAGAGTAGCGGAGGTATAAAAAAGAAGATGAAGATGTTGATGACAACGACGAGAAATGGCGCGGCTTCTAAGGATTGAGTCTGGGCTACATTCATCCGACGGTAAATATGCCTTTTTTCTATAGGATGAGTTTGTGGCCGTTGGATTGCGACGAAAATTTAAACAGACATATTTTTTTCATAAATAAACAAATCAATCAATCAATAAAATTTATAGAGTAATTTTAAATTTTTGAGTCAGCTATTGCACCTTAAGTGCCTCTAATTTAGTAATAGAACTTGTATTTTGCGGTGAATATTTCGGTATCGACAAAATAATTAATAAATAGAAAAAGAATAAAAAAAATTAGTCGAAAAGGGATGTAGTTGAACGGTTGGGGTTCATTCTCCCTTAACCAAGGGTCGAGGGTTCGATTCTCACCTTAAGTATGGAGCAGCTTTAAATTCTTGGGCCATCTATCCCACTCATCGAGGTGCCCCCAATCTAGCAAGGGATTATTCACTGCATTTGGCGGTGGATACCCCGATCTCAACCAAAAAAAAACTACTAGAAATTTCAAAAGTTTATTTTTAAGACTATTTTACTAGGACTGTTCACGGTTCAGTTTAACAGAAAATCTAACCGAACCAAACCGAATTGTACAAACAATTTGTAAGAACCGAATCGAACTGAAACTTACAAACAATTCGTAATATAAACCAAACCAAACTCATATATGTCACCATAAATTTATTAAAAAAAAATAGGGAAATTTAATTTCAAAGGTGATGATAAAATTAGTATATTTTAAAATATTTTATGGGAAATAGATGAAAGAGAAATGTTAGTTACTCCCTCCGTATCGAAATATAAATCATTTTGGGGAAAAAATTATACTAGAATATACTCTCCGGTCTTAATTATAAACAAAAATCAATTTATATTTGACCTAAAATTTAGATCAAATACAGATTGACTTTTGCTTATATTTAAAAAAGTCACTCTACAATCCTAATTTTTTTTCTTTTCAAAACAAATTTTAGTCCATTGGCAAATGGCATTGTTGTTCATCACGGCAATAATTTTGAATACAGCAGCATGATCTCCAAACGAAAATATTGCATACAAATATTAATGGAAGTGGACAAAAATGCTTTCAAGAATTCCAATCCACACTTAAGGCCAAAACCAAGAGGAATACAGCTAGATTGTATACTTGAAAGTGCATGATACATCACTTTTTTTTCAATAAAACCAAACAAACTTTTGAATATTTGAATCCAAAATATATTAAGGTATTTGTAGCTTTCAAAACAGATTTTGCCTGCTAGTTTGCATAAAAATATCATTCTTGATTGTTGGCACGAGTTTAAAAGATCTGTTTCGCATCATAATAAAATGTATATTGATACAGCAGAAAGAAACTGCTCAAATGTAGCAGAACACCTAGCATATAAATCGATACAGCAGGACTCAAATCCGCCAATGACTTTAACATCAATCATGTAGTGTCCCCAATATATCGTCATCTCTGTACAGAAAGTACCTGCACAAAAAGGAATATGATCCAGTTAGGCCAGATTTCAGAAGGAAAAACACTTGTTCAAATTAAGATGAATAGCCGACTACTTAAACCATCACATATAATTTATTCACATAGCGAACTACATAGCATAATGATTATAAACTTGGCCAAAAAGAAGGCAGCGCGAGAAAAACATGGAATTTATTTAGTGGCCAAGAAAGGATGCATCATGCAGTTCAATTCAATGTATGCTACATTTTCAGATTTAGCAAGTTCCCCAAACTATGAAAATGTTCAAAAGTCATCGCATTATAAACAAATTAGAAATGGATATGCATTAATAGTAAATTACTGCATCCTACATTTCTGTGTTACCCTAAACAAATAACTGCATCCTACATGAAATTGTATTTTGATACATTTTTAGGGAGTGGCTATTGAGATTTGAGTGCTATGATACGTATAGCAAACATCATTTGAAGACCATATCATTTGCCTATTATCCTGACATAAAGAAAACATTTAATTTTCAGTGTCTGATTAAATTTTACATTACTTGTCATCACACGCAGAGCATCGAATTAAATCAATCCCTTGACAGTATATAAGTGAGAAGGTCCGAATTTATTGAATGAAATGCTTAATTTATAAACTTTGATAGTTTGATGCAAATGATTTCCCTCTTTAGGACTACAAAACTACTATAAATAAATTGAATAAAGATAGAGTTTTGCACTCAGCTTCAAACTTGAAGCTCTGTACATACATAAGAAACAATGGAAAGCAAATTCCAAACAATCACATCACATGCAATATCAGTCAGGCATACGGTTTCCTCCATGAACAAGGTTTAGCTTTATTTTAATGATTCACAAAGAAGTCATTTGATTAGCATCATAAACATTGAAGGGATTAACTGTGTAACAAGAAAATAAATACTCTAGACATCATATGGATAAAACTATCAAGTTACATTTATGTCATCAATAGAAGCAATTTCATGGCAAAATAGAGGTCCTCAATTGACTCTAGTCAAATTAAACTTTCATAATCAGCTTCAAGACGGTTACAACAAATGAATAAATTATGACCTTTTCTTGCATCACTTGTGGCTTTTGACAAACAAATTATAGTGCAAATATGTTAATAAAAAGAAGGTGTCCAACAGATCAGTCATGGTGAAAAGGCATTAAGAATGATTAAGTTCAAAGATTGTGATAAATTAAAAAGAGCAATTTTATACATACTCTTTGTGATCAAGCTTCACTTCAGTTCCTCCATATTCAGGCAAGAGAACAGTGTCACCTTCCTTCACAGCTACAGGAACGAGTTTCCCATCCTTACCATGAAGGCCAGGGCCAACAGCAAGAACTTTTCCCGAATTAAGCTGAAGCAACACGAGAGAAATTAAGTACAAACAGTTTATATATTCTACAATCAGTCTAATGAAAATAAACTATAAACTTGAAATTTACTCTGAATTTAGAACAATCATTGAAAAAATACTCTGAACCAAGAACAATCAAATTCAATCCAAATCTTAAACATTTTGGAGCTAAAAACCAAAACATGTAGAAACACAAACAACTCAAATTTCAAACTACTATTTTCAAAAGGAAAATGCTAAATAGTGCACCCCATGCACTAGTTAAAGATACTTAATATAGCAAAAAATACATTGGAACTTGTGCGATTAACACTTATAAAATATTAAAAGTGTTGTTTTCAATACAAAATTTACTTATTTTATATGTTTAACTAGTGCATGGAGTGCACTAGTTAGCATAACCCTTTTCAAAATCCTACAAGCAAAAAACTCAAAAAAAATATGTTTACTAAAAACTAGGATACATAATTTTTCTGGGAAAACTTACCAAATCAGTCCACCTTTTGCTCTACCTCACAGTGTGTGTGAGATGCAATTTCAAATTTGCATCTCATTCTTTATTTGCCTATTATACTAGGGTGGATAACACAAACACATTTAATACCTACTAGGAATTCACTAAAACAATTAATGTACAAGAATCAGATTATAGACAATATAAAATTTCAAGCATTTATTTGGTAGCTACATTTCATCACAAGCAAAACATAGGCTTTCTTTGCTAAAAAATAGCAGATACATGATAAAGTAGCTTACTTATAGCGAATAGCGAATAGCTCATAAGCTACTTTTTTTGACAAACAAATAGCCTATAAGCTATAAGCTCAAAATCCAACATTACCAAAGAGGGCCCATAATATGAAGCTACTTTTCGGTTTTCCAATGTCATTGATCAACAACTATGAAGCACAAACACTCCTCGGCATGTCCGACACCGACACACACGCATGTCCGACACCGACACACACACACACACTTACAATTACATTGAATTATGTCTTCTTTTTTTTAACTTATCCGTGTCAGCGTGTCAGTGTCGTGTTTGTGCTTCATAGGTCTACAACCAACATAAACTTAACTATAAAACATAGTATTTCATGAAGCCTAAAGGTGTGATAATAAGAACATAAATATTAAACTAATTTTCATATTCAATATGTCTCTTTAGATTTGTAGCATAAAAAAGATCATACATCAATAAAATGATGACAAGATAAAATTTTGAGATATGAAACAAAGACCCAGAAAGTGGAAATGAAAAGGGTATGAATGGAATGGATTAGGAGGAAGAGAATGAAAAAAACCTTGGAGGATTTCTCCGGTAACAAAATGCCAGCGGTGGTTTTTGATGAAGGAACGATTTTCTCAACCAAAACACGGTTGAAGAGTGGAATCAATCGCTTCGCCATTTGGATTGGAGCAAACGAGAGTTCACAGGGATGAGAGAATGAAGAAGAAGACTGCAGAATGTTGAAATTTTAGGGTTTTACAAAGGGTTTATGTTGCCTTGTAAATTTTGTTTTTTTATTATTTATTTATTTATTTTAGGGTTAAATATGTTTTTGTACTTAATTTTGAAATTTAATTTTAGTCTCTTTAAATTTTTTCTTTGACATATAGTCTCTCTATTAAATGTTTTATATCTTTTTTATGTTAAAAATTCTAATTCTTTTTGGAGAAATTTTCATAATATTTTATACATTTATGCACTTTCATTAAAAATACAAAATTACATATAATGGAATTAAAATAGGGATTAAAAGTGGTGATTAAAAATTTTATAGTGAGTAAAAGTCAAAGAAAAAATTTAAAAAGATTAAAATCAAAATTTAGTATATTTATCGGACTAAAAACATCTTTAACCCTTTATTTTAAATTAGGTGTTCTAGAATTTTCTTTTTTTGAGGTAAGGTGCTCTAGAATATTCTCAATCCATTTTTGTGGATGGAATTTATTTCTTGAATTGTTAATTTATTTCTAGAATTTATTTTCTTTTTCTGGAATTTATTTCTTGAATTGTTAATTTTTTGAGGTAAGAGTCTAAGATTTAAGATAATTTCATGTAGAGATATTAATTGTAGATGAAAAGTAATTGGAAACTGACACATAAAAAATAAAAAATAGAAGTTTGAACTGCGGTTTTAATCACAACCAAATCTAATAATTTGGTATTTTTGTTAGTTGAACTAAGATTTATAGAGAGTAAACAATCAAATTGACCACTCTCTACAAATTTGAATTGGAGTATTTCAAATTGACCACTCTGTACAAATTAGTATTTCAAATTGACCACTCTCTAAAAATCTAATACTAATTTATTTTTTTTGAAATACTAATTTGTAGAGAGTAAACAATCAAATTGACCACTCGCTAATAGGAGTATTTCAAAAAAAAAATTATATCAAAGATATTGTTATTTTTTTTTTTTTGACTTGGAGTATTTCAAATTAGTTTATTTTTTTGTCAAATATTTTTCTATTTGGTTTCTCTCTCTTAGTCCTCCAAGTCAAAAAAAAGATATTGACTAATTGACAAAGACATGACTAATTTAAAATATTGATAAAGTCAATCACAAATTTAAGAGTGATTTACATAGATAAGGACCAATTTTATGATTTTCATGCAAAATAGAACTTGGATGAGTAAAAAAAAATCTTTAATAAGGAACGGGTATATAAGTAAAAAATATTAGAGGTGTAAATATAAATTTCCTTACTAGTATGAAGCCCATATATATTATTATTCTTTTACTTGTTATATATTGATCTATCCCATGTGTATGCCTTGTGCTTGGGGTTAGTTTCAGTAAATTTTGGCCTTTACAAAAAATAATGGAAGGGAATTTCCATACAAAAAAAAGGAACAATTGAAAGAACAAGATTGATTGCTCCAAAGTCATAGTCTCATAGAAATAGAATAGATAATTTCCATACACATAATTAATATTGAACTAAAACTTAAGAACTATTACAACCTTATTATTTGTCATGATACCTCAACCTTAGCTTATTATTATAACAGACAGTGTTTTACTAATCTTAATAATGATTACAATATTCTAAAAACCCAATCAAGTGAACAAAAAGAAATCCAGAGAAAAGTTGAAGTGAAATAAATCACAGACAGGTTGGCTATATAATCAATAATCATAATTAAGTTGACCACACCTAACTAGTTTTTTTTAATGTGCTAATTGATATTTTGAGGATTATCATCATAATTCATATACCCCTTGCCTCAATCATATACCCTTGGAAAAAAAATTGAAATTTTTGTCTCTCAAATATTTTGTCATTATACATCGTACAACACAAATAGTTGCTAAAAGTTTGTTATGTTGGTGTATCCAATACTTATTTTTGCCAATTAAATGGACTCGTAGAGAGGTTTTTTGTTGTAAAAATATGTTTAATACATGTAATATTGGTTAGAGTATCTCCAATGATAAAATCCATTTTGATAATAATAAGTGGGTTTTTTGTATACACATCATTCATTATTTTAGTCATAGTATTTACTAAGCATTCAATCACTCTAATCTACTTATATATCATCTATTAATATATTTTTGGTATGTAGACGAAATGATAAGTTTTTTAAAACTCACACACATAAAGTGTAGTTTTAGACGCCCGATCTAACAATTTTGACATTTTCTGTCAGTTGAACACTTGAAATGAGATTTATGAATCATCTATTAATAATTTTACATATCAATATTATGAAGACACGGTAGTAGAACACACCTTCACTATATGAACTATTATTTTTCTCCCCATTGAGATGGTCTTATAGTAACCAAATAGAATAGAGACTAATTAAGATAATATAATGACTTTATAGGTCTTATCTTAATATATGCCTGAATCTAATTCACATATATATGTAATATGTTGCAAAACCTTGAGTTAGCAATCTTATATATAGTTGTAAATTAGTGACACAATCAATTATGTAATGCTTACCAAGCAAAAAAAAACTTAAACTAAGTCTTAGGCACAAAGTCAATTGTCAAATTAGTGTGGAAAAACTTACCCCAAAGTTTCATTTTAATTTTTCAAAAAAGCAATATGTCCTATTTAAGCAGGAATACATTAACAAAGAATGAGGTTGGCAATTTATTTAGCACATAATGAGAAGTTTTTTATGTAGCAGTTATGTTCCAATGATGGTAAGTGCCAATAACTTTGACTGAATAGCTAGGTGCAATAGAGCTAAAAAGCAAGAATGTAGCACCAAAAAGTGAGAAATATTCTTGTTGCTTGCATAGCAAAGAATTCTTTTCTCTAATCATATCGTTTGTACTCATAACGACATTCCCCATCTTTGCCTTTCATCTTTGTTGCAACACAAAGTTGATGCCACTCAATTACATTTCCCAATCCACATCTTTTTTCTCATCAAACCCTCTTAGCTAGCACCCACAATTCGGTGTTGGTGTGTCTCAATATAGTTAAAAAAAAAAGTACTAAACACAAAAGGTAACAACTCTAGCTCAAAATGATCTAATAGAAAGAAGAAAAAAAAACTCTAGCTCAAAATTAAACATTAAATCACACAAATAATTTTAGGCAATTGGCACTAAAAATTAAACTGTATATGGTAGTTAATTATGTATTCCTTCGTCAATTTGAGCAAATGTGATTGTTCATTAACCAATTGAAAATGTGAGGAAAATAATCGAACTTTCTGCTTACATCTGTTGTGATTTTTTTTTTTTTGTTAAAATACCTGTTGTGGTTTAGGTTTAAATCTAGAATTTTTGAATTAATAATTATATGTAAGTTCATTCTAAATCGTCCATATGGTAATTAATGATTATTTCCATCCTTATATGAGGTGTGTCTTTAACCCTAAATTTTTTTGGTATAAAAAATGTGATTGTTTATCTCTTTAACCTTTTCATACACAAGAAATTAGAGGTCTATATATGAATGCTTTCTTTGAAGAATAAGAATTTAGAGAACGACAAAACATGCAAATTAGAATAAGCAAAGAATCCATGAACATAATTACGATTAGATTTTGGCTAATAAAAACAAGTATAGCATGCATTTTAACAATTTTTCTTTATGCATTTGATTCCACACTACAAAAAGAATAAAAGGATCATGATATTTCTCCTCTGATTTTCATACATAAAGTTATTGTGTACTCATTCTATTGACTTTTTCTACCTTTATTTTGTGTATCCCTTAAATTAATATATGATCCCTTCCACGTAAGTACACACGCACAACATGATGGTATTTAATCATCTCAAATCAACTTCTATTGGAAGCTTGTACAAAGTGATTATGAAAGGTAGGAAAATTGATTTTAGTGGAAAAAATCTATATTTTTGTGGTTCATTCCATGCCATGCCATTAATACTCGAAGTTGAAATGCTTAACTATGAAAAAAGTCAAAAAAATTATCTACATTTTTACCTTTTTGTCAAAATTTGTTTTAGAAAACTTAAGAAAATATAGAAAAATTAAAGTAGGTGCCACACATAACATGATGGGATTTCTCATCAACTTCTAATTGAAGCTTAGCTTGTACAAAGTCATGATGAAAGGGGAAATTGTGTCACAAGAAAGAAGTAATACTTCTTGTAGTGGGTTTGTATTATCTGTTTTCTTCAATAGCTTAGGAGACATATATAATATGGTACATTGACAAAAATAATTTAAATAAAATTTTGTCTAAGTTTTGTTCTAATACTCATATTTCACATCATGTAGTTCTTAATGTCTAGCTAACAAAATATAAAGGGATAATTTTAAAACATGGGTACTCTTAACTTAGCATTATTGTAATATGAAAATTGTAACTATAGCTAGTAGTATTATACTATTTGTGATAAGAGATGGAATATAACAAATATAATAATATATAATATTTTAATAGGAGAAACATCTTCATTTTTTTAAATAATATTTTCCGACATCTTTGACCAAAACAGAAAAATATACATACTAGACCAATTCACAGTGACCTTTAAATAGTCAAATGACTCAAATCCCATCAAGCTGCAACTAATTAATGCCAAAAGAAAATGTTAATGCAGGGGCTAACAATAACATCATACAATTAGTTAAATGTTTTGTAATTATCAGCATGTTTCTATAATCATATTCTGCATCTAGGTGAAACTAATTGAATCATTCAATATGTATCCATGTTTCCATCATCTTTGACAGCTAGCTAGTACTATTAGACTAGTTAGATTCAATTATTACAAAAAATGAAAAAATAATTAGAGTTGTAATTAATTATTAATTATATACTACTACAATAGTATTTATATTTATTTTATTATTTATACATGGCATACATGCACATCAATTTTTAATTCAGATTTATTCTGTTATTGAGTAAGATCACATATCATCTTTTCCTATTTGGGCATATCTTGTTCTAGAGGACTAATGAATAGTGACTAAAAGACATTCTCAATAGAGAATGCACTGTTTCTCAAACCACAGTAGTGCATATATAGAATGAAAATGAAAATGAAAATGAAAGAAAAGTGAATTGACAAAATGATTCATTACACATGACCCTTAGACCAAATTAAGGATCCTTGCTGCAAAAGCTTTCAACTTAATAGTGTGTTTGGTTTCATGATAGTTTTCCAAACTCAAAATTCATTTTTGACATGTTTGATTGATGTCGACCGAAATCGATTTAACCTCTAATATTAATTTTGTATATATTTAAATTTACGGTAGATTTAACAAAATCATGATGATTAATCATGATTTAATGCATGTTTGATATCATAGTTGATTTTTCGAAATCACATTGAGTAACCGTGATATCAAATAGTATATACTTAACATATGTTTAGATCCAAGATATAGGATGGAAAGTCATGCGGCCCAATACACCGTTACCATGATATATTTGAGAAGCTAGTATCGGCAAAGCCAATTAAACATAAGAAGATGATATATAAAGCTAACTAATGCATTAGTTAAAGTGTAGCTATTGCAAAATCATGTTATTCGACAAATCTACCATAATTCTAAATATGCACAAAAACATGAAGCAGTAATTGTTAACTTTTAACTTCAAAATAATTTTTACACTTAAATTATTGTTTGATTCGCTTCTACACAAATATATTCAAACATACTACTTTAAATTCAACTCAACTTTTAAAACCAATATATTCAAAATTAATTTTCATTATACAACCAAACACAACCTAAAAACTTCAAAAAGCCACATCTCTTTCTGTTTCCCTTCTCTTTAGTACACTTTTCCTCACTCCACACCAAACCAACTCTCTCTCCTTCTCTAAGTAGTTTTTGTTTTCTTTCACTGTTGCTAGTGTTTGTCTCTGCCTTGAGACTAGAGTTTTATTTTCCTCAACAACAAAAAAAACTTGGCTCTGAAATTTGTACCAAACAAACATTTTCTATATACTAAGCAGCAAGTTCTATGCATTTTAGCCACTCTCCTTTCATTGACTTTGTTCATTTACAAATTCCTATGCTCTCTTAAAACAAAAAGAAACTCAAAAGTCTCTTTCTTTTTCTTGATTTCATAACCAAAACCAAAACCCTTCATTTCCTTCTTCTCTCAACTCTCAACCACAAAAGCATCACTTTTATTTTCCATGCCATGATTAGTGTAAAGAGAAAGAACCAAAAAATGTGTCTTGTTTTTCTTCTTCTGCTTCTTTTGATTCTACTCTTACTTTTAAGCAATATTACTTCATGTGAAGCTGCATTTACTGGTAATAAAGCCAGATTTGATAGATTCAGAAGTGGTTCATTCAAAACATCATCAAAGTTTCATGGTGCTTTTCAAGGGAACAGTGCAAACAAAATTGGAGATCAAGTTTTTGGTGATGATAAGAGGAAAGTTTACACTGGTCCTAATCCTCTACATAACAGATAAGTTAATTATCTGAAGAAACAAAAAAATCTACATCCATTTCTGTTCTCAATCCTAGTTCTTTTCATTTTTATTTTTTATATTACATTTTGAAAGCACTTTTTGTGCTGTATAAGTCTTTTTTTGCAAGTACATTATATATTTATAGATGTATATGAGAGTGTAGGCTTGAGATTATATATATAATATTGATCTTGATAATGAGATAATATAGTTTAACTATTTTTTTTTTTGTTGAAATCTTATTTATGATGAATTTGTTTATATATGGTTTTGCTATAATTAATTCAAGTTGGATTAATGATCATTTTACAACCGTCTTTAATGAATTTTGAATTCGGGACGATGAGGTTAGAAGGATAAGCTCTTACCACCGAACTGACACTTTGAGTGTAGTTTGTTTAGGTTGGTGTAAATCTTGAACATGTATGAATGGTGATCAATTAATGGGGTTGTTGGTGATGGATGTGTTTGTTATCTTAGCATGTTTCTTTTGTCTTGTGATCTTTTGGTCTCTTCCAAGATTCTCAAGATAATGTCAGGTTTTCTATATCTAGCTAAGGTTTATAGGATTATACAAGAAACACAGTGCATGGTTTCCCCACATAGAAATCATCACAACAATAAATCATCTAATAATGAATATTGTATTATAATTCTTCATGCGTTTACATTATTATTATATATGCGACTGTTTGGAATCGCGGTGAGACAAAGCCAAACGCGCGGTGTTTTTAACGCTACTAGTCCTAAGCTTTTGGATTTCGCGGCAAATCGGGGCACTAGATATGCGGTGGCGGCGAGCAGAATTACAACCAAACACACACTATGAAACTATTGTTTCTTTAAATTTTGTGGGGCAAAATATTTTCTCTCCCTCCCAAAAAAGACTAAACCTATTTTAGTAATTTAAAACTATTGACTTATTTTTGTTTCTCTTGATTATATTTTGAGTTTTCTGTTAGGATCAATGCATGCTAAATTTCAATATGTTTATTATTTTGTATTTTATCCTCTCCCTTTGCTAAAATAACATATATATATTGATCCAAGTTTTTATATTGACTTAGAAAACTTTTGCTATTTGAATCTCTAAATTCCACAACTAAAACAAATAGAATTAGTTAAAGAAATTAGTAGAAAAAATATGACTTTTTTTTACATGAAAAAACAATGTATATGATTGAATTAAAGGCAAATTTAACATTTTTCTTCTCTAAATTCCTCTCATTACTTTTTTTTCTAATAGTGGTAGTTATCTTAAGTATATGATGATATGAATATAGTGTGGAAAAGTCTAATTTTTTCTGCAGCTCAAAATTAAACCTCTGCATAAAGTGTTGAGGTTTGTCGCAGCATACGTAAATGTTTGGTGGGGGGACCATAATTTGTTTCAACATATAATATCATTCAATATATTTATGTTAAATTAAAAAGGTGTCCTATATATACATAAAGTGATTCTTGTGATGAAATGAATTAATGGTGAGCCATGGATGTGCATAAAATTTTTCAACCTACATCAACACTTTTAATCATGAAGCTAAGAATGAAATGTCCTCAGCAGTCTAGTCGTATTAATTTTTCTTTGGTGATTATGATTCATGCCCCACTTTAATTTCATTTTTGAAAAAATTCTGCTATATGCCAACCACATATTATGCACTATGGTATGGGGTGGGAGTAAAAATGAATAATCTTTGTCAGGTAAATGCAACTTAGTTGGTAGCTACATGAATATTGATTTGCAAGAATTTGAATGGATCTCATAAATTTTAATTTTTACACAATTAAAATGTGTAGCTATCTGACCAAAATGAAATGAATAATGTTTTTATGTGATTTTTATTATTATTATTATTATTATTATTATTATTATTATTATTATTATTATTATTATTATAAACTAACCATGTTCAACCAAATTAAATATTCTCCAAAAAAATATAATTAAATGTGAATACCATCTCTTAGAATTTTTAGGTTTGACCTAACTCAACTCTACAAAATTGATTTATAACTAAGGTGAGGGTTACTCCCATTTTTGAACATATTTTCAACTAATGTGAGACTCTTTAATTAACATCATCTTCTATACATACATAATCCAACATTTCAATTGTGATTGTGAGGTTTAAAGCTTCAGTTTAGTAGCAAGAAAACAACATTTAAAGATAAAAAAAATAATGAATATCTTGTTAGTGTGTTGCAAAAAAAAAGGAGTGTAGTTAGCAAGTGGCAGCAAAATTCAAATTCAGTGTTTGGTTCTTTTAACTTTTTTACCTTTTACAAGGAAATGTAATAGTAATAGGGTTTTTAATTAAAGGATTTCCATTATTATGTGGGTGCAGAATATACCATTATTTGAAGGGCAGATATTTCGTCCTTCATCATTTAATTTGTGCAGTATGAATAATGTTCTATTTGGCTGCAAATGCATCAGAATTATGAAGAACTCTCCACAAACAGCCAAATTTGACATTTAATGCACTGAAAAATATATACACTGTCAATTCCGAGCAAAAAATTATTGACAACAATACTTTTTTAAGCTACTTTTCTTTTTACATGCATGAATAACCTGCCAAGTTTCACCATGAATTGTTTAAAGCTACAAATTGTACTGCATGTTTAGATTGGCGGAATCTCGGTAAACCGTTGCCTCCGTAAAAACCGTTGCGATTTTGGCGAAAGTTATGTTGGAGCTTCAACAAAATCATATTACCATTATATTGTGATTTTTGTCAAACTCATCGACAATTCAAACATACATGTAGCTTCTAAACCGGCTTGGCATCCGACTTCTCCAACCTCAAATACCTTTCTACGACCAAGCTTTTCAGAAAACAGGATGCAGCTACGACGTGTCTGACTGCAATTCTCTGTAGTATTAACTCAAGATGCGGCCGCAATTTAAAATCTTGTTCATGACAATTTATCAACAAGACTTCTATCTCTTTCAAATGCATGTACATGTATATACAAATACACATGAAGAATGTCAATAACTTACATTTTAAAAACTTTCTTAAACACCCTATTTGTGATGGTTTAATTTATCAACAAAATTTTGGAAAAGTGAACAAATTTTCAATGTAACTAAACTACATAGGCTTTTAAAATTAAATGTGTTTGTTAGTCAAAACAAGTTTATGTTCAAACAACAGGACATCCTAAACTACAGCAGTGGATTGCCATAGAACCAGGATACTAAAATGGATGATGGGACAAGAGCAAGAGTTGAAAAGTTTATGTTCAAAGGAATTGACAATCTTGTTAATGGTTACCATCAAGTAGAGTAGTTGGAGTAAAGAAAGCAACAATAACATCAAAGGCAACAATATTATAGGATCACCTCACGAGCATGTCAAGTCATTTTCTATGCAACAGAATGTCACAGCA
This sequence comes from Trifolium dubium, assembly GCA_951804385.1. Lineage (NCBI taxonomy): Eukaryota > Viridiplantae > Streptophyta > Magnoliopsida > Fabales > Fabaceae > Trifolium > Trifolium dubium. Next base: position 43,040,601 of record OX638065.1, read on the forward strand.
AGCATAAATGTACACGACAAAGCTGTCAATAAAAGTAAGGTTCCTCACTCAGAGAGACTCCTTTGAGTATCTTTAATGAAATGAAGCATCATGCATTAATAGCTCATTTAGAAAGGACAATAATTTGTATTTTATCTATAACTAGTACTGATTTTCACTATTATTTTCTGAAGGGGTAGTTGAGTAAAAAGATTCATGCATCAATGACAATAATGACAAAGAAGAGCAAAGATTTTAAATACAAATGGTAGGACTAGAATTGAGAAAGAACAGCCAATTTACCCAATGCAATGACCGAGAGAAAAGGATAAAGGGGTCCATGTCTATGTCATAAATGTAAAGAAATCTTTAATTTCTTCTTATAACATTTGCTTGCTGGATTTTGTGTTGTGAGCAGGAAAGTACTTGGACACATAATATAGAGAAGAAATTGCTCCTTATTAATCACAGTACACTAGTATTTTTTTCAATAAAATAAGGGGAAAGTGGTGGGAGAAATTAGGAACAGGTCCTTAATTTGTGACATCAAGGTGGTAGTAAAATGAAGTGAATAGCATCCAATATGAAAGTTAATGATGATTAAGTTAAAGTGAATATGAATTGTATCGACTGAAATGTGCATTTGTCTTCAGTTGAATCTCTAATCTCTAACCTTGAAAAGTACAAAAATCTGATAGTCAATTAGCAAAAAAAATAGCTTGCGTATGAATTTGAGAGTTGAGTTAGGCTCAAATCCGAATTCCAATATAGGAAAAGGAAATTTGAATGGAAACTCCTTGAATATATAACCAAAAGACTAATAAGAAACAAAAACGGGAACAAAAAATCAAACAATAAGAAGAAAAGCATCAATTCCTTGAACTACTTTCATTATAAAAATGTGTTGAACTTGAACATACGTTGTATTTTCATAGTTTCATTAGACTCATAAAACAAGCAGAACTGAACAGCATTAGACTTTTGTTTTCTGGCTCTATCTTTCTCAGTATGTTGTTTACACTACAAGCAGGACCCACCAGAGAGGAAACAACAACATACATATACTCAAAGGAGTCATAGCATTTTATGGACAAAAGTAACAACACAGTGGATAAACAATCTACCTCTCATGCGGATACATGATCTAGCTTTAGTAACTCAAAGTTTGGAGGCATGATTTGTAACTTTATTCAATGCAGCTGCAGCTTTTGAACCAGATGCACGTCCTAAATGCTTGCAGATGAAATCCCCAGCAAGCATAAGTTTTCCAAGGTCCACATTAGTTTTAACTCCCAGTCCATTCAGCATATAAACAACATCCTCAGTGGCAACATTCCCAGTTGCACCTTTGGCATATGGACAACCTCCAAGACCAGAAACAGATGAATCCACTGTGCTGATCCCCATCTATAAAAATAAATGAACAAAAACAACCAGATAGGAATTGTCTTTAAGATTAGATATATTTTTATCCCAATGAAAAATTTTGTTTTCTGTCTCTATACAAATTTGTTTTTAGTGTTTATATTCAACAAAAATAGTGTTTTCATCACTTACCAGTCTCTTATCAGAAACTAAAAGCACATATATTTTATTATTTTTCAGAAACTAAAAAGGACTAATTTTTTTTGTGGCTAAATAGATTCTAGGGTCCTAAGTATTTTTCCTAACAAGTTAGTCTTTTTAGTCTTTAAACGTTTATGTTGTTATGTTAGTCTTTTTGACACATTCCATTACATAAAACAAACTGATGTGTTTGTTATTTACACTACATGGCAGGAAGGGAATGTTTAGCCCATCCTACATGTACAACCAAGAATCCCTATGACTGGTCTACATGTCCTGAAACTATCTATATTCATCAAGACACAAATCCTTTGAAAGCTTGGTTACAAATTATCAACACCTTCATGTAGACCAGTCATAGGGCTTGGTGGATGTACAAGTAGGATGGGTAAACACACCGTTCCAACTACATTGTGACACATCAGCTTTTTTCCAACAGAATCTCTTTAAAAGGTTAATGGCGTCCACTTTGGCAGAATAGAAGGACTAACTTGTTACCCAAAAAAAAATCTAAGGGACTAACTGAACAAACAAATAATTTAAAGGATACTATGATGTATTTGGCATTTTTTTGTAGGGATACAAGTCAAATTTTGTCAATTATATGAAAGACCAAAGATGATAGTATACATTCACTTCCATTCTTTTAGATTGCAAAGACAATATTATCTTGGTTGAGAGAATAAAAACAATCGGTACCCCAGTTCCCAGCAATGCATGTGAATTTAAAATAAAATACAATACAAAGGACACAATCCAGGTTATTCGTTTTGTAGGGGCCAATCCAAAATGTTGCACAATTGATTAGTTCTGACATTTAAAGGGGGGAAGCTACATCTGACATAAAAACTTCAAAAAATATCCAATATAAAAGGGCTGTCATAATAACATATCAGCATTTCAAGCATAAAAATGTTTACCTGTAGTGAAATTAGAATATTTGAAAGTGCCTGACCATAAGTATCATGAAAGTGGACAGCAAGCTTGTCAACTGGAACGACATCAAGAACAGCTTCAAGCATAGGAATGACGGTACCTGTAAAGATGAGAAAGATCAAGTTAAATCGGAATATTTGATAAAGCAAAACAGCCATGATAAGACCATAAAATGTAGTAGATTAAATAATATGAAAGAACTCAATCAATACAACTTAATATATACAAATTCCTACTTAAGACAGATTAAGAAAATGAAACAACTCGTGAAAACATATGCAATGATCTTTGACATGGAAACACGGGATCTTCTACATAAGTGGAAAGCACATAATATAATTAATTATTTACACAGTTAAGACAAGATCAGGTTTAGTTAAATAAAGGAGTCAAATAAATATTTAGATCAATAACCTTTTAACATGTTAGACAGATACACCAGCACAGCAACCAAGACCAAAAATGCATGACGAATACAAGTAACAATAAATGAAAGAAACATTACCCGGTGTACCAACACCAATTGTATCCCCTAATGAAATCTCAGAGATCCCCATCTCATAAAGTGACTTCGCAACGTATGCTACTTTTGCTGGAGCAATTTTTCCTTCCAGAGGACATCCCACAACACATGATATGTATCTGTAGTGCAAAATCAGTAACAGGATTGACTGTATAATTGCATTGATGAATTTGAAAGTGACAAGTAACAGAATACTGTTTCAAGATTGTTCAAATAATTTGAAAAAGTAAATAGACTCGAGTAAGGACAATTGGGAGTTTGACACACATTTTACTATCCGTAAAACCATATTTTTAGCTTAATTTGGGACAAAAATGCCTTAATTTATGCTAATTCAAACACACACTAAATCACCTTTCAACTACTTGTAAATCCAAAATGCAAAGATCATTGTCGACAAAATTCCTATGATGATTGATGAGTACATACAATATTATCACCAAATATAATGATTGACAAAACAAATCAACTACAAATGAAACTCACATCAAAACCTTTCTTAGACTTTTTTTTTATAAGCAAAACCTTTCTGAGACTTGATATCACAGCTAGAGGAAACTGTCAACATGGAAATAGGTACTTCAGCTCAAGAGCCATTCTAACACTCAGATCTAAATCACCCATCCTTTAAACAGCTAAGTATATCCAAAGCAAAGTGAAAATACATCTGATAACCGACAAGTGATGTTCAAGATTATTATGACAATATAAAGTCCCATGTTTTGAAAGTAAGATGTGTCCAATAAAAAAATTGACCATGCATATAAATAACCCTTTTTGTTTTAACTAGAAGTAAAGTAACACATAAGTTTTCAGGATATACTGAAATTTTTCCATCATTTAAATTTATCAATCAAACACATACCCACGAACTGGGATCGAGAGGCTTCTAGAAGCTAAAGCAATGTCACGGCAACGAGCAAGGTTATCCTCAATGCCACGATTGAGATTTGCTTTAGAGAATGATTCAGAAGCAGCAGGAAAAACAGCCACTTCCTTAGCTCCAGCAGCAACAGCTGCCTCAAAACCCTGGAAGAAAGGGTTCAGATGATCATAAACACCCACAAATTCTAAATAAAATAATATATTTACCATTAACTATAATTCTTACTTTGAGATTTGGAGTTAAGACAGGAAAGCTAGCACCTTCAATGTCTCGGATTGCTGCCAATACATCCTTTGCATCTGCCAACTGAAATCAGTCATTGAAATGTGGAATTGGTTGGTCAGAGGATAACATGATTCATTAAACAGTGTACGGATGAAAAAGACTTACGAAAGTACAACAGAAATCATGATTAACACTTCAACAAAAAGGAGGTATGTATAGTAACAAACAAACAAGAGACCCGACCAAATCTTGTAACAAGCCAAGAAAAGACAGTCATTATTCCTGATAACAGGCACTGAAGTAGAACTTTTACAAGAGAAATGTAGGAACAGTAATTGAGATAAGAATCTTTGGACACATTGCATTGAAAAATAAAAGCCTGTGTAAGATCTAATGAAAGATCATACAGAAATAAGGTAGAAACTGAATTGTAAAGAAGCAACGATCAAAACAATTACATATTAGAAGAGTATTTAATTGTCTCTATAAAATCACAAATTATTGATTGTCTCTAAGAAAAATAAACACATTCTCACCTGTGGCACCCATTTTGGTGAGACAAAACTCGTTGCCTCAACAACGGACAACCCAGAAGAAACTAGCAGTTTTATCAATTCAACTTTCACATCGGTGGGAACAATAACCTTCTCATTTTGCAATCCATCCCTTGCACCAACCTCCACAATCTTTACAAAGTCTGGAATATTTTTAATAAGCTGAAGCATTGCATGTATTATTAGTCATAAATTCTCCGACAAAAGATCAATCAGTATAAAAGTGTTAATGAAGCAGGGAAATGCTCAATTAGAAATAAGGCTTTATTACACATTTGGTCCCTTATGTTTACTTACTTTAGGTTTAAAGTTAGTCCCTTATGTTTATTTTGTTTCAAGTTGGTCCCTCGTGTTTCTAAAATTTGAATTAGTTAGTCCTATAAAGATGATTAAATAGGGACTAACTGATTCAAATCTTAGAAACTTGAGGAACCAACTTAAAACCTAAAATAAACATAAAGGATCAAATGTGCAATTAAGCCTAGAAATAATTGAAATGAACTTGTTTTTTTTCATTAAAAGAAAATCATAGATTCAATATTCAACTGGTTAAGCATGTATCATCTTGCGTCAAAAAAAAACATGTATCATCTTCCATTCTTCCTCGCTTAACACCAAGTTTCAAGTTAAACAAAAATGCATAACATTACGGGGTGAAACTTGAAAGTATACATTAGATCAATTGCACCTTACTTGAGAACTCCTTTGTACATCTATCGTTGTGATCAGCTCTAAAATGACGGTTTACCACATATCTGGCAGCACGACGATTATCATTTTCCCTCAAAGTCCAATTCAAGCATTGAGACAAAACGTTTTTATTGTCTTTATCAAATGCATTCCCAAGTTCTCTTGTGTTTGTAATTTCCCTGGTGCATTCATGATTTAGAAAGTAAAAAACGCGTGATTTAAGGTCAAGAACAATATTACCTTAAAAAAAATTACCAAAGACTAAGTCCTTTTGAATTAACTTATTTGAACTTATCTACTGGCATAAGCACTTACGAATTACGACACTGTTTATAAGAGCTTATGAAAACAGTTTATGTCTTCTCAGCTTATTTCCCTAAGCTCTCCATAATAATAACTTATAACAACAGCTTATAGCTTACATTTAATCAGTTAAATAGAACTATCTTATACAATAAGCGATTATAAAGAAATTTCAACAGAAACAAAAGGAAAAGGGTTAATTGATTATTACCGAAAATCAAGAGATTCAACAGTGCGAGTTGCATCCATTGTGACTGTGTTTGAAAAGGCTGAAACAAGTTGAGATTGGTCTAAGTGTGAGTGTGTAAGAAGTGGTGATCGATTCGAGAATCGCACTTTTTGGACAATTTTGTGCATATTTTTTGGTATGAAGAAAAATTAAGCAGTTCAGAGACTGAGGAATGTTTTAGCGATGTGATCATGAATTCGTAATTGGATAAGGATGATCATATTTTACAATATTAGGTACAAATATTTTATTCACATTGTCAAAGGAGTATCTTATTTCCATACAAAAAAAAAGGAGTATTTTATTTATTTTTCGAATTTAATTTATATAACCGACAATGTAAAATTATTTTACGTGTGTATCTAATTAAACTACGTCATTATACCAAAAAAAAAACTACGTCATGTAAATATTAATGGAGATATGTTAGGAACAAACTTATAAAATTGATAATTTGTTATATTTTGATTAGATTCATGTGTAAAAAAAAAATTACACTGCCAGTGCATAACAATTAACCTCTATTTTTGCTTAAATAGTATTTTGGTTTATCTAAGTTGGCATTTTTTTTGTTTAGTACTTAATCATTTTTTTGTTGGAATTTATTTATGAATGTTAAAATTATTTTAATTTTAGTCTTTAAAATTAAAATCCATAATAAAAAATTTCCTCCTGATTTTGATTTTAGGGAATAAACTCAAAATAATTTGAATATTTAGGGAATACACCCCCTTGTAATTACATGTGGATCATACTTACTAACTTCTACTCACATGATCAAAGTTATCAGCCCCTATATATCAAATTGAAATGCAATCAAAAAAATTAAAATATTTTCCACTATTTCTTCAATATTAAAATATTTTTGAAGTATTCACCGCCGTTGGTCAACAAACAAAAAATCAACATAATACTCACTATCTTAATTATAAGTAAATTTCGCTTTTAAATACATTGAAAAATTAATGTATTTAAACTATAATATAGATTAGAAATAGATTAGATACATTAGTCATTCATTATATCTAAATACAAGAATTTGCTTATAAATAAAGTTAAAAAAAGTATGATATAAATGATAAATACTTGAATCTTTTAACTATTTGATCCTGAATTCGATCCCCGATGGAATCCCTCAAAAAAATAAAACCTTTCCTTTGATTGAATCCCTCAAAAAACATAAAAAAAACCTGGGCATGGTTGAGTCCCCACTGGTAAACCCATTTGATGAATTGTCCTGGATACAGATTCCGCGTTTGGTGGATCTTCGTTTGGGCTTTACATTATTTTTGTGGTCCTAGCAAACATTTTTGGTGGGTCACTCACGTTATTATCTTTAAAATGGGCTTTATGAGTTCCCCCAAAAGTAGAAAATACACATAGCCTGTTTCAATGAAACCTATCTGTTGTTGGCTTTGTGGGAGAAAACCCAGAGAGAATTGAATTTCATCACTTAATTTTGTCTCTTCTTTAAGTAATATATCAAGTGAAAAAAAAAAGCATGTGAAAAATAATTAATTTAACCAATAATGTTATAGTTTGATTTGTTAAAGAGTTATACTTATACATATATGCCTAAGAATATGTTTATAAATGAGAATAATATCACTTTATAAGTCGGCTAAGTTAAGCTCAACATAAAATTCTAATAAGACATCAAAGTTAATTAGTCTCCTCCGACAAATATTGGACCAACTGTTTTAAGATTTTCACTATTGAGTCATCCGGTCATTTATATCATTTATATTCATGCACTAAATTCAAGAGTATTGAGTGTGTGAGGCGTGCACATTTGATGAGATATAACCAAAAAACATGTGTATAAATTGGTGACAATTATTATATGTTACTAATCAATTTTGTATGATTGAGTTAAAACTCAACCCAGATTCTAATGTGAATTCTTTTTTCAAAATAGGGTTGCAGGGCCAAAAGAAAGACAAAAAAAAACTAGCTAAATGAAATGTTACATGTATAGAGACTCAGAATAAATCATAAAATAGTGAGAGTTCTCAACACTCTTTCAGGGGATTTCACAATTTGAAGTACATAGGTGGAAGCTTTCACTCTAGAATTATTGATGATTCAATCAACATGTTCTCCTCCCTCCAAGTATCAATAAATTGAATTTTCAACCACATATAATCATATTTCAAATTTGATGAATCAATTCAAAGATATTACTACTCAAATCAGTCTTATTAATCAATTCAACTTCATTTTTTAAATTACTTTCGGCCGCCACATGCATATAAATAACTTTCAAGCTAATTTCAATTCACAATAAATACTACACACTTCATCACACAATACAATACAATTATCAACCTTACAGATAAATTAAAGTATTCAACATCTATTATCACAGTATTATTCCTTCTAATACTATATATAAGAAAGAAAAAACATATATTTTTTAGATTCATCTAGACTATAATAATAATATTGTGTAGATACATAAAATATCATAATTTAACCGTTGACATTAAGTTAGACATTAATATAAGTAAGCGACAATTATTTTAATACGAAAGTAGTATTAATTATATTTAATTTCCTTAACAATTATTTTTCTTCTTTTAAGGTTTAACAGTACAGTGCAGTTGCAGCTAGCAGTAGTAGTTATGATAGGCGGCGGCGCTGTTGAACACCCAGGTAGCTTTTAAGATTTTGTCCCATTTTTTAAATTTAAAAAACAATGGTGTCGACGTGTCGTGCTACAGTATGCTGATTGGTGTCCCAAACGACAGCGTTTTGGTTTGACTAAGCGCTTAATTCGCACCCTTGTCATTATCACTGTCTCCTTTCTAATTGACATACTCTTCATCTCTGACAACTTTGCTTTTCTCACGCCACACTCTTTTGCTTTTTTTTTTTTCTTTTTTTTTTTCTTTTCTTTTTCCAGCTACATGTATAATTGGAGTTATTGGACAACTAAAATTGAGCCCAACTTGCTTATTAATGGACTATTTGTGGTTTCATGGGTTAGACTGACCCCTATTTCAATATTAATCTTATAGTTTAAATATATTTTTGAAAATTTCTATTTTCAAAAAAATTAAATTGGTCTCTTAATTTTTAAATTGATTTTTTATCACTTGTTAACTTTTTTGTAAACTTTGATTCCTCATGAGTCATGTCATCTATGGATAACTTTTGGTATAATGTTTTGTACTCACTTATGACATATTACTAATATTTATTGTTTTTTATTATTACATCATAAATGAAAATGAGTACAAAGCAGTATATTAAAAATTATTTATAGATCGTATCAATTGTTGATGTTAAAAAAATTTGACAATTTTTTTTTTTAATAACCATTGACATTGATTTTAAAGTCAATATTCAACATTTAAAGATACTATCAAACCACATTTGACCTAATCAATTTTTTTTTATTAAAGGGAAAGAAAAAGAACAAAATGAAAAATTACTAACAAGGACGCGGCCTCAAGACATCTGTTGTAGTAGTAAGTAACACATGCAATAATTGCAGAGGGGGAGAAGTCCACAACTTAATATTAACTTCAGTATGAGAGATGTGGATTTGATGTCGAGTTAGAACATTCCTTTTTATTTATCTCTTGCGGATAATTCTGAGTTATGTTCAGAACAATGACGTTGTTTGTGGGAAAACCCATGCATGCTTGCGGGTTGACACCCTCCGGCCCTTTAGCATCGACTCTAACTCTTACAAGTTGATCACCTATAATCTCACATTATTTGAAAATCGAGACTAAAGGTAATTTGTTAATTTATATACAACACACAACACTTCTCAATTCACCGAGCCACATTTTCTACAAATAATAAAATCGTGACGGATTAACTCCAAAGCGGACAATCTTTCAAAAATATATACTTGAAGCCGGGTGAGATCAAAGCCAAACACAAGTACTAGAAATAGTAATGAGTGCACCTAATCCATGTGTGATTTCCTACTAAAACGGGTATAAATTTTGATTCCAACTACACAACAAGAACCCACGGAGTAGCCTACAACAATAAAAAGGCGTGTTGGCATTGAATGTGATTATGTGAATACCATGAATGAATGAATATGACGTATTAGTGTTATGGGCACAAGCAAGCAAGCAATAAATCAAGCATAGCATTGATTAAAGGAATCAATAGAAGATTAGGAGTACGTAGTACATGAGATTAAAGCCAGAAATTGTGTCACTGACTTGCTTTGCTTTGCTTCTGACCACTTCCATTGCCGAATGTAAAAGCAACATATTATGTTTGTGTCTAGTCTTCTTCAATCTTCATCATATCAAGGACGGAGCCCAACTCTAATCTATCATATCCAAATAGTACAACGTTAATCTCTGTATTTTGTTTACCAAGAAAGCTCTACGCACAATTCATATCAATGATATCATCCATTTGTGCTTGCTTCACCCTTGTTTTTCTTCTTCTTCTTCTTCTTTTTCAAATAAAAAAAACAAGGGAACATTCATTCCATGAAGATATAGCTGCCCAATTATAGAGACCGATTATTTATTAGGGATGTCGATTTATCACATTTACATTATGGTGTTGTAATGAATGTGAGCCGTCTGATTTCTGATTGATAGTTGAGATTTTTTTGTTTTATAAAATTGTATTTAAAATTTAGATTGTTCGATCTTAAATCAACAGTCAAGATTGTTTATTGCATGTTAATTTACTGTCGTGGATCTTGATCCAATCATTAATAGTTATGTATAAAGTTTGTTCATAAAAGTTCATATTCATTTGTGAAGAGCGCCAACAAACACTCTCTTCAACATTCATTCTTTAATGGTTAAAATTAATGTGGACTTTATTACTTTATATGAGACAGTCTATAAAATTAGAAACTCATATGCATTTCAACTATTTATTCATTAAAGAGTGAATGTTAAAAAGAATATTCAAATGAGAACTTTACTATTCTTTTTTTATTATTCATTATGATAGATTTAAGTCACCTTACCCCACCTTTTTATAGGTTAAGGTTATCTTATATTCTAATTTCTCATGAAAATGAAGCTAAGAGATAAATTGAGAGACACAATTATTTAGTAAACACATTTCACTAATTTCTACTTGTGAGTTGTGACTATATATTTTATAAATTGAGGCTTGTTTCTTTTAAAAAGTGTAGAGAATCTCAACTCTCTTTTAATATTAGCATTGGTGATTATAGAATCACTGTTACATCACCAACATCTTCTACTAGTGCAACCAATGTTTCCAGCTATCCACTACTAATGTTGTTTTATTTCTTCTTTTTTTTACTTTTTGCTTTTCTAAAATAAAAACTCACACATACCAACTATATAGAATTATAAGTTTAAACGTGCATTTTAATATATGAAATGTTTCTACATATTCTTACTATTTGAATTGTACTTATGAAATTACTACTTTTAATTTTTGTTTCAACTGAGAGCATTTTTTTTGGTATGTAACCAAGAGCATTTTTTTTTGTCGAGATTAGGATTTCCACCATTGAACATAGTGACCATTTTCATTGCAGAATTAGAGGCACCTCAAAAGATGAAACAACTGACTTAGAGCATCTCCAATGGTGATACCACCATGGGTATCATATATTATTAATAAGTGGTCCCTACAATATCATGGAGTAATATTTATGTAACTTGTATATGTTTTACTCTAATGGTACAAAATTATGCAACTCCTAAGATACTCATATTTATATATATATATATATATATATATATATATATATATATATATATATATATATATATATATATATATATGGAGAGAGTTTAATTACATATACCAAACAAAAAACTAACATTAAATTGATGGTACGGTATCTTAAATAAGGTACTTGAATCATTATTTTAATATTATCAATGCCACATCATCATTGCTCCAATGGTTAAAAAAAATAAGATACTCATTAATAGTCTATGAAACTCTCTTAGATACTCCTATTGGAGATGCTCTTAAAAATTTAAAATTTCTTTGTACTCAAGACGAATATCAAATCATCGATTCTTGGTTAAAAGAGAATGTAACCGAGAGCATTTGATATATAGAAAATATTTCTATTTGAATTTTTATTATAATTATATATTCAATACAAAGTATTTTTAATATTACTAATTAATAAAAAAAAATTAATAACTACTCCGTATAACTTATTTTTTCACTAATGATACATAGTCCCTAATAAATTCTAAATAAACATAATAAAAAACATTCTTTTTATTTTTCTTCACAACTTCCATTTACTCCAAATTAATGTTTGTTTGTAGTAATTTGCAGAAAAAAGGATTATTCTCATTCCCTAGGTTCACATTTCATTTTGTTGTTTACTCCCGACAGAAAAAATGAAATGAAGAAATCAAAAAATGAATGAAAAATTTTCCTTTTGGGTTTCACTTTATGAAATCCTACCTGTGTTTGATTTTGCATCTCATGTGCAAGAAACAGGACAGCATATAAAACTGCAAAAAGGTAAAGAGAATCTTTAAAACTTTTTCATCTTCTTTCTTTATCTGCACTTTCCCTCTCATCAAAATCACTACTACTCAAACTTTCTTTTCATCTCTCTCCCACGCACCAGCAAAATAAATATAGTAAAATAATTAACCAATCAAAGAAAGGGAATGGAAAGTTTTAGGAAGAAAAACAGGTTCTTTCTGTCTCAGTATTGGTTCCTAACCTTTTTTGTAAATAAAACTCCTTAGCCCAATAGCCACTACCACTACCTATGAAGCACCAACATGATTTATTATGGATTGGATACCCGAAATAATTTTAAAAATTACATAATTAAATATAATTATATGCGTTGATGTTTTATTTTTAAACAAATGTTAACGTGTGCCCTAAGAACACATATTAATAAACTTGAAATATTCTTTTAAAAACTGTGTATTTAACTTTTTAATAGTCAAACAATTGTATTTTCCAATAGAAAAATTCTATTTTTAGTTTCCAATACTCAAATTAAAAAGGCACATTAACGTTTTATTTTGTTTTAGGTAGAGGTGCGTTAAAACATAGCATATGTACATCACAGGAAAAAATCATAATGGATACAAAATAATTAAAAAAAACGTAAAAAACAAAATAGAGGGAAAGAGGTGATTTATGGTATTCTTAGCATGGTAGAAGTAGATTTTAATTAAAAAACTAAGGGTAAAAGTGGAAGAAAAAATGATAAGTTATAAGCTAAAATGTTATATGAAATAGCGTCTGAAAAATAAATTAAAAGTCAATAAAATAAGTTTTAAACTAATGTTAGAAAAACATTGCCAAACAAAACTTTTTTTGACAGATAAACTTATAAACTATAAGCTCGAAATAAAGGTTTGTCAGACAAACCCTTTGAGAAATGAGATTCTTAAACGAGTAAACAGCGTATCCAAAAGGTGGGGGAGAGGGGAGAAGATAAAATCATAAAGTCAAAGGTAGTGCTAAACTTAACTAAAAAATTTATACATTTCTTTCGAGAAATGTATATATAATGTGAATGTGAATATTATTGTATTGAAATAAAAAAACATGGAATCACATAAATAAATTTAAACTAAGATTTAATTTAAGTTTATTATTCGTTTTTTGTATTTTCAAACTCACATTTAGCCTATGTTTGGTTTCAGAATAGATGTGCCAGAATCACGGCGATTTATCGAAATTTTGCAGAAACTATAACTTATAGCTTCTGTAAAATTACGGTTGATCACCGTAATTATGACACTCCACCATGATATCAAACATGCACTTAGGATATATTTTCACCACAACTTTTAAGAAGTAACAAACCTTACCTTATGAGTTTTCATGGTTTTTCATTGTAATTCACAATAATGTACCACAATTTCAAATATGCATTCGGTCATTGACAAGTTAAGTTGATTGAATATATTGTCTCCAATAGTCTAATGTCGATAATCCCTCATATATACTCTGTTATAAAATACTACTATAAGATAAAATTGATAAAAAAAAAGATGATATATATTTAGAATTTTTTTTTAATCAAATATATCCATTTTCTTTGACCACTTTTTTTTTTATATATGTTTTAGGAGGGAGAAAGTATTTAAGTATGACAAAATTGAGAATTGCCCAAACCCATCAAATAAAAAGGTTGAAAATATTACGCACCAATAACATTTTTATATTTTTTTTTTTATAAAAAAACCAATATCTACCATGAAATTTAAATAAGAATTTTCTCAATAGAAAAGCATGAAAAAAGGAAAGAGGTTCTTTCAGTCTTTGCAAACAACAGAAAAGACTTATAAAAAGTCCTCACCTTTTTACCATTTCCTTGTCTTCTCCCATCAAAATCCCACTAAACCAAAACCCCTTCACCTCCTCACACAACAATGAACACCTCTTATTAACTCAAACAAAGTTTCTTCCTTTTTCTTTTCCCTCACTTCTTCAAAAACACCCCCTTAGCTTTCAATACACCCCCTTACCCTTAACTCAAAATGATAAGTGCTTTAGACTTATACCATGTCCTCACAGCTGTAGTACCACTCTATGTAGCTATGATCCTTGCCTATGGTTCAGTAAAATGGTGGAAAATCTTCACACCAGATCAATGTTCTGGTATAAACCGTTTTGTAGCACTTTTTGCAGTTCCACTCCTTTCATTTCATTTCATCTCAACCAACAATCCATACACCATGAACTACAGATTCATAGCAGCTGATTCACTTCAAAAATCAATCATTTTAACAATCCTTTTCATTTGGTCAAGAACAAGCTCAAGAGGGTCATTAGAATGGTCCATAACACTGTTCTCACTCTCAACACTTCCTAACACACTTGTTATGGGTATTCCTTTGTTAAAAGGAATGTATGGTGATGATTCTGGCACTCTTATGGTTCAAATCGTTGTTCTTCAATGTATCATTTGGTATACATTGATGTTGTTTCTGTTTGAGTATAGAGGTGCTAGGATTCTCATTGTTGAACAGTTTCCTGATACAGCTGGTTCTATAATTTCATTCAAAGTTGATTCTGATGTTCTTTCTTTAGATGGTAAAGAGCCTCTTCAAACCGAAGCTGAAGTTGGTGAAGATGGTAAACTTCATGTTAAAGTTAGAAAATCAACTAGTTCAAGGAGTGAGATTTTTTCTAGGCCTTCTCATGGTGGTGTTAACTCTGGTGTTTCTTTAACACCAAGACCTTCTAATTTAACTAATGCTGAGATTTATTCTCTTCAATCTTCTAGAAATCCTACACCAAGAGGGTCTAGTTTTAATCACACTGATTTTTACTCTATGGTTAATGGAAGAAATGTTAGTCCTAGACAATCTAATTTTGGAAGTTTAGGTTTTGATGAAGAAAGTGGTGTTGGTAGGGTTAATGGTGGTGGAAATAGTGGAAATGGTGGAAATGGGTACCCTACACCTCATAGTGCTGGAATTTTTTCACCTGTAGCTAACAAGAAAAAGGGTCATGGTGGTGGTGATGGTGGTGGAAAAGATCTTCATATGTTTGTTTGGAGTTCAAGTGCTTCACCTGTTTCTGAAGGTGGAATTCATGTCTTTAGAGGTGGAGGTGATTATGGAAATGATCAACTTAATGGAGTAGCTCACCAAAAAGGTTTTGTTTTTAGACTCTTCAATTTAATTTAACTTACCCCTTTTGACTTTTTTTTTTTTTAATGTTTTGGTTTTAGTGATTTGTTGGGTTGTTTGATTGTGAAAAAAGATTTGTTTTTTACATGTTTTTCTTAGTTGTTAATGTTGCTAATGGATTATTTTTTGTCTCTTTTAAATGGGTTGTTGTTGGATTTACATTAGCTTAAGTGGGGTTTACTTGATTTTTGTTTGTATATAGTAACTATTTGGATTCTTCTGTATTCAATAATGTCAATGATTTTACTCATGTTTTGATATTTTTCATTTTTTGTTGATTTGTTATTTTTAGATTATGAAGAATTTGGACATGATGAATTCAGCTTCGGAAACAGAACTGTTGCTAATGGTGTTGACAAAGAAGGACCAGTGCTTTCAAAGCTTGGTTCAAGCTCAACTACTGAGCTTCATCCTAAAGGTGGATCTCAAGGTGAATCTAAGCCAACAAACATGCCACCTGCTAGTGTTATGACAAGACTTATTTTGATTATGGTGTGGAGAAAATTGATTAGGAATCCTAATACTTATTCAAGTCTTATTGGTCTCACTTGGTCTTTGGTCTCATTCAAGTATGCAACATTCAATTTTTATTTTACTTTACATAATTTTGCTTCAAAGGTTTTGTAGAATTTAAACTTTTTATGTTGTTTTGTAGGTGGAATGTTGTTATGCCTGCAATTGTTGCTAAATCAATAGCAATTTTATCTGATGCTGGTCTTGGAATGGCTATGTTTAGCCTTGGTATATTTTCAATACTTAATTTGATTCATCACTTGATTTTGAGGACTAATTGTGTGTTAACTAATTGAAGATTTGAATTTCTTTGTGAATTTGTAGGGTTGTTCATGGCATTGCAACCTAGGATTATAGCGTGTGGAAACACCGTCGCTACGTTCGCAATGGCGGTTCGCTTCCTTACTGGCCCGGCTGTCATGGCTGTTTCTTCAATTGTTGTTGGACTCAGGGGAGTTCTGTTGCACATTGCTATTGTACAGGTATAATAAACATATCCAAAAAAGAATTTTTCTTGTTACCATTGGTTTTATTCCTTAGAATTAGATCACAATTTTTTTTGATTTATTCAATGGATTAATGTGTGTTTCATTGTGAATTTCTAGGCTGCTCTTCCCCAAGGAATTGTTCCCTTTGTGTTTGCCAAGGAATACAATGTTCATCCTGACATTCTTAGCACTGGGTTTGAATTCATTTTCCTACCAACTTGCACCTAGATAGATTCATAAATATAAAAAAAAGTTTTGTTTTTTATGTTGATTTTGTTTTTTTGCAGGGTTATATTTGGAATGCTAATTGCTCTTCCAATTACATTAGTTTACTACATTTTGTTGGGACTTTGAAGCAAATACTTGAAGACTAATTTAAGTGGATTAGGCTCTTACATGACTAAATTTTAGTGTTTTTTTTTTGGGCTATTATCTAACAATGTAGAAATTTGAAAGTTGGTGAGTATTGCAATTTGGGAAGACAAGTATTTTTAGGGCCATAGCTAGTTAGGTACTACTAGTAGAAGGAAGAAAAAAAAGTTGTAATGAATTTTTTTAAGCCTTATTTACTATGAACCCCACTTTTGCATATTTTGCTTGGATTAATGAAAAAGAGGAAAGTGAGTGTTGTTTGTAGTTGTCAACACTTTTTGAATTTGTTTATAATTTTCTAGACTAAAAGGAGCACAAAGGTGAGTGTGAATCTCAAATTTGAGCTCAATGGAAGTAAGAAAGTGGGGAAACAAAACAGGAAGTTTTGTTGGGTTGTCCCTTAGATGTTTTTGCTTTTTATAATTTCAATAGTACGAAGTAGTAGTAGCTAGCTAGTGTAGAAGCCACAAGCTGTCCTCCACATTGTTTTTATGTCCTTGTTTAAAATCATCATCATCATGTACACATGTTATGAAAAAAATATTTTAAAGATATTGATTAAGAAATCAACACATACTTTATTTATATAGTAATAATAATCAATAATATTTTTTTCTGGGTAAAAATAATCATAAATACTCTCTATATATAAGAACAAAAATTATTTTTCAGTTTATTGTCCGAAATATTAAAGCTTCTGAATTTTTAATGTTGATGACACTAAAATTATTGATTGAATCTATACCTAATGAAAATCAATCCTTCAATTTAAAACAAATGAACACCGCATAGAAAACGGGGAAAGCAAAATATACCGTACAAAAACCGAAAAATAATACACTGTACCAATATGAGAAATTAAAACAAAGTTGCACCTAGAATGAGCTGGGTGAGGAGTCGAACCTTTTTCTTATATCTGGACAACTTCGATCTATAACTTCATACCAAGTACAATGTACAGGTGCTCCAGTTAAGGATAACAACGAAATCGAAAAAAAATGAGAGAAAAGTTATGTGTAAATCGCATTTATTTAATTAAAAGAGATAATGAAATGATTTTTTTATTTAAAATTTGTACAAGTTAACTTTATAAAAATATTTGCCAAGAAAAAATTAATACAAATTTGTTTTTCTTTAACTAATGCTTCAAAATTCTCCATATTTTGGCATGATCGGGAATTGGAGCTATACTATACTAGCTGTATACAGTATATACTAGTACAGCACATAGGCTAATGAAATGGGTAATGTTATGTACAGGTAGTATTAATATGGTGTTGATGGTGGCTGCAACTATAGACACAGTAGTAGTAATGTGTAGCCGCTCTTAGGATGGAAGGGTTGTTTTGATCACATGGTCTTCTTCTTCTTTTGTTGTTTTGTTCATTGGTTGGATTGGAAATAGGTGGTGTCTGTGTTCCACTAGATTGGCTTGATACATAGAGTGAAACACTTATTGCTCTCTCTCTGCCTCAATAAATACTGTAAATTGGGCTGTGTTTCCCTTTTTTGATACATTCTGTCAAATTATTTCACATTTGTCTAATCCAAACCTGTCTAATGTTTCTGTCTGTGTGTGTGATACTTTGCTCTGTGGCTATCACTATTATTGAATTCCTACATCAAAATTACTGTACTAGCTTTTTGCCTCTAATGTTACATTGTGTGTCTCATTTCCCTTCTAGTAGATTGGATTTCAATCTAAAGACTTTGAATTTTTTTTTTGTTAATCATGATACTAATGACAATTTTATAACTGTTTTTAATGAGATTTAAATTTAGCATTTTAAAATTATAAAACTAAACTCTTACGTCTTACCAGTTGACTAACATTAATACTTGTGTCACTTGTTAAAATTAAAAGGTGTAACAATTTTTTTTGAAATTATAGTCAATTTTTTAAAAATGTCAAAAATATATATGTCTCAACTTCTAAATCTTCTTATTTCATAGTTTGTGATCGTTTATAAGACTCGTGTCAAAAATATATATGTCGCTCCTAAAATTTGATTTTTGTTTGTTTTCAAATTTTTTGAGATCTACATATATTTTAAGGCTTCTAAGTTTGCCTCCGTCACTCGATGGATTTTGAGTTGTTTAGGTAGGTGGCACTGCCACATGACTTTGTTGTTGCTGGCGGTTTGTGAGTTTGTTATGAGCTTCAAATGTTTTGTCTTGTATATCGACAAAATGATAAATAGTTGAAAATTCATACATATAAAATGGAGTGATTGGAATTCAAACATATATTATTGACGTCTGATCTAACAGTTTTAACATCTTCCGCCAATTTCAACATCACCCACACTCATTTCAAAGACACGCCTACACTCCAATATTTTTGTTTAATACTATAGTTTTGTGCTACTGTAACTCAATTCAATTCGTTCTTGAGTAATAATGTCACTGTAGCCACACTTTAATGATGTTGCATCATTTTATTCATTTTAAAATACCGCATTTTCTGTGTTAAAGCAAAGCTGAATATAATTCATGAAAAAACAACTCAACAAGTGAGAAAACAGCAATATTCAATTATGTAATTCCACTCCAAACCCGCAAACTTAGTCAACGATAGCTGAAAGTGATCAACTCAAAAAATCATTTTTATTTAATTTGGGTATGTCACCATTCATATGCACTTATTTGTATAAGAATGCATAAGTTATATTTTGGACCCTCAGTAAATTATAGACCATTTTAAATCTTTGTTTTTGAGAGAAATAATCAACTCCGCAAAATATAGATAGAAATTTAACACTCGTATAGTATAGGTATGCAATTTAAAACTTTCTTTTTTTAGATTTCTTAACCAATACTCCGACGACACCGGTTAAAATTGGTAGCTCATTTTGATACTGTACCTATTTTCATGTTCGGATATTTCAAAATAGTAAACTTTTTCTCCAAGTAAAATCTACAAACAATCTTAATAAGAATTGACTATCAATTATAAAGATAACAAATGTTTTCTCTTCATTTATATTCTTACTCTAAAAAACTAGCACTAACTTAGATCCACTTTAATTTGCATTCTTTTAATCAAGACTTGGAGTTTTGTAGAAAATATTTGTTCTAAATTACGAGTTGAGTTTACCATCTAAGAAAGACATGAAGTTTTGTAGAATCTTGATAACTTGTGGAATCCATTCTAAATCCATATAAGTAAATAAAACTTATAAAAGAGGTAAAGAATTTGTAATTTTGTTGTCATTGAAGATTCACATCTTATGAATATGACTGGTTAATTTTGACATTTTTTTTTTCTGTTCAAAAACATGTTTTGCTTATTAAATGTGTTGAGTGATAGGTGGACTTGATGGATTGACATGTTGGATGAAAGCAATATATATTTTTTCTGTTCATCAAAGAAAATAGTACTAATATGCATTGTCAAAAGAAAAAATATAGAAAAATGTAGGAACTATTAAGTCAAAGGGGAAATTAATATATGTGAAGACCATTGAAGAGAAAACCAATCAAAACCTAATAAATTAAAAAGGTTTGGTGCAGTCAAACAAGGTTTATTATATCTTCATAGTGGACCATTACTTTTAGCCTTTAGATTTAGGCAAATATTAACATGTGTCTTAAGGGTACATATTATATCTTCATCATAATATTATATCCTCTCTACATGTAATTCTTTTTCCTTTTCTTTTTTCTTTAATGAAAAATAAAATTCACTTCACATTGTATTTTCGAACAACATAGATCTTATGAATATAAATTACTCTTTCTGTACCAAAATATATATCATTTTGAGAAAAAAATTTGTACTAAAATATATATCGTTTTATATTATCAATGAAGCATTTAATATTCTTTTTCCTTTTATACTCTTAATTTTTTATTTCTCTTTCTTCTTTCAATTATAATTTATCTTTCACATACCATTAATAAAAAATAATTTTGTAAACTCTTCCGTCCCAAAATAAGTGTCCTACTTGCCAAAATTGTTTGTCCCAAAATAAGTGTCCTATACTATTTATAACATTAGTTTTTCCTATTTTATCACTTAAAACAATCATTATAAGAGAGATAAAAGGTATACTCAAATATCTACTTTTTAGTATTCCAATATCTATTACCGAGAAAAAGAGAGGGTATTTTAGTAAAAATCATATTATCTTTCTTTCATTTACACATTTTTCTTAAAGTATGTGATTAGTCAATTGTGACACTTAAAATGGGACGGAGAGAGTAACCCATAATTTATCTTTTCTATACAACAATGATTACATTTCTTAATTTATGTGATATAGTCAAAATGACATATATTTTGGTATAGAAGTAAGGTAGTATGACAGCCGCCACCCATTCTTTCTTAACCCTACTTTTATCTTTTTCATCTTCATCCACCAAAGAGGGGTGGTTTAGGATCAATTCTTGATCCGAAATCACCCCTCCAAATTGTTTTTCCTTTCATTTTCATCAAAATAAGTGATTTTCACACATATTAAGTTTATTGTCTTAGTGTGACTTTGTTTTGTTTTCCCGTCTTTGTACGGTGTTTTGTTTTCCCGTCTTTGTACGGTGTATTTCCCGCATTTTGTACGGTGTTCAATTTTTCAGGTTGAAAGATTAATTTCAATCAAGTGCAGATCCAATCAATGATTTTGGTGTCATCTACGTTACAAATCCGGAGGCTTGGGTATTCCGGACGCTTCAATACAATCACATTTGTAGGCATATGTAATTTGCCGTTTTATGTTATTAACATAGACACTGTGAGTTTGTTTGCAGTTTCATCCTTTTTGTTTTTAGCTATTTTAAATTTGTATTACATCGATGTACTCTATCAATTTGAATAAATGAATATTTTATTTTTGGTCATGAGGTTGATGATGAAATTTTGTTGCTGCCGTAAAAAGAGAAAGAGATAATAAAGATGAGAGACCAAAGAGATGAGAGAGAAACTATAAGAAGAAATAGTGATTGTGTGTTGATGGACTATCATAGTGTCTCTATATACTACTAATCTATGGTAAAAATTGATGAGTCTAAAATGGACCAATACATTTTATGGTCTAGCCTAAACGGATCCGTCAAACAAATGAGAATATACTTTTCTTAATAGAGTAAAATATAATACTCTTTAGAAACATATGCAGAAGTAAATGAGTTAGTGAAGAAGTGAAACTTATATATGCATTTGTCAAGAGCACTTTAATTTGGCTGTACATTTTATAAAGCTAAAACACAACTTAGAAAATGTATCAAATTATTTTTCAGCAACATGAAGGAAAAAAAGAAGTGAGAAATTAAAGCACAATCAATAAGTCAGTCAATTAGGAATGAATTGAAAGCCCACTTGTGAATGGACCTAGAGTTGTAGTCCAATGGATATATAACACAAAAAAAAGCCAATAAGTAGAAAATTTAATTTTTTTTGTTGTCAAAAAAACTCTAAATAATTAATATTCCAATAAAGATAACTTAAAATTTTAATAAAAAAAAGAATAATTTTGTCAACATAATATCGGATTAACCAAACATGCCCTAATCCTTAGATAGTAAGATGAACCAAACATGCCCTAATCCCTTAGAGGAACCAAACACACCCTAACAAAAAGAGATAAGAAGAAGAAATAGAAAATTAAAAATAAAAGAAAATTAAAAGTGGAGATGCGGGGTATCGATCCCCGTACCTCTCGCATGCTAAGCGAGCGCTCTACCATCTAAGCTACATCCCCTTATTGATAAGATGTTTTATAAAACCGGATAAAACTGTTTTGCAGGGTCAATTCTTCAAGTGGTGTTTTATTTGTATAGGACTATAGGAAAAATAGTGAATTGGGATTTATATTCCATAAGGAAACATTCTGTTGATTAAAAAAAAAAAAAGAAACATTCTGTCGCTTGGTTATTATTGATTTTAATTCTCAACATCTCAAATAAATGGTAAAGATTTCTTCAAGTATGATTTGGTAAACAAAAATGATAATGATACACGCTTCTTTCACACCCATTCACACACATACATACGACTACTGTTCAATAATACACCAATTTATATTTATTTTTAATTTGTAAAAAACAAACCCACACGTGACTTTCTTTCTCTCTTTCCCTCCCATATACCACACATGTGATTGTCTTCCTGAATCAAAACTCCCGCTCCCTCTTCTCTTCAACCCTAAATCGTACAACCATCCGCCCCATCTCTCACAAGCTCCGGCGCTGTCTTCGACCCCCGACGCCTTCTGCACAACCTCTGATGCTGTCGACACAATCGTATTTGCAACCTTCTTCAACCTTTGTCTGCAAGATCCCGTCGCCGTTCAACATCTCTCGTCGTTCCAAGCTCATCTTGCAGCAGGTTTCACCCCTCTCTCTGAGTTAATTGATTTTTGTGTTTGATTTGTGGGTTCTTTTCTCTTGTTAATTTCTGGGTTCTTCAATTTTTGTATTTTAGGGCACAATTCCTGTGTTATTTTCGTGAACAATGCTATGCATATTATAGGTTTGTTTCCTTTGCTCTCTTTCCTTTGTCGTGCAATTCCTGTGTTATTCTAATGAGGTAGTATATCGTTAATTTGATCAGGGTTACTCATCACTAGCCATAGCATTAGTCCTCCAGAATCAGAGTTTCTTGTGAAAGAGATGCCAAATCTCTTGACGTTGCCAACAAGTATTATCAGTTTGCTGGTGTTTCACATAAGGTAAAATTTTGCTTTTGATCTGAAAAATGTGCCAAATATATGGACTCTTTATAATTTTTGTTGCATATACTCTCTTAAGTTTTAATGTAATGACTAATGACACTAGGTGGATGTAAAACTAGGACTTGAAGCAGATTCTCTGAAATCTTTAATTATGAATGGTGAAGCAAGAAGGTACGTACGTGGATTGTAAACATTAAGACTATATGATTTGAGGCCTGTTTGATTTTGTTTATTTGAACTTATCTACTGGAAGAGCTTATCACATATACATAAGTTGTTTGTATCTTATTTTTATGAGATATCTAGGATAACGTAACTCATGAAAACGGCTTATAGTTTATACAAAAATATTGACTTTATTTTATCTTGTTAAAGAAAAAGCTTATACATAAACATAATTAGCACTTGTGCTATAAGCGCTTAATTAAGTTGTTTATCCAACACAACTTTGATATTCCTCATTCGGTTGTAGCAGTTGGGTGGTTTTCTGCATTTGATATCTTCTCGTTCTTAGGGTTATTGTTTGCTAAAAAAAAACTGTATATATGATGTGAATTGTCAGATAAAGAACAAGTAAAATAGAATTTAAACATTTCCTTTTTATGCAGCTATGACTTCGCACTTATTGATGCTGACAAAAGGATAACTGAGAAATATTTTGAGCTGCCACTACAATTGGTATGAGCATTATAAAGTAGCCAACAATGTTTGGCGCATCATATGCCTATATAATTATAATATTTTTCTTAAACTTTTTAATTGTGTTTCATATAAATTACTATACCTGTTCACTGAATAACTTGTCGTTGCAGGTGAGGGTTGGAGGTCTTATTGTAATTGATAATGTCCTTTGGCATGGAAAAGTTGCCGATCCATTGCTAAATACATACATTCTTACACATTTTCCTTTATTTCTGGTTAAATGACCTTGACACCTAATGTACTATGTGCAGGTAAGTGACTCTAAAACCAATAGCATTAGAAATTTTAATCAACGGTTAATGGAAGACATGCGTGTAAGCATCAGTATAGTAAGTTTATACCAAATTTTCTAATTACTAATACACTTAATCTATATGTACTTCATTCCCATGTCTTTGATTTTGAAACAATGTTTCTATTGTGTTGCTATTTCTTGCATATGCATATCAATATTTGTCTAATATGCAATTTGATGCTACTTGACTTAATCTATATGCTTTAAAATTTGCGATTCTTATTTCATTTACTAGTATAGTGTATAGTTGTTTTGTTGATAATGGCAACCAAGGAAAGTTTGATTCTTTTACTCTTCTTTCTTTTTTTGTGGCCTTGTTTGTTTTTTGCCTTTTTCTCTTCTAATTTTTGTTGGATTTCTTATAGATTTTCTTCATGTGGATACATCATCTGCAGTTATGAATAGTGTTTAGAATCAAAATTTCATGTTTGAACGAAGTTTATCATCATAGATTTAATTTTAGTATGATTTAATTGAGATGGTATATTTGAGCCTTGAGAGCTCATCCCTTAATTAATTGATTTGTTAATATGATTATATCATGGTAGTCACATGCTATTTGTGAGAATTCTTGCAATATCATGTTTTTTGAGATCCCTCTCTCAACTTGCATTATGGATGTTTTGACTATATGCGGATCATAAAATGATACACAAATCACTCAAATATAGACTGAATGGTGTGAACTGAAACTTATGGCTTAACACACAAATCACTCAAATTGTTATTCATTCTGATGTGAAGTTAATAACCTTTGTCGGTTATCTGTTTAACTGATAATTGGCACTTGGTATAGAATACATTTGGTAAAGTGAATTTCTGGGAGATTACCAATTATGTTGTGGTTGAAGATTATGGAAAGGTGATTACTTTTCATTGGCAAGCCTGAATGATGCTGAGGTTTTCTATTTGCTTGTTGAAGATGGTGTTCAATTTACTTGCTGAAGATGGTGTTCAGTTTCCTTGCTGATTTTATGATGGTGATATTAGTTTCTACTGTCAAATTTAGTAGATAGGTGTTTATTCTTTGAGTTGTGTTTTTATGAGTTTGTTTACTCTCATTTCTATACACAACATTGAGCTATGTGTAGGATGTAACTTTGGTGTGATGCTCATCTATTTCAATTTAGAACAATTTTGTAATTTTGAATCTATTAATAATGAATGTTATAATATGGTGAAGAAATAACAACAATTGATTGTTTAGACACCTGTAAAAATTTAAGAAAATTGAATTAATTCAATTGTTAGTGTTGCATAGCTTATAATAGTGAATTGATTATTGTTCATGAGATACATCTTTTTTTGTTGGATGATTTTTTACACACCTGTAATAATTTAAGATAATGATTATACCAAAACACAAGTGGGGAGTTTTATGTTAATATATGGAATACATAAGTACAAATTTGGTTAAATAAGAAGTTTGTCAAACGTGAATTAACCAAATGTGTTCTTCAATGAACCAATTTTTTACAAAGAATTCCACAAGGCTGTTTTCAAAAAATTCAAAAGCATCTAATTATAAACACACATCGTAACTAAGTGAATGACAACATTTATGATTTTATTTAGCTAATAGAGTTAAAATTGAAGATTATATCTATGTTAGACATGCTGCATGCCCTGCACAAGAATAAATAAAATTGATTTTATTTATATATATTTTTCCTTCTTGTGACTTTTACATTATGCCTTGAGATGGTGTCTAATTTTTGAATGATCATTGGATTCTTTACTAGTGACTTTTACCAATATTGGGGGTCCTTTGAAATAATGTGATTGGGGGTCCTTTGAAATAATGTGGTTAATGGAAGAATAAATTTGGTTAATTCTTGTGCACTATAACTAACATAGATAAAACTTTCAGTTTTAACTCTAATAGATTAACAAAATCGTGGGCGGTAGCCCTCTTTTAATACCAAAAAAATAATTAACAAAATTGTACTTAAAATATTTTTGAAAAACAATCTTGGGAGATCCTTTGTAAAAATGTGGTTCGTCGAAGAACAAATTTGGTTAATTCATTTACACTATATCTAACATAGATAAAACCTTCAATTGTAACTCTATTAGCTTAATAAAATTACAAGTGTGACTCATTTACTTTGTTACCACGTGTATAAATAGTTAGATGCTTATGAAATTTTTTGAAAAACAATTTTGGGGGATCCTTTGTAAAAATGTGGTTCATCGAAGAACAAATGTGGTTAACTCTTTTACACTATGTCTAACATAGATAAAACCTTCAATTGTAACTCTATTAGCTTAACAAAATCATAAGTGTAGCTCATCGATTATGTTATCATGGGTGTAAATAGTGAGATACTTTTGAATTTTATTGAAAAACAATCGTGGGGGATCTTTTGTAAAAAAGTGGTTTAAAGAAGATCAAATTTGGTTAATTCTCATGTAGTATGTCTATAACAGATAAAACATTCAATAGTGTTATTCTTTGACAATCAACATTGCCACGACGCTGACATCGATCGGACATGTCTCTCAATGCATTTGTGAAGAAATTTAATCACAAATATTTAAAATAAATTTTTTTTAAAAAATAAATAATTTCCGTCTCAATATAAATTTAAAAATATTTTTGTAAAAAAATAGTTAATCAATTTTTGGTGAAAATCCAAATTTGACGCCAACTAAATAAATAATCCAAATAATTCCAACAATAATATTACATGGAATATTTTTTTAGAATTGATTAATGTCATCTAAATGTCAAATCATTAATAATGATGCATTGACACCACATCATTAGAATTGGTGGGCACCAAAAAATTTAGTTGATTTTTAAAATAGGGGACAAAAATAAAGTTTTAAAATAGAAGGATTAAAAATTTAAAAATTTGTAAATAGGGGATCAAAAGTGTATTTAAACTTAAAATATTAACACTCCACAAAAATATATATATATATATATATATATATATATATATATATAGACTACTATGAGAATGGCTTTTTATATGAGAACATGAGAATAAATATTAACCATTAGATTTTAATGAGGGAGTATGATTAGATCTTACTGTGAGCCCTTTTTTTATTATTAAAAAAACATTAATTAATAGATTAGATTAAATTCTTTTTTATTTTTTATTTTTTTGTTGCCTATTATTAGATTAGGATTGAATCATATACCAAAAAAAAAGAAAGATTAGGATTGAATCCTATTATTAGGGTTTATTGGTTTATGGTTTAGGGTAGGGTTTAGAGTTTAGGGTTTCGGGTTTAGGTTCCTAACTCGGGTTGTAGGGTCTCAGATTAACACTTTAGGGTTTTAGGGTTTAGAGACTTTATGGATTAGGGGTTAGGGTTTAGAGTTTAGGGTTAGAGTTTATTGGTTTAGGGTTTTAAGATTTCGGGTTTAGGGTTTCAAGTTTAGGGTTTTAGAGACTTAGGGTTTGGGGTTTCGGATTAGGGTTTGGAGTTTGTGGTTTCGGATTAAGGTTTATGGTTTGGGGTTTGTGGTTTCGGATTAGGGTTTACGGATTTGTGGTTTCAAGAAAAAAATTGGTTTAGGGTAGGGATAAAATTGAATTAAAATAATAAATAGGTATAAAAAAAAAATGTGCCCCTAAAACTCTAAACTCTAAACCCTAAACCAATAAACCCTAAACCAATTTTCTTTGCTCTAAACCTAAAACCCTTAACCTGAAACCCTAAAATCCTAAACCCTAAACGAATAAACCCAACCCTAATCTCTAAACCCGAAATCCTAAACCAATACCCAAAACAAATTTTCTTTTCTCTAAAACCTAAATGTTTTTGAATGTTTTCTAAAAATAAATGTGCCCATTTTTTTCATCTCATATTAGTACGAGAATTATAAAAGGGGCACATTCATTATATTTCACTTATAAGTTGCTTGAAATTTCAAAATTTTGACATAATTTGATACATTAACCAAATATTTGAAGGAATTATCCACTTTTTAACAAAAAATCCACCATCTTATTTTTCTCTAATTAAATATCAATTGCGGCCAGTTTCTCATCTCATATTAGTACGAGAATCATAAAAGGGGCACATTCATGATATTTCACTTATAAGTTGCTTGAAATTTCAAAATTTTGACATAATTTGACACATTAACCAAATATTTGAAAGAATTGTACACTTTTTAACAAAGAATCTACCATCTTATTTTTCTCTAATTAAATATCAATTGCGGCCGGTTTCTCATCTCATATTAGTTCGAGAATCATAAAAGGGGGCACATTCATGATATTTCACTTATAAGTTGCTTGAAATTTCAAAATTTTGACATAATTTGACACATTAACCAAATATTTGAAGGAATTATCCACTTTTTAACAAAAAATCCACCATCTTATTTTTCTCTAATTAAATATCAATTGCGGCCAGTTTCTCATCTCATATTAGTACGAGAATCATAAAAGGGGCACATTCATGATATTTCACTTATAAGTTGCTTGAAATTTCAAAATTTTGACATAATTTGACACATTAACCAAATATTTGAAAGAATTGTACACTTTTTAACAAAGAATCCACCATCTTATTTTTCTCTAATTAAATATCAATTGCGGCCGGTTTCTCATCTCATATTAGTTCGAGAATCATAAAAGGGGGCACATTCATGATATTTCACTTATAAGTTGCTTGAAATTTCAAAATTTTGACATAATTTGACACATTAACCAAATATTTGAAGGAATTGTACACTTTTTAACAAAGAATCCACCATCTTATTTTTCTCTAATTAAATATCAATTGCGGCCGGTTTCTCATCTCATATTAGTACGAGAATCATAAAAGGGGCACATTCATAATATTTCACTTATAAGTTGCTTGAAATTTCAAAATTTTGACATAATTTGAAACATTAACCAAATATTTGAAAGAATTGTACACTTTTTAACAAAGAATCCACCATCTTATTTTTCTCTAATTAAATATCAATTGCGGCCGGTTTCTCATCTCATATTAGTACGAGAATCATAAAAGGGGACATTCATGATATTTCACTTATAAGTTGCTTGAAATTTCAAAATTTTGACACAATTTGACATATTTACCAAAATTTGAAGGAATTATCCTTCAAACACTCTTGTGATATTTTACTGTTAATATATTTAAATCTGAGGACTTTTTCCATATTTGAGAGGCTCATTTGTATTTAACCAAATTTGTGCGTGAATGATTTAAAAATGTATTCAAGATTTCCACATTTATTTTGGTAAGCATTTAAGTACATCTCGCTATTTAAAATTAGTAAAGACTTGAAAGTAATATAAGAATCATCATCGCTTACTAATAATCCACCTCAAAATTACATATCTAAGAACTAGCAACCACCAAAACATGTAAATGCACGACCTCTCTACCAAGCTATAAACTACCTCGACTTCCCACAAACAGATAAGAATGATAGTATTAACAGAGGTGAATGAGACAGTTAAATTCACCTCCAGCAGCTTACTTATTATTATAAGTAAACATAATTTTCAGTCATAGCCTGTAGCGTGACCACCCACTAGTTCACATATGGGTTCGAAACTAAACAACACACAAATTTAACATTGATCTAAGTTCAGATTAGTCCTACACAATTAAATTACAGATACTGAAGATATAGCACTGATGGTGAAGGGAAAGACAATGCAAGTTAACCGCTTCTCGTTCTGATCCTTAATTGTCAGCTTCACATTATAGGTCCCCTGAAAAAGTAGCACAATTATAATGGAGATTAAGAAACAAACTCAACAAGTTAGCTTCATTAACTATTAGATTATAACTGAAAAGCCATGTATATTAGAAATTGTTGAAGACCTAAACAACACTACCCTAAAACTAGAAAGGAATTTTTTTTGTATGAACCAACAATTAAATTAAATCATTAATATTACTAAAAGTGCAGCAAATCATGATTCCAATATTTTATCAAACTGCTAATCGAAAAATCAAATGCACTACAAGAAGGATTAATTAGCCACTGCATGTTAACAATATTGCATACATTTTCCGCTAAAGCATGCCCACTTTGAGTAGGCATAACCTCAATAATATCGCCTAGCTCTTCCACACAAACAGATAAGAAAGAAATTGTCTTGTAATTTACAATGAAAAAATCTGATCAGTCCACTTTCTGTAACTGGCAGCAACTTACAATGTTCTAAGCACAAAAACCGAGTTTCTTCATTACTTTGGCGTAAGCCACGGGGACAAGAGCAGGTTGTCTCAATAAAAAATAAAAAACATAGAACATCTCTTATGACCACAAACTCATCAATAGAATCACAAAATCTATCCTTTTTATAGACAAAACTTTATAATTGATAACAATATTTCACCTTGAATATTAAAGAGCTGCATAACCTAATGTGATAATGTAAAATTTTTAGTAATTAAGGATCCAAGTTCTATAACCTAATGCTATATTATTTATTTATTTTGAAAACTGGAAATAATATAGATAGGAACTATACCTATGGCACAAGAATTATTTCAAAGTGATACAATTTGTGCAAAATTATAATTTTCACAAAAGATGGATGAGTCATATATGCCTCGTCTGCAACAATCAAACATAGCTAGGCTGCTAAAGTATCTAATTGTTGTGCATTTAGTATACTAGTAACTCAAAATAATACGATGTTTTTGCAGTTTAAGTAGTTAAAAGCAGCAAATTGTGGAAATCAAATCAATGTCAACTAGTGTTCTTAAAGAACTCATTAGCATTAGCAACACTCAAAAGTTGTTATGAGAATAGTGTTATGTTGGATTAGTTCATATGCAGCACCAGCAGTATAAATTGGACAGAAGAAAAAACAACAATAGTAGTACTAGTAACAACATCACTCACACATCATCAATCCAACCAATTTGAAATAAAAAAAAAACATATATCAAAGACCAATCCAAAATATCCATTAAAGTATGAATGACTCAAAACCCCCAATTTTTACTCATTCTCATATCATGCTTCTTTAACCCTAAATCATTTTTAAAGAGTCTTTACCTCAACAATAATGTGTATGAGCTGAGGGATGAAGAGATTTCCAGAGATTGTGAGGACGAGACTTTGACCATAGTTAGAGATGAATGGCGAGCTAGAGAGAAGAAACGGACATGACGCCACGGTGAGAGAGAGAGAGCGACAGTCACTGTTAGAGAGCCAGATAGAGACAGAGAGGACGCCAGGTGGAGGGAGAAAAGGAAAATGGGAGAGAGTTCAAGGGAAAGAGAGAAAGGGTTTCGCCGGCGGCGGTGGATGATGTTTTGGAAGAAGAAGAACGAAAATTGGGTAAGGGAGAGAGAAACGGGAAAAAAAAATGAAACAAAGGTAGCTCATAAGTCATGTGTGGGGTATATTTTTCCAAATTAAAAATAAATATAAATTAGTGTATTAGTGAACAGGACGTATGCGTGTGAAGGTGTTGTGAAGACCGCGTGTTCCAATATCACACCTGTTTGGTAAAAATGTACTTAGTCGTTGATATTCTCTTTAGAGCATAGTAGATAAAAGTAGTATCTGCCACTTATTGAATACATCCCATGTTTGCCTTATAACCGCATACATATCTGTTTAGCAGAGATACTCACAAGCTTTATGATGGCATAGCTACGTACAATAATATATAGATTGTACCACTCATTGAAACAACACATTAAATATAAAATAAAATAAAAACTCAATAGACCAAAGGAAACACAATACAAGTTGAAGTTTTGATGGAAAAAAAATAGTATTATGCATCAATTCATTTAATTTAGAAGCACCAAATCAACAATCATTTAATTCAAAAACACTTAACTTATAATGTGGATTTAGATTTAGACAATTTTAGATTGCAGCTTCAAGCTAGTGGCCATTATTGATATTATATATGTTACTTTCAAGTTATGCAAACTCAATCCATAAAGGTTTTATTTGAGCATTTGCAAGTTAAATAATTTTTGAGGTTACAATTTGGGTCTAGTAATTTAGTAATTAGAACGCTTGAGTAAGTAGATTGTTCGCGGTTCAAATTACTAATTCTTACATATAAAATACTACTATAATGTTTTATCAATTAAATTATGTTAACGGAAATACAAATTTTTTGTATCTACACCAATATGACAGATAAATTTTTTAAGGAAAAACTATCTACCATTGTGAATAAAGTAAAAGGTTCGTGACTTTCGGTCTCTATATCTTCATATACCATTTTCTCCTTTCTTCTTTTCTTCAGCTTTTTCCTAATGTCCCCATAATAGTATGAGTTTTCAAAGTTAGACAATTAATCCATATTTTTTGGAGTATCTAATCTAATTTTTGTCGTATAGGATGAGTAGTAGGACTGGCGACACGTGTAAACCAATAAAATAGAGAACTAGAGGCAGACAAGTAAAATGATTATATTCATTTTAAAAAAAATTAAAATGATTAGATCTATTATAAAAAAAATATAATATAAATCACATACTCCCTCTAGTCTTAATTATAAAAAAAAAAAAACTATTTTTTAGATTCATTTATATCTATTGTATTTAGTTTATTATATTGTAGCTAGACTAAGTATATTAGTTTATTAGTTTTAACCAAGTTATAATTGAGTTCAAGTGGTTAATGGGATTCACCAAATGACAAATTTTGAGAGAACTTAGGTTCGATTTTTGGGTGAAAAAATTTCTTAGCCAGACTTTACTTGGCCCCCTTCTCCTAGAAACTAGAGGGTGAAAAGAAAAATACATTACTCTTAGTTATTAAATATATCTAAAAAATAGTTTTTGTTTATAATTAAGATCAGAGAGAGTATACTCTCAATTATTCCATACAGATAAATATATCTTTTTTAATAAGAATAAATTAAATAAATAACTGTTGTTTTATACTCTCATAAGAATTATATTTATAAATTTAAAAAATATTAATGCAATTTTTTTTAACACAAATAAAGAAATAGACAACAAAAATATTAGACTCAAATGATTAATATACTACATGACAAATTTATGAGAGAATCCAAATTTAATTCATGAATGAAAAAATTATTAATCAAATCTTACTTAACTCATGACTAAACTCTAAACTACTAAGTCTCTTCCTCTCTGGATAATTATAAACAAAAAATTTAGAAACCGGCACCGAAAGGGAAATATTGTGGTTTAGGTTTGAAACTTGAAAATTTCCACAAGGGCAGCCAGCATGCAGAGTGGAATCCTTAAGATCAGTCAAAAAGTGCAATCATAAGCATCACACTTCTTTCATATCATATCATATCACAACCACAAAATTCTACCACTCATAAACTCTACCACTCACTCTTTTCCTTTCCCTTCTTATTACTACTACTACACCCTCACCTACACTAGCTTTCTATTCTTATACCTGCTACCTACACCCCCCCCCCCCTCTTTTTATCTTCTCTTTTACTACAATGCTTCATCAACAACAGATTCAGAATAATAATAATAATATTGCAATGGAAAACAACTCAGAACTCTTTCAATTCATTGTTGCTAACAACCCTTCATTCTTTGACTATTCATCTACTCCTAGTACCACTACTATGATGCAACAAAGTTTCTGTAGTTCATCTGATAATAACAATAATAACTATTACCACCCCTTTGAAGTTTCTGAAATTAGTGATACACCCTCCCAACAAGATAGAGCTGTAGCTGCTTTGAAGAATCATAAGGAAGCTGAAAAGAGAAGAAGGGAGAGAATCAATTCTCACCTTGATCACCTTAGGACCCTTCTCCCTTGCAACTCCAAGGTTATTTATTATTATTTTCATCTTTATTATTAATTTATTATTCATAATTTGGCTTTAGACAAATTTTCTTTTTTACCTTCTTTTCTTCTCAAAGCTTAAATACTTTTGACCAAAAAAGGTAATTGTGTTTGTTTTAGTTGACTAAAAAATCATTATACTTTACTCACTTTAGTAATTAAGTGGCCATGGAATATGTAGTAGTACTACGAGTATTTTATAATAGCAGAATGAATGAAAATGAAAAAATAAAAATAAAATCTAGATCCTTAATTATTTTTCATAACTCTATTTAGGTTTTATGATATGATTAATAAATATATCTACAAATTAATAACTAACTATGATATTGTTATATTTGTATTGGTTGATTCATTTCAGACAGACAAGGCTTCACTTCTTGCAAAAGTAGTAGAACGAGTGAAAGAATTAAAGCAACAAACATCTGACATCACAGAACTCGAAACACTTCCATCCGAAACCGATGAAATAACCGTCATCTCAGCTGGCGGAGACATCACCGGAGAAGGCAGACTCATATTCAAAGCTTCATTATGTTGCGAGGATCGTTCTGGCCTAATCCCAGACCTAATAGAAGTCCTCAAATCTCTTCGCCTCAAAACTCTCAAAGCGGAAATTTCTACGCTCGGTGGAAGAACGCGGAATGTTCTAGTTGTTGCTGCTGATAAAGAACATAATAGCATTGAATCAATTCATTTTCTTCAGAATTCACTTAGGTCTTTGTTGGATAGGTCTAGTAACTGTAATGATAGGTCAAAAAGGCGTCGTGGATTAGATCGAAGAATGATGCCTTAGTGAAGATTGATTTGCAGTGAAGAGTGATGATGATGACCTTGCTTTCATTCCCTAGAATTCTGTTGAGTTATATGTAATAGGATTTGTTTGTTTGTTTGTTTTTGTTGGCTTTCTTTTTTAGGGCCTTAGCGTGGATGGAAGGAACAAGGTTATCATGTGTCATGTGATTTTCAAATATATGTTTTTTTTTTAAGTGGTGATCAAATGGCTAGAATTTTACATTTTGAAAGTAAATAAGTGAGTATATGAGAACTCAAATCCTTATATTACATGCAATGTTTCCAATAGGATTAAGTGAAGTTCGCAGTGACAAATACTAGTGTATGCTTTTTAAATGAATGCATAAATTGTCTATTGTCTATTAAATACAAATGCCAAAAAATTAACTTATATAAGGTGATGTTAAATTGGATTATTTGATATTGATGCGCAGAGACATCAAAATCTTTGATGTATTGACCAAACTTTAAAAAACGGTAAAGAAATTAATGATTTAGAAACACACAATAGAGACACATAAATCGTATTTCTTAATACGTTTTATCTTATTTTCAATATATTTTTTGCTCGAACTCTATTTGCGTTCACATCATATTAGTACGAAAGGTATATTATTGTATCTTTAATATAAACAATCCCCAAATAATCTGTATGAAGAATTTATATGGCTCCGACAGAATACATTCCGTCCCAAAATTTCGTCCGAAAATGCTAGATTTCTACTCATTAAACCTTTTTATTTTTTTTTCTCACACTCACAAAATCAAAGTTGCACTCCTGTCCAGCTCCAGCAGAAGGTGATATAAATCCTACAATCCTCAATGGTAAAGAGGTGATTTCAATCTAGACCGCAACATTTTATGATTTTTTTATATAAACATAATGGTAATTGATACACATTTAACCACAAATTTCACAAAAATCATATTGAATATGATAGTTTTGGTTGAACTACTAATTATTCATTTAATAAAAGTCTAAATTTGTTACCACTTGGATCAAGGGTTTAGACACCGTATTCATATTCATGTGAGTAACTAGGGTTTGGATTCTTAAGTGATGTTTAGAATTTTCACTACTATGTTTTCAATTTGAGTCATTTTAAAATGAGTTCTAAATTGACATTTTTTATTTTTTGAAAAAAAAAATTAAGAGTAAAATATACAAGTTCTAAGATGATACATAATGTCTCCTTAAGAATGTGTGCGACTATATAAGAAAATATTTACCTTCTTTTAGATTTATTGAGAATTAATGTATTTGATCTATAATATAGACTACTTTTCAATTTTTTATTTTATTTTTTTTTGGTTTTCAAATCAATGGTTTTTAAGGGAAGGGGCTTAGTAGTTTAGAGTTTAGAGCGAATTCTGACATCAAGTTGTTTCAGTCTACTTCCAAGCATAGTTGCGTTGCAGGACATCGAATCGTAGTCTTCCCTATCAAGTCCAGAGTCAATCAACACTATCGTAAGAGATTAATTAAATGAAGAGATTAAAAATGTGTGTAACTATGTAATACTACTTGTAGTAGTTTAATTAGTTACTAACGTGATGTGCAAGTTGTGATAGTTATGATAGGTAGCAAAGAAAAGGAGTCTGTATGTATCTGCAAAAGCAATGCTTCTGTGAGTTTCCAAGCTACAAAAAATGGCATATTCGTTTTCTCTTTCAAATCATAGCCTGCTGGATATTGATTTTGGTACTTTGGTTTTATCTTTTTACTGATTTTACACTGATTCTAAAGAAAGAATTTGGGAGAGAAAATGATGGAAGTGTTGTTGGGAAGTGAAATTTGGGCTTGGATTCTAGCTCACCTCCTCAAGTTTGATGCTACTGAGATTCTGAGAATTTAGTTACAGAAGAGTGTTTCTGCTTTTGCTTCTGTTCTGTGTTTTGTTTTGTGACAGTGAAATGACAAAAGGTTTGTGTTTGTGAAAATTGGAAGTGAAAGAATGTGTTTATACATTTTTTGCTTTTGGAGATTAAAAATGGAAAAAAAGTGTAATGACTAGTGAGAGAAAGAGAGCACATCACAAGAATCTAATTTTAAAATGTTGCTTTTCATAAATGTTTTTATTGGACAAATTCATAAAAATGTGAAACCATAATTTATCTGATGAATTATTTATGCAGATGAGATGACAAGAAAACAACAAACTGCAAGGAATATAAGCTTTGCCTATGGCTCTAGTAAAAAAAAAAGCTTTGCCTATGGGCTATCCCTTTAACTTAATTTTTAGTTTTATGTTCATCAATATAAAAAAATTATTTCATTTTGCTCTCTCTCTCTCTCTCTCTATATATATATATATATATATATATATATATATATATATATATATATATATATATATATAGATAATGGTTCCTTAAGTTTTTTTCATTTTATTATAGTCCCTTAAGTTTTAAATGCTGAACATTTTACTCTTTTAAATTACAAATTTTAAAATATTTTAATCTCTAATATGATGATTAAATTGACTAAATTTTATAACTTAAAGTATGAGAGTGTTTAACATTAATAACTTAAGGGATACAATGAAACAAAAATTTAAAGAACTAAATTGTATAATATTTGTCACTTAAGGACTAAAATTAATGAAACAAAAAACTTAAGGGACTAAAATGAAAAATTAACTTAATCAAATAGTGAAAGAATATAAGTTTATTAGTATTTTGTTAATATATAAGTTTGTTGGTATTTTGTTAAAGTTACCAAAAGAAGTCATATTTGAAATTAGTCTCTTCTTCTTAGAAAAACTTCTCCTAGAAGTAAAATAAATTTATTTTTCCGACTATAATATATTATAAGTAATATCAATTATTTATTTTGTTATTGATGTATCTAAAAAATAAGTTTTCTTATATTGAGGACGAAAAAGAGTATATACTATATATTTTTTTTGGTACAAAGGAAAAAGAGTATATACTATATGAGAAATTGTGTGAATTGATCTGAACACAAAGATATTTCTATTCAAAGTTATACAAAAAATTAGTTCAGCGGCATGTTTCCACACGAAAGCTGAAAAGCAAAAGGAAAACAAACAAGAAAGGCTGCGTTATTTTCTCTTTTATCATAAAGAATGAAGAGTTTAATTTATAAACTTTGCAGCTATCTTAGAAATCAATATAACATTATAATAGATGGGAAATGGATAAAAAAAAAAATCACTAAAGACAAAATCTAACTAAATTGACTAACAGTACGTAATAGTAGTAGTATATGTGACACAGATTCTAATTTATTGGGATATAAAACCTTTGTTAAGGAAAAAAAAAAGTATAGTGGAAACAAAATTTTGAAATATACCATATCAATAAAAACAATAATCAAGAAACCCTAACCTATTTCGGTTAAAAACTTTTAAACACAAGAACAGAATCCAAAAAATCAAAATCATTATTCAGGAGCCACAAAATCACTTTCAAACAAGAAGAAATAGAACACAAAAACAAGAAGAGATAGAAGCCAGCAGAACTCACTTTGTATTGAAAACAATCCTCCCTCTAATTTAAAAAGAGTGTCGTTTTTGGTGTTTTCATACAAATTAAAGAATGTAATCATTATGTTAAAAATAATAGCAATTTTATTAAATTAACCTTACTTTTTCTTTTGTTTTATTTGAAATAGTGTATAAAGTAGTAGTTGGTGGATAGAATTGAAAAATGTTGCATTGAGAATTGAAAAGCGACACTCATTTTAAAATAAAATTTTTGAGTTAAAACAGCACTCATTTTGAAGCGAAAGGTGTAGATTTGATTAAATTTTAAATTCTCTATAGTAATTTAATTACTCCTAGTATAGTATGACCTACCTAAAGGAGGCGCGCATAAAGGAGGCTGACAAAAGGCAAACATGAGTAATGAGGATCAAAATTGGAACAAAGCAAAATCATGGAAATGAAACTAAATAGAGAAACATATATTCATGACTCAAGAAGAGTATACTATATGATTTTTTTTTGACGAAAGAGTATACTATATGATGAAGTAATGAATCTAACATAGGATCCATTTTTTTGGTATAGAAGCTAATAAGAAAAGAAAAAAAACTAAAAAGAGAGTAACATAGGATCCATTTGAATTAACATAGGATTAAATTTTAAATTCTTTATACTTACTACTACTATTAGGACTAAGTTTCTCTTGCTATCATAGTAGTAGCACTAGTAGTATAATGCTAGCACTAGTATTATAACCTTTTGCCGTTCTAAAAAATAAATAAAGAATATCTAACATATATATGATCCATTTGAATTGACCTGTCACACTTTATTTGGGATTTTCTCCCCCTAAATTGGGTTAATTTATCGACATGCATTTGTATGTATTTGGTACAAAGACATGGTAAAGTCGCATACATAAATTAGAGAGTCGGAATTTGAACTCCAATCATAATATTTGATTTAACAATTTTGATAATTTTTTGTTAACCAAATTAAAACTTGTAAACTTTATTGACTTTTTTTTTACTGGGTGTTGGCTGGTATGACATTTGAGAAATAACAAAACTAACTACTAGTGTCTTCGGGGCACTAGTGAAGAATATCAAAACAAGTAATTTTTTTTTTTGAAAGAAAGTAATTTTTTTAATTACAAAACAATGTTTTTTACTATGTTTTTAAAAAGTCAATTAAAGATATATTTTTTATATTTAATTCCTTAACTAATGCCCCGAAACACTACTTAGCATTATTTATAACAAAATTATATATGAAATGTTGGACCAACCCTAACTAAGATAAAGTCATTATAATCTAAATCAATCATTTTCATTTTCATATTATTAACAAATGTTTACGCACTATCCTGTGAGCTTAACTCAGTTGGTAAGACATTGCATTGTATATGCAGTGTACTTATATATGTCATGAATAACATTTGGATTTTGAACATG
Source organism: Trifolium dubium (assembly GCA_951804385.1). NCBI lineage: Eukaryota > Viridiplantae > Streptophyta > Magnoliopsida > Fabales > Fabaceae > Trifolium > Trifolium dubium. The sequence continues at coordinate 43,080,602 of OX638065.1, forward strand.
TGCTCGGATTTATATTTGGATACTCATATATCATGTTACAATGCAAGCTTAACATGAAAATATTGAAGCTACAAAATTAAGCTTCAATAAACTCTATCATATTGCCTCAAAACGAGCTCTATCTTTTTTCCAATTTATACAAACAATTTAATCATATCTGCGCACAGTTTGTTGTATATTTACCTTATATTCTTGTATAATTAGTTTAATATATGTTCAAATCAATAGTTGACTAAAAAAAATAATTATAAATAACCTAAACACACATATTTATTGATATGTACTTTTTAAAAGGAAAATGCTATTTAGTAAGAATTTGTTTTGCAAGAAAGATAATCTTATGTTACAAGTTACAACATGTAACACTTATAAATCATAATCACTCTCTCCTTCATGTATGGTTATTTAATTTTTAATTGCTCACATGCCCTATTTATATTCTTCTCTTTTTTGCGCAAATCTTTCTTACTAAATTACAATGCTTCTTTTTAAAACTCGAATCATGTTAAAAAGTGATTTAAAAACACTACTATGCAAAATACAAAAAAAGAAGTTGAAAATGATAATTATTAAACTTCAAAAATGTTTAAATACACTAACTTTTATAAATTTAAACTTTACTTAACATTTTCTTAAGAACTGCCCTAAAAATACTCTTTAACATTTTCTTTGCTAAAATGACACTCCTTATAGTCCTTATCTAATTTATGTATGTGTCAATGTGGGGCACATTAAAAATTGATTTCACTTCTCATAATGGTTTAAAGTTTAAATTAAAGTGCAAAACAAAGTGTTACCAAAAAAAGAGTACAGACAAAATGACTTATGCGTGGAGTAATTTGTCGGAGACGTGCTTAATTATTTGGACATACTTTATCGATTATCCCTGCATGTTCATCCCTTTTTGTCTCCATTTTTATTCTTGGCGTGCCTTATGTCTATGTATAATATCCATCATCAGTATAGGATTTTTTTTTGAAATTTACCTAAATATCTTATGTATTTGATCAATAAACTTGAAAAGTGATTTTTTTTTCTTATAATAGTGATCGGAAGATGTATGTAAAATGGACCATAAATATATATTTTTGAACAAAAAATGGACCATAAAATAACCACGGAAAACTCTACATCACCTTTGAATTTGATGCTTATTTTTATTTTTCAAAAGCTTATAGTGTTCGTATTTTGACGTTAAAAAACACAAATCAATAACCATTTGGTAAGTTAACCACAAAATGTACATGCAAATTGTTTTATAGTTTCAAGGATTTTGAATGTAACTTTAGTTTGGACTGAATTTTTAATCTGTTTTTCTATTGTATGTACAAAGGTATACACACATACCAGCTTCGCCTATATGCAATCATTACTTCTTTAATTTTTGGGTGGTGAAGCACTTTTTATATATTCCTACAGTACAATCATTCCTTATTTTAATTAGGCTTAAACATACATTTAGTCCCTGTATGTACACCAATTTTTCGTTTTAGTTCCTGTATCGAAAATTTTGACAAAATAGTCCCTGTATCGCTTTTTTTTTTTACGTTGGTCCCTGCCGTCCAATTTCATCCAAGTGGCAAACGTTTTGCCACCTGGACCCTGCCGCGTGGCCAAAAAATGTTGCTGACTGGATTAGAGGGACCAAAACCAAAAAATTGAACTGAATGCAGGGACCAAAACCAAAAAATTGAACTGAATGCTAGAGGGACTAAAACCAAAAAATTAAACTAATTGCAAAATGACACATTTAAACTATAAATCCTTAAATTGAAATTTGTTTCTCTACTCTTCTCTTCTCATCAACCTTTCAATAGAGAGACTCATTGCTAAAAAAGATTATCCTGATGATTTCCCTTTCAACGATTCCGATCAACAACCGCCCAACCGTGGTGGTTTTCTCGGCGCGCTTTCTGATCACGTTGTCAACATTCACAATGCCTCTCATAATTTCATCAAAAAACTCATCCAAATGGGGCGCAATGATCTACGCAAAATTATTTTTGCCATGAAAGTTGGTGTATGAGAAGAGAAGAGTGGAAAAACAAATTTCAATTTAGGGATTTAGAGTTTAAATGGGTCAATTTGCAATTAGTTTAATTTTTTGGTTTTAGTCCCTCTAGCATTCAGTTCAATTTTTTGGTTTTGGTCCCTGCATTCAGTTCAATTTTTAGGTTTTGGTCCCTCTAGCACTCCACGTGGCAGGGTCCAGGTGGCAAAACGTTTGTCACTTGGATGAAATTGGACGGCAGGGACCAACGTCAAAAAAAAAAGTGCGATACAGGGACAATTTTGTTAAAATTTTTGATACAGAGACTAAAAGAAAAAATTGGTGTACATACAAGGACCAAATATATGTTTAAGCCTTTTAATTATTCCATCTTGTTGGATATGTAAACATAAGTCTAGCCACCCTGGCTAAATTAATACTCCTTTTTAAAATGAGTGTCGTTTTAGCTCAAAATTTTTGTTTCAAAATGAGTGTCGTTTTTCAATTCCCAATGCATCATTTTCTAAATATACCCTCTATTTATTAACTTTATACACTATTTTCAAGAAAATAAAAGAAAAGGTAAGGTTAATTTAGTAAAAGTGCTATTACTTTTAACATAATGATTGCATTCTTTAATATGTGTGAAAACACCAAGTACGACACTCATTTTGAAACGGATGGAGTACTACTATTTGAAGACTTTGTACCTTTCCTTGGTTAAATACTTTGCTTCATTTGTGGGTTTCTTATTTGTTGGTTTTATTTATGTTGATTTGTAACCTTTAGAAAAATCTTTCATTTAAATTGATTAACCTGGTGACGCTTGATTTAGAGAGAAAAAGTTAAACTAGGTTTTGGTTTACAATTTTATTTTTAAAATTTTCTGTTTAGGGTGATAATTGTTATTCGAATGGAGATCGAGGTGGAGCAACATGCATGAGATTAATTTAGAAGATTCATCAAATGTTGGAGTTTGATTGGAAGATCAAAATTTGTCACTCTTATTATGAAACAAGTAGATGTACAAATGTGTTGGCCAATATAAGATGTGAATCTGTAATAATTTGATATATAATCAATGCCTTAATGAAGTTAGTTTATATTTTGTTACATGTCCTAGGATAATAACAATGAAAGCCAATTTCTCTTTGAAAACGCACGCATGGCCTTGAACTAGAAAAAGTTTAGAAAATATGTTCCGAAGTTTTTCGCATGGACAAAAATGTAATATCCAAAGGGGAAGAGACTGAGAATTTTTCTTGAAAAAATAGGATCTTGTTGTGCCCAAATATAAGGTGAACTATCAATGATAAACCGGGCCCAACTTTACCCACCCCACTACTGAGAGATATATCCCGGTAAGACTTGCAATACCGGGAGTTATCTGCTAGTAGATGGGGGGCATAAGGGAATTCTGGTCAATTTAGGGGGGGGCGAAGAGCAACCATCGAGAGATCAGTTACCCAATTGCCCAGTACACCTTATTGCAATCTCTGACATATGATCCCGTGCTATTGATGTCTTAAACTCACAGTTTCAAACAACCAAAGCTTTGTTGAAAATATACATGAGCAACTTATTCTTTTTTTCCAAATAAATTTTTATAAACTCAAGGTAGAAAACATCAAGAAAAATCATGCAACAAAGTTGCACCTCAGTTCCCTCATAATCAACTTTGAAGATACATATTATGCAACTTCTCCTTCTCAGAAAATTTCTCGAAGAGTTTTAGATAGCACACTAATTAAATGTGCTTTTATTTTTACAATTAAATATGGAAGGTAAAAAAATTAAATAACAATTTGTAACTTGCTTTGTATATCAAATGTTCTTTGGTAAATGTTTTCCACGAAAAGATTTCACACAAGCCAAATTTTCAATGATCGTCCTATGATATGAATCATGTCAGCTGAAGTTGGAAGTTCACAGCATTGAATGTAAAAGCAGCACAAGTGTAAATATTGCACACAAATTTAGCAATGAAAGTTTAATGATAACAGTATTCTGCTAGCAAGAACGGTTAGTGTCAGCCTATCGATTAAAAACTGGCTAGGGAGATGTCCATGCTGGACTGTAACGTCGAGTGAAACAAAGTATAATCTTACATGTGATTTAATTTCCATCAAAGAACAAAAGAAGGAAAATGATAAGAATTTGTAATGGTATAAAATGAGAAAAGAGAAAAAATCTCACCCTTGTATAAATAATTTCACTTCTGTTTTCCAGCTTGCAGAGCATTAGCTGCTTAAAGGCTTGCATTTTGATCAGGTACTCAGATTGTGTTAGTCAGTCACTTCGCATGGACCGGAACTTCTTGTTCATGAGTCCAGGAGATGGTTGCAGCATCACAATAACTGGGAGACGGTATAGAATGCTATTTAGATGACAATTTAATGTCAATACCATAGGATTGGCATTCATTGGGGCCCAGTAATTGACTTGGAATGCCTGAAACTCTCACAGCCTGGGCAGTTATGTAAGCTCTCATGAATGTAGATGTCGCAATCAAGGCAGAATTGTTGTTTGCATTTTGGGCAAGAGACTGAAAGTTCAGGCTTGTTTCCTGTTCCACAATCAGTAAATGGAGGGGTTAGCAAGAACATATTCTATATGCAATTTGTAATAATACAACAAAAATACAAGGAATCTTATATGATCAACTGCAGTACTAAAGATTCTCATCAGTAGGCTTATGTAGCAAAAAAAATAATCACATAAATAAAGCATATGTATTGTACCCTTAACAACAAGACTTGACTACCATATATTCACAGGACTCAGTTATGTAGCAATTGTGATTAATATGCTTAATGCATACATATTGTTATTATAATCCACCGTTATTCACATGTTACTTTAAGAAGCCGTGGTTTTTTCCTCATCCAAGTTTTGGGGGGTCGCACTGCATACCATGGATGCTTCATCATGATGACAAGAAAGCTAAGGCTTTTATGTCTCGCAAAAATTATTCTCTATGACATACAAATGATATCATAGTTGATAGAGCTTAATGTCCTTGTACGATACTAGCATTAAGACACGGTATCATGAGCATATTGCTGCCCAATCAGTTGGATTGCCTTTCAAAAACTCAAGCCACAACACTTTTCTTCACAGGTCACGACTCGTGTGCTTATTTTCTGACGCACAAGGAGATAAACAGGGAATAAGGATGTTTAGCAAAAGACTGGTATAGGCACTTATAAATTGAAAGACAATCCATCTCTCAATTGGATTGTTGCAAATCTATTTACAATGGCTAGGTCATGATAGCATAAAATCTAATGAATAAAGAAATCTGGAAGCACAAAAAGATACATGAAACTAAACAATTTATGAATTTCAATGAAATCTTCAAGATCCTAGGCAATAACTTGTGAAATTATAGACCTATTTATTATCTTTATACTATTTGCCCTTAAAGCAGTATGATATGAGTCTATATTTGACATAGCATATTAGGCAAGGCAACACGATACAATTTTATTGCAAATTTTTTAAATGTACGAACTTAAGATATTCAACCAAAAACTGTTCTGCATATGCTTACCCTGACTAAGGAGACTTTGCTGACAACCAAAACAAGTTTTGGTAAAACCGTGGATTGGATCATGTTGAGACGGAGAGATCTCGGCAAATGGTACTATAGGGAAGAGATGATGATATGATCTTGCCAAATGGGGTGAAGAAATTAGGGTCAATCCACAGATGCGGCATTCAGTAGGAAGCTCACAGACACGAACTTTGCATCTAGGACAAGTGTATCCCCCTCCAGTCTTAGCCTCTTCGTGACATGTACAAATTGCAACAGAACCCTCAGCTGCTCTTTGAGGGAAACCCATCTTTATCAAATTAGCCGTAGCATACTCTGCTATTGCTGGAGGTGGTGGAGAGTGCTCGAGAATTAACTCTTTAAAGTGGGACTGCATGAAATGTATACATGGATAAAAATACTTTGAAAAATGCAAACACATTCTAAGGTGATCAACTATATTCTTAGTGCTTAGTCAGAAAGGGTTGATTGATAATAAAAACTCAAATCATTTTTATAGAGCATTGGGTTATATTTGTATAGCAGCTACGTGGTTCAATCATAATCAACAAACTAACCTCATCTAGTGCAACTGAATAGGTTCCTCCAGTTTCTTGGCATAGATGCTTGCATATATACATTTCAGCAGCAAGACCAATCACAGAGCATCTTATTTTACTCTTTTTGCATTTTTGGATAGTTTCCATGATATCACCAGGATCACATGTACTGAGGCCCGAATATAAAATCAGAGCTTCTCGATGACCATACGATGGGATTTGATTTAGATTGCTATGAACAAGATCAAGTGCATTTTGTAGGGAGGCATCACCTGAACATTCTAATTTACCCATCAAAGCTTTAATGTGGGACTCAGGACTGCCACCAAGATCTGTCAAGCAATTAGCAACCCCATCTTTGGTAGTCACCAAACCAACATGACTAAGTGGATTCTGATCAAAGAACTCCCTGATAAATGTCTCAACCTGCTTAGCAATCACAGCCATTCTACTTGGTCGAAAGTCCCTCTCTGAAGCTGCCTTCACATATATGTGATAACAATATTGAATAAGATACTTGTAAGTAATCGTAGAATCATAAGCAATTTCATAACATAATGCATGCACAATAACTGCTCTACATGAAACGTCAGTGTGAAACACTAACGTTTCATGTACTATGAAGCTCGGACACTCCTTGGATTACGCGAGTCCCAGTGTCGGACACATGTCGTTTCCGACACCAACACTTACAATTACATTGAATTATATCACTTTTTCAAGAAAAATATCCGTGTCAATGTGTCAGTGTACGTGCTTCATAGGATGTACCTGGCAATAATCTAGTTGCTAGTTAAATTTTAAATTTTAGCTGTTAAGTGCTAGCTAGCTTGTTGAATAAGTATAGATGTTGGAAGAAACCTAGGTAAATTTAACTGTGATTAATTCTTAAAGTGTTCCGAACATATTCAGCCTCTAATTTACCCCTAATTTTCAAGTAATCAACGCAACGATCAATGCCAATACCTTAGACAGGTCAACAACAATGTACAAGTATCGTATCAAACCCTTCTGAATTCGCGCAGTAGCTGCATTTGAAGCAAGGGCGCGAAGACGCCTACGATACTGAGCATGATGAATAGCTGAAGTATCAATAGGACGAAGAAGTCCAGATTCATCCTCTTGCAAAGACTCCCATGATCTATCTTCTGTATAAGCTCTCTCCCATGCTTCAAGGCCATCGCCTTCGGCTTCATCTTCATCGTCGTCTTCTACATCTCCGTTTAATGGTCTTCCAGCAATGTTGTTCATGATGATTTCTAGCAAAAAAAAAGCTGCATCAGTAAATAAATAAATAAATTAGTTTATCATATTTCATTTTAATAATCAAAAGAGATAATTTCGAAGAATGAAGAAATGAAAAGAAAAAAAACCTGAAAGTGAAGAATGGAGAGATAGGCGTCGCGCAGCTCCGCCGGAGTCAGGGGAGAGCAGACGGGATGCGAGAGGGAGAGAGACTGAGAGCTTTGTTTTTGCAAAAGAGAGGGTTTGCGTTTTAGTTAATAAATAATTAAATTGTTTTAGTATTTATCAATATTTTTTATCTAATAATTTAACAAAACACCAAAATCAAACATAAATTTCTTTTGCAATAGTAAAATCTATTTTGGTAATTATAAATTTATAATAAAAAAATATATATGTATTTTGGTAATTAGTAGGGGTGGAAATAGGCCAGGCCGACCTAGGCTTTGTCAAGCCTGAGTCTGGCCTATCAAAAATTTAAAGGCCTAAGTCTGGCCTGTAGCATGTTATAGGCTTGATTTTTAGGCCTGCGGCCTGGCCTTCAGAAAGTCTGCCTGGCCCGTTAGCCCGTTTAAAAGCCTATTTCGTATGAATTTTTTTAAATAAGTAATCATTTTTATATTTAAATAGACTAATTAACTAATTCACCAATGAGATTAAAATTCCTTTTGATATTTCACATAGTACTTTAGAGAATTTAACTATATAATTATCATACTTCAATTCTAATTTATAGTAATATATTTATATATGCAAAAAATTAGTTCATTGTAAAATTTGTGGAATTAAAATATAGTTCACAATTAATTATTTAATATTCAATAATAAGAATAATAAAAATATTACAAATATTTATCTAAATAGGTCGGCCTATAGCCTGAAATATTTATAGGTTTTTTCAATGGCCTATAGCCTGACCTATTTAGTTAAATAGGCTTATAAAAAAGTCTTGACCTGACCTATTTAAGAAAACGGTCTAGCCTGGCCCGAACCTATATAGGCTAGGCCATAGGCCCCTGTAGGCTGGCCTGGCCAATTCCCACCCCCTAGTAATTGGTATACTTCAAATCAATTTTGATCTAAAACTATCTAAAAAGCATGATGGGAATAATATATTAAAATATAAATCAATTTACATTAACTTTACTTTTAGTCAAAATCAATTAAACTAAAATCAATTGTTATCATTGTAAAATTAAACACACTAGAAGGATCGACAATGAACTGAAGTAACTTAAAATATTTGAAAATGAACTGAATTGATAAAATTTTAGCTAAAAATGAAGCTCGTTAATGTTGAACTATATATATATTTTTTTGACAACGTTGAACTGAACTATATATAATTTAACTTGTTTGATTTATAAACCGGCTGATATAAATATATAATTAATTTTCTTTAATGGTTTCAAGATGATTCAATTTTTTTTTTACTTGGGAGTAAGACTAAAGATGTTTAAGGATGATGTTAAACATAATGTAAAGATTATATATATATTTTTAATCACATTATTGGTGCGAAGAATTCAAAAGATTAATTGATAGCTATTTCTATTAGGAAATTTTGTTGGTTACATTTAGTCGAGTATATGTTCGCAACCACATTTTTCTCATCCACAATGCTTTCAAGATGATTCAATTTTTTTTTTACTTGGGAGTAAGACTAAAGATGTTTAAGGATGATGTTAAACATAATGTAAAGATTATATATATATTTTTAATCACATTATTGGTGCGAAGAATTCAAAAGATTAATTGATAGCTATTTCTATTAGGAAATTTTGTTGGTTACATTTAGTCGAGTATATGTTCGCAACCACATTTTTCTCATCCACAATGCTCGAATATGAGACCTTTAAATTTTGAGTTTTGATTCATTTGGATAGTCTATGAACAAGTAAAACTAGACTTCAAAATTTTGTGTTTTGATTCATTTCATTTGAACCATCAAGTTGAATTGAATTGTCTATAAACAAGCCAAGTTTGAGATGAAAAAAAGTTCATGACAAACTTAAGTTGGGTTGAGTTATATATCAGGAGGACTATGAAAGTTCACTGTAACAAACTAGAGTAATACTGTACAATTTAACATCCAAATCAAATTTAAGGAAAAGAAAAGTGAAGAATACAGCTCGCAAACAAATAGCCATTGGCCATACGATTCTGCTATTTAAAAGAAACAAAAACTAAATAAATGCAGACTTTAAAGCCAATGTGAATGGCATTTGACTCCAGCCTTGGATTAATTTCACCAACAATATGAGCTCAGGTGCCTGAACGAAAACAAACTTGATAGCATATGCACTGAAGCAGGTCCATACACATCGATTCATACTTGACTCCGTCATCACTAGTTGATAAGAAATGTTCATCAGTGTTCAACGGTAAGCATGGTGATCATAATTAAATTACAACAAGCTATGCTAGATAAATCACAGATTTCTCCTAGGGTTCGGTAACAATTACTAACCTTTTAATGCTACCGCATTAGATGACAAGCAAAATAATTCAACGATGAAGATCACAGAAGATGGAAATTCCCAGACCTACAGGAAAGATACTTTGAACGTTAAGGAGATAAAGTTGGTTTAACAAGCCATCATAGACAGACACAAGAAGTAGTCAACAATAAAACTGAAATAAACATTTTTTTAAAACCAACAATAAATGTAAGTGTGTGAACCAACTCAGATTTTTGTATTGCAGACATTACCATCATGGCAATTAGAAAAATCTTGAAGTAGCATGAAATCAGAAGACCAAGCAAAATGTCACTGCACCTGCAAGGATGAATATATTTAAGCTGAAGTGATCTTGACGGTCTACAGACAGCAAATTGATATGGATAGAAATACTAACAAAGAATTACCAAAAAAAAAAAAAGAAATATTAACAAAGAAAAACAACTTCTTAATGCTTTACGAATTTATTTTATTTTATCTATTTATATCAAAGAAAAACAACTTCTTAATTAAAGCATAAACCATGAATCTGTTGTGCAAATCACGTCTTAAAGAAAGAAAAAAAAGAAATATTAACAAAGAAAAACAACTTCTTAATTACACGGTTTAAAGCATAAACCATGAATCTGTTGTGCAAATCACTATATAAATTTTTCTGTCCAATATTCTCACTTGAGCATCTGAAGTTCTGAACTATATCATTTGATCAGATTGAAATTCTCATCTAAGCCATGGATATAAACCAGTTAATTCATAGTATCATCATTATTTTGGGAGACTTGGTTGCATTCATTTGTAAGATGACCATTTAATAAGTAAAAGTAAAACCAATCAAATGACAAAAAAAAAATCCAAAATTTATGGTTTAAGCTCCAATAGATGAATCGCTGCTGAAACAGCTCATTTGGATGACACTCCACTTTTGAGAGCTTTTGTACAACCTTCTACCTTTGATTTTCATGCTTCTGTGACCTGCAGGAGAGGAGACCACCACCAGAATGTGCACCACTCACATCCTCAAGCGTTGGCAGAGCAATCTAATGTGACATTCTTTTGACTAGGGAGACTTTAAGATTAGAGTTTCACTTTTTTTTTTTGGTACATGATTAGAGTTTAACTTTGTTCTTCATTGTTTTATGCTCTAAGACCTGGTATATTTTATGATTTTTATTTAATATATTTGAGATTCTAAGACCTGTCTAACCGAATCTTATTTGTTGAACCTTTTACTGGTCATATTTTTAGATTACTTTTCTACTCGGTTCTTAGCAAGCAAAGTATTGATGGTTTCCATGACTAATGTATTTGTAATACACAAGACTTGAGAATTGCGAAGTAATTCTCCATATTGTTTCATGTTCTGAATTTCAATAAAATTAAAACAAGAAAACAAAGATGTTCATCATTTCAATTTTGATAGGTTCATTAGTTTCCTATTGAATGATTTTGCTACTCAATATTTTTTCAAAATGCTAAAAATAACAAACATTATTTTTCTGATAATAAGTTAAATGGGGAGTATGCTAATTAATTGTTCCTTTCTTTGTTACAACTATGGTGTGACAAATGTATCAGAAGTATATACCTGGAGACACTGATCGATATATGAAGAAACATCTTGACCATAAAGAAAAAGGTTAAAAGGAACATAAAGTTCCCAAAGAAGACATCCATCAGCATCTGCCAATGAAAACCATAAAACATTAATCAAAGTTAGCATAAAATTAGGAACCAGGTAAAATTTGAGGAAAAGGTGGTTTTATTATTCAGTTAGCCGAACCTTGCAACACACTGACACTAGTGAGGAGTAGCTCATTGTTGATGAACCTAAATTACCCTTGCTGCTTTCCAAGATCAAATACCTGTCTTCAACAAAGGCCCTCATAAATCGATTTGAAAAACAAAAGCTAGAACTTATGCTCCTAAAAAGGATAAAATCCCATAAGATGATAAGAGTTTTTACAAGCATCAAAAAGAAGAAAAATGGCAGCCAATTTCCAGAGTAGTCCCTGCAAAATTATCAAAATGTATTTGCTACTTGTTAGTTAGTATTGGAAAAGGTGAACAATGAGACCACTACCAAAATGTACTTCCACGGTATATTATTCAAGAAAGTTCAATGTGACTATAAGGCAACACAAATGCCTTGTGCACATGGATAGGGGCATAGGGCTAAAGTGCGGGAGTGGTTATGGTGCATAAGCTTTTTCCTTATGCACCGTGCATAAACAATGAAAATTGTTTAATGCACCTCCCAAATTTCTAGTGCACCTCCAACCAAATTGCTTAGTGCACCCCTAAATTTCTAGCGCACCCCCAATTTGGGGGGTGTATTCGAAATTTGGGAGGTGCACTAAGCAATATAGTTGGGGTGTACTAGAAATTTGGGGGGTGCACTAAGCAATATTAAGTATTTATGCACGGTGCATAAGCATGACTTATGCACCATAACTTGTGCCCTAAAGTGCAAGCACCTGCTGCAATATATCTATTTCTTTTGTATATTGAAAAAATATTAATGAGATATTTTTCGTAAAACATTTAGAATCCTTAGTCATTTAGGATTCCATAAAATTAACTAATGAACTTATTGGATATTCTAATAATTTTAAGCTCAAAACTCCAAAGCTTCATGGTTGTTGTTGGAAAGCCACCTTAATTGTGTCCGCCCTTAGCTGCCTTAATTGTGTCCGACAATTATGGGGCTGCCTTCGTTGCAGCCTCCAGCACCTTCATTGCAATGGGTGTGAGGTTGTTTAGTACCATGTCTCGCCTACAAATATGACCTAACTAGTACTTATAGGGCTTAGGTTAGGTCTCGCTTCTCATCTTACAATCTGATTTTTTGGAATTGACTTGATCCCAAATACCAAATTCTAACAGTTATTATTATCAGACAACAAATAACAACGATAGTTCCTTATACTCTATTGTCAGCAATGATGCTGAATGAAATTTATGAGATTGCCATTTTTTTTCAAAAAGAATAACAAGGGGGTGGTTGCAACATTCAAAACTTTAAAATAATATTTGTCATTCACTAATACGCATGAAAATAAACTAAACTCATACAGTAAAATAACTATACAATACGATTGTGCATGATAAATCATTGAGAAATTCATATACCTGAAATTTCAAGGTTTCTTGATTGATGACATTGTAAAGGAGATGTCTATAGGCCTTGGGTTTGTGAAGTATTAAATCTATAACAATAATCTGCAAAAATGAAAGGGAAAATGAGAATTTCAAAACAAAAGAAAAACTTCAAATTTTAAACCAGTTGGGTGAAGAAAAGCTATGCACCATGATTTCAGATTCGATGTATTCATCTGCCACAGCTTTGCAATTCTCCTATCATTACAAAAGGTCTGAAAAATCAATTCACAGTTTAAACAAGCTGCATTGAAGACAAAATGAAAAGAATGAAAATTGATAAGACTTACACATTTCATCAAACGAATGTTACCAGGAGAATACTGAAGATAAAGTGTTTTGATGGTAAAACCACACTGAATACATCTGTAACCCATTGAGATGAAATTACAATCCAGAAACCCAGCTTCAATCAAAATTACAGATTCATAATTTTCAGCATTTCATGAATCTGACGCAATGTTTAACAGCAACTACAAACAAAGAAAAAGGGCACCTCAATTGTTGATTCTGAATAAGAAATCCCAACAAGCAAATTCATATGCAAAACAACAAGCTAAACTATTGGATTAAACATTTAAACACACAACTATCATATCCAGTGGCGTATCCAGAAGTCCTACAACAACAATGAATAACAATTAATACAATTGAAATCCATCAATTTATTCCTTCAACAGCTTGATACGGCAATGACACAACCACTGGATTCAACAATTTATTGACAAGCGAATCCTCAAACTAATCAGAACCAACAAATCTCACATTCGGTTCAAATTTAAAGTCAAGACTCAGCTCATCAAGAAGCTTAGAACAAATTGTTAATAATTAATTTCCTTTCACTCAAACACACTTGGTTGAATTCAATGAGTATAACACTGTTTCTCTACGATGATCGGCATGAACATAGACACTATACAACTACAACAACCTAATATATTGAAGTGATCAGTGCAAAATTCTGCATATTCATGCAACATTTAGAGAAAACATAAGAACAGTATTATAACAATGATTTTCTCATTTTGAAGAGTGAAGACTAACAACAATCACAAAACCTCCAATTTTTGAAGGATAACACAAAATTCCCAATTGCAAAATGTATTACTAATAGTTCCAATTGCAAAATCAATTAATTAACCAATTCCCAAATCACAGAACCTAAAATAATGAGGTTTTTAAATTGATTACCTTTCTTGTTGTTAAAATATTGTTAAGGACTGTAAATGATGTTCTTCGTTTGGCTTGCTCCGTCGTGTACGGAGGAGGTCGGAGCCGGTGTTGCTCCGTTCTGTTTATGTATCTTCTTCACAATGCACGCCGGTCACTGAAGTATGGGTTTTGAAAAAAACAAGGCCATTGCGAAATGGGCTCTTCATGATTTGTACTCATAAGTGGGTTTCTTTTTACACCCTTCATGGTTTGTATACACATGGTGATCTTTTTAACGTCGATCTCATTACTTCTAGTTAAGATAGAAAAAATCTCTTACCATCTGACTGATTTAAATGTTCTTTGGTATATTAAAAGTGCGTAGTTAATAAAAAAATGATTTGAAATGAATTAATTTTATTTAAAAGTGTTATTCAACTCTGTTAAAATAGAAAGAGACAGAGAACACAAGAGACATATAGTAAAACCGTTTGTTTTAGAGTACCACTGGTATTTCATTATATAATACTAATATCATTAATCACAAGGAAATATTTACTGAAATATGATATGTTTTTTTGACGGAACTGAAATATGATATGTTAAGAATACTCTATAATATTAGTCAAAAAAAAATACTCTATAATATATTTACAATAATATTAAATATCAATTGTCAAAAAAATAATATTAAATATCAACAAATTCTATTGAGCATTTGAATTACTGTATTTTTGTTGAGAAGCCAATAGAAGAATAAAATATACAACTATCAACAGAATGTTTTATTATTTGTAATTTTTACAAAATAAATTTGTAAATCCTCCTGTATATAGGAGTAATATTTATACAAGAAAAATTACGAACACTTTTCAAAGATACACAACTATTCAAATTTCAAACTCTTATATCTAAAACTAAAAAGATAAGAATTGTTGGTGAAAAATTCTCATATCTCCATAATTATAATACATTTGGTTTACCAAAAATAAGTCGGTCTGATAGGTTTAAAAAAACTTTTGTTATTACTTGTCTAGCTTTTCTTTTGTTATTACTTGTCTAATCTATTTAATTAAATAAACTTATAAAAATACATTGATATACTCTATTTCAAAAATCAGCTAACAACTTATATAGACTAGGTCGTAGGTCCTATAAACCGGTTTGGTCTATTCTCAAAACCGTAGTTATGTCCAACACTTATTTGGTCGGATCAATTTTGGCTGAATAAGAAATTATGTAACTGATTTTTTTTTTTACAGAGCGATTTTTGAAAACCGGATCCGCTTCTAAGATAGGCGTCTTTACCAAACAAAATCGTTTATTTATTATTATAAAATAAAAAATTATTGTTCACCAAAAAAAAACAAATTATTTATTTATTTTAGATACAATCCAATTTCTTTTCTTAAAATCCACAACAAAATTTCAAATTGATTTGATAATAAAATAAGAAAAATCGCAGGGCCTAGTCTCTATACTCTTTCATTCTGTTTTCAATTTCTATTTTCCAATTCTCCCTCACAATCGTGTTTCTATTTCTGAAAATCACTTCAACGACAACCTAAAAATCGAAAGAGCAATTCGCGTGAGTCTGAGATAGGATTGATTAACCCTACAGTTTTTGTTAAACAAATCGAACACGAAGATGAAGATCTCCCAAGACAAGGTAGATGATGCGGTGGCGTATCTTAAGGAAGTAAAAGCTGTGTTTGAACATAACAGTAACAACAGGGTCAGGTATCATCAGTTTTTAAAACTCATACAAGATTTTAAAGCCGACAAAATTGATATAAGACATGTCAAAGCAAGAGTGAAGAAGCTGTTTAAAGGCCATACAGATTTAATTTTGGGATTCAACACTTTCCTCCCAAACAGTCATCAAATTCATGGTTAGTTAGTACTCTTTTATTTTTGATTAATTGCACTTCGTGTTTGCATCAGTTCGTGAAAAAATTTCTATCCTCAATTTAGTTCTTATGTGTCGCAACTTAATCCATCAATTAATTGTGCAAAGCTCGGGCTCCGGCAAAAAATGTTGGTATTTTGAGGGATTTTTTTGTTTAAAACTGAGATTTTTGTTTACAATTGAGATTTTGCCCGGACTTTATAAATTTTCTGGCTCTCAGCCAAAAAAACAATACCATGGCTAATCCCATTTATAGCACCTCATACCAATATTTTATCACTCCCCTCCTCTCTATTCTAGTCTCCTTAATGTTTACCACTCCACACCCATTCTCTTATGCCATTTATCTATGTCATGTGCCCTTAATATTTGCTCTTTGAAGCTTCTTGTTGTTATGCCAGTCATCTTACCTTTGTCCATTTGTTATCATCTCCTTCTTCATAGTATACAAGCTTGATGCTTGTCCTTGTCCTTCTTAAACTTATTTCAATAGGTTTTTAGAAGTAGAATCAAATCGGATCCATATTGGTATGATTCTAGAGCTTAGGAATATAGTCAATAGTATCTCAATAAAATGAAGGGTATTCTCATAAATATCTATGTTGTATTTTTTCTGTTCATGCAACTAAAGCTTTATCACCTGGTTATGTATTTTTGTATTTGATAGCATAAATGGTTTTATCTGTTTGTTTTCAACCTTTCAATAATTCCACTCCATTGTTTTTCTTTGTAGTATTTATTTTCACTATTCCAAATTTTCAGTTTTAATAGTTGTCGCGCCGCGAAAATTGCCCGAGCGTTTAGGACACTCGGTATGACACAGAGTCGCCACCAAATTTTATTTTATTAGGAAAATATTGATAAAACCTAAAAACTAAGGAAGGATGGTCATCGCAACCATTTCCAAGTTCGGGAGTTGGTTATGCAAGGGGAAGGTATTAGCACCCCTCACATCCGTTGTACTCAACGGGAACCTCCTAATTAATTCTAGGGTATTAAGTATTTTTTAGAATGTTATTTACATGTTTTTTATTTATTCAATTTTTATTTAATTAGAAATATTTACAAGAAAAGGAGGAAAATTTATATTTTTTATTATTATGCTTGACAAGATGTCTCTTGCTCCTACGTATCCTCCGGTGCGATGAGGAAATCAAAGCTACGTAGTTCTGGGTATTGTGTTGGTTTGTGTTTTTTATGAAAAAGATTTTATTTTTACTTCTTAAGGTGTTTTTTAAGAATTGACCCGAAGGCGAAAAATTAGATTTTTGATTGGTTGATATTTTTTAGTGTCTTTTCATGGGTTTGAGTGGAAAACGACTAAAAGTCGGACAAAGTGTGCACTAAGCCCCCAATTAGTCGAGAAGCGAACGGATGTGCATCCGCCTCCTCTTTTTTAATCCA
The DNA here is from genome assembly GCA_951804385.1 of Trifolium dubium. Classification (NCBI taxonomy): domain Eukaryota; kingdom Viridiplantae; phylum Streptophyta; class Magnoliopsida; order Fabales; family Fabaceae; genus Trifolium; species Trifolium dubium. The sequence continues at coordinate 43,098,015 of OX638065.1, forward strand.
CTATATTTTAAATATATTTTTAGTATATTTTGTGTATAATAACAAAATTAAAATTGTATTTTTATGTATTGTTTTTGATATTTACATCATGTTTAAATTAAATAATTTAAATAACAAACTAAATAAATTGAAGGATTAAATTGAGTATATGACTTTTTGACAAAATTAGTTTATGTGACTTAGATGAATTAACATGTGAACTAGACATGCCTAAACCGTGTTGCATTTCAAGTCTGAAGCACCCAGAGCCAATCAATTTTCTACATGTGGCATTCATCTTTGAATTATATAACAATTAACAAGGCAATAGATAACATGAAAAGGTGTAAAACAAAACAAAAAAAAGAAGAAACATGAAGAACAAAACCTGAAATTCTTTGCGATCTCCTTCCTCCTTCTGGTCGGAGGCTTCACACGGATGTCGGAATCCGGCGGTGATGGTAGTGATGTATTGATGATAGTTGTTTTGGATTTGAAGGAAATTAGTGGTTGTGTAAGGGAGAATTGATTGTGGTTTATGAAGAATTTTGTGGTATGAATGAAGAATTGGTGTGTGAATTATTGTGTAGAAAAAGCCTCTATTTATAGTTTTGAATTAGCCTTTTTAAAACTTGAATGAATCTTGAGAGATTTGGTTAGTAAATTAATTTGAGAGATTTTGTTTGTTTTTAATGATTGATTTGCTCTCATTTTATATTTTAGTGTTAATTCTCTTGCTTGCTCTTCAAGACCAAAGATTTGGTTTTATTTTGTTTAATTTACTTCTTTTTTTATATTTTTGTGTCTTTTCTTATTTTCTTTCTATATAAGTTTATATATTCCTTCTTTTTATATATATGCTTTATTTTTATAATTCTGGACAAACAAAAAAAAGTGATAAAATATTTTTAATACAAAAAGTTTCTTGCCAGAAAAATAAGTAAAATTGACTAAAATAAATATGTACTAAAAATTTGGAGGGTAAAATTTGGGGTATGACAATAGTATTCGAGTATCTTTTATGTTTAAGAATTAATCTAAAATTTTCATTCTAGCATCTCTTATGGATTCTTGGTATTATTATTTTGTCTCTCATGACTATAGGAGAATTGCATGAAATGTGTTTGTTAGCGGCCAACACTCGGTGGGACTTAGTTCCACATCGGATAGATAGGATTCTTGATAAGAGTTTATAAAGGGAGGCACTTCTCACCTTAAAAGGATGAGTTAGGCCTCGATATTCATGACATGGTATCAGAGGCTATCGTGTCTATCATTGGGCTTACTACATCGTTCACGCTTCAGGCACATTGGGCCGGATTGAAGCATAAGGGAGTTTGTTAGCGGCCAACACTCGGTGGGATTTAGTCCCACATCGGATAGATAGGATTCTTGATAAGAGTTTATAAAGAGGAGACACTCCTCACCTAACAAGCCGGTTTTATAAGGATGAGTTAGGCATCGATATTCTTGACAGTTTTTTCCTCACTGCTTGACCTTTTTCTATGTCTTTAATTCCCTCATTTTTTATTCTTTTTCATCATCAGTATTCAGCCCACTGGGCCGACTAGTCTGATTCCCGAGGCGAGTTCTGACATCAAGAGGTTTCAGTCTCCTCTCAAGCGTAGTTGCGGGGAATCAAACAGATAAAACCATTTTTCTTTTTGATGGGGAGTTGGGGTCAAAAAAATACCATGCATAATATTAACGCTTTTAGTTAGAATGTTAATTTCTATGAGGATGAAAGTGGCTACGAAAATAGAAAAAAAAAAAACTACTAAAAAAAAAAGAGGATCACACATATTTGTATTTTATGTTGTTCTGGATTTTTGTTTGGGGAGAATCGGGGTAATTAATATTTCTTTATCTCCTCATTTACCATGAATCATATTATCAAATATACGACAAAATATCATATGTCTTAGAAATAAATAAAAAAGCATGTTTAGAAATCACCCCTAACATTGTCATTGTTGTGATACAAAGGGAAAAAGCTGAAGAAGGTAAAAGAGAACCGTGAACTTCCTTTGGATGTGATTGATATCATTTACAAAACAGTAGATTTTGACGACCTCTTTCAGTTTGCCGGTGTTTGCAAGAATTGGAGGGCTTTGCATAAAATTTATTACAAAAATTTCTTGGCATCCCACGAACCATTACTTCTCCAAATTTCGTATCATGGTGAGCAATCATATTCCCTTGTTAGCATACCTGACCAAAAAGTTGATCACCTAGACATGTTGAAGTACTTCTATTGTCGTGGCTATGTTGCGTTTTCTGGTGGATATTTTATCATGTTGGGGAACAATAATAGAGTTTTGCTAATCAATCCATTTACAAGAATAGTGAAGGTTGTTTATACCCCCTTTGAATTGAAGTCTTTTTATTTTGCTTACCGTGCCTCGCTTGCTTTTGGAAAATGCTCTGAGGAATTTGTCTTGGTGATTTTATGCACTTGTTCTTCGAGTTTGCATGTCTATCAATCTCGAAATTGCGGTTGGGTTACTTATTCGACAACGAGAATACCAGGGAAGATTGTTGACTTTGTGGTTTTGCATAATGTAATATATGTTGTCACTCACAAGGCCAACATAGGGGTACTCAGCTTGAATTGTGCAGATATTAAATTTCTAAAACTGAAGAGTACTCCTAATGTAACAGATTCCCTATTCCTTAGGTTGGTTAATTGTGATGAGCAACTTTTAGTGGTTGAGTTAATGATCGAGGAAATAAGGAATGTATACAAGATAGACTTCTCAACCATGAATTATGTCAAATTGAACACTTTAGGTGACAACGCATTATTTTATGTTTCGGCAAAAAAGTGTTATGCATTGAGCAACCCAAATAAGTGGGGCTATAAAAGCAATTATGTGTATGTCATTCCTCCCTCATCTACAAAATGTAGTGTGTATTCTGGAGATGATAAAAAATTGCAAAAATATATTACGCCTCCAGCTCCTCGTGGAACACATTCCTTCTTGTCTGATTGGTGTTTTAGACATCAACAATATGAGATAGATTATTCTCTAGTTGAATAACTTGTATATTGTACTCTATATTTTACACTGTGTTACTTGTGGTATGTGTTTCAACCTATTTATTTCCCAATAATTTGACCATAGTAAAAAAAAACTTGAAATGGTTTGTAGTTTCAATATTAGACTATTATATTGAGGTTAAAGAAAGAAGTGAGTGCATTGATTACTAGGTATACCACCCCTATATAGTTTGTTTTTTTTTGTACAATAAACTTGTGAATTGATTTTATCAAATTTTAGGCTATTAAAAATCTTTACAAAATTGATTTCACAACTTATACAACTGATTAAAAAATGAACCATTTATACAACCAAAACTATTATTAATTTTATTTGATTATGCATAATTTTCGTTTTAAAATAAGTCAACATATATAATATATTTAAAACTTAATATATTTACTTGTAGGTTCATTTGAAATTATTTAATGATGTATAAAAAAATTTCATAAAATTTTGTAGATTGATTTATTCAACAAGACTTTTTAATTAGACGGTTGGATTAATAAATTCATCGCAAATAATTAGATATTGAACGGAGTAATTCATTTTAGAGTTACTCTTGGAGTTAAGGATCGTTTCGTTTCTCTATATGTATATACTCTTTAGTAGAAATCCTAATCATTCTATGAACTGAAGAATGTCTCATGATGTTATTGAAACAACTCTTAAATGTTTGTAAAGTCTTTTTTTCATATATACTTTGTTCTTTTATTATCCCTTTTTCATGGTTTATGTCCTAATTTATTGAACCCTAATTCAATACACTTTTTAACCATAATTTTCTCCTAATCTCACTTAATTATCAATCTTAAAGAAAAAAATTTGATATTCTATGTAAAAAAAATGTTAATTTTTATGGAAGCGTTTCTCTAATACTATTAACCCAACCTTTATGTGTAACAAAGAGGTGTATATATATATATATGGAGAGATCCGTTGACTCCAGGAGTAACTCTGAAGTGAGTTACTCCGCTTAATATCTCATTATTCAAGAAGAATTTCATCAATTCAACCGTTGATTATTATTGTCATTATATATCAATGATTAAGTATATACACTTTTATATAAATTCGAAATTCGTAGCTATGTCATCTAAGCATCAATATTTACTTGTGTTTCTTAAGAGTTTATTATACGTTCATTTGAAATTATTTAATGATGTATCAAATGATTTTAAAATTTCATAAAAATTTGTATACTTGATCTATTCAATAAGAACTTTTAATTGAACAGTCTATAAAAAAATCCTTACCAAAAAAAAGTAGTTTGTAAAAAATAATTTGTGATGATATAATTTTTGTTAGTGAAAATTTATGAATTACCATAAAAAAGAGAAACATTTATTTGAGTCAAAGTAAAATTGTGCAAAACTCAAGGGGTGTGGTTGAGCAGTTGGGGCTCATCCTCCCTTAACTAAGTGTTGAGGGTTCAATCCTCACCTTGGGCATGAAGCAGTTTTAAATCTTTGGGCCAACTATCCCATCCATCGAGTACCTCCAATCTAGCGAGGGAATAATCACTGCGTTCGACGGTGGATACCCCGGTCTCGACAAAAAAAAGTAAAATTGTGCAACATGTTAAGTGCTAAGACTCTAATTTTATTCTTGGACGAAACCATTTATTAGTCAAGTTTTATTTATTTTGTGGCCTAGATTGCTAGTCTTTCTTCTAAAAATTAAAGAGTTATAAATAAGAAAATTCTAAATTTATATTAATAATTTATATTATATAAATTTAAAAGTAAAAGTGATAAAATTGAAATTTTATAAGCATCATATAAATGGCACAAGTTATGGTGCATAATTCATATGTTTATGTACCGTGCATAAATACTTTAAATTGCTTAGTGCACCCTAAATTTCTTGCGCACCCTAAATTGTTTATCGCACCCCTCAAATTTTTAGAGGGTGTGCTAGAAATTTGAGGGGTGCGCTAAGTAATCTGAGAGGTGTACTAAGCAATTTAAGGATACAATAAGCAATTTTCATTACTTATGCACGGTGCATAAGGAAAAAACTTATGCACCATAACCACTCCCCATATAAATATCCTTTTTTTTATAAGTCATATTCATATAAATATCCTTATAATCTTAAGAAGAAATTTTGTATATTTTTTAAACAATCTTAAAGAATTAGAATCTAATCTCTTTTCTCAAAAAAAAATAAAATTAATTAATTAATTAATTGACATTGAAAGGGGGAAATTCACCTTATCGACCTCAAATTTGGTATAAAAAAATATATAATTTTTTTTGGTACATAAGCAAATATATATATTTGATTTATTTGATTTTAATAAAAAACATAAAACAAGTACATATCTGTGAGTCTGGTGCGATCGATCAAACTAAACAACTCGCTCTCTCCCTCATCTCGTCGCTCACACTCAGTTTTTAGGTAATCTCTAGTCTTGTGCTTAAATCTTTTAATATCATAAATTTGTGATTTCTTGTTGATTATATGTGCTTAATCGTTTTTTATTATGAAATTTGTGGGTTTTTTTGTTTTTTTTATCATGAAATTTGTGGATTTGTGCTTAATTATCAGGTCAATTGTTTTCTCTCATGATTGTGCGGTTTCTTAGTGCTGATTGTGCGATTTCTTAGTGGAATTGTTGTGCTTAACCGTTGCTTAGTTGTTTTCTATGATGGTAAGATCTCAAGGGAGTTGGTGGCATCATGACTAGGTGAAGAGATTAAAGGAAAATCTTGAAAAAAAAAAAGACGCTAATCATTTGCAATGACAATCCATATTACTTTACTCTCTTTTAAAAGATTAAATTTAAAATTGTACAATGTTATTTCTTAGTGTTATGGGTTGTCATTAGGAATGATCTTGGTGTCCAAAAATAAAGAGATTTGTTCTTCAAGATTTTCCTTTAATCTCTACACCCTAGTACTTATCATGGCACCACCAACTCCCTTGAGATCCACTCCTTGGTCCTTCTTACATGGTTCTTAAAAATGTCTATACATTCAGAAGTTGAATACATTCTCACATAACCTATGTTGTTTGTTTGGTAATTTTCTGCTTAATGTGTTTATTTTATTCTGTAGATTTGTTGATAGAATTATAGATATGAGTCTGTATAGTGTTATTCTATCTTCGATTCTTGAGGTTGTTGAAGCCATAGCAAAACCTTTGAATCAAGAGGAAGACGAGGGTGCCAATTCGTTTGTTACCAAAGTTGATCACGTACTTGATGATGTTCAAGCTAAGGAAGACGATGCTAGTAAGGAAGATGAAGACGAAGCTAGTGAGGAAGACAGTGCTAGTGAGGAAGACAATGTTGAGGAAGCTAGTGCTAGTGATGTAGACAATGCTAGTGAGGCAGATATTGCGCTAGTGTTGGGAGGCATGAAGACTCTGATTGAAGATGATGCTCTAGTGTTGGGAGTAAAGAAATACAACCAGTCTAAGGTTGATGCTGACCTTGGTCCAATTCTTAAAGCTAGAACTCCAGATAGTCTTGCTACTAGATTCAATAAAAGACCTAGAGAAGCAATTATAGGTAAAACTTCCGCTGGCCTTGCTAGTAGGTACACTAAAAGGCTTAAAGAAGGAACAATTGTCGCTGATGAGTTGGAGAATTTTGTTGCTGAGATTAAAGCAAAGATTAAAGCAAAGGATAAAGCATTTTCCAGCATGATGGTTCGGAATGTATTTAAACATCTTAAACCTTTTCTTGCTGAAGCCATGGGGGGGCGATTGAAGAATATTAGTGGCAAAGATGCGGATGAGATTAATGCATTTGAGGAAACATTTATCATCTGTTTTTCTAGGATTGTTGTAAAACATCTTACACCTTGTCTTGCTGAAGTCTTAGAAGAATGTCGTCCGCGACAAGGATGAAGAAGAGTAATTTAATGTTTAATTTTTAGAGATTAATAAGTTTGTTTTGTTACTACGTGAAGAACAAAGAACATATATGTGAAGCGTGCGATTTTTATGTTATTCTCTGCTGAATTGCGGTTGGGTCGTTAGCCATAAGATAAGAATATAGAATAACAAGCAACTCATTTTATGTTGACTTTTATTTATTTAATTATGTATATTGGTCGGTTAGTTACTTAGTTTATGGTCGCCGTCTTCCTTCCTCGCCGCCCTACAGCCGCAAACTTTCCTTTGTGACGCCATTTTATCCCTTTTCAGTTAAAAGATGGTCTGATGATTGAAATCGAAGATTGTCATTGAAGATGGAAGATTGTTTAGTTGTAATCAATTTAGACTGTAGTTTTAGGTTTCAATTTTAGTCTGTAATCTTCCCTCTTTGGTTATGTTGAATCTTCTGCATTTTGTATGCAACAATATAATCTTGTACATACTTTGTGTTATAGTAATATTTGTTATAATACTGTTGATACACTGATTTTTTTTCTGATCATGTATATCCTATCGATAGATGTCGTTCGGTAGTGTATTTTTTTATGAAAAATACGAAGGGAGAAGAACAATTAATTATTGGCAATCTCTGTCAAAATTTGTTATTTTATATATGGTGGCTTCTAGAGTGTAGACTCAATTAAGTCTATTATACCATTTGGTTATGGGTTTGATCCATGGCCATTGCGTATGAAAAAAGAAATATTTGTTGGGAGATGTCAATCACTTAAATGGATCTCAGTAATTGAGAGGATTAGTCTCTGCAATTGTATGCAGAAGATATATTTAATTTACCAAAAAATAACAAATAAGTCTCTTATAAGTGGAGTCCAAATAAATAATCGTTAGATTCAATCCATATCTATATTTACTAAAAAAAAGTAAAAATTAAAATAAAACGAGAATATTTATGTATTATGAGACATAATGTAATAATCTTTTCTTGGGAGTTTATACTCTTTTTCTTTTTACTAGCTTTTAACCATGTTATATTGATCAGATAATTCAACTACTAATTTTATCAAATACAATAAATTCAATCATTATCAAGTTATCAACTAAATTATTTTGAAAGTGTTACTCTTTACCAAATTGAGCTTTAATGTATGTTTAACCTCTCCAAAATCCCAATGGCAAACAGATTCTCCACTACTAAAATGAAGACCAACTCTCACTTCCTTGCAATTCACTTTGCCAACTCGTTTCACACATTTGTAATAATACATTTGAATTTCATGACATGTTTTTTTTTTTACTAACTTCATAACATTTTCTTAATTTTTATTTTTCGCACAATTATTTGTATCATAGTCCATATATAGTGATTTTCTTAGTCAGCAACAACGAAGTTTTAACCATTGATTTGTCTTGTACTCATTTGTTCTGTTTTTCAAAAGTCAAACCACTCCTTTTGTCAAGATAAAGAAACGAATAACGTAAATTTAAGCAATGGGGCTAACCTAAGAATCGTATATGGGCCCAATTATTGGTATTGGGTTGGGCCATCCTATTCGGTTCATGGGTCATTTTTTACTCAATGGGTCCACATTATTAAGAGTGCATGATTGTTTTAAAAGTGATAAAAAATGATTTTAAATGAAATTTCGTTCCGAATTATGAACTATTAAAACTCTTTTTTTAGAATTTAGAGGATGAAAACTAAAAAAAATTGATTTTTAATGAATTGATTGGACTTAGTGAATAAAATTATAAAATAATTTATGTTTTGATACATTTATATTAAATGAATTGAATAATAAAAATTTTAACAAAAAAAATTCCAGTATAAAAGTTATGTTTAGACTCAAAAATTACAAAATTTAAATTCAATTTTACAATTTAATAAAACTTATGTGAATCTTTGTCAATAAAAATTATGTGAATCTCATTAATTTATATAAAATTTATTTTCAAGTGACTTACTCTTGTTTTTTTGAACAATAAAAAATGGAATATATATATATATATATATATATATATATATATATATATATATATGAGGCTGCTAACTATGACCATGTGTTGGGGGGAGCGTGGAGTAATTTATGAAGATCATACTTGTTAACGTTGACACACATGGGTCGTTGTTAACATTGATCATGTGGGTCAATGTTAGAAACCATGACCCATGTAACAATGGGGGCGCACGGAGAAATGTTTGGGGGGTGCGCGAGAAAAATGGGAGGCGCGAATAATTTATATAGATAATAGTTACTAACTTTTATCTATATAGATCGAGACTAGCAATTTCCATATATATATATATATATATATATATATATATATATATATATATATATAATGAGTAGTCCTCTTAGCACAAGGTGTACCGATAAATACGATGAGAGTTTACACAAAGTCACTGGCACAAGTGAATCACTCATTAATTTTAACTAACTAAAAAATAAATTAAAATTAATCATATTGTAATTTTTTGTAGAACAAGACAAGTAAAAAACGACAGAAAAATTATAAAATACTGTAATAAAATGGTAATATATCGTATAAAAGAGGGTACATCAAAGTTGCACTTTGGGAGGGAATAATAGCATAGATTCTCTAATCCCAAACAAAGTTCTGCAAAGCATAATCTTTTGCACAAGAAATTGTCAGAGATTCCACCCACTGATTTTTTTACATGTATGTATTTATTTATTTATAATAATTTACTGATGGTTACTCTCTCTTGATTAAATCTATCTATTTATTATACAAAACAAAACTAATTTATTCATATATTAGTAGTGTTTTTCTTTGTCTGTTCGTGCGTAGGATATAATTACATATAAATTTTACTTATATTAAGATATTAATTATTGGTTAAATAAAAAAAATCGTGTACATTGGAATGAATTGAATCTTGGAATAAGTGGATATACAAACATCTAATGTCCACATTATTTAAATGAAAAAGCAATTCAAAATTGAATAATGGGCATGATTCTCTTACATTAAAATATGAAAGAAAAAGAATTAGTACGAAATACAATTTTTTTCAAAGACAAAATTAGAATTTGTATAACATCGACATGTTGATACTCTACCAAAGAACACATTGATTCTAGGTACGAGCGAGTTAGAGGCACATAATTTTAAGAATGATCAAACTCGAGAGTTAGTATAAGTATGATTAGGTTGGTCGATTCATCTGTACGACACCTTATCTAACACATTGTAACGTTATGCTTAACTATTGTTCTATTAGATAGATATTCCTCGAAACTCTCCCTCTCTTATGAATTTGGGTGGGACAATTATTAAAAAGACCTACATGAAAACAAAACCCTATATCAACCATTACATAAAAGGATTTATCTTAAAAGAAAGGATTTTGTCAAATAAAAAAACCTATAGGAAGGGATCACATTTTAATATACATCAAATACATGCACAAAAAGTCTAGACATTCACCCCTTCATATATATTTAAGTTCTAAGATGGATTTTAAAGATTCATCAAAGTTAAAACATATTTTTGTACTTAAGATATATTGATATAAATACTTACATATTATTTATCAACAAATTGTTACGCTATTAATAAAAGCGTGAATTAAAATATTTTCCGATGTATAAATAAAACGGAACTAAAATAATATTTTATGAAAAAACTTATGGTGGCCCCCTACTATCCATGTCATGATGAAGATAAAGTGGGCCAGTCCTACCAAAATAATTTGTCATTGAAAAACTCTATGTGGCATTTGAGTACCAAAAGCTAATAATCAAAGTAAATATGAAACTTCAAGTTTCAACATCCAAATCAATACTATATACACAATGATGGTACACTCCATAAAGTAAATTGTCCAATTACCATTATAATATACGCCACTTAAGTAACACTCCAAAGCATATTTCATACTCCAAAACAAACCCACGGCCATAAGAAAACAACCTAAATTTTTGTCTTGAAAATATGAAAGTATTCAACTTTTTACAACCACATTTGAAAGTTTGCTAGCCAGCTACTAACTTATATTTTAGAATAGGACAAAGTTTATATTAATTTGATATTAGTTAATAATTAACATGACATGCACCCTAATTAATAACACTCCCCTAGGCATTCTAAGTTCCCACCACTACCACTTTGTCCTCCTCCCAACAACTTCAAATGGAAAAGTTTGACACCCCCACTATTTTATTATACAATTATATTTCCTTGCCAACTTAAAAAGAGAACCATCATTTCACAGTAAGCTAAACATATGTCGTGATTAGCGCAAAACCCAATTGGATTCTTAATTTTGTTTTGGTTTTTTACAATAATATTTCATCAAATTTGTTAACAACAAAAATAAAATCCTCAATCAAAAACTATATATAACAAATCAAACTCTTTACTAGGACTAAGATTCATAAGAAGATCAACGTACCAATTTGTCTAGTGATAATTCAAGAGTATAGCTTTAAACATTGTATGATATGCATGTGATGTGATATTATACATTGAATGTGTGACACTAAGATTTATTCTTCTTCTCCCCCAATTCTACGAATAACGTCCTTTATTCTATTACTACCATGAAGGGAAAGAAGGAATTTTTTTAAAGAAGTGGATGTAGAGCAAAGTAGAAGCATCAAAGAATATATACGAACTTCTTTTATTGATTATTGATTAAAAATATTCCACTAACATAAAGTGTCCTTAGGAATATTTAACCTTTCCTAGCTAATGTTTTGAGCATATATAGCTCTATATATATGGTGGCCGGAAAAGAGTTTGCTAAAGGTAGTACTATATATTCTTATACATATATAGTTCATATAATAGTACTATTTTGCTTTTAAATTATGGTCTTGTTAATGTGTACTCTAAAGACACATGTTAAGAAACCTTAAAATAGAATTATTGTATTAAAAATACAAATTTTAAGATATTTATCGATGCTTTAAATAAAAGTACATGTTAACATTTGCCAACTTTGCCTTTAAATTAAGGTAAAAGCCTCAACACACAACTAGGATTAATAAAGGCCACAAATTAATGTTTTGGATTAGGCTTAGTTTATGAATGAAATATGAATGTAAGAGATTTCTATTTCTATTGAATACTGAATGAGTCATGACGTGGTAATGTGTGTTTTACCACCTTCGCTTGTCCCCAGAGAAAAGTAGTCAAACTTGGATTAATTGAGAAATAGTACTAGTACTTACAAAAAGCTTTTGATTTTTTTTTCTTTTCATTGTTCTTTCCTTCATAAAGAACCAAATTAAGCACTATTTAGTGGAGCAATGATGATTATCTCAATTGGTCAATCATGCAATTCTAGATTATGATGCATACAATAATGATTATGAGAATAATAATATGTGGTTTTATAAGGCGCATATGTCAAATAATTTTAATAAAATAATATTTGTTTTAAAAATTGTATATTTTATTTTATAAAAAAATTCAATATAATTTTTTTATTTTTAAGTTCCTTAACATGAGACCTTAAAAACATATATTAGTAAGACCCATAAATTTCTGCCAACTTGTAAGAAATTATATGTTTTAGTCATGCTAACTTTTACCTTTTAGTCTAAAAACACATATTAAAAAACACATAAAAGAAACTCAGATTTTTATAATAGTATCCTGAATTATTAAATACTACAGTTTATACCACTAGTTAAAACATTTTTTGTGAACTTGATATGGTCAAGTTGACTATATATTGGAATTCTAGCATCCTAAATTATTTAATTTGGGTTATACATTCTGTCGGGTTTTGAAGGTTTAGATATACTATATATGTCTAAACAAAATAATACTAGTAATTTGTTGGATGTACATTGCCACATCAAAAACATCTAGTATACTTTATGCATCAAATAAAATTTAATAAATCAGGCTTATATCTGACGATGGGTATGTTAGAAGTAGGAATAGGTCAGGCTATTCAATATGGTCTGATCTATTTAAAGTCTAATTCGAGTTGGCTTTTTTTTTTATAAGATAAGGCTCAGATTTTTCTAATTTTTTTTTATTTAATTAAATAGGTCAGATTTAGGCTCATTAAAGAGTTTGTAAGTTTTAACTTCTAACTTCTAACTTCTAACTACTAATTATTACAGTTTGTGCATATTATAGCTACTCTTCCGATTCCTCTTTAGAAAAGATAATATTACAGAATATGTATAAATACTCTTAGGTTGCAAGGTCAATGTAATGGTAAAATTATTGATTCAAAAAAAAATGTAATGGTAAATTAATATTAGGATTCAAAAATAGGCAAAATAATATATAAAGGTTTATTTAAGCTTGCATTGTAATAGATACAATAAACTATTTAAATGTCTCAATGTGAATGTTGTTAACAAAAAAAGCCTCAATGTGAAATAAACTTTTAAATAAGCTTATAGGCCAAATCATACTTTTGAAAAAGGTTGAAAAAGGTCAGGTCATACTTAAAAAAAGTCTAACACATTTAATAGATCAGACTTTAGGCTTTGTAAATTCAAAGAAGGTCTGACTCATGCCTTATAAAGTCTGATCGGACCTGGCCTATTCCCATCCATAATGAGGAGCATTCTTTCATCACTTTATTTATGGTTAACAAAATAATATATATTAATTATTTTTTTAATCAAAATCTTTAGACACTTAATTAAGCGTTAGGACACCGAACTGCATTAGAAATATACTAATAAGCGTGTTTAGAGTGTCATGAGCATAACTCAATTGGTTGTACATTGCATTATGTATGCAGAAGCGGGGGTTCGAACTCTAGTCATCCCACTTATCGTGTTTAAAGACTAAATTTTAGCATGGTTTTTCACATTCATATAAATTTTGAAATGAAGCTAGGTTGCCTTTATAAAAAAATGATTGAAAGATTTGTTATTTTAAAATGGACAAAAAAGAAAAGATATGAGTAAAAGCTTTGTGCTCTTGGAATATATACTATTTTTCTTTTGGAATATATACTATTCCCTCTCAACTTTATGAAGATGTTGAAAATTTTGTTTTTTTGCTTTAGCAAGAAGAAATGGCGAACATGGAATTTAAAAATGTCATCAAATTAAGCTTTGGGGTCATTCACATAACTCGTTACTTGTACCACGAATAAAAAAAGTGCATTTTTTCATAAACATAAATAAGAGTTTTATATCGATCTCTCGTAATTGTATTTGAAATATGACTCAAATCACTTTATATCAAAACTCGCCTCAAATCAAATCAGATTATATTTTATTTTTGTTTTTTCTCACAAAAAAAGTAGAGACAAATTTGCCAATAGACCAAAATCAAAATTGTAACATATAAGTACTAAATTTGCAATAAAGTATATTTTCTTCATCTCTTTAATACCATATCCATCTTCTTCAACTTTCTTAAATTTACTCAAACCCAAAAAAAAAACTCAAACATATAATCACAACAAATTGAATTCCACAAACACCAAAAATTGAAATTTTACCATGAAAATAGCTACACGAAAAAATATAAAAAATTGAAACCCAAAAACATAATACCTTAAAGGATGAAAACATCTGACTTATTTTTATAGGGCCGAAAACTAAAATTCGCTAATTTTATAGAGACGAAAATCATATTTAATTTAATCTAATTACAAAACAGTAAAATAATGCTGAAGATAAATATTAACTAATAATTGAGTAAAACTACATTAAAGAGCCAACTACTATATATAGCAATAGTAAGAAATAAATGTTCATAAAGAAAAAAACAGAGTAGAAAATAAAGAAAACATTAATTCAAAGACAGCGATGCTTGACAAAGACAGTGTGTGAATCTTTGAAGTTTCTAAGATTGCAATGTTTTTCTTCTTTCTCTAGCATGTTGTCAATGTAGTCTTTACGTGGGAACTTAGAAAGTAGTTACACCAACTTTAGAGCAACATCCATTTCAAATCAAATGCAGCCACAGTGCTACATTTGTGCCATGCATATATATATTTTGAGATCATGGACTCTGTTTTTGTTGAATCTTTTATTTTTCATGCATTATGATCATTAATTAATGTAGATAAAATAATAAGCATGCAATAATTTCAATCTTGGCTGTCTCATGTGAGGGAAGTCAATGCTACGTATAGAAAAGCTAGCTAGCAATACTTTATTTTATACACTTTATGATTCATATTTTGGCACCCCATAATTTGCAGCACTCAAATAAATATATTTTAAAAAATGATGAGAAAATTTTGGTGGGATTAGGCCAAAATTCAAGTTAACAAAAAATAAAAAATCTACTATGTTAATAAGAAAAAGAAGTTTAAAATATATATCTATGTGTGTCTAAGTCAATTGATAGAGATATCATATTCCACGCACATTGCGTACAGGAATTAAAGTTTGAACTTCGACGACCACTTATTCGCAATTCTAACAACTAAACTATCGGACTAAAAAAAAGTTATTAAATTTGTTCACGATAGACCATCAATGCAATTAACATAAATAAAATAGGATTAATGCTTCTATTATATATAGTTTGTGCACACTGTTTTTTTTACACTATTTTCAATCTTTTGTGGCTGCAATTTATTAATATACTATAAAATAACAGAACAATAAAAAAAATACACAGAAGTGGAGAAAGGGACTTACGAATTAAATCAAATGCAATGAATGTGATTAAAAAGGGACTTACGAAACTCAAATCCATCGAACATTGGCATCAAAAGAACTAATCACAACAAGATTTGCTTTGATGTTAAGAAAGAGTGACTTATTTGAAGAGAACGTTTATGGTTATCCAAAACTCATAGTCCATCGAGGCTTGATGTACCAAACAAGCCATAAACTTAGGCTCCGGTTTGACCCGTTTTATTTTCTACTTTTTTTTCTTCTCCTTAAAAATAGTAAAAAAAAAAAAAATTGTGTTTGATTTTTTTTTTTTACTTCTTTACTTCATTTCTCTAATACTTTTTAAGGAGGAATATGACTAAATTCAATTTTATACTTCTCTATTTCATTTTAAAAAAATAAAAAAGTAGAAGTTAAGTCGGGCCAAACGGGGCCTTAGTAATCTTGATTGACTTAAATAATGTTCAGTTCCCTGTAAGTTCACATTTTTTTGATATAAATCCCTGTAAGTTTTTTTGTTTTAAATAAGTCCCTGCAATTATATGATTTTTTGAAATTAGTCTCTAAAGTTAAAATCAGCAAGAAAATCTGCAGTTTTTTTGCAGATTTTCCTTCAAACCTTCCTGCGGATTTTGACTTTAAGGACTAATTTAAAAAAAATAAATTGCAAGGACTTATTTAAAACAAAAAAACTTACAGGGACTTATGTCAAAAAAATACAAACTTACGAGAACCTGAACATTATTTAAGCCATCTTGATTTAACGGTTATAAATGGTTTTCATACATCAAAACTTGATATACAAGGAAAAAAATATAGAAATTCTGAGTTAAAAATATGTTTATTTATTTTTTTAAATGCATAAACTCTTAAAATTTTGAGAGTTGGGCGTAATTCATGTTCAGGCCATCTTATATTCGATATAAGACTCTTAAAACACACTATTCATTGTGATATTATTTTTAGGAGTTGAGTTTATTTCATCCCTATAAAACTGACTTGTAAAGTAAAAAAAATTTAGACCATCTCACATTGGATGAGAAACTCTCAACAAAAACCTATACAAGTATACGACGATTAGCTCGATATCAAGTTTTGGGGAACATATATCTCTTACACAATAACTATTGCAGACCCGCCAGCCCGTCTAATCAAAATCTAACGGTCAAGATTAAAATCATAGTTGTTTGATCATTTTTAAACGACTAAGATCGTTTACTCTGTGTAACTACGTGAAACGGTTACAATAGAAAATTTGATCCAAATTCTGATGTATGAAAACATTTTTTATGAAAGAAAAACATCACTGTTTATTAACCAGAAAAACTATATATGTTGGCTGTCTTGCTCTATAATTTATTTATTTTTGACTAGTGTTGCTGTATGATTACTAGTCATTAGTCTTCTGGCATTTCTTCTTCTGTTCTTAGAACATTCCATTTGTTGCTTCTTAGTACATATTAATGTTCAAATATATGAAGAAAAAAAATACTCCAACAAATTAAAAATTTAGTATCAAAGACTCAAAAGGATACAATCTGTCTCTGACACATCAATGGAAAAAAAAACTACAATCAAAGACAGATCACCTAATTATTGTCACCATGCTTTCAGCTTTAATTCCCATTCTCTTAACAAAACGTTCTCAATGCTAAGATCTCATGTCACTTTACTGGTTGCAATGCAAAACTGACCCACCATGAAAAAACTAAAAAACACAAAATACTAAGCAGAAAAAGACAAACTTTGAAAGGTTAAGAAAATTGGGTCAAACTTCAAAGAAAGCTTAAAAATAAAAACAGTCTCAATTTCTCAATTGAATACACTAACATCCCTTTTCTCTCACAGTACTACTTCTTATGTTCATTATCATAGAAAGACTTTCATTTTATTTTATCAATATGCTCAATTATAGAAATTAATCTCTTAAGTGATAAGATGTAAAAGATAGTACAATTCGCTTTTAAAAGAATTTAATACTATTGTATATTTTAGATTAAATTGAAACTCAAATTTCTTAAGATATGTTTTGTATCACGATAGATGTCCAGATTCAAGATGATTTATCGTGATTTTACACAAACTACAAGATCATCACAATTTTACACAAACTACAAGTACAATCATGATAAATCATCGTAATAATGACAGATCCACTACAATACAAAACATACACTCAATAACAAATGTACGAAGAAAAATTTGAACAAAGAGTTACAAGTTTTCATTTTTTAAATTCACATAACAACAAATACATCAATTACTTAATCAAACTGAAATTTTGCTTATACTACTTACTTGCTAAGTAACAAGAGAGAGTAGATGAAAATTGAAATGAATAAATACAACCTTACTGTTATTTTTTGGGATCACAATAAGGACAGGCTGGAAGGATCCAAAACCAACCCCACTCACTATTATTGTTAGAGAAGAAACCAACACTACCCTCTCCAATAAAGTGATTTTCTGTACACAAAACTCTCTTAAAACAAGCTAATATTAAGAAGAAAAAAAGACACTCTTAACAAAAGTAGAATAAAGGAAAGTAAGATTGGTTTCTTTTCCTTTTCTCTTGCAGACTCTGCTAAGCATCTTTGCCTCACTTTCTCATCCTTTTTCTCCTTTCTCACTCCTCTTCTCATTCTTCTTATTCTTACAATTTTTTTTTTTTAATTTTTAATTTTATTATTTTAACTTCACCTTCTTCTTCTTATTATTATTCCTTCACCTATTATTATAGCTACAAATTCCCTTCTAAGATTAATTTTCTTAGCTACAAAAGTTCATTTCCTTTCTTCCATAACCAAAATTCAAAACCCTTCTTCTCAGATTTCTCATTTTTGACAAAATCAATGCAAGTTCTAATCTTTTCTCTTGAAAATTCACAACCCAATTGACCCTTTTGTGTTCTTAATTTTATTTCTCTTTCTCAGCTTCAATTGATCTAAAAAAACTGAACTTTTTCTCATTGGGTTCTTCATGGGACTCTGTCATGGAAAACCCATTGAAACAACAACTACTTCACAAAGAGAAATTGAAAATGAAAATTCAACTTTCCCAAATGATGAAATTCTTCAACTTCCACCACCATCAAGCTCTCATCATCATGCAAAAACTAAATCATCTTCAAAGTTTCCATTTTTCAGTCCAAGTCCATTACCAAGTTTCTTCAAAAATTCACCAGCAAATTCTAGTGTGACTTCAACCCCTCTTCGGATCTTTAAGAGACCCTTTCCTCCTCCTTCTCCGGCGAAGCACATTCGGGCGCTTCTAGCTCGGCGCCATGGCTCTGTGAAGCCTAATGAAGCCACAATTCCTGAAGGGAGTGAGTGTGAAGTTGGGTTGGATAAGAGTTTTGGGTTTTCTAAGCATTTTGGGTCAAATTTTGAGATTGGACATGAAGTTGGGCGTGGCCATTTTGGTTATACTTGTTTTGCTAAGGGTATAAAAGGAAGCTTTAAGGGTCTTGATGTTGCTGTTAAAGTCATTCCTAAATCTAAGGTCTAATTGATTTCATAATTTTTTGTGTGCTTCAATTCTTTCAATTTTTGTGTTGATATTTTTTAGTATATTTTGTTTTAAATTGGGTTCTGTGTATGATTTGTGATCTATGTATTCATGTGAAATTATGTTGTGGAAGTAGTTAAAGAAGCAATTTTTTAGATTTTTGGTCAATAATCTATCACTTATATGGATTGTGGTTTTTGGAAGAAAACAGTTTTGTAATTTTTTGTTGGAATGGTTTTCTGTGATTATTAGGGTACATATGTTTATGAGTATTTCATGCCTTGTGGAGAATCCAGCTTTTTAGGTTTTACTTGGAAAAATTCTGAAATTGATGGATAGATATATGTATGTGGTTGTGGTATTTTTGATAGATTACAGCATTTTCTTTACAAGGAAGTACCTTCATTGGATTTGTATTCATTTCAGTCTTATGAAAATTTACTGTTATGACTTATGATAAATGTTCATCTATGGCTGTTAATTATTAAATAAGCTATGTGCTCTTTGTTCTTATATATTTTGGCAATGTTGACAGATGACAACAGCAATTGCTATAGAGGATGTAAGAAGAGAAGTGAAGATATTGCGAGCTCTAACCGGTCATAAGAATTTGGTACAATTCTACGAAGCCTATGAAGACGACGAAAATGTTTATGTAGTTATGGAGTATGTTCTTACTACCCTCATACTTTTTTATGACATCTTTGTCTGTGAATTTTGAAAATTTATAAAGTAGCGGTGCCACCGTGAGATTTGCCGAAGTTTGGATTTATTGCTTCAGTAAAGTCACATTCAAAGTGCATAGGTATGCACGCGAGAAATATCGACGCGGCACGTAACTAAACATAGACGTAGTAATGTAATATCAAGTCAATTGAGTTATTTTTATTTAAGTTAACCAATGGCTTTCCTTATATCTTGACTATACTTCCAAAGAAATATATTGTATTCAAATAGATTGGTAGGAGATATTGTATTAATTAAGCATGGAAATGAAAGTTGTTAATTGAGTCAATAATTCGGAGCTAACATTGTACTATATCTTGTTCCGTACAGATTCTGCAAAGGAGGCGAATTGCTGGATAAGATTCTTTCCAGGTAATGATATTGTCCAATTTTTATTTCTCCGCACCACGTAGTTGGAAGAATCTAAAAGGAGATTTTCTGGTTTCGTTATTTTCCTGTTGCCGTCATTGGAGACATTCTTATCAGCTCAGATTGATTCTGATTTATAGGGGCGGAAAGTACTCGGAAGAGGATGCCAGAGTTGTTATGATTCAGATATTAAGTGTGGTAGCTTATTGTCATCTACAGGGCGTTGTACACCGTGATCTCAAGCCAGAGGTAATCTATTCATATTAAGAAAGAAAATTTTCCATGGTACACATGGCATGCTCTTATTCATTCCGTTTGGTTACCACATGTCGCTATCCAACCACTTGCACAAAACCACACTCTATTCTCTTCTATTGTTTCAATGTTTCCGCACCGTTTCTTTCAAAGACCCGTGCAACATTTGTCAGCGCTACTAATTAGTTCAGTTATTCATATTAAGATAATTGAATTTGCATGGTACACGTGGCAAGCTCAATTTCATTGCATTTGATTACCATGTGTCGCTCGCTCTCCCATCGCTTGCATGAGACCACACTCTGTTGTCTTTTACTGTTTCCGCACCGTTTCTTTCAAAGACCCATGTTCAAACACGTGTCAGTGCTACTAGTAGTTCATTAAGTTGATTAATGCTTAGCTGGAAAAAATGATCGGATCTTTTTCGCCTTTTGGTTTAATTAGAAATAATGACATCGTTATTTGCAGATATTTTTTACAAACCAAATAAATTTAGATGATTTGATCAGCATGAGCTCCTAACTTGTTTGGAATCTTATTATCACTCTTTTGGCGATGCTCATAATGGCCTTTTCATTAAGTTTGGATTTTCATTTATTTTGTATTATTGCATGTTTAATATTATCAATGAGTTACTGAGTGAATGCATGCAATTAGAGTTTATCGTTATGAGTTCATTTTGAATGACAAGTAAATTCATTCAGAAATCGATTGATGTTGCAGCTCAGCTATTTTTTACCTAGAATTATTTACTCTTTCGTCTTGTCATGTTATATTGTTTTGCTCTTAATCAAGAAGATTGGTTTTCTCCTGCAGAATTTTCTTTTTAGTACTGAGGATGAAAATTCCACACTGAAGGCAATTGACTTTGGACTCTCTGACTATGTAAAGCCAGGTCTAGCTTATTGCCTACGCTATATTTTCTCCGATTTTATAAATAAAACACAAGTGGTAACAATGAACATTTTTTTGCAGATGAGAGATTGAATGATATTGTTGGAAGTGCATATTATGTTGCCCCTGAAGTTTTGCATAGATCTTATGGGACAGAAGCAGATATGTGGAGCATTGGTGTAATTGCTTATATTCTGTTATGTGGGAGCCGACCCTTTTGGGCGAGGACAGAATCTGGCATATTTCGAGCTGTTCTTAAGGCAGACCCGAGTTTCGATGAAGCTCCTTGGCCTTCTTTATCGGCTGATGCAAAAGATTTTGTGAAGAGGCTGTTGAATAAAGATTATCGTAAAAGACTAACTGCAGCTCAGGCTCTCAGTATGTGTTTCGCTTCCCATTGATTGTTGTGGTATTAAAATTCTCATCTTATAATCCGATGAACTTTCTTGATTATAACTTGGTTTTATGCTTAGGTCATCCATGGCTGGTGAATCACTTAGAGGATGTAAAGATACCGTTTGATATGATAATCCACAAGCTCGTCAAAACTTACATATGCTCATCTTCTTTACGCAAATCAGCATTAGGGGTATGTACTGTCTTTGTTTATGCAACTATGCTTTATTCCTTCCTTGTTATATCTCATGCTGTGGAAGTTGTTTGCTGAGTTTCTCATATTGTTAGTTATGCTTAACATATGTTAAACTTTTTCCCCCTTAACAATTTTTCCTGGTTTTGTCCCTGAAAAGTAGGAAATGAGAAGTTAAAAGTTAATTGCTAAACTTGGTATAAACTTGAGTAGGTTTTAGCTGTTCCTTCCATCCTTCCACAAGGAAAAAAAGTTAAGATAGTAGTGAGAGAGGGAGAGAGAGAATCTTAGAGATCTCATATGGCTGATCTTGTAGTATGGACATTAAAATGATTAATGAGCAATTATTAATTAAATTATTAGTTGATAAGTTGAGCACAAGGAGTTTTTGTACTTGCCTGTCATCTTGAGTAATAAAAATGTATTGAAGTTTTGTCGTTTTTGCAGGCTCTTGCCAAGACATTGACATTGGTGCAGCTAGCATATCTCAAAGAACAATTTACTCTTTTAGGGCCAAACAAAAGTGGACTAATCTCTATGCAGAACTTCAAGACAGTAAGTAGATGTTGAAAGTTTTTGTACTTTTTTGCCAAATGACTTTCAAGCCATTAACTTTTAAATCGGCAGGCTGTTTTAAGGACTGCCACTGATGCCTCGAAGGATTCACGAGTCTTAGATTATGTGAACATGGTAACTCTATGAAGGATTTTAACTTTTCATATCAAGCTTCTACCAATGTTGCTTCCTTGGAAAGTGAATTGTTACTTTATATGTTGCAGGTTAGCTCAATCCAATATCGAAAATTAGATTTTGAGGAATTTTGTGCTGCAGCTATAAGTGTCCATCAACTGGAGGGAATGGATACATGGGAGCAACATGCAAGGCGTGCCTACGAGCTGTTTGAAAAGGATGGAAATCGACCAATTATGATCGAAGAGCTTGCCTCGGTACTCTTCTTGTCCAATACTATTTTGTCTAATATACCAATATATTTATGTTGTGATTTTACTTTTTTGAGTTATTTGGAGAATTAAAACCAAGGCTCCGCAGATCAAGTTAATTCTCAAGTTCCTACCAGTCACTTAGAAAATTTCCCTCTAAAATAAGCTTGTCTGTTAGGTGCACAAGTAAGGGGGTACACCTACCTTTAAATTTTTTAGTAGTTTAAGATTACGATGTTCTCTTAAACTAAACCAAAGTAAATATACCATTACTTGAGCATTTTACGGCACTGTGATCAGTATCTTTTGATACATGTGGGTCGTATCTCAATTGGATACTAAATTAAACTCGATCGATACAAATCTATTGTTTGTATCTATTTGAGCATGAATCTAATCTTCAATCCCGATTCATTATTGATGAAGTCTGATTCACTGTGATGAATCTCGATTCATTCTAATGAATCACTATCTAAACCAAGTCTAGAGCTCCACTTTTTTATTTTTTATTTTTTTTGTTGTAAATTTGGCATAACCACCCACTTTCCTTTTGTCATTAGATTTGACTTGAATCTTGAAGTATTTTGAGGATCATATATTATTTTTCAGCTTATAATTTTGTTATGTCACTTTCTTTTTTTTACTTAAAATGACATTTTGATTAGCAACTTATCTTAGGATTCATAATAAAATTCGACCCACGATTCGGAAAAAAGTTCTTCTGATTCACAATTTCATAACTGTGTTTTACAGACATACTCATTTTGGTGTAGTCTGTTCAAAAGATTATGCAAGTGGTTATCAAATCCTTGTTTATAATGAATTTGTTTGCATGTCTTATGTAACATGTCAAACTCTCACTTGTTTTCCTCATAATTATTCATCTATGCATTTGATCAACATGATGGCTTGTAACCTTAAATAAGACTCCTAATCATCAATATGCGTCCATATCATTATATACTTTTTACTAAGCTTTTGTAATTTGATTTATTCCAGGAACTCGGGCTTAGCCCCTCAGTGCCTATCCACGTGGTACTCCAAGATTGGATAAGACATTCAGATGGAAAACTCAGTTTCTTAGGATTTGTCAGACTCCTGCACGGAGTTTCTTCTCGCACATTTCACAAGGCTTGAGAGAAAATGCACATGATTGCTATTGTTTTTTCTTGCCCCTATTGATCAGATGATCTTCTGATGAGATTTGAGGGCATGGTGTATGAGCAAAACTACAACATCATGTCTCTTCATTATGATTCCAAACATGGCTTTTGCAATGTCAATAGCCTATATATATATAGCTTGTTAGGAGTTGCCTTGTGTTGATACCATATGCAACTTCTCTTTGTTGTCAAATGCCCCTTCGAGCGTTTTACAAACCGAAAACACTTTCATCCACCCTTGTTTTATTGCTCTCTTTAAGTTTGAGACCGATGGTGCTGGAGTTAGAGGCTTGTACAGAGATTAAAGTAGAGCACAAGTTGTACTTAGGAGTAGTGGTGGAACTTTTATAAAATGAGTCTTGTTTTCGGGTTTATCTCTTGGGTACCCCTTGGAACTTATGAATAAAATCTTTCCAATGTGAACTCCTTCATAGTTGACAATGCAACTGTTTTTATGATCAATTTTTGATAAGTTTTGATAATGATAAACTGCAGCGCGCGGTTGCAGTTAAGGTCTTCGCAACTGTATCGTGACTTGTGATTGTATGATAAATTGTTAGTCTCTTACAATTTTTTTTTTGGTCAACTGAAAATGGACTTCGAGTTATTTAGGGTCTACCCTAAATTCAATACAAGAATCAATGCAAAAAAAAAAAAAAATCAAAACAAGAAGATAGAAACTAGGTCTATTTGAGCTCAATACAGACAGAAAAGCAAGTATACATGAAAAAGACAAGGACCGAGGTTCAAATTCCGTTGAAGGAGAAAATATTTTTTGGAACGGTGAAAGAGTCATTTTATATTTTGAAAATATTTTTATTGCTAAACCTTGTTATTATAATAAAAAAAAAAAAGGTTATGATTATTGTTCCACACAAGCCACTACTGTTTTTGCATAATTAGGATGTTCCATGCATGCTGCCTCAAAACAAAATGGATGTTCCTTCCATTTGGGAAATTGACCTCTATATTGCAATAAAATTGGACTGTGATTTGAATGAATCAATGAAAGAATGAATCAATGAGGGACATGGGGTGGGTAGGGGTAGATCCAGAGTTTGAATCCTGGTGGGAATATTTATCTTTTCGATGTATAAAAAAAGAATGAATCAATGAAACATACATAAACTTTCAACGTTAGCTTCAAGCATATTCAACCACTTCAAAATGTAAAGGTGGAAATTCTTAGCACCAACCTTATTTTATAGTACACCCAGTTCCGAATTTTATTTTTTTTCTTTGATTTTTTATACTATTTTACCCTTTTTTATACTCATATTTAGTTTACCTTAGAACGTCTCTTATATATAACATTTTTTTATGACATCTTATTTGATGTAAGACTTATATGAGTGCGTTTGATCTGCAAAAAAATTTGGGATTGGACATGACAACTTCAGTTATATTGTGTTTGATTTTAAAATAGTCACTAAAACAGAACAATCTGGAGATAAGGGACTGGACAAAAACAAATATTCTTGTCTCCTACTAAACTACGGTACAACTTTTTGTCCTCAACACAAGTTTTCTAAATAACTAAAGTAACATTTATCCACCAAACATCGTAGAAGACAAAATTTGTTCAATACCTTAAATATTTTTCCTGTACTGTTCTATCTTGTACAGTCATGTACTGTTCTGTTCAGTACATTTAGTTTGCAGATCAAACAGACCCCATATTATCTCAAGTCCAAAATTAAACATTTAAAAGGCAACTTGAGTGACTGATAGAGGTTGATCCAATAGATCTTAGATAACCTCTTCGAAACTATCTTAAAATTTATGGCAAATGTTACAAAAGTGACCTATATTATGGTGAGAGATATCTTTCACATATAAACACATATGATATATCATCAAATAGGAAAATCTCAACACGGTACAAGACAAGACATGTTTGACCAACTTGTTTGAAGATATTTGAAGATTGGATTGGGTGACATAAAAGTTGTTTATTGCCAACCGATGTTTCATTGTTTGAGGTTGTGGAACATAGTGCATAAAAACACATTGTGTGTTCTCTTGCTGTTGTTACATTCAGCTAGCATTTGTACCAGAATTGTTGGCTAGAATTAAGTTCTCTAGCATCTTTATCAAAAACCGTCACTTATTTGACTCAATACTGTTTATATTATTCCTTTTAAGCTTTTGTAAAGAATTAGACATTCTATTTAAAAAGTGTAAAGAAAAAATGCTGAATTTGTTGAGAATTAGACTTTCTTTGACCTTTGTGGACCTTCTATTTGAAAAGCTGTCCCTTTTTCTTATTATACTAGTTAAATTATTAAATTATTGGTCATACTTTTGAAATATTGAAATTATAAATATTTGAACAAATCACCTAATAGTCGAGGCTTGATCTCTAGTCACTCTATTTTGTGTGTGAGTTTATAATGACTTTGTCATTTTGTCTATGTATTAAATAAAATCACCTAATGATGTCACTAGCACATCTTATATGAATGTAACAGCGAAGATTATTTCGTTTCGTCGTCGCCATCTGCTACCAATTAGGGGAAAGATGAAGCAATAAGAAATTTAGAATTCAAACATCAATCGTTTTAATATTATGTCTTTTTTAGTCAAATAATCTAATAGTTAAAATTATTAAAGGTGAATAAGTGAGTGTATAAGATATGAACTCCAATCTCAACACTTTACATATACCAACTGATTTAGACTTGCAAGAATCATTTAATAATATTTAAACTTCCTTTTTTTTTTTAAATGACAAAGTCATTGAAAACTCACCTACACATAGTAGAAGAATTAAAGTTTGAACCTCGATCAGGTCTAACATTTGTATAAGCAATAAAATCCCTTTGTTTTTGGACGTATTCGAACCTCGGTCATGAACATCATCTAAACTAACAATTTCAATATTTTCTGTCAGTTGAATTAGAAATTATGAACGAGATAAACTTCGTTTCATTATTGATTTTTTATTTATTTTAAACCTAGTAGTATAGTACAATATATATATATATATATATATATATATATGTGGGTCTAAGTGTGTGAGTGTGACCCAGAAGAGAAGAGAATAACCCTGACGCAAATTTCATTTCATCTTCATCATCATCATCATCATCATCACAATTCCCAAAATTCGATTCAAATGCCTTACCTAGTCCGAGAGAATCTCTTCATCAGCAACATCAACCACGCCGCAGAAATTCTCCAAAACGACACCGTCCAATCCATCACTCACATCCTCTCCGTTCTAAGCTCCGCTTCAATCTCCTTCTTCACCGAATGGCGTTCATCTCTTTCCATCCCCGTCAAACACATCTCCAAACTCCACGTCTCCGACCTCCCTTCTTCCTCCAAGTCCGCTCTCTCACCGGACAAACTCCTCTACTCACTCGAATACGCCGGCAAAGACCTCAAACTTGTGAGAATGGCCGTTCCTCTTAAGGATACTGAGAACGAGAATTTGTTGGATTATCTTGATGTTTGTATTGATTTTATTGAGACTAGTAGAAAGGATGGTGGTTCTGTTTTGGTTCATTGTTTTGCTGGTGTTTCTAGAAGGTTCTAATTTTTACTCTCATTTCTTTCAATTTTGTTTAATCAATTTTTTAATCTGTTTGATGATAGGGTTTTAATTTACTTGTGTTTTTTGATTGCAGTGCTTCGATTATTACGGCTTATTTGATGAAAAGTGAAAACTTGTCACAAGAAGGTGTGAAATGAAATCAATAGTTTGTTTAAAGTCTTCATGGACTTCGTTTTTGGTACATGCAAGTGCCTTTCTTTTTATGATTTTTAGTTTACTTAATTAACCATATGCTACGACAAAGCATTGACACAAACACTATGAAGCTCCGACACTCCTTAGGCGTGTCCCGGTGTCAGACACATGTTGTGTCCGACACTTACAATTACATTGAATTATATCACTTTTTCAAAAAAGTTATCCGTGTCGATGTGTCTGGTGCCTGTGTTAGTGTCTATGCTTCATAGTAGACATGACGCTGACACGGAGACAATTATAATATTTTGAAAAAACTAGACACCGACACAGAGACACTTTATAATATTTGGAAAAAAAATAGCTAATTGAATGTAATCACATGTGTCGATGTTGTGTTGGCATTGGACACCACACGTGTCAGAAACCGGACACACCTTCGATCAGAGGTGTCTTGGTGCTACAATATGCATACATGAATTGAAGTTCTAATAGTGTTTAGTATTGTTGTTCGTATGAGCAGTATATTTTCTAAATGGAGTCAAGACCATTTTGATTTATATATACTATTCTATGAAAATTAAATTTGAAGATATCTGTGTCTGGAACTTATGCGTTGTTTTTTTATTTGTGTTTTCGTTTACTGCAGATGCCCTTGAATCGTTAAGGCAGAGCTGTGAATTAGTTTGTCCCAATGATGGTTTTATAGAACAGGTGTGTGTTATGAAGCTCAATCTGTATGCTACCACAGTTTTTTGTTTGAAAAAGAAATTTTTATACTTGACAATGAGGGGTTTATGATATTGTAATTTTTTTTTTATTGCCTTAGTTGAAAATGTTTGAGGAGATGGGTTTCAAGGTTGATCATTCTAGCCCTGTGTATAAGCGCTTTCGTCTGAAAATACTAGGTATGGCTTTAGCTCCATGATTTCCTTCATGTTGTGGGTCCTCGTGCTCATATAAGTGACACCTTGTATTATTTTGGTGGTGTATGATTCATGTACATTTAGACTTTTTTGTCATTGTTTAATCTCCTTTTTAGACACACCATGTTCTTTCTTTTTATTAATAAAATCAAGAGTCACACGCTTTCTATAAGTTTTCTAAAAGTATGAATCATGGTTATTAGATGTTGGAGTTGTTTTCCCTTCCCAAATTTGTACCCGTGTTGTCAAATAGCAGTTATAGTATAGCGGAATTTAAGCAAATCACGATCGTTCTACAATGTCCTATTTTGTACATAGCGTTGTTTAATAGCAGTTATAGCGGTTCTATAGCACCGTAGCGGAACAAACCTCTATTTCTCGCGATTTGTGATTGACAATACTGATTTGTACACAATGAAGTGTTAGTGTTAGTGAAAAATAGGTGGGGTTATTTATTCAAAAGAAAAATTTGTGCTTTGGTATGTTTTATGTTTTAGTATACTTCCTTTGTCTCATGCTATGTGTTGTATAAGGTTTTGCATACCTCTTAGGCTATGATTGGGAGTTTGGAGGGAAAGGGAGGAGAGGGGAGGGACTTTTGAGGACAAAAGAACGAGTCAAGTTAAAGAGAAGGATGACTAATCTCCCCACCTTGCATTAGAGTTTTTTTCATTGGACTAAACCCTCCAATATGGGGAAACTAAAAAAATCGTTGGAGAAGAGCTTTGGAGGGTTTTAGAGGATTTTGAATAATTTTCAAATTCATTACTTCTCTTTATAACACTATCAAAACAAAAACAAATAAATATTACTCATCAATATTTTCTTCTCAATCCCTTCAAGCCCTCCAAAAAGGGAATCCTCTATCTAGTGAAGTAGTTGGATAAAAAATTAATTAATGTAGGTTTGGTTGAGATACGAATAAATAGGGGTATTATTGAAAAAAAAATGATTAATACTTCCTTGATATGTTAAAATGACAAATAATTTAAGGCAAGGAAATATTCTAGGGCGGACATTTAATATACAACAACAAGCCTTGTCCCACTAAGTCGGGTCGGCTACATGTATCAAATGACGCCATAATGTTTTATCATATACCATATTTTTATCCAACTCATTAATTTCTAGATCTTTCTTAATATACTCCCAATTAAACTAGGTTATCTTGATAATAACATACATTCACTTTTTGCTCCAATCCCGAAATAAAACAACTTTTCAATCTTCATGCTGTTTCTTTCCCACTTTTGTTTAATGTCCTCCTTCATGCTGGTTGAGGGATGGGAGAAGCTTGTGGTTATTGGGAAATCTATGGTAATTATTTGAATCATCTTGTATTGTCTAATTTATTGGAATAAATTCTGGCATCATTTGTTCCTTTTTGTAACTGTTCTGGTATTGTGCATATTTTGCGCCAATGTCATCATTTTGTCTACTATGGGAATTGGTAAATGTATATCCAGTTTTGAGGTTAACTTGTTCCTAATAGTAGCTATTCTGATATTATGCATATTTTGCACCAATTTGATCATTTTGTCTACTAATGCCATTGAAAATGGCATCATCTAGTAATTTATGTCATCTAAGGAAAGAAATATCTCCTTTTTTCAGGTGAGAATCATTTCTCAGGGTTAAGGATAGACAGTTCTAAACTTGGTGCAGATCCTGGCATGCCTGTTGAAACTTCTTCAGAGGTGGAAGGAGCTACTAAAGTAGAAAATAATCGTAGCCCTATCTATCGCTGTAAGAAGTGTCGTCGGATTGTTGCATTGCAAGAACATGTCGTAGATCATATTCCTGGGGAGGGTGAGACATCCTTTGGTTGGCACAAGCGGAGAAGCGGCAATCCTTTTAACAAGTCAAATGAATCTGAGTGTTCGTCCATATTTATTGAGCCTCTACGATGGATGAAAGATGGTAAGAAAACAGTAAACTAGAATATCATAATGTGTCTATATTTACAACAAGCATTGAATTTGACTTGACATTGCTCATCTGTCCAGTATGCTCTCGTTATTTTGTATAGACAAATAAGAGCTGTCTTTCATAATATCTTGAAGTGCATATTACTCTTTTTTTTTTTGGAGCATTAATGGAT
Organism: Trifolium dubium; assembly: GCA_951804385.1. NCBI lineage: Eukaryota > Viridiplantae > Streptophyta > Magnoliopsida > Fabales > Fabaceae > Trifolium > Trifolium dubium. The sequence continues at coordinate 43,128,631 of OX638065.1, forward strand.
GTTATATATTACCTACATTGTTTGATTAGATTGTTCTATATATAAGGGTTCTTTGGTGATATGAACAGTGCACATAAATATGCATAAAAAAGGCAATATTTTTGTACTGATATCTCTTTTCTCTCAGTTGAAGAAGGCGCATTGGAGGGAAAGCTGTCATGTGCTCATTGTGATGCCCGTTTGGGATACTTCAATTGGGCAGGCATACAATGCAGCTGTGGAAGCTGGATAACCCCAGCTTTTCAACTCCACAAAAGCCGAGTAGACATAAGCTCTGTGTAACTCTTATTACGCCACTATGCATATCCTCGATAAGGGATGCCACTTCTTTTTCCATTATTCTTGGACTTGCATTCTGCTTAAGTTTTCCAAGCTGGTCTACTGCAAGTTAAGTTATGAAAGAAAGACTGAAGTCTTGTTCCTCAAACCTGCTCAAGTATTCAAGGCGAAACTAATGCAGCAGTTATGATTGAGACAAATGTAGTCTTATACCTTTTTTGCTTTTTACAAAATGATTTTTAGGATCTTTAATTTAAGTTTAAGGATTATGCATTTCTAGGACATGGAGTTGGGTTTATAATGTTAGTACTAGTTTCTCCAATGATTGACGGTCATTATAGGTTGGTGTTTTTTATTTTATTTTTCATACTAAAGAAAAGTGTGCTGTCCATGTATCTGGTTTTTCTATACTATTTATATTTAAAATTCTCTTTGGTTGAAATGGACCAGCTACAAGCAGAAGTCCACATCTTATATGGATTATTACATCTACAATGCCTTGAATATGCAGATATTTTAATTCTAAGCAAAATTGGGTCACAACATTTTTTTTTTTGACACAATTGGGTCACAACTTGAATGCTCTAGTTGGATCATAAATTATTAATTGTTGAACTTGTCATAAATGATAGTATATCAAGTTGCCTCTGTAGACTGTAGGTAGTTGCCGATGTCCACATATTTTGCTTATAATTTAAGGGCATTCATATGGTTGCTCATACTTTAGCTAGGGCGGCATATTCTAAGTTTAGTCGCTATATTTTTGAGTCGATCCCTCTTTGTATTAACAATTATTTGATTAATAATGAGTTGAGTTTCTTTCAAAAAAAAAAACAATTAAGGGCCTTCATCTATAGCTCCCTACACGGATGTACACATTTGAAAACATACGTTACAAAAACGTAAACATTTTATCCTTATTTGTCATCGTTACTCGAAGATTTGTTTTGTGGCTAGAAAAAACATACGCTAAGATATTTGAATGATAATAAGATAGAGGAGTTTGATAAGATATTATCTCGTTCGTTCTCATTGATTGTTTGATATAGTTGATACACATAACAACAAAAATCACCTTTCTATTGTGTGGCAAAGTCAAATGTGCTTCATGGCTGTGAACTGTGGAGATGATGGTCAGATATCAGACTAATAGGATAAATATCATGTGACCTTTATTTGGACCATAAAAAATTTAAATTGAATTTAAATAGGAAAAAAATATTAAAGGTTATGCTATGCATAACAAAAAAAATAGTGAAATATGTTAAAGAAGTGATTATTTCATATAAATATTGTATAAATAGCTAATTATTTGCTATTATAATACAACTATTTATGCTGTTAAGAAGTGATTTTTTAAATAAAAATTTTGCTCATGAGTCAGTTCATTTGCCCTTCAGCTAGCTCATAAAAAGTTGGCTCAACATATTATTCCAAAAAAATGTTGACCTGTTATGGTTTACCTGTTTTTGTTTTAATAAAAAAATAGGAACAAATTTCCTTTTGCACATAGTACTAGTAAGTTGTTGAAAGATCAATAGACAGTAAGCAACACTCATCAGAGTGACATTGTTAATGGCTGGCTCTGTGCGCTTAAACAAATTGCGTAGAACAATATCTCTAGTAAAATGATACGGATGTTTTCCATATGATTCAAGTAATTTGTACAGGCTCCTAATTCTCATTGATCTATTAACACCAGTACTAAAATGGATATATCTAAAGATTAAAGTTAAGCTAGGAAAAATTATCCTCAATAGGATTGAGGATGATAATAAGATGATTGTCCCAATCCTCACATCATAATTAGCAGCAAATTTCCTAGACTTGTTGAGGAGTGGCCCTCCATGTATCAGTTCAGAACAATCCATCTTTTGTTTGAGGAAGAATTAGTGGGACTGTGCCTCCAGTAGGATGTTTGTCGCCATATTCACGTCATTTCGGGCCTGCACTAGGGCTTGTCGAGCAGAATTCCTGTCAAATCCCATTGAAACAAGAGTCGTGATTGAGTCCTCCGACGGTTCTACTGCAGAATGCATTGGAGCTGGATAGTTTCTCTGCAAAAAGAATCCTTATTAATATTACACACAAGCTTATTATGTCTGAGTCAAGTCGGGCCATGCCTATTTCAGCAACAAACTTGGCTTAGGCAATACGCTCGATTTGTCAAGAAAGTGAGCCAGTTTTGTGACTTCAGCTCAACATGTAGCTCACACGCTGCTTGAGCTCATTGAGTCAAACTTAAATCCCATACTCAATGAAACAAGAAAGTTGGGTGAATCAAACTGTAAAAAGAGTTATAGGCTTATGAAGTAAAACTTACCTCCATTTGACGAGCTGGGAAGGATGGCTGCCCCATAACATTCCTTGTCGGTGTGGTGCGTGGACTACCCCCGATGGATGGTAAGGAAATTCGTGAAAAGAATGATGAAATAAACTCCGGGAACTGTAATGTAGGCTCATATAAGCACACAAACGTACCAAAATCTTCCAGTAATCGTTTGAATATAATAAACTTGCAGTAATATGTATTAAGTATATGGAAAAGGATAAAAAGAAAAAACCAAACTAGTCTATCATAAAAAATTACTTCTTTCATGATTATGGAATTTCACAATAATAGATGAATCAAGGTAATATAAAGAACGCAAAACAAAATAACAGACTTGCATGTAGGCACTAAACAAATATCGCAAACAAGAGCTTGCATTTGGTTTACCGCTAAAAGGGCCGGCAATGCCTAGTCTTAATTCTATGTAATGTCCTAGAAGAATCAAGATGGATTTGTGAAGTTACAAAATGCATTGCAAGAATCAAGGATGAACTGTCAAGTGAGTTGTAAAGGCAACCAAATAATGCACACATAAGCAAGAAATTTAGCATCTAGCCATCTACAACGATATTTGAAAGATTTCAAATTTGGTTTTACCTCTAATAAACAATGTCCAAAATATGCATACTCCACATTGAAAAACATCTCAAATTCAATCAATCTGACTATCAAGTCACGAGTAATTATTATTTTGATTTTTGCATATCAGATAGTTTAAAGTTTAACAACTACGAATTACTTTATCAAATAGTTTGTATTTAGAATTCAAGATGCAAGATGTGTGTAACTCCATACATAAGGTAGCTTAAATAAATCTAAGGACCTATTGCATTAATATGTTGATATTGCTTCATGCCAAGTTTTAGAGAAGTGTAAAAGTGGCATGTGGTGTTTATGTATGAATGTATGTATGTGGTGTTTACCAAATTATTTTAAATCTAACGACCATAAGCATGGCATGTGTGAACAACCATAGCTGCCATGGACTTTTGTGTGAAAAACATTTCATGTTAATCTTAACTTTTAACTATATCAATGGATGAATGGAATACAAAATAATCTTGAACTAATACAAGCTTGATATGAATGATGGAAGCTTGATATTCATCCTATAAACTGATATTAATTGGAGTAAGATTGATTTTGACTTGCACTTGTCAACAAATTCTGAACATTTAGGAAAGCTTGTGTCCATAAAAACATGTTGCTAAAAGCTAAGATAAAATCTCAAACATCAGATATAAAATTACCTTTGCTTTGCGAATATAAAAGACATTCAAACGGTATAAGGAACCAGCAAGGATGCCACACATCCCTGGTAAGATGGACCTTTTCCAGTGTGACAGTAGAAGCTGCAATAAAATAAATTAGTTTTCAAGAGTTGAATGGTTCTAGACATGGCTAAGTTATATAAGCACCCATAACTAAGTTCTACTAACCTGAAGACCAGCTACATATATGAATGATTTATCAGAGAAGTGGAAGCCAAAGAAACGGAACCGTGTTGAAACGGGAATGTCAAAGAAAAAGGGTACAAACGAAGCAAATATAAGGCCATAAGGTCCAGGAGTGACTAGAGTTCCTGAAGGATCTGCAAGAAGTGAACATATACTTTCAAAGTAAGAATAAACATGTTACTTCATTTAAAAAAATAAACGGTTAGAAATTTAAATAGCTAGGTGCACAAAGCCAAACGTAACTAATTGCACAACAAAATATTGAGCAATAAAATATTGGCAGGAAAAGAGCAGAGATAGAGAACAGAAAAGAGAAGGAAAAATTCAAAGTCTATTTATTCTCCAAGGGAAATTTCTCTTCACACTGTTATTGAAGTTTCAACATAACAATTCCTACCCAAAATTATGCTCCCCATTAAGTATTTTAAGTACACTCTCCAAGGGAACTTCCACCTTCTTTCTGTAGTACTAGTACACTCCAAACATCAACTCATGGGCCTCTTGATCCTTAACAACACCTTACTGTATGTTTCTTACAAATCAATAGAAACAGGGTTTGACCCATGTTGGACAAGTCCTTTTCATTACTCCAACATCTCTATCAATCTTCATAGCAAGTAAATTGCTTCTGTAGTCACTTTCAACCTCCTCGGTATAAGACCAAATTTTTTGTAGTGTATCTTGTCTTAACCTCTACTCAATTATCCTCTTCCACAGCTTTATAATACAGTTCGTGGGATACATTCCTTATAATTTGTGTAGTTTTGCAAGTTGCGTTGTTCATAAAAGATGTGGATTGTGGTATTTCTCCCCCTCTCATCATACATTACATTATATCTTATACCTTTCTCTCCTAGTCCTAGACCAATCTATATCTCAACTCCCAATAGGTATAATATCTAGTCCAACCAATTAGGAATTATCTATCCTAGGATATAAGGTGTAATATTAATCCTCTTTTCTAGTGAATAGCCTATTCAAAGGGAAGTAAAATTGTGTGGCCAATAAACAACTTATTAAAGTAACTTTCACTGTTTCATCGATATTTTATTCTGCGACCAAGAATAGCATATACTTATAGTGCCACTATTTAACAACACTAAAACAGATAACCGTTTATCCTCCCATGCAATCCTCACTAAATCAAAATTTGAAAAGGCTCACCAAATGTGGGAGGAAAAAACATTAAAAAAAGATCATAAGATGAAACAAAAAATAGTCCAGAAGAAAACTCGGCACACAAACAGAAGTGACATGCACATCCAAATATACGGGGTATCACAATAAATGCATATAAAAAGATTAGTCGAAGTTTAAGAGGTGAAAGGCATAATTATAAAAACCAATATTGAGAAGAATACCTTTTAAAAGTGCAACAGCAACTACTTCAAACAGAAGCGAAGTTAATAAGGAGAACACAATAAATACCTGCATAAAGAGTGCATCACATATTTCAAAACCTCATACAATGAAACAAGGCAAATTGAAAATAGCAATTATTTTCATAAAAGCTACATTACATCAACCAGAACTTCATTCTGAAAATATATATAGAGATAGCAAATAAATCCTAAATATAAACTAATAAGTTACTTACTGAGCATTTATTGGAACCAATTTGTCTCTCAAATACCCTGAAGTAATACAGCAGATACAGTCCAAACATCAACTCTGGTGTTGATGTGAAGGAAAATATAGACATAATCAACTTCCATACGCGAAGCTTTCCAAAAATATCCTGCCAGAAAGAGATGAACACGACTCAAGACTACATTGTAAATGCATAGTATGCTCATATTTGTATGAAATATGTCATAGTTCCAGTGTTTCTAGTATTTATAATCATAACCGTAATAATACATAACCTAGAGAGCAAACAAAAACAAGAACCATAAATTCTTAGCATTCATTATATCCCATCAGGTTTGTGCATTGATAACATTATCCCTTACTATAAGTGGGGTGTCCAGGGTTCGAACCCCAGCCCCTGCATATAAAATGCAATCTCCCTGCCAACTGAGCTAAGCTCGCATGGATTATTTAACCACTTATTATCAATTTAGTCCCTAAATTTGGTCCCTAAGTTATCCAGTTATTATCAATTTGGTCTCTAACATAATAAAAAATTGACATATCATGCCATACAATTTAAAATAAACTCAAATTACTATGAAGCACAGACACACTGACACGAACACGTCGACACAGACAATTTTTTGAAAAAGTGATATAATTCAATGTAATTGTAAGTGTCGGTGTGTCGTATCTGTGTCAGACTGACACCGGGACACGCCTAATCCAAGGAGTGTCTCAGCTTCATAGCCAAATTATAAACCAAACAATGAGGTAAAAATTAAAAAAACTCACTCATTTCTAAAACACACAAAATTAAGTGCCACATAGAACTGAAAACAACACAATTAACCTAATTACATAAAAAAAATGAAATTGATACCTGATAAGACAAACCCAGAGTGTTGAAACGACCCTGGATCCCAAAGAAAATTGAGAAAAGCGCTGATGCGATGATGAAAGTTCTTGTAACAGGAGCATTTGCTGTGAAAAATAAACACAATAAAGCATTTGAATTTGAGTTAGAATGCAAATCGAAAATGAAAATAGTTTAATCACAAAAATTGAAAATTGAAGAACCCATATAAGGGAAAAGAGAATTAACGCACTGAAACCAGATGGGCCTCCGTTCATTTTGGCAGTGAAGAAGAAAGCAACGATCTTTCCTTCTTCTTCAGTTTGATTTCTGGGTTTTCGTTTCAAACTTTGCAACTATTTGGTTTGGTTTCTTTTCTAATTTTTTGGGTATTCTTTTCATTTACCAAATTACTTTATACATTTTTGTATTTTTTTCATTTTATTGATTATTGATTATGAAACTCGAAAAATATATCTTAGCAATTTTAATTTTAATAATTAATTAATGTGTGCATGTTTGAATAAGAATTACCAATGAAAATCGGACAGGTGGAAAGTAGTTGCTTATTTGGAATCTTTTTTAGCTGGATTTCTAGTTCTAATTCTAAGTTCTAACTACCAATATATGAGGTGGGTACATGAATAAAAAATAAATATTAAATTATTTTAGTTACTTATTTTTCTTTCAATTTTATTGATTATATTAACTTTTTATTTAATCTTTCTTTACCTAATCAAATTATTGATTCAATTTTAAATTCAAAATATTTTTTTGACGTAAATTTTAAATTCAAATTTTAAACAAATCAAATTTGATTATTAATTTTGTTCTAATCAAATCAAAGTAAAATTTCTTTCGATTATGGTAATAATAAAATGCCTGACAACCATTATACATGTCAATTTTTATTAGAAGCCAAGTCCAACATCCAAGCAACTCCGCTTCTAGAGACGAATCCTTTTTCACAAGCTTGCCACCACTTGCAGACCGCATTCATCTTTCAACTTAAACATTGCATTATATAATCATCCATTAACATTCACTTGATAATGTATGAAACCAATGAAAGCACATATTCATGGTCAGTATCGAGCCTTTCATCGGGCTCATCATCGCCAGGTAAAGCCGCTTCCTAATAAGATATGAATTGTAGATCTACCATCGCCACCCATAATTTCGAGAATACCTTGATCAACTTTGTAACAACAAAGTTCACAACAATATCATTTATATACTGTCGTCAATTTATCGTCTTAGTAAACACAAGAGGAGTGTGATCACTTAAACAAGAGGCTTGAATACGCACCTAGGCCTGGGGAAAAGAAGCGTGCTTACTAAAACCCTAAGAGTGGGTTAGGATTGGAGATTCTAAAAATTCAAGAGATTTTTAATACTAGAGAATTCAATTGATTTAGTGCCCGTTTGTTATAGCCTTTTTTAGAAAATAATCACTTTTAAGAAAATAACATTCGTTTATTATAGCTTTTAAAAATAATCAGAATCTGAAAATAATCTAAAAACTACTAAAAATCTGAAGCTGATATTAGTAGCTTATTTTTATAGATTTTTTTAGAGAAAAGAGAAAACAAGTGTAAAAAATATTCAGACAAAAATATCCTTAATATTATTCTATTATTCCAATAATATCCTATTTAGAATTTATATGATTAGTTTGTTATTTTTAGAAGATAAGATTTGGAAATTTGTTTTATTCGTAGCTATATATATAAAGTCAAATGACCATAATCAAAAATAAGAATTTGAGTATTTTTCAATATATTTATTTTATATGATACATTATATTTGGATAATTGTACTTTATGGTAATTTTATGATGCAAATCACTTTTATATGGTTGCATCCAAACAAGTTAAAGATTATTTTTTATAAAAAGTAGTTTTTTTTAATGGTAAACAAACACAAAATAGCTTCTAATTTTTTTTATAATCTCTAAAAAATAATCTCTAAATTATTTAATCTCAAAATCACTTATTTTTTAATCTGTAACAAACGGGCCTTAGTTGCATTCCTTTGATTTTTAAATTCAATTGTTTGGTTAAAGTGATGAATTTCCCTTATAAATTTATCTACTCACATAATTTATGAAAATAATGTGAGTAATAAATTTATGAAAATAATTTATAACACATCTATAAATTGTTTTTTGTTGCTTAAGAAAAAAATAGTTTCTTTTTTTCTACATTATTATATGGACTTTTAACAAATAATTTGTGTTAATGAGTGCTTAAATAATGTTTTTTTTTATATTAAAACTAGAACAGAGTGAAAGACAAAAGGGCAGAAAAGAGAGAAAATAACTTGAAATTTTTTTATATACACTAATCAAATATCAAATTCAAATCTTGTAGGTGCTTCAAAAATAAAAATATCAAATTCAAATCATGAACAACTCATTAAAGATCGATATATATATATATATATATATATATATATATATATATATATATATATATATATATATATATATTATAATTGAGAGAGAGTAAATGAATTATCAATTTTGATATAAAAAAACTAATTTTATTTTCAAAAAAGAATTATCAATCTAAAAATTAAAAAACATGACAAGAGAAAACAAAAGACTCACAAGTATAAAGATGAAAAGTTGAAGGGCAGAATCATACTGAAGAAAATTTTAAGAAATTTAATCAAAAAACCCAAAAACTTGAAATCAAAAGTTAAACATCATCTTTAATTAAACAAAGACAATAAAAGTGTGTATATATGTATGTGTGTATAAATTATTAATTAATTTATAATTTGGGACAAGAAAAATTGAAAAAAAAAAAAAAGACAAAACAGGTGATTTTTTAAGGTACTTTTATTATGTTTATCAATGTAACAAACTAAAATTTTCTCAAATTCATGATTTTCTACAAGTTTGTTATAACCACAAAAACTAAATTTATATGAAAAATCATACAAAAAATACCTAAAAAAAATGCACCTAAAATTGTGCAAAAAAGTTCAATATATTGAAGAAAAAAAAATACCTAAAAAAAATGCACCTAAAAAAAAAAAAAACTCAGTGACAACCTCATTTAAGAAAATAGTTTTAAAAAGTTCAATATAAATATATAAAATTTCAGTTGAACCCTCACATGTAAATATCACCGCCCCTAATTGAACTAGACCAAGTTCTAACATTGTAGATGATTCAAATTGATCTTGTTTATAAAAGTATGACTTAAATTTTCATAATCATCTTTCATGGTGTTTTCAAGATTTAGATATCTCATATAAGAATTCAACGAGAGTTGTGTTGGTGATTTTATTATTAAAATTAATACATAAAAAAAAGAGTATATGTGCATGGAGGCATTGCCGCATTGCCCTATATAGTAATAATGAAATCATAACATATGTTAAGAAACCAAATTCTATTTTTAATCCATTTTCCCTCATCACTTAGCAATTAGCATTGTCTTATATACTACGCAAGTTAAGAGCACATTTTGTTTTCTCTTTAGAAATGTTGCATAAGAAAAAACGAGCAAAAGCTAATAGACAAAAAGAAAAACTTAAAAATTCATCCAATACAATGTAATTTTTTCCAAGTTTAGACCTATAGTTAGAAAAGACTATTCCTTCATACTTTCACATTCACATTTTAGGAAATGTGGACTATTTGATTTACAAAGTTCTAAATATTATTTAATCATGGCTATTCCACAATTTTTGTTGGCCAAAGTTTCTTCCACCTTGTAATTTCCTCCTTGCTATGTAACTTTCTGATTCCCCCATAAAAACCTTCACTTTCATTTCCTTGTTCTCTATGATTCCTTCTATTTATCATTGTTTGTCTCCATCTAGAACCAACTGTGTATTGTGTGAACTCCAAAATCACCATATCTATCATCAACAATTTTTTTTGTTAGTTAATTAATTTAATACTTTGGTTAGAAATATCAAATACTGATACAATACAATTATATAAGATAACACATACTTTATGTGTGAACAACTTTAGTTTTATAAGAAAGAATTCAAATTTCATGCATCATCTTAGTCAATTCATCTAAACTGGTAGATAGAGATCAGGTAGTTCACATCATAGTAACTTAGAAACTTAAAATCTAAATTATATTTTTTTACTCTATGTCAACATATTAATTAACCTTTATAAATATTTTTCTTCATTATGGACTTCACAAAGGTATATAGCACTTTGTTTAATTTAAATTTTTGGAAAGAAATACAATAAAGTGAAAACTCAAAAGGAGAAGAAGGAAAATTGAAAATGTGTGCTAGTGGATACTCTTACCTTTATTGTGACACTGGCAATGGTTCCCTTGCTCTTGACATGTTTCCAAATGACCAATGACACTATACCACCAACCTACAACATATCATTTGAAATATTTTTAGTGCATGATGATATAATCAAACATATCATGACAAAGTTAATATAAAATATTTGTTCTTGAGAAAAAAGTAATGAGTTATATAATATAGAAATAAAAGGTTCTGTTATCAAGTTGTTTATCTAAACAAGGATTTGGTCCAAAATATCAAAAACATTGATAACAATAGCAAACAGGAGTTTTTGACATTGTACAAGAAAGATGAAATGAGACATGCTCATGCATACCATAAGGGAACTCCTTGTTTCTTCTCCATTGGATTTCAACATGATCTCCAGGCCTTAAATCATCTAAGCAATCAGAGATATGAAGAACATGTGAAGAAGAATCAATAGGTGGCACTCTTAGCCTCTCCCATTTTATGTTTTCCTCAATTGTCCATCTCGCATGAGGTGAATACCTATCAAAGAAACCATCAACTTCATCTTTAGAGTTTCATAACTTTATCAATCTTAAATAATTTGTAAAAAATAATAGATCCTATAAAAGTTTAAACTTCTAAAAATTTGATTGTAAATTTATAGCCAATGTTTTAAAAATTAGATGAAATTGAACAATTCAACCGGTTGAAACGAAAACTGGTCAGTTCATCGATTGGTTTGATCTCATTTATACATTAATCTAGTTGAACTAGATTGAACTGCAATTGGTTCAACCAATTCTTATGTCCCATTTTTAAAAAATTTTTTTACTTTATTTACCTGTTGTCTATTTTCAACCATGGTTAAACTATTTTAACCATGATTGAACCATAATCCAAATGATCCAATTTTCTAACATTGGTTATAACTTCAGTATTAATCCAAAAGGACAATAGGACAGACATGCATAAAGACAAGTTGGTTGGCACCTAAATTCAACTAAGAATTGAAAGAGTCAACTTTGGCACATACCTTGCTTGAAAAGTATCTGTTCTATAGTCATAACAAAGTTGAGCATCATAACATGAAAGCATGAATCCAGCATGACCATTCTGAAAAAGTAATTAAAATGTCAAACAAATAAAACAGAATTATTAGGCAGAGTATTAATTAGTACTAATTTTTATTCAAAGTATCTGCATGCTCAGAACTCGCCCGGAACTAGATTAGTAGGCCCAGTAAACCGGATACTAGCGGTGGAAAAAAAAATCTGCATGCAACCGATTAATTACCTCACGGTTATAGACTTGAGCAGGGAACCAAAAACTTCCATTCTCAAGAGAAAGATAAAGTGCAGCTAATGAATCATCTGGTCTTGACTTCATATCTTTTTCTGATTTTGATTTAATCCAAAAGAAAGGAAGAAAACCATTAAGAAAATCAAGTATTGTTTTCTGATTTTTGTGTTGATTTGAACCTTTCTCTATGTTTCTTGAAGCTACATAACATTTCCATTGTCTATAAGCAGCATCACCAAAAACTTTACTCCATTTCATCTTCATATGTTTCTCCCATAAATAATCACTTCTACATATTTTCCTAAGAGATTTGCACACTTTTGCTACATTGCATAATTCATTTGGTGAAAGCTTTTCAAGGATACAATCTAATGGTAAATCATGCAAATCCAAAAGAGAAACTTTCTCTTCCTCTTCTTCTTCATGCTCAAATTTTGATGCTAAACTCTTGTTTGATAACTGCATGCCAAGAGAAAATTGAAAAAAACTAAAAGCTAGAAAACTAGTTCTTATTTTGATCCTAGAAGCTAGAAAAAAACTTAAAAGCTTTTCACAAAACACATTTGAAACTAGTTTTGTCCCATTTGATGAGATTGGTTTATTTGTAAATGATTTTGAAAGGATCATAACAAAGGAGACAAAAGATATAAGATAGTAAAGCATTGTGATATTCAAAAGAAGAAGAAGAAAAGATGAAAATGAGATGAATGGTTTTGAGATGAAAACAAGATCCACCAATGGAAGATGAGAGTAGTGATTTTGCCAAACCAATGGTTTTTGTTGTGTTGAGAAAGACTTGTGTAGACTACACAACCGACAAGCTTACATAGGTTGGTTAGTTAATAAACCAAATTTGTTTATGTTGAACACAAAAACAAACATCATCAAATTAAGGATGATATATCCTTAAACATGTTTTTAAGTATTCACATACAGTGATTTCCAACAAATCAATCAACCAAGAGATGAAAATGTTGTGTATGGTTAGTGAAAAGCAGCTGGTATATGGTTGAGATGGGAAGAGGAGGATGCAAAACATTTTATAATATAGATATGAATATATATATATCATGATTGTGACATCTAAAAGAGACATGGTGAATTAAAATTTGAAAACAAATAAAATCATTTATTAAATTTTCATGTGTTATCTCGAAAGGTAGTCCAATGCAAATTTGTATCAATTTGATTGTTCGCTTTTATTGAAATATCATCTCATTTGACCAAATGAATAAAATTAGGTATCTATTTATCGGATTTTAGTAGAGGTGATTAATGCATCGTGTATGTAAAAATATCGTAAACTATGAAGTACCGAATTCAATTTATACTAATCAAAATTGAATTAGGAACCTGTAGTTAATAGTACTCCCTCCCTCCGTACCACAATATATGTCGTTTTGGAAAAATAATTTGTACCACAATATATGTCGTTTTACATTACCAATGAAGCATTTAATGCTATTTTCTCTCTTATACCCTTAATTAATTATTTCTCTTTCTTCTTTCAATTCTATAATTTACCTTTCACATACCATTAATGAAGGATAATTTGATAAACTTACCCATAATTTATCTTTTCCATACAACAATGATTACATTTCTTAATTTGTGTGATATGGTCAAAACGACATATATTTTGGTACGGAGGTAGTATCTTTGTATTTAAATTCAGTCCTTTAAAAACTTATTTCTCAAGAATCACAAATGTCATTTTAGAGTATCTCTATACACATTTTTTATAAATCAATTTGGTGAGTATTAGTCCAACCTCTTTAGCTAGAACCATATCCTATCATCATTAATTTAATAGTAACATAATCTTAATTTGTGAATAACACGCTGAAATCTAGTCCAGGATACGAATGGAAACGGTGGATATGAATATAGTCAAATTTTGATTAATTTTAAATATAAATTTGAATTTAAAATTTAAACTGTCTAATCTTAATTTAACGTAGCTGCATGTGTTCAAAGATGAATGACTACCCTCAAACATAATCCGAATCAAAACAAAATATATACTCGTGTATAGAGACACAACAATGTCAATAATTGAACAAATGTGCTAAAAAGAATTTGGAAACAAAAAGCTTAGAAAGAAAAATTAATTATTAATGAAAAAATCCATACTAGATGTGTGAATTATCAATGGGTCCCTTGCCCTTGAAATTGATTTAAAATCTAAAAAACTTTACCATAATTTCTCTTGTGTGTATCATATTTATGGTATGGTTGTGTAAAGAAGAAAAGAAAGGGACTATTATCTGAAAATGAATGATGTGTTTCATAAAAGACTTAAAACAGGCAGGTGTGTGTGTCATAATATGATTTGTGCAATTAATTAGTTCAGCTGTTCACTTTGCCTAACTTACCAAACTCTTGCAGCTTCCATCTAAAATCTAAAAGAAGATACAGACAGACAAACAAAGTGATATTATTATGGGATTCATAATTGGTCCCCATCCTACAACCAAACTTTTGTCCTTCAATTTATTGTTTCATTACAAAGTGCACCCTCCTCGTTTTAATTTATTAAACAATTGACGTATTTAATTTATATACAAATTAAATATATCAGTTGTTTAATAAATTTTAAAAATAATTTTTATTTATAGATGAAGTCGAATGGAATAAATTTATGTGAATTGATTCTTAAGAGATTTAGATGCTCATGTGTCTTTTACATTTAATCATTTCTTTTTCTTTTTTTCCTATCTAAGAGTCGATAGATTCACATTAGAAAAATAATTTAAAGAGAAAAAGATAAATAAATGGTTGATATTATGGCTCAATATGAGATCTTTTTTTAAGATGATCCAAATTATAAGGAATCATACTCAGAAGATTGGTTTCTCTTTAAATCTTCACTTGTTAGATTATTTTTATTTTATTTATAACATTGACAAGAGAGTATACTATTATACAAGTGTTAAAAGAGACAAGTTCTAGGGTGCAATAATTTGTCTTGCACTATACACCATTTGCGAATATTATTATAGCGAATACAAATTTTATAAAATCAATCGTTAGATTGAAAGTCTGTATCATATATATAGATCATTTATAATTTTTTTCAAAGAAATAGAAAATTATTTGGTTTGTTATTAAGACCCATCAAAATTAACAGTATATGGGTTTTTAACGAATACACTTAATCATGATGAGTAACATATCAAATGATTTTTATTTTTAAAAAAATATGGATAATCTATATGATATAAATTTTATAAAATTCGTATTCATTATAATACTCCCTTTGTCCCAATTTATTTGTCACAATTGACAAAATCACATACTTTAAGAAAAATGTATAAATGAAAGAGAGATAATATGACTTTTACAAAAATACTCTCACTTTTATTGGTAGTAGACGTTGTAATACTAAAAAAGTGTATTTTTTAGTTATTTTATTGTCTCTCTTAATCATTATACTATAAAGTAATAAGAGTAAAATATGAAATAATAATGTTATAAATTATATAGATAATTTATTTTAAGACAAACAATTTTAACAAATAAGTCATTTATTTTAGAACGGAAGAAGTAATATTCGTAACTTGGACACCATGAAAGACTTGGTGAATTTTTCCATGTTAGACGGATCTGTTAAAAGAATCTACTAACACTACTCTAATTCGTCAAATTTAGTCCCTCCCTCCCTCCCTCTCTTTCTTTTTTTTTTTTTTTTTTATTTAATTTTTTATCCTTTGATTCTTATTTACATCCTAGTTTAAAGTTTAAAGTTGAACTAGGATATAAATAAAGTACAATATAATTAAGAGTTCAACCACCTAATTAAAAATCAAATCTATGTTTATTTTAAAATTCGTTATTTAATAATGTGCGGTTAAGAAGAGAGGAGGAAGTACATGCAACTAAACTAGTACTCCTCCTAGTCTTTATTATAAGAAGAAATTCGCATATATAGAATGTTTAATGTATCTAAGTTTAGATATATCAAACATTCTATGTATCTAAAAAGTACTCCTTCCGTACCAAAATATATGTTGTTTTGAGAAAAAAATTTGTACCACAATATATGTCGTTTTACATTACCAATGAAGTATTTAATGCTCTTTTTCCTCTTATACCCTTAATTAATTATTTCTCTTTTTTCTTTCAATTCTATAATTTATCTCTCACATACCATTAACGAGGGATAATCTTGTAAACTAACCCATAATTTACCTTTTCCATATACAACAATGATTACATTTCTTAATTTGTGTGATTTGGTCAAAACGACATATATTTTGGTACGGAGGTAATAGTAAATTTTTTCTTAGAATAAAGACCAGAGAGAGTAGTAGTAACATCAATCAGTATGCGTCCTAGAATTTATCAATATTCCAATTAAAATCAATCATATTTATTGCTATGTCGTAGAAATGATATGCTGGGACCTCTTGTTCCCCTGCTTTAATTTGTTGTATGTGATATTTCCAATGCTATTGAGCTTTGTTTTCCAACTCCATCATTAACAATTCGGCCTAAATCGCTTTCCAACTTTACAATAACAATGTTACCTTGGCTATGTATCATTGTTAAGTCTTATTCCGGATCTCCATATATCAAAATATAAATTGTTTCGACATATATACTATACAAATTAAAAAATGTAATTAAAGTTGTATAAAAAAGAGAAATTTATGGTTAATTTACAAAATTATCTTTTATTAGTAGTATGAAAAAGATAAATTGTAGAATTAAAGAAAGAAAAACAAATAGTTAAATGTATAATAGAAAAAAGAATATTTGTTTCAAAAAAAAAATAGAAAAAAGAATATTAAATATTTTATTGGTATTGTAAAATATTCATATTTATATTTTGAAACAATTTTTTTTCAAAATGACTTATATTTTGATACTTCTAACTTGTATTAAGATTTAAGAGCAATTAATTGTGCTCTTTTAAATCGTAAATGTTGAATACACTTTATAATTTAATTTTTGCTTATAAAAAAAATTCAGAGTATATCGCGGTTTACATATCGCTTTGCCATTAGAGACCATGTGGTAAGGTAAACTATAGTTCATATATTGTTCCACACACAAGAAAAAATGTAAAAAGAGAAAATTAGACCAAAAATTTGGTCTGTGAAAACTGAAAAGTTGGTTTATGGGTAGATTCAACGATTGCCATTAAGCCATCCATTCATTAATTTTAATAGTATAGTAATTTATTTTCCATGCATGGTTGGCCTGAATGGCTGGAATTGAAAGACAACAGTGATACTAAGATATTGGTACGTACATCCACAATTCCATGGCCAAAATTATTCCCTGACTATATATGAGAGTTATGCCAACTATGTTAAATAAATAAAAAACTGATATGATATATTTGATTTTGAAGTCCATATATTTTGAAATAAAATAATTTATATCTTGGTATTATTATATGCATAATGGAAAGCCAGGTATGGGTTATAACAAAAAAAGAGAGGAAGCTAAGTATGGGTCATCAATCATCTACATAAATTATGCAAGTAACCACCAACAAAACGATCTCTCAGAATTTGTGTTCATGATGTCACCTTATTGAAGTGGAATCCTTATTGTGAGGCTTCTGCAGCTCTGCATAGTAGTATTTAATTAAAATTATTCTTACATGGTCATGGTCACGGTCACGTAATCAAGAAAATTGAACTTAGTTACAGTTATAAAAAATAATTAAAACTTGAGAAAATAATTAAATAATATTAATACTTACCTTTTCATTTTATTTTTTTTTGACATACTTACCTTTTCAAATTATTAAATCATATAATGATCAAATTTAGTTTTTTTTAATCACGTGACTATACAATAATATCTTATTTAATTAAGCCATATGAAATACAACTTAGAGGTGATTCGACAATAATTTATCTTCTTTTTTTACGAAGGTAGAAATACTTTTTTTATAAGTTATACATATATTAATTATTATTTTTTATGAATTTGAATGAAATAATTTTTTATCAAATTTTATCTACTTTTAAATTTTATCTACAATAATAATAGAAAATAATAAGAATAGTATAAAAATAGAAAAGAAAAATTTAAGTGGAGGATGAATCAAAGTGCATAAATTCTTTATTTGACCACACATGATTCCACGAGTGGGCAATAATATTGATTAACAATTTATTTTTTACTTTTTTTTTTTTTTAGTTTTTACCCTCTAATTTATAAAAAAATTAAAGACCCTAATAGTTCAGACTTCGGGCAAACTCAGATATTACGTAGCTTTAGTTCTCTCTCAGACACAATTGTGGAATTGAATTGTGATTATCTCCATCAAATCTAACATTAATCACCACTAAATCAACTGACATTTACGATTTCCCTTATTCGTAGTTAATGCAACAAATTGAGTTTGTGGAATTAGTTAGTTCAACGCTTGCATTTATAAGACAGCCACAGGAAAATAAATGAAGTAGTTGAAGTTACGGTATATTGAACCATAGTCTCTGCCCAGATGTTACATCGATTGAAATCTTAATTCAATGGTGGCTTATTAGTAATGGTACTAGGGAGTACTAATTAAGTTTCTTTCTAGATTAGTAACAGTTTTTGTGGCTGCGCCTCCTTCATTTATTTGACTTGATATCATCATGCTCAGTCTTTGATTTTCCATCGTGGTTTTTAAGTACTTTTGGGGACCAAAAGAATATACCAATTCACTTAATAATATGGACTAAAAATTTTGACTGATAAATTTTATGCAATTAAAATATGTTAAATTTTTTAAAAAATAAAAATATTTTATTGATCTTAAAATTTATATTTGTTATAGTGTTATTGAACAATGTAACATTACTCAAATGTTATACTGGTGTAATTTAATACCTCTATATATAAGTAGACTAATGAACTAATAAACTCATGAAATTAAACTTACTTTTAATATTTAACATCATATATGTTAAATAATTTGACAATATATACATCATATTTCAAATTCTTACCTAACACAACTATTCCAACAAATTAAATTAGATTAATAAAAATATTATCTATTTTTATTTAAATAAACCGACTTAATATGTTTAAAAGACTTTTGGGTTAATTACATTTTATCCCTTGTAAAATAGGCGAAAATTGTTTACCTCTTGTAAATTTTTTTTGTTGCTTTACCCCTTTGTATAATATAAGATTCTACGCTTTACCCTCGGTCAAAGTCAACTATAATATAATTTGCGGTGGTTTAAAACTTTCGCTAAAATTATATTTTGCGGCAGTTTATTTTGTGGTAACTTTTTTGCGGTAATTATATTATGGTTGACTTGAGTCAAAGAAGTAAAACACAAAATTTTATATTACAGAACTACAACAACAAAAAAAAATTCACAGTAGGTTCAACAATTTTGACCTATTCCCAAGACTTTTTTTTATAACTTGTAGCCCAACACTTTTAACTAAAGAATCTTCTAAAAATAATCTGAGCCCTATTTTAACAAATGGGCTCATCCTAGTTAATTTATGGTAGAACAACCTAATTCCTCTAATATGAAATGACGTGCAGAATCCGGCTTACACAGAGAACAAGCTTCTGTTCTGTTCTGTTCTGGTAGAGTAGAGGTTTCTACTTGTAAGTCCTCTAAATTTACTTTGATAAATTTAATATTCAAATGCTACCATATACTAGTTAACTTATAGTATAATTAAAAATTTCATGGAAACAGAGAGGATAACAGTAGTTCTATTCTTCAATAATGTATTATATGCATGCCCTCTGAACATAATTATTTCAATCAACAAGCCAGTGATAACTGAGTTGAGATTTGTAAGAATGTGTCACAGGACTTATAAAAACAGCTCATCACATTTTTCATGAGTTTTTTTTCAGCTTATTTTTATAAGTTCTCCGAGATAGGTTACTTTTATGTAAGCTTATTCATTAACACGTACTTATCATGATAAGCGCTTCTGCTATAAGCTGCAAATAAGTTGTTTATCCAAAGAAAGCCTAATAAAAGTATATATGATTCTATCTATTGCTAAGCAATTTACATTCCTTAAGCATATGGATAGTTGTTCAATTCTTAATTCATGCATATCAAATTTACTATTTAACACACATATAATCCACCATACTCAAATTCAATTTCATTTTTAGTTTGAATAGCAAATATAGTACTATTCAAATACCAAAACACAATAGTACTAGAAATACTGAACAAACAAAAAGAAAGAAGAACAGCAGAAACAACAATCAAAAGAGTGCCACACTCGAAACGAACCGAAGTCAGAGAAACGAGAAGTAACAGAAAAACTGCCAACCATCCAGATCAAACACAAGAAACAATCTGTCTCTACTAACCACGCGGACCGCTACTCGCACAGGCAGAGGACGGGTTCCACTAACAATTCCATTTAAATTCTAAAGTAGCATATTCTACACATCCATAATGGAGCTATTATGAGTTTCATCAATGTATCAAGGTGTGAATTTGTGAATTGAAAAGAAGCTCTTCCACTTTGCGATCTCTTCCTTGTTATCGAGTTTCTTCATTCCCCCGAAATAGCGACTCAGATAGTTTTGTTCCTCATAAGTGTGTCGATTCAGCAATGTTTTTCTATGTAGAGACATTTCATGCAAGTGCTTGAATTCCACCACCAATGTGTCTGTCATCAAATAAAAACATCTATAAATATAAGCGAAAAGAATTTGCGCCAACACAGATACCTTTTTGCTTATATTTAAAACCAGAGAGTGAACATCTAGTC
This sequence comes from Trifolium dubium, assembly GCA_951804385.1. Taxonomy (NCBI): domain Eukaryota; kingdom Viridiplantae; phylum Streptophyta; class Magnoliopsida; order Fabales; family Fabaceae; genus Trifolium; species Trifolium dubium. Next base: position 43,149,392 of record OX638065.1, read on the forward strand.
AATGAATCTCACCGCTATCTTTGCAGCTACAATTATTCGCATCCTTGTCACATGATTTCAAATGGCCAATTTCAGCAAACGAACAATCTATAAAATAAAACAAAATAAATCATCTAGAAGAAATAATTAAATTTTGTTAATCATTGTAGTCAAAGCAATTAAGGAATTACAACTCATGATTGTCATTATCTGCATCATCATGGACAAAAAGTCAACAACATTATTTCCTTCCTCTTATAGCTATGTACAATTACTGTCATTACTATTGTAATTATAGGTAGCTCAATTATAGGATAATGACTATACACAATTATGTATATTTAAGCACTGTCCATACAATGAAACTATTATCGCATCATTCCATATTTTTCTATCTTGGTATCAGAGCTTTAAGCTTGAAAGCTCCCTTTCTTTTTTTTTCTCGATCCAACCATGTCTTCCACTGCCAATACAAAGAAAAATGACCTGCCAACAATTGTTTCTGTCAAGTTGGATAGAGACAACACAGATAGAAAAATATGGAATGATGCGATAATAGTTTCATTGTATGGACAGTGCTTAAATATACATAATTGTGTATAGTCATTATCCTATAATTGAGCTACCTATAATTACAATAGTAATGACAGTAATTGTACATAGCTATAAGAGGAAGGAAATAATGTTGTTGACTTTCTGTCCATGATGATGCAGATAATGACAATCATGAGTTGTAATTCCTTAATTGCTTTGACTCCCCCTCTCAAACTGGTGGTGACTCAGTAACACCAAGTTTGCTTCTCATGATGTTGAATCTAGTGTAACTGAGAGCCTTGGTTAGACAATCTGCAATTTGGTCTGCAGTAGGGACATAGGCAACTGTGATTTCATTGTGAATAACCTGATCACGTATGTAGTGAATGTCTATCTCAATGTGTTTCGATCTAGCATGCATAACCGGATTGGAAGCTAGTGCCTTAGCACTCAAGTTGTCACACCATAAAATGGGTTTGCGAAGTATTGGCACTTTGAGTTCCCCTAGTAATGATTTCAGCCATGCTACTTCAGCTGCTAGATCAGCTAAGGCTCTATATTCTGATTCGGTACTTGACCGAGACACCACTTTTTGCTTTCTTGAGGCCCAAGACACCAAAGTTTCACCAAGAAACACACATTGTCCCGCCATGGATTTTCTGTCATCTATGCTTGTGGCCCAATCTGCATCTGAGAACCCGGCTATGTCAAGATCCGTTGAAGGTTTGATGTGCAAGCCTAGGTTTGTTGTACCATGGAGATACCTCAGTATTCTTTTTATTCCTTGCCAGTGATCTATTGTTGGAGAACTCATGTATTGGCTGAGCTTGTTAACTGCAAAAGCTATATCAGGCCTTGTATTGGTTAAGTATTGTAAAGCACCTATAGCCTGCCTATATTGTGAAGGATTGGACATTGGTTCTCCTTCTGTTGTGAATTGCCTCCCGGTTACCATCGGCGTAGGACATGATGATGCATTTTCCATGTTGAATCTTTTGAGTAAATCTCTTATGTACTTTGTTTGTTTCAAGTACATCCCACTATTGTCTCTATAGACTTCTATTCCCAAAAAATAGTGTAGATTTCCAAGATCTTTTAGTGAAAAGGCAAGATTCAGTTGACTGATGAAAGCTTCTAGGAACTTATTGTTGCTGCCAGTTATTATTATATCATCAACATAGATGAGAAGGAATGTAGTGCGATCAGCTTCTTTTAGAACAAATAAAGACGTATCGCTCTTGGTGTTTTGGAATCCCCAACTTAATAGTGTGTGTCTCAAGCTATCATACCAGGCCCTCGGGGCTTGCTTCAAACCATAGATTGCCTTGTTTAATCTACATATGTGACTTGGTTTGGTTTGATCTATGTAGCCTTCCGGTTGATGCATGAAAACAGTTTCTTTGAGATTTCCATTCAAGAATGCATTGTTTATGTCTAATTGTCTAACTTCCCAATTAAGATGTACAGCAATTGACAAAATAATTCTTACAGTGCTGGCTTTGACAACTGGACTAAATGTTTCGTCATAGTCCAACCCTGCAGTTTGTTGAAAACCTCTAGCAACAAGTCTTGCTTTCCTCCTCTCAATTGTGCCATCTGCCTTGTATTTTGTTTTGTAGATCCACTTTGAGTCAATGATATTTTCTTGTCCCTGAAATGGTACCAAAGTCCATGTTTTATTGTCCATCAGTGCCTTGTACTCGTTGTCCATCGCTGTTTGCCATTCTGGTCTGACTAGTGCTTCTCTTACATTCGCTGGTTCTTTATCTTCTTTAGATGCTTCCGTTAGCCCTATGTAAGGTAATTTGGGCTTGTAAATTCCTGCCTTGCCTCTTGTCCTCATCCAGTGTGTGTTGGTGATGTTCTGCTCCGGCGGTGGACTGTTTTGCTGCGGCGGTAGATTATTTTCTGTCTGAGTGATTTCTTCCACCGTACTGCTGTCTCTGAGACTGTTGGCATCGGTAGGTTCAGGAGTATCATCCACGACTGGTTTATCTGCTATGGTGTTGTTGTCATTTGTTTCTGCCTCTTGTTGATCAACAACGTTGTCGGTTGCCTCATTTGTGTTGTCTATAGCGACACCTGCAGGATAAGAAGGAAATCCTATGGAAACATCATTAGTAACGGTTTTTATAGGATTTCTTGTGTCAAGAAAGCCTTCATGGAATGGAAAATGATCCTCATTGAACACCACATGTCTTGACACAAACACTCTTCCATGAGAATTGATGCACTTATAGCCTTTGTGAGTATTACTGTAACCCAAAAATACACACCTAGTTGTGTGAAATTGAAGCTTATGTTGATTGTAAGGTTTGAGGCAAGGGTAACAAGCACAACCAAACGGCTTCAGAGTCGTGTAGTCGGGTTCTTTATTGAACAACAGTGAGTGAGGACTTTTGTTTGAATTTATAGATGAAAAGGCCACTTCAATAGTTTTATATTATTTCTAACACGCCCCCTCACGCAAGAGCCCATTGGGCTTGAAGCGTGGATAATGCACAGGCCCACCTACCATATGCTTAAAATTCCACTTTTTAATTATAAAGTGAGGGGAGCGGGAATCGAACTCTAGACCACTTAGTCATAGAGGCTCTGATACCATGTCAGATGACCGATTATCCCAAAAGCTTAAGCTGTTAGAAAAGGCCACTTCAATAGTTTTATATTATTTCTAACAATCGTAAATTTGTAGACATAAATAAATTATAAATATGAAAGAATGATACCAATGTTAAAGTACATCTTTATATTTTAGTGAAAGATACACTGAAACTTTATTTCTTACCATAAGGAACCGAATCATGTGGTCTGGTTTGTATCTCAATATAATCTCCAGGTTTCAGCTCACGGTGACATACGGAGTTATAATAACCTCTTATTAAGGTATCGACTGGTGATAATCTCGCTAAATTCCGCTTAACCCTTGTAGTTTTTTTCCAAGCACCATTTGCAGACCTGTAAAGTCCAAGGCATATTATTCACATTTGCAATGTTGTTGATCATCATAGTCATACCAATTTACTTGTGTTTTCAAGAACAATATCATTGTCTTAACTTTCTGCTACAAATTGAATGATTGACTAGCAAAATTTGAAATAATGGGAGTAACTGATATACTGAGGTAAAAGAAAAGTGTTTAATTTACTTTAGTACTTAAACAATGAGACTCTTATATATGATGGATTACTCTTTTGGATTGAACTTTTCTCATAGACTCAAGTCTTAACTTATGTTTGGTATCACGGTAAGTATGTCAGATCACAGTGATTCACTGTGATTTTACAAACGCTACACTTTGTAGCTTCTGCAAAATTATGGTAAATCACCCTGATTCTGGCATATCTACCATGATACCAAACATAAAGTTAATATAAGGTTACATCAAGAAAATTAAATAAGATTAACTGGTCACTATTCTTAATGTGTGCATAGTTAGTTACTTTTGCTTATAATTGAGTTTACATAAAGTATTTCTTTGAAGGGAAAGTTTGTACCTTGCTCGAAAACTATCTGTTCGAGAGTCATAGCTTAACAGGGCATCGCAATATGAAATCAAATACGTTTGATTCTGCAATCAAAGTTACATATAATTAAACGAATGGTATACAAAGAGTCATATATAGAGAATTTTTTTACTAAATACAAACAAGTTAGAATTAATTAGTCTTACCCTATAAAGTTGAGCAGGAAACCAGAAGCAACCTGTCTCAAGACAGGTATACAAAGCCTTTTGTGAATGATTTCGAATCAAATTAATGAAGGGCCAATGATTTTCCAAATATGATTGAATCCTAACAAATGGCCAAATGCCACTATAACCTGCACATGATGCCATTACATCTTCATATAAGAAGAAACTTCTTGCATTCATTATCTTTCTCCTATGCCATTGCCACAAATGTTGAACAACATCACCAACCAGCTTACTCCATTTGTTTTCGACATGTTTCTTCCATAAATAATCGCTGCTACTGTTAATTCTTAAAGAAGTACAAACTTGCGCTACACTGCATAAATCTTGTGGTGCAAGAAACTCGAAAATTCTTTCCATAATTTCATTGGGCATGTCGTAGATACTAGTAGTACTAGTAAGGTCTATGTCGTCTATTACACTTTGTGAGTTTGGTTCTAAGTTCTTCTTTCTTGCCTTTTTCTTTGCCTTTCTTACCATTGTGATTTGTGTGAATCTAAAAGAATGTAAAAGTTTGAAATAATTTTACTGCTTTATCACGGCACAAAAACAAAATAGAGAAAGGAAAAAACTAACATATATACACTTAGGAGTGTTCACGGGTATGGGTGACCCGTTTAAGTTTTAAACCGGTAATTCAATTGTACCCGTTGAAAAAATTGTTATATTTTTTTTATAATATAGTTTAAAAAATTTATGTAAGAATCTTAAGTTTTGGTCGAGAAACTAGGGTTTCTATTGCCGAACGCAAAAGTTTCTCAGTACCCAAGACGAGAATCGAATTCTCGACTATTGGTTAAGAGAGTATAAACCTCAATCACTCAACCACGCCCCTAGGTTAAAAATCTTAAGTTTTAATACTATATTTAAAGTGTTTCATGTAATTTTAAGTTGAATAATACAGTAAAATTTAGTATAAATTTTAAAATTTTCAAGAAATAAAATGTTATTTAAAAAACATTTTGGGGCTGGCACGGCCTTGGGGTCCAAAGCCTTTGCTTTAATACAGCGCCTGTGAATTATAAACAATTAAAAATTGAATTCTCAACAAACAGAATCATCACAATAATATTTTTATCTTCGACTCACCTAGAATAAACTTTCCTACAAATTTTCATTTATCTTTTTGTAAATAACTTTCATATTTTTTCAATCAAACTTTTTTTTATCAAACTACATATTTTTGTGTTCTTATATTATATTGTCATGCAGGATTTGTGTAATAGAAAATCAATGAATAATTACAAGTACATTTTTTCCCATTAAAATGAGAGTAATTACAACTATAATCTCTTTCACAAATTGAAGAAAACTAAAAGTCATTCAACTTCTAACAAAATTAAATTATCGCATTTAGAGCAAAAACAAGTATTCGCAAATTTATGTAACCAAAGTCTACTCTAAAAACTCCGGTGTAGAATTGTACGATAAATGCATTCGTACCTTTTATTAAAGAAAATACATTTGTTTTCAACTCGGGTCTTGATATGTCCCTGTCACTTGCAGCTGATCGATCCCCCTGTATATATAAAACAAATCACATTCAATGTTGCAATAAAAGATGACGTGAAATTTAAAAGGAAAAAGAATCATTTATACCTACCGTCTTGAATTTAGGTTGAGATATATAATTTTCGAAATTACTCTTATTTTTTATTTATAAAAAGACAATTTTCTCTGATCCCTAGCTAAATCAAAGGGTGGGACGATTTTATAAATGGTTGTCGATTTTGAGATTAAAAAAAAGAGTAGGCGAGATTTAGTGAGGAGTAGAAAGGCCGAGATAAAAGAAAGTAAAAGAGATTGCGAGAAATGAAGGTGAAATTAAGATCTGAAAAGGATATCAATCCCTTTCATATCTTGACGACCATTAGATTTTTCTTCCGCCGAATTGACAAGAGTATACCATGGAAGAAGAAAGGGATAATGATATATTCAAATTAGGGTTTCGAGGGGAGAATGCTTGAGAAATAAAATGAGGAAATTCGGGTTAATCAATTAATCAAATAAACATCCAAAAAATATAAGTTCGGTGGTAAAAATTTGACTTTATAACTTCAAAAGATAAGATTCATATTTTATCTGTTACCATTGTAAAAATAATCATTAGTGTCACTTTTATTAATAATAGTACTTGTTTCCCTAATTATTATTATTTTGAAAAAAAAAAGTAAATAAAATTATTGGCTATTATTCTCAATTAAGCAATTTTTTTTATACTTTTAATTTATTTTTCTATCAAGTTCCTCACCAAAAATAACCTTTAGAGTAACAATGTCATAAGACTTTCTTTATGTGTTGTTTTATGTTCATTGCAATCTCTATTATTTGATCTACCATTAATATTGCATACATTGAGTTTATTTTCATTTTGTTTTTGTGTTAGACAAAATTATATATATTGGTGATCTAATAGCTCATTCCATTTTTCAATCTCTTCTTGACTGTGAAGCTTTCTAATTCCTCCATAGTTTCTGCCCGAATCTTCAGTATGTTTGGTTAGCTTTGCTCTTCTCATGCTTGACCTTCGAGGGTATTGCTTGAACTCTACCACCAATGTCTCTATATAATATTAACATTTAGATCAAAGTATAGACATAAAACTATATTATATGATACAAAAAGATTAGTAACTCTCACCAGAATTTTGACAAAGGCAATAATTCTCATTCTCACTACAAGAATCTAGGTGACCAATAACAGCATACCACCAGTCTGCAAAGTGCAAACCTTCCATTAGAGGCGCAACTTCAAATATTTTGAAAGAAACTGTGAAGTCAAATTTGAATTTACTATCTATAAGAATCAGTTCAACTGATACAAAATATTAAAATTACTATCATACTATGTTAGATGTCTATGTCCGAAATTTGAACCTCGGTCTCTTCACATTCACAAAGATGAATTGGTCGAAAAATACAATTTTTCGTGTTATTGTAGTTCAAAATATTAAGATGTTTGAGACTTGAGAGGTTAGAATGAACCTACCATATAAAATTTCATTGTTTGCTCTCCATTGGATTTCAATATGATCCCCAGGCTTTAGGTCTTGAAAACAATCAGTGACGTGGCAAACACATGGTGAGGTTTCAACTGGAGAAAGTCTTAGCTTATCCCACTGGATATTGTTCCCCGTAATCCTCCATTGCCCACTTCGTGTCCTAATAGTTACACATTTTAATCAACTAGTAGTATATATAATCAAATTAATTAACTCACTAAATTCATTCAATGTTGTCACAAAATTTACTATAATGTTAAAAGCAACCAAAAAATAGAGTTAATTACAACAAAATCGATCTCCTGCAACTGAGTTTGGAAATAAACTAAAATCATTTGATATTAAAGGGTAAGAATAAAAAATAAAATAGACAAGTAATTTGTTCGAGAGTGTCGGTATACCTTGCTTGAAATGTATCAGTTTCGGAGTCATAGCTAACCAATGCATCAGTTACATATAATCTCTGAAAGAAAAGAAGAAGAAAAAAAATTGTATTGCCATTTTCTTAATTAAAATTAAGTCTCTTTAAAGATTATTATTCTTCAAATATATATTCAATTTAGTTCCATATGAATAAAAGATTCAATTCAGTTTTAATCATTTCATTGATCCAACAATATTTTTTAATATTAAAATAATTCAGATAAGGTCATTGATCCAACAATAAAAAATGTATCAAATATTTTTTAAAAGGTCATTGAAATTAACAAATTAGAAAACAAGTAATTCAATCAACTAAGATTATTGAAGCATATATATTTACCCTGTATAATTGAGCTGGAAACCAGAATTTGCCACTCTCTAGTGACAAATACAAAGCCATCATAAAATGATTTGCCAATAATAAACTCTTAAGATGTTTGCACTCTTCTAAATATGATCCAAGACATATCAAAGGCCAAGCACCACAAAAAGTCCCAAGTGATCCACTCTGAATTTTGATTTGTTGATTCAACACATGATTCTCTTCTTCCTTTGTTATTATTGTTACATGCCATTGCCACTCTTTGAGAGCAACATGACCAAAGATTCTACCCCATTTATACTTCATGTGATTTTCCCACAAATGTTCACTTCTACATTTATCTCTTAGAAAAATGCATACTTCAGACATTTTAATGAGTTCTATTGGTGAAAGTAGTTCTAAAATTCCATCTAAAGTTGATTCAGGTAAATTCAAGAGAGATATGTTAGCTTCAATTTTCTTCATGTTAGAGGCTAAAAAGCTAGTTTCCTTGATTGCTTAATGTCAAACAAGAGTAAATATATTTATACAATAAATTAAATTTGTATTTATCTCATCATTTTGCTATAGAGACAAAAAAATTGGGTTTACAAATTTTTTATTTTCTTATGAAGATCCTTGCCGACCTAGGCGGATTTCACTAGGAGATGTACATAGTTCATTGTGGAAAATTACAAATAAAAAAAAAATTTACCAACGATAAATTAGTTCAAGTGGTAAAGAATTTGAGCTCTTAATCTTACATATATATATATATATATATATATATATGGTTCATAAGCTCTATTTTTAACTTCTACATCAAAAATATGATTGAAATGTAAGAATCTACGTTGTGTGTTACACAAATTTTCAACCTTTCATTAAAACAATCATTGTTCAAATTTTACATATATTTTTTGTTGAACTCTAAATTACTAAAGTTAACTTCTTCTAAAATCTTTAAATTAATTAAGACAAATAAAACGACATAAAAGTAAACTGAAATACAAAAGAATATTGATGTTGGCAATTTTTCATTTGGCAAATTCTAAAAAAAAGGTTTTTTTTATCAGATTCTAAAAAAAGGATATAGATCAATATACATTATAATATAAATTTATATGTAGTGTTGATCGAAGAAAAAAAATAAGTGGTTGAATAATAAATAAATTTATAAAGTAAACCTTGATGACTTGATTCAATATTAGTCATCCATTGTTATTTTTATTTTCGTGGCTCAGCTTATTCTAAAACTTTTTGAACAACCTTTTAAAAGAATAAACCAAAAATAACCCCTAATTTAACGCAATTAATCAACTTCCAACATCATTTTTGGGTCAAGATTTTGGTTAATTTGTTGATATTGAACATTGTCAACCTTGTAGTTAAGGTTCTGTTTTTCCCCCACAATCTCATATCCTAGCTACCATCTCAATTTATTTACACCTTCTTTTCTGATCCTAATAAATTTTCCATTTTAAAAAAACTTCACAATATATGCTCTTGTTATTCTCCTCCTTGACTTTGGTTTTGATTACTTTTTCTACAAGCAATCATGGATCAAGGAGAACTTGCACGAATTTTTCAAATGTTCGATAGAAATGGGGACGGTCGTATTACAAAAAAAGAACTTAGCGACTCATTACAAAATCTTGGAATTTGCATCTCTGAACCAGATTTGATCCAAATGATTGAAAAAATCGACGTAAATGGAGATGGATATGTCGACATTGACGAATTTGGTGAGTTATACCAAACGATAATGGATGATAAAGAGGAAGAGGAGGAGGATATTAAAGAGGCATTTAACGTGTTTGATCAAAATGGAGATGGGTTCATATCGGGCGAAGAATTAAGCTCTGTGTTATCTTCTTTGGGCTTAAAAAATGGGAAAACATTAGAAGATTGCAAAAATATGATCAAGAAAGTTGATGTGGATGGTGATGGAATGGTTAATTTCAAAGAATTTAAGCAAATGATGAAAGCTGGTGCTTTTAATGCTGAATCATTAAGTTGATGCATGATTAGAGGGTGTGTAAGTGTTTTTCTCTTTTATGGTTAGATGATTTTTTTTCAACATAAAAGAAGAAACAAGATACCCTTTGTAGAATGTTATGTATCATGTATCTTGTTATTGAAATTGAAACTTTATATTGAGAAGAGGCATACATGCCCTCATTTTTCATATTTTTCTTCACATATTGATGTTATACTTTGCAATTAGGATATTTGCTTTGTTTTTCTTACATTCATGTCCTTACACATTTGTTGATACAATAAATCTAAGAAAGATAGAACGATTCATATTTTGATTTTGTAATTTGAATTTATTATCAAAATTATAATGTGAACCATATGATTTTTAATTTGACAAAATTACAGTTTTCTGATCATTAAAAGTTTAGATCACTGAGAATTGTGCTTGATGGGCTTTCATCACATGCTCCTAACTTTTATTGAATAAGTTCTCTACAAATTGAAAGTTTTAATGGCTTAATTTTTTTTTAAAAAGCTCCATTTTTTTTGATGATATGGAAAAAAAATGAAAAACAAGAAAGAAACTAAATTTCAATCTTCGCAAGCCAATCAACACTTGCATTGCCCTCTTTGAGAGTATGTTGAAAAGAGACATTTCAATCTTCTGATAGAGGTGACGAATTTATCGGATAAAAGATGTGCAGGGATGAAGTTGAAAAGTCTTATGAGAAGCGAAATTAATTGCTATACAGTGGAATCTGATTCAATAATAATAGTTCTGAATCTTTCAGTTTGAACAATCTTGAAATCATTTAAAATTACATGAAATTCGCACATAAGGAAATAGAAATTCCATAAAAATTCTACTAATAAGTGAGAACTTTTTTATTTCAAACTACGATTTGTAACTATTTTATTTTTCTTTTAAAAGGAATGGATAGAACTCTTTCCTCAAAAAAAAAAAAAAAAGGAATGGATAGAACTCGAATAGTGTCTACAATTGTTTTTTGTTTTGTCACTATTTTGTATCTTGTGTTGTGAAACAAAAAATAATTTAGCAACTTAATAAAAAATTAATTAAATAAACTCAAGAAAATTTTAACATTTTGGCTACTAATATTATGTTAGAAAATTTGAGAAAAATGAGAGATGAAAAGAAAAATAATAGTATCAGAAGAAAATATCGTTATGTAGAATTATTTTTGAGATATTCTATAAATTAGTCTATAAAAATAGTTGCAATAATGAATTTATTAGGTATACACTATATAAAATAATTTTACGCAATTAACTTATAAAAAATAATCAGTAAGCCATATATTATTTTTGACAATAATCAGTAAGCCATATTATATAAAAAAATGTCTTTATCTTTTAACGGAACTAGTATGTTAACCCGTGCCGTACACGGGATTATTTTCTTTTTAATATTATTTATTAATTTATTTTAAATTATTATTTTAAATTTATTTTAATATTAAATAGTGAATTTGAGATATTTTTTTTGATAAACTAAAGGTATTTTCCCCACGCAATTGCATAGATAAATCCACTCGAGATAACTGGAATCTATTTAAGGGTTTTTTTTAACGGCAAATATTATATTAATAAGACCATATCTATGCACAAGACGAACATAGAACGGCAAAATAGAAGTTACTAAACAATGGCGCCCCGTATATAAGCAGAACGCCATAAAAAACCAAAACTTACACTGCATAAAAGAGATATACTTCTAATCTCATTCTTAGAAGCTACTCTTCTGCTTTCATACCACCAGAGATCCCTCAACCCGACCCAAAGAGTTGCCAAAAGACACTAACTTCTGAACTCGAATCAAAAGTGTTCAGCCCACCAGATCCAAATAACAACTTCTTGAATCGAAATAAGGAGACAACGGTAGAAAATAGTTGCTTATAAATAATATGTTTTTGCACACAATATATTATGTATCAATATATTATCTGATACATGTGTAAAATAGTTTTATATCAACAGTATGTATAAATTAATAAATTAAATTCATAATATAATGGATAGTTAGGTGCGAGCCACACGGGAAATGAACCGTATAATCACAATTTTTTGTGGATACCTCACATAAATGATAAATCAATGCTATTATGACATAGTATCCATGATATTTTGTTATAAATTGTGTTTCCAAAATTGGCAATGTGTCTGTGCTTGGCATCACTTCTTTTCCATTGTTTTTGCATATTAAATTTTTTTTTTAAAGTGCACATTAAATATTATTATAATCAAATATATACAATATTTGTTTGTATAAGTAATGTGACTATATTGTGGTTTGATATATGGTATGAATATTTAGAAAATATAGTTAAATTGTTTAAATAATTATACATATATTTAATAATGTATCAAAAAACATATATCACATAATTATTCTCACAATTTATCTTTTTAGGGTTAAATATATTTTTGATCCCTATAAATATTCCAAATTTTGCTTTTAGTCCCTCTAAAAATTTTCTTCGACTTTTTGTCCCTATAAAATTTTTCATCTTCACTGTTGGTTCCTCATTTTAAATAAACTCATAAGTAGAATTCATATTTTTGAATAAAAAGTTTGCAGAAAAGTTTATAAAATTATAATGATCTCTCCAAAAAAAATTTAGAATTTAAAAAAAAAATAGGAATTAATTATGAATTTTTAACTTTTTGTGGTTTAAAATTCATATTTAATTTATATTTTGTTAAAAAATTCCAATTTTTTTAGGGAGAGATTATCATAATATTTTTCACATTTGTGCACAACTTAATTAAAAATATAAGGACTAAATCCAAAATTTGATATATTTATAGGGACCAAAAATATATTTAACCCAAAAAAATATCTAAAAAAAAAAAATGGGTTAAATATATTTTGGTCCCTATAAATATATCAAATTTTATTTTTAGTCCCTCAAAAAAATTTCTTCAATTTTTAGTCCCTATAAAATTTTCAATCACCACTTTTAGTCCCTATTTTTAATTCAACTCATGTGTAACTTTGTATTTTTTTTAATAAAATTATGCAGAAATCTGTACAATATTATGAAAATCTCACTATAAAACAATTGGAATTTTTTAACAAAACATCAATTAATTATGAATTTTTAACCATAAAAAAATGTCAAAAATCATATTAAATTCATATTTTGTTAAAAAATTCTAATTTTTTTTAGAGAGATTAATATAATTTTATAAACTTTTCTACAAAATTTTATTTTAAAATATGAATCATACATATGAGTTTACTTAGAAGAAGGGACCAAAAGTGAAAATAGAAAATTTTATAGGGACTAAGAGTCGAAGAAAAATTTTAGAGGGACTAAAAACATAATTTGGTATATTTATAGGGACCAAAAACATATTTTACCCAAAAAAAATCTTAGAGAAGCTCTAATTGAATGACACATAAGCAAATTTTCTTGAGAATGCACGAGAGAGCTCCGTGGAACTATCGTAATGTATATAATAGAGATACACAACATTACCAACAATAAATAAATCAAATAGTAAGAGTTTTAATCCTTTTAAGCATGTGGTTAGACCATCTCCAATAGAGAATTCAATTTTAGAGTATTTAACAGGTTTCACTTGTACACATCACTTATTTATAATTTTTTAATAATAGTATCTAATAAGCACTCAATCTCTCAAACTCAGCACCTCTCTAAAAAGCTCTTAATGGATCCCACAAATAACTCTACATCTTTAATAATAAATTATTCTTCACTATATCATAAAGTATATGAGATAAAAAAATAATATATAAAAATGTGTGGAACCCGTTAAGAACCAAGTGAGAGAAAATGCTTATTTAAGAATATGTACTTAATAAGTACCATTTTTAAATGTACTCCAATAAAAGTACCTAATAGATACTAGTTCTTAAGAACCTACCATTAAACATAATCTTAGAGATCCAATTATTAACTCATACATACTAAAAAAAATTAATAAAAATTTCGTACAAATATTATAATAACTAAAAAATTAAATACACAAGTCACATCGTTAATTTAACATTGCATGGTAACATTTTTTTAGAAGACAAACATTAATTACAACGTCAAATCTAACAATTTCGATATTTTTATTTTTATTTATTGAACAAGCTACCATTGTCTATATTTTTAGTGAGAGTAAGAAAGGGTTTATCTAGGGTTCAACTTCAACCGCTGCCATTTTTTCCACCTTCGTTTTCGCAAACATGTTTACTCTTCGTCGTGCTTCATTACCTCTCAGGTAACAACGCAACTTCATCATTTCATTATTTCCATCGTTAATTTCAATTTTTCGTTTTTCTTTTCCATTTTAAGTATTCTCTATTTCAAATTTTATACTAGGGTTTATATTTGTTCATATTTGATTCTGAATTATTTGTTGTGAATTTTTTTTTTTGTGTGTAGTAAGAGAGGTTTTAATGTAAGGGTTTCGTCTGTGAAATTAATGCCAAATATTTGTGTAGAAGATGAGGTTGGAATATGTGATTCTCCTAAATTAGTTTCTGGTAATGCCGGATTTTCGTCGCTGAATAGATTTTATCATTCTGGATATGGTTCTATGGGGTTTAGTTTTGGTAGGCGCGAGCTTTCTTCGCAAGCCGGTGAAAAAAATTTGAAAGATGAGGATGATGAATTGGAAGAGGGGTTTTCGGAGTTGGAGGAGTCTGACTCTGAGCCTGAGGGTGATGGAGGTGACAAATTGTTGGTTTCTGATACAGAACTGTCTGATGATAGTGAGGAATCTGATATTGAGGAACCACAGAATGAGCTGGAGTTACCGTTATCGCATGATGAAGATGGGATTTCAAATGCGAAGAAATTGAAGCGCAGAAGGGCTGAGTCGGAACTATGCAAGGCGATTATGGATGCTCCGGGTCTTTCTATTCATACAGCTCTGGAGAAGTGGGTTGAGGAGGGGAAGGAACTGAACAGAGGGGAGATCTCGCTGGCTATGGTTAATCTTCGGAAGCGTAAGATGTACGGGAGAGCTTTGCAGGTAATTGGATCAAATTTATTTTTGTTTCTGTTTTGTACATTTCAACATTTATGTTTTATATGCTAATTAATAAATCTAATTTTTGTTACTTGTATTTGTGGATTACCGATATTTCATGTTTGTTTGTTATTATTATTGTTATATCTTCTGGTAATATCATTTATCTGGAGCTCTCAATTTTATTTGTAGTAAATTTGTACTATTGTTTGTTGCCATGCTGTGCCTGTTTAACATATGAATCATTTGTGATTGAATTCCATGTATTCTGCAATCTGCATGTGAAAAAGAGGAAGAGGGAGAGAACATATTTAACTAATAATTTTTGAATGGTTGTTGTTGTATTTATATAAAATATTGAAAATACTAAAATTGGTTAAGTTCTAGTTTTTTCATCTAGCACAAGGCATGAACTAGCACCCCCCCTTAAGCTAAACCTAACTAAGGTCGAAGCTTGTTGCAATTAAGTACTGCCAAATAGAATTAAAGAACAAAGCAACCTAAACGTACACAAGGACTAATAAGGCAGCTCGGGGAAGAAATGCCTGTTCAACTAGATGGAGTTAATAAAAGGTTGAGGAAGGTCTGGAAGGCTGATTCAGTTCAGTAGAAAAATCTGATGTGGTAGCAACATGTAAACAGTGCAGGGGCAGAGGCAATTGAAGGGTTTGGCAAATCATAAAGCGTAAGTTAATAGAGCAACTGCGCAAAGCACCACTAAAAGTTGTGGAAAGAATAAACAGCCACTATAACTGAGGGTGGCATAAAAACAACTGGACAGGGGTGATGAGACTGCTACTCTGACAAAGACACAGCAGGAGAAGGAAAAGGAGACAAAGGGATAAATTCATGGCTGGTGGTTGAAACAATGAACACAACCACTGGGTACTGCTATGATACTGCATCGAACTTATAGCATAGGAGAAATAAGAGCCAACAGAGAATATATTTCACCAATAAAAACCAGAATATATCTGGTGTTGTGTAATTTGTGTTGATATGAAAAACTAACATGACATGTTGCATGTTCACAGACCACATAAGGCACTTTTATTTATCTCATACGTGCAACTGTGTAATATGCGGTATTTGCTCATAATGTTGCTAACACAGGCAAGTCTGTGGTTGCTTAGATCTTGGAAACCATATTAATTCTGGCCACAATTGAAAATCACTGCAGTTAGTTCTTTTTATTTTCCTTTTCCAGTTTTACTAGATGTTCTCTAGTGAAATCTTATCTATAAATTTTTTTTGTTGGTTTTGCAGCTCTCGAAGTGGCTGGAATCAAAAAAGCATCTTGAATTTGTTGAAAGCGATTATGCTTCCCGACTTGATTTGATTGCCAAATTGCATGGGCTATATAAGGCAGAAGTTTATGTTGAGAGTATTCCAGAATCTTATAGAGGGGAAATAATATACCGAACTTTAATGGCTAACTGTGTTACTCAAAACAATTTGAAGAAAGCAGAGGAGATTTTCAATAAAATGAAGGAGTTAGAGTTTCCTATTTCAGCATTTTCGTGCAATCAGTTGCTCCTTCTGTATAAGAGGAATAACAAAAAGAAAATAGCTGATGTGTTATTGCTGATGGAACATGAGAATGTCAAGCCTTCTCCTTTGACTTTTAAAATCTTAATTGACGCAAAAGGCCAGTCTAATGATATTGATGGAATGGATCAAATTGTTGATAAAATGAAGGACTCAGGTTTTGAACCGGACGTACAAACAAAGGCAGTTTTGGTTGGGCATTACATCTCAGCTGGGCTTGCTGATAAAGCTAAAACGATGTTGAAGGAGATGGAAGGTGAAAACTTGAAGAAGAATCGGTGGGTATGTCGGGTTTTACTTCCTCTCTATGCAAACTTGGGAATGGCAGATGACGTGGGAAGGATTTGGAAGGTCTGTGAGACACGCCCTTGGATTGAGGAGTGTCGGGCTGCAATTGAAGCCTGGGGCAAGTTGAAGAAAGTTGATGAAGCAGAGGCAGTTTTTGAGAAGATGTCAAAAAAATGGAAACTTACATCCAAGAACTGCTCATTACTACTAAAGGTTTATGCAAACAACAATATGCTAATGAAGGGAAAGAATCTTATTAAACGAATGGCAGATAGTGGGTGTCAAATAGGCCCGTTGACCTGGGATGCATTGGTCAAACTTTATGTCCAAGCAGGGGAAGTGGAGAAAGCAGATAGTGTTCTTCAGAAGGCAGTCCTTCAGAGTCAGGTGAAGCCATTATTTTCTTCCTATATCACTATTCTGGAGCAGTATGCTAAGAGAGGCGACATCCATAATACGGAAAAGATCTTCTATAGAATGACACAATCTGGTTATGATTCTCGATTAAGGCAGTACCAAGTTCTTATAAGTGCCTATATAAATGCCAAGGTTCCAGCTTATGGGATGAGGGCCAGGTTGAAAGCAGATAATATATATCCCAACAGAAATTTGGCTAACATGTTGATTCAAGTTGATGGATTTAGGAAGAGTCAGGTTTCTGATTTGCTTGATTGAGGAGATGGATAGATCCTTCTGCAAGGAGGTTGGTTCTACGGATAACTATGCTACTGTCAGTTAAATTGTAGGTTTTCATTTCGAAAAAGTTAAGTAGTAGGTTTTGACATCTTTGATTTGAAAGTTTTATAATCATGTTTGAATAACTCAAGAACAAAGTATGCACATGTTGTTACTGCATGTTTTTTGACTTTTTATATTATAAAATATCTCTTGCTATTTGATTGAAATGCCAACTTATTACAAGATGCTTGATAATTGCAGTTGTGATCTTTTGAAGGATTTTAAAACATAAATGAATCATTTACATACTGTACTGAAGTAGAAGAATTGTCCCAGCTTAACTGTGTATCTATGATCACCTGTCCGAAGGTGCCGACTGCCGAGCATCATTCTAATGTAAGTTATATCAGCTAGTGAGTACAACTAAAGAAAGGTGTCCAAATGGTGTGTCATGGTGATGCTGTTAGGTTAGGTACAATTTAATATCTTGGTCCAAATGATGAGCATCTTTTAGTTCCTCAAAACATGCTCATCATTTTTAGTAACTAGTTATTTATTGATTGTTAAGTGTTGATGTGCCATTGTTTCTCTCATATCACTCCAATCCCCTTTATCTTCCCTTGCCAGTTGCTATCATCACCTTTGTTGTCGACTTTGATTCAAAATCATCACAAAGTTGTTCTCCCTCAACTCCATTTATGACAGCCAGAAACAGTTGTGCCACCTAAACAGCCTCACGAACTCTTGATTATTTTCACCGACAAGGATCAGAGCTTTTTTTAGTGTTGGCATGCTCAAATAGATCTTCTCTTACCCTTGTTTTTTCCTGCTGCATAGGCAACATTGCAGCAAAGGATGACATCTCACCAGAATCCAACTTAAAAATTGTACCTAGACAAACCGAAAAGTGCACATTTTTGCACTGGATTTGAATTCTCTCGTTTTATATTTTTTTTAATATAAGTTCTCAGTCCTTGGATGAATGGTAGAAGAAATGGTTGAACATGTGAAGCGGGAGAATATTCATTTCCAGTTGCACCTGAGTTGATTGTCTCTTGTGACCATTTCACCATAAAAAATTCAATGTTGATCTCTACCTTTCATTTTTTTTTCCTTGTACTTTTTTTTTTGAACGGCAAATATTTTATTAGAAAATCAAATCTCTACACAAGACGAGCATAAATCGGTAAAAAGAGAAGTTACAAATCAAAGGTGCCGTATATGCGGAACACCAATGAAAATACCAAATTTTAAACTACCTAGAAGATATCTATCTACTTTTAATCTCATACTTAGAGAGACACTCTTCAGTTTCCATAGCAGATAGAGGTCAATCAGATAACAAGTAAACATACTTAATTACACGTAAATTAAATAACTTATTAGCCTCATTTAAGCTTTTTTATATAATAAAAAAAATAATTGGATTTCTCAAACTATTTATTTTATTTTGCATTGAAACTTCTTCTATTGAAATACTAGTATAACAAGATAAAGTTAGTTAGCTTTTGTTTGTATTTTAGTCAAACAAATATGACAATTTTTGTTTTACGTATCTGAAATCTATATTAGTAACCTAAAAAACCAAAATAAAAGGAAAAATAACTTGGACTTGTTTGCGGGCAACGTTCAAAGCAAATCACATAAGGTTGAATCTTCTCCATAACAAGGCCAGATGCAGTTTTCAATGACCAAAGAAAGTACCAAAAGGATGTCCCTACTCAAACCAAAAACAGAAAAATATGAAAATGGTTATTGAGAGATCAGTACTATAGGAACTTTTTCCAACAATAAGGGAAGATTCATAGTAGTTATAATAATTTCAAAATGAAGGGAAGATCCAATCACATGTCTTGTTTTGAGTGTTATTCCCACCTTCTTTTTCTCAATAATTGGATTACATACATACGCACGCACGCATCTGCGATAAATGATAATTATAAACAAATAGCTTTAAAAAGTTGAACGTATTTGGTTCAAATTTTATTATTTGTATTTCAAATCCGTTATATTTGTAAAAAAATAATTAGCGAAAATCAAATTTCATAGATCACTAATTACAAGATAACACAATCTCAAACACCTATACGAGATTTAACGCAAGTGGTTGATGCTTAGTATGTGTGCGTGAGTGTTGTAAACTCTGAATGACCGAATTCGATTCCTAGCGATAAAAACACAAAATCTAAATTCATAAATGAGAATAAAAACAAACATGAAACTAGTCTTAATTCTTAAACACTCAACTGAGATCAATTTTGATGGCTTGGTCCTTTTCTGTCATTTACACAATTCAGATTCATAAAAATACTTTTCCATCAAAGAAAAACTCTATATACAAAAAAACAACTTCATAGGAATCTCAAAAACACATAAACTACTTTAAATCAAACATTCTCCTATATTTATTTATTTGATTATTTTTAGAAAATGGCAATCCTTAAAATAAGCAAAAAACATCATAAACGTTTTAACAATCCTTTCCCTTCTGCACCAACAACCATTCCTAATGTTCAAGGCTCTCTATTCATAAATTCCAAAGCTTTATCTTCACAAGATCAAACCTTTTCCATTGGCAATGACTTTGAGCTTTTTTGGTCTACCATCAATGGTGGACACCTTTCAATATCACATCTTTCTCAGAAAACTAGACCCATTTGGTCCACAATCTCAGGACAAGCTTTTGTTTCAGCTGCAGTTGTTGACACAGAGATTGAAGAAAGTAGAGGATCATTTCTTGTTAAAGATAAAGATGTTCATGTGATTTGTAATCATCAAACCATTGATGACATTAGGATTATCAATGAAGTTGAAGATTCTTCATATGAAAACTCAGTATTGGATTTGGATCAGAAAAGTTATGCAGAAGATACAAATTTTTTACCTACTTTGTTGATCACAGGAAGGCTTTTCAATATGAGTAAGAAGAGTAAAAAGTTTCAAAAGTATGGAATTCAAGGAAATATACAGTTTGAATCAAAAGGGCCATTTGTTTATGCAAGATATTGGGTTTTGTTCAATCAGAAAAACAAGCATGAGGTTGGTTTTCAAGTGAAGATTGAGAAACTGAATTTTAGTTCAAGCAATAAGGTGTCTCCAGAAGCTTCTGGAATATACAAAGGTTTCAAGAAGAGACTGAGTAGTAGAAAAAAGAGGATAGGTTGGTGTTGGTATCTTTCAAGGCCAAGAGGGTTTGTGTTGGTTTCATCGGTGGACGATGAATTAGGAAACACGGAAATACCGAAACTAAAAGAATTCAATAGGATTTGGTTGACATATGCAAGTGATGAGAATGAAAAGTTTTATGGTTTTGGAGAACAGTTTTCTCACATGAATTTCAAGGGCAAAAAGGTGCCTATCTTAGTTCAAGAACAAGGTATTGGAAGAGGTGATCAACCTATCACTTTAGCTGCTAACTTGGTCAGTTACAGGTATAGCAATGCAACTGTTTCATATGCCTAATTCAATATGTGTGACTTTTATCAGTAGGAGTCGAACTCGGCACCTTGTAATATACAACACTTACACACTCTTGTATTAAATCGTAAGCTATATATTTTTTTTCCACCACCAGTATCCGGCTCACTGGGCCGACTAATCCGTAAGCTATATATTTTGTTTACAACACAATGATAGCATTTCATTGGTATTGGCAGGGCAGGAGGTGATTGGAGTACAACATATGCTCCTTCTCCATTCTATATGACATCAAAAATGAGGTCCCTTTACCTTGAAGGATATGATTATACTGTCTTCGATCTTACTAGACTCGACAGAGTACAGATACAGGTATTGTTATAAGAAATTATGACATACAAATGATTCAGGTTTCTTTTGTTTATTAGAATTATCTATATATGAACTCAACTCAAAGAGTTTATTTTTGATAACTGTCAGCGTAGAACCTTTTACACTGTCAAACTCAAACAATCATAACTTATGACTCAAATCCTTATGTATATGTATATGAAATTAAATTTTTGTAGTTTCAAATTTTCTGTACACTGGAGCTTGCAGATATATGGAAACTCAGTTGAAGGACGGATATTGCATGGGAACACACCTTGTGAGCTGATTGAACATTTCACAGAAACTATTGGAAGGCTACCTGAGCTTCCGGAGTGGATAATATCTGGTGCTATAGTTGGAATGCAGGGTGGTACCGAGGCTGTACGTCGTATTTGGGATGAATTAAGAACTTATGATGTTCCTGTCTCGGCATTTTGGTTACAGGTAATTACCACAACACTTAAAGAAATGGCGCAAAATTATTTCTCAGAAGTTTCAATAAGAACATGTAATCCATATTTTTAGAGGATTGTGAAATTTTGTTGTTTACTTATTGAAACTGCGCAGGATTGGGTAGGGCAGAGAGAAACAATGATTGGCTCACAACTTTGGTGGAATTGGGAAGTGGATGACCAAAAATATTGGGGTTGGAAGGAACTTATCAATGATCTTAGAACTCGAAATATAAAAGTTATGACTTATTGCAATCCCTGTCTAGCTCCGGTAATGCTTTTCTTTAATCGTTTCAACTATGGATAAATATTGTAATCACAATCATCATATAAATAGTTCTCTTGCATTTTTCTCATAACTTGCTTTTTTTGCAGTCAAACAAAATGATAGTACAAGTGCTACAGATCAGACATGCTTGGCTAGTATAGCAAGATTGTGATTATGATAATGTCGTTAACATTTATATTTTGTCTTTGATCCTATAGGTTGATGAGAAGCATAACAAAAAGAGAAACCTTTTTGAGGAGGCAAAACAGTTGGACATATTGGTGAAAGACAGTAACGGGAATCCGTACATGGTTCCAAATACTGCCTTTGATGTTGGAATGCTAGATCTAACTCATCCAAAAACTGCAACTTGGTTCAAGGGGATTCTACTTGAAATGGTTGATGATGGAGTTAGAGGATGGATGGCTGATTTTGGCGAAGGCCTTCCCGTTGACGCCGTTCTGTATTCAGGTTTTCATTCTCATGCTACTTATCCCCCACAAAGTTATTTGATGTAGAAAACTCACCCTTAAATGATACAAATGAAGAAAGACAATAAAACAATATTACAAGGAATTAATTCATATATACCGTTGGCGTAAATATATTTTACACTGTCAATCAATTGCAATCATCAGATCATTAAAAACATATGACTTTAATCATAACTACTTCTAAAATCACACATATGATTGGTTGTGATTTGTTGACAGTGTAAAACTTTTTACATCAACAGTGTATCAAAACTAAACTCATACTAAAACTTGTACCTTATTTATGAGCATGTGATTGTTCTCATAATATGTTGTGCTTTCCATATACAGGCGAAGATCCTATTTTAGCTCATAACAGATATCCAGAACTATGGGCCAAAATCAACAGAGAAATTGTGGAAGAATGGAAAAGTAAGTCCTTGAACAAGTTGAAGGAAGACCAAGAAGATGGCTTGGTTTTCTTCATGAGGGCTGGTTATAGAGATAGTCCTAAGTGGGGGATGTTATTTTGGGAAGGAGATCAAATGGTAAGTTGGCAAGCAAATGATGGAATAAAGAGTTCTGTTGTTGGTTTACTTAGCAGTGGAATTTCCGGCTATGCCTTTAATCACAGTGACATTGGAGGTTATTGTACAGTTAACTTACCTATAGTTAAATACAGACGAAGCCAAGAATTGCTTTTGCGTTGGATGGAGCTTAATTCTTTCACCACCGTCTTTCGCACCCATGAAGTAAGTAAAATACTTGCAATATTTTGTTCTTCTATCTTTATCATTATTTTAGAAGTACTTAGCACAAATATACTATCATAACAAATATTCGATGAGTTTCATTATTTTTTAGTCTGATAGCAATAAGCTACTGACATTTTGCCTGTGAGCAGGGAAACAAACCATCATGCAACAGCCAGTTTTACTCAAACCAACAAACACTGTCACACTTTGCCCACTGCGCAAAAATATATACAGCATGGAAATTTTACAGAATTCAACTAGTGAAGGTGATCCTAAATTCTATTATCTCTACAAAAAATATTTTAACCAAGTACAAAAGCAAACTCAGTAGGCTTATAAAATGGTGTTTTCTATATACATTTTTGTAAACAGGAAGCGGCACAGAAAGGATTGCCTGTATGCCGCCACCTATTTCTCCATTACCCTAACGACGAACATGTACATAACTTAAGTTATCAACAATTCTTGGTTGGTTCCGAGTTTCTAGTGGTTCCTGTTCTTGACAAAGGAAAGAAGAAAGTTAAGGCTTATTTTCCATTGGGAGAGAGTAAGAGTTGGCTACATATTTGGACAGGAGAAGTATTTTCCAAACAAGGAAGTGAATCATGGATTGAAGCTCCAATAGGTTATCCTGCTGTATTTATTAAGGTTGGTTCCATTGTTGGTGAAACCTTTTTGAATAACCTAAGAAATCTTGGTATTCTTTAATGATGCATTCGTTGAAAAAAGATGAATCGCAACCAACAAAAGTGTTCATATTTAGTATCCGACGAATAGGATTATCTCTAGTGGAGGGAACCTATGTATATAAGATGTATATAAGATGATCTCAAACCTAAGATGATCTCTAGTGGAGGGAACCTATGTATAAAAACAATGTATATAAGATGATCACAAATCTCAATGCATTAATCAAGTTTCAGATTATACTATATGTTCAGCTTTGATAATTAAATGGGAATAGTGTTTACTCTTTAGAATGCTTAGAAAACAATGCAAGAACACAGAGAGAGTGCAATGAGACTGAACTTACAGAAACCTTCAAATTTGAAAAATAGTTGTGTGCAAATTGAAGAGAACTAGCAAATGGATTTTCTTCTTCCATGTCAGAAACAAAAGAAATGTTCAATAATTAACTTCAAATGAAAAAGGAATAGTAGTTAGTGTTGTTCTTTATCTTTGTTTTTTCATGTTTTTTTTTTACAAACTTTGTTTTTTCATGTTTAGAATGGCATATTCTCCTCTTTCATATCTCTTGTGTGTGGTTTTGTGGCATATTCTTTTTTATACCATTTTTGTCTAAGCTTGAGAAAACAACAAGACTCTTCCTCAAAGGAAATTTCCATCACATGTTAACATGAGTGTGTATCTTAATCTTAATAAATTTAAAATATAAAATACAGAATGCATGCAGTTATTCAAGATTTTATTTATTTATTTATGTACCCACGTGTTCGATCTTCGCTTTGAGTACAGATTAACTTTAAATTTTTAGACCAACTATTTCACCCTTTGAGGTGCCTTCAAATTAACGAGAGAAATAATCACTGTATTCGACAATGAATACTCTGATCTCGATAAAACAATACATACTTAAAAGACACGTGTTAACAAAACTTAACTTAGTAAAATTACGTATTTGATGTTTGTAGTCCACATCAACCTTACTTTCATATGCAAAAATATATTAAAATTATGTGTTTATAAAATAACTAAATTGAATGTGTGCTCACTTAACTTATTTATTGATTTTATTTTGGTCTCATAACTAATTAACGTTATATTTTGATCTCTTAACTTATTTATTTATTTCATTTTGGTCTCCTTACTAATTAAAGTTACATTTTGGTATCTTAACTGTACAGAAAGTTGATTAATGAGTTAATATAAAACATTTATTGAGATTTTTCTTTTTTTTAATATGATGATAATGATGAATTTTCTTGAATTTAAGTTTGGTGATGAATGTAGTCAAAAAAATAGTTTGGTGATGAATGTGATGAACTTTTTTGAGTTTAGTGATGAAGATTAACCTTTTTTCTCAAAATTTGATGGAAAAAATTTTATTTGGCAAACAGAAGTATAGTTAAGGGACTAAAATGTAACATTAATTTGTCGAAAAAAAAAATGTAACATTAATTAGTTATAGGATAAAATGAAATCAATAAATAAGTTTAGGTACCAAAGTGTAACGTTAATCAGTTATGAGACTAAAATTAACTCAATAAATAAGTTAAAGTATCAAAATATAACGTTAATTAGTTATGAGACCAAAATAAAATCAATAAATAAGTTAAAAGACCAAATATCCAATTTAGCCTATAAAATAATATGACCATTGTAATTTATTTATTTTAATATAAATCATATATCTTCTACACACAACTATCGAATCAATTTACACAAGCAAAAAAACATCTTCCTACGTGATTAATAATTATGAGTGAATTCTCTAAACAATACATTAAAAAGTTATTCATTTATTTTGATTGATTATGGTAATTATGGCTCTCAGAGGCTCTGTTTGGCGAGGCAAAATTTGAGATTATACTAGCTTATAAGTTTATTTGATTTAGTCAAAAAAAATTATTTGATAAATTGTTTAGAAACCACTTTTTAAAAGGGTCTACTATAGTACTCTTGAGATACTAGTTAAAGTTACTAAAAAAAATGTTTTATTATTTAAAAAAAGTACAATTCACAAAAGAGCTCTAACTATTGCTCTAAGAACAATATTTATCCTTTTTCTTATTTTTTTTATTATTTTTGTTTCTTTAACTATTGCTCTAAGAACAATATTTATCATTTTTTTTTTTAAAAGAGCTTATAACTTATTTTATTAACTTATTTTTTTATAAGCTATTTCAATTATCTTATGACCCTCCACCAAAAAAAAATTATCTTATGAGCTTATATCATTTAACTTATCATTTTTTCATTCAATTTTACCTCTATCATCATACTTTTAAAAATTGAATTAAACATATATATTTTATGTCATTTTACATTTATCAGTCAATTCAACAGTTAATTTTACCAAACACTTCAATTAGTTCACCAGCTATCAATCATAAACTACTATCAACTATAAGTTATCGATCATCAATTATTAACGATAATTCATTTATAAACTATTTTTCTCAAACAGAAACTATAATTTAATTTCTAAAACAGCATAATCAAACACGGTTCACGAGCTAGTAACTTCAAAAATCTTAATCTTAATTATACTACGATAAAACTCTGTTTGATAAATGTGTAGTTTTTTAAGATGAGCTTCATCATAACAATAGTGCACTTGTTTTCCCCTTACAACAATTTCCGTAAAAACACCAAGAAATTAGCTGCGTTTTTCTTGTTCCGTGCGTGAAGGAGCACAATTTGCAGCCAATTCCGCTATCATTAATCACCTGATATCATATCAGTATCAGTCAAAATAATTTCCATTTTTGTCTTGCGCGGAATTTTGGGTTTAGTCCATGTATAATTTTTATTTTAAATAAGTCACTTAATCAATCAAACTTTTTGTATATAAAAATTAAAACCAAAATTCTACGCGGCGTGACCAAAATTCTATTTTAGTTTTTTTTTGAAAAAACTAAGATAGAAAGGTTGAAATTCTGAGTTTTAAAATAGAGGGGCTAAAAATTCGAATCCGTCAAAATAAAATGGCTAAAACTGCGCTAATGATAAAAAAGTTGTAAAGAAAAAAAAAAACAAAAGATAGTTTGAAGAAGAAGCAAAGTGAGAGTGAGAATAAGGGTTTTAACTAGGGTTTAACCGCTGCCATTTCTTCACTCTTCATTTTTGCAACCATGTTTACTCTTCGTCGTGCTTCATTACATCTCAGGTTTTAACTATTCTCTATTTAGGGTTTGTATTTCTTCATATTTCATTCTTAATTGTTTCTTGTCATTTTTTGTAGGAAGAGAAGTTTTAATGTTAGGGTTTCTTCTGTCAAATTAATGCCAACTACTTGTGTTCAAGATGAGCCTGGAATCATCTCTGATTCTCCTATATTGATTTCTGGTAATGCTGGATTTTCGTCGCTTAATAGATGTTATCATTCTGGATATAGTTCTATGGGAGGATTTTGTATTGGTAGACGCCAGCTTTCTACGCAAGCCGGTGAAAATAATACGAAAGATGAGGATCATGATTTGAAGGAAGGAGTTTCGGCGTTGGAGACGCCTAAGGGTGATCAAGGTCAAAATTTGTCGGATTCTGACACAGAACTTTCTGATGATAATGATAGTGATAATGAGTATTATGATACAGAACTTTCTGATGATGATAGTGTTAGTGATAGTGAGGAATCTGAAACAGAACGTTCTGATGATATTGTTCGTGAGGATTCTGATGCAGAACTTTCTGATGATAGTCTTAGTGAGGATTCTGATATTGAGGCCACACTGAGTGAGTCGAAGTCTGAATTATTCAAGGTGATTATGAGTGGTCCATTCAAGGCGATTATGGATGATCCGGGTCTTTCTATTCGAAAGATTATGAAAAAATGGAAACCAAAAAAGAATAATTACCTGGACAAAGAGGGGGCCTCACGGACTATATATAATTTTTTGAAGCTTAAGATGTATGCGAGAGCTTTGGAGGTAATTGGATCAAATTTATTTTTGTTTCTGTTTTGTACATTTCAACATTTATGTTTTATATGCTAATTAATAAATCTAATTTTTGTTAATTGTATTTGTGGATTACTGATGTTTTATTATGTTTGTTTGTTATTATATCTTCTGGTATACTAGTATCATTTAGCTGGAGTTTGTGCCTTGTATGTTTGTTTGTTATTAAATCAATTTGTAATAAATTTCTGCTTTTGTTTGATGCCATGTTGTGCCTGTTTAACATATGAATCATTTGTGATTGAATTCCATGTATTCTGCAAGTGAAGAAGAGGAAGGGGGGGAGAACATATTTAACTAATAATTTTTGAATGGTTGTTGTTGTATTTATATAAAATACCAAAATTGGTTAAGTTCTAGTTTTTTCATCTAGTACAAGGCATGAACTAACACCCCCCATTAAGCTAAAGCTACTTAAGCTCGAAGTTTGTTGCAATTAAGTACTGCCAAATAGAATTAAAGAACAAAACAACCTTGGATTAAAAGCCTAATACATACACAAGGAATAACAAGGCAGCTCGGGCAAGAAGTGCCTGTTAACCTAGATGGAGTTAATAAAAGGTTGAGGAAGGTCTGGAAGGCTGATTCAGTTCAGTAGGAAAACCTGATGTGGTAGCAACATGTAAACAGTGCAGGGGCAGAGGTAGTAGTGGCTCAATCCAATTGAAGGGTTTGGCAAATCATAAAGCTGAGCCAACTGGTTGGGATGTGGGGTAGGTCATCAGTGAGAGGTCAATCGTGGGTAGTAAGTTAATAGAGCAACTCTGCAAAGCACCGCTAAAAGTTGTGGAAAGAATAAACAGCCACTATAACTGAGGGTGGCATAAAAACAACTGGACAGGCTGCCACTCTGAAACAATTAACTGAAGGAAAAAGAGACAAAGGGATAAATTCATGGCTGGTGGTTGAAACAATGAACACAACCACTGGGAATTGAAGTATAGTAAATACAGGCATTTCATATTTTGCAAACTCAACAACATAAGCAACTGTGGACAGCTATGAAGCTCCGACACTCCTTAGATTAGGCGTGTCCCGGTGTCGGACACGTGTCGTGTTTGACACCGACACTTACAATTATATTGAATTATATCACTTTTTCAAAAAAATTATCCGTGTCAACGTGTCAGTGTCCGTGTCAGTGTCTGGGCTTCATAGGTGGACAGTGTTGTGACAGTTGTCAAATAAAGGCCATTGTGGCACCATGGCGGATAGCGATGGCAGCTTTTTTGACAACCGCCGTGGCCCATCTGTGAAGGGTGACAGGACAAGGGAGTTTTATGGGGGATATGGTCGCGTGAATTGTCGAATTTGGGCTTTCCTTCATGGTCCACCATCCACTATCTCGGTAACACTGGACATAAATCACTGCAGTTAGTTCAAGATCACTGCAATTATTGAAATATATTATTGAAACTATAACATAGGATGGAAAAGAGCCAACAGAGAATATATCACCAATAAGAACTTGATTATATCATTCTGGTGTTGTGTAACTTGTGTTGATACGAAATACTAACATGACATGTTGCACGTTCACATAATCACAGGCCACATAAGGGACTTTTATTCATCTCATATGTGTAACTGTGTACTATGCGGTGTTTGCTCACACTGTTGCTAACCTGGGCAAGTTTGTGGTTGCATAGATCTCAAAAACCATATTAATTCTTGCCACAATTGAAAACCAGTGCAGTTAGTTTTTTTTTCCTTCCAGCTTTACTAGATGTTCTGTAGTGAAATCTTATCTATAAATTTTTGTTGGTTTGTAGTTCTCAGAGTGGCTGGAACGAGAAAAATGGCTGAGCCAGGAAGAAGTGTATTATGCTTCCCGACTTGATTTGATTGCCAAAGTGCATGGGCTATATAAGGCAGAAGCTTTTATTGAGAGTATTCCAGAATCTTTAAGAGGGGGCTTAATATACCAAACTTTTCTGGCTAATTGTGTTACTCAGAATAATTTGAAGAAAGCAGAGGAGATTCTCAATAAATTGAAGGATTTAGGGTTTCCTATTACAGTGTCTATGTGCAATCAGTTGCTCCATCTGTATAAGAGGAGTGAGAAAAAGAAAATAGCTGATGTGTTATTATTGATGGTGGAACATGAGAATGACAAACCTTCTCCTTTGACTTTTAAATTCTTAATTGACGCAAAAGGCCATTCTAATGATATTGATGGAATGGATCAAATTGTTGATAAAATGAAGGCTGAAGGTATTGAACTGGACATACAAACAAAGGCAGTTTTGGTTGGGCATTACATCTCAGCTGGGCTTGTTGATAAAGCTAAAACGTTGTTGAAGGAGATGGAAGGTGATAACTTGAAGGAGAATCTGTGGGTATGTCCGGTTTTACTTCCTCTCTATGCAAACTTGGGAATGGCAGATGAGGTCGGAAGAGTTTGGAAGGTCTGTGAGGCACGCCCTTGGATTGTGGAGTGTTTGGCTGCAATTAAAGCCTGGGGTAAGTTGAAGAAAGTTGATGAAGCAGAGGCAGTTTTTGAGATGATGTCAAAAAAATGGAAACTTACATCCAAGAACTGCTCAATACTACTAAAGATTTATGCAAACAACAATATGCTAATGAAGGGCAAGGATCTTATTCAACGAATGGCAGATAGTGGGTGTCCTATAGGCCCGGTGTCCTGGGATGCATTGATCAAACTTTATATCCAAGCAGGGGAAGTGGAGAAAGCAGATAGTGTTCTTCAGAAGGCAGTCCATGAGAGTCAGGTGAAGCCATTATTTTCTTCCTACATCACTATTATGGAGCAGTATGCTAAGAGAGGTGACATCAATAATACAGAAAAGATCTTCCATAGAATGAAACAAGGTGGTTATGTTTCTCGATTAAAGCAGTACCAATTTCTTATAGGGGCCTATGTAAATGCCAAGGTTCCAGCTTATGGGATGAGGGACAGGTTGAAAGCAGATAATGTATATCCCAACAGAAATTTGGCTGACATGTTGATTCAAGTTGATGAATTGATAGAGTCAAGTTAGATTCCGATTTGCTTGATTGAGGAGATGGATAGATCCTTCTGCATGGAGGTTGTTTCTACAGATGACTATTCTTCTGTTAGTTAAATAGTAGGTTTTAATTTCAAAAAAGTTTAGTAGGTTTTGACATCTTTGAATAACTCAAGAACAAAGTATGCACATGTTGCTGCATATTTTTTGACTTTTTATATTATAATAACATATCTCTTGCTATTTAGTTGAAACGCCAGCTTATTATGAGATGCTTGATAATTGCAGTTGTGATCTATTGAAGGATTCCAAAAATTCTTAATAGTAGACCTTTTTCTACTAGCACTTGTAAGTATTTTTTTCCACATGTCAATTTTAGAAGCACGCCACATCAGATTTTAAATTTTCAATAGAGACAATTATTTTGCCATTTTTAGCAATTCGAATTCTTTCAATTGATAAGCAACCAAGTTCGACCAGCTTTCTTCTTGGTCTTTTTAATCAGGTCCCATCCTAGTTGAACCAAACCAACATGAACTATTTGAGAAACCAGATTCATAGTTTTTTCTTCCATCTGACCCTTTCTTCAAACACAATAGTTGCTGCATCTCCCCTTCTCACGCTGCACTAAACAGTAAATACGACGGTTACATATAATAATGGTTTCGTGAAGAGTTAAACATTTTTTTTTGTACATAACATATTTATTTTTGTTGGATACATCGTTACCAAAAAAAAGCAGTAAACACGACCAAAGCTTCGCACTCCATCTTGCCAGAGATGCAGTAATATTCCTTTAGCTCTTTTTACTCCAATTTTCAAATTTCAAATTCTAGTTCTCCCCAAAATGTCTACCTCATCTTTCTATTTCAACCTTTTCATTCTCTCCTCTTCATTTAGCTTCTCTCACCTCCAAATTTCTTCTTTTCTTCTCCATCCGTTATTTCAATTGGATTTCATATATCGTACTTTTGTTGAATGCTTTATAGTTTTTCAGGTTTTCGTATTAAGGTTTGCTTGAGTAAGTTGCACACTCTGATATGTTTCAAGGTAAATTTAGCAAGTTAATTCATCATTCTCCTTCTCAATTGTTTTGATTTTGCGACTTTTCACCGAACTCCCTCTCCATCTTTGCAACCTTGGCTTCTTTTTTTTCTCTTCTTTTTCTGATCTTGACTATTCTTTTCTCATGTGATTGCATTTTTGTGAAGATTTTAGTTGTGGCTCAATGTTAGTAGTGCTTTGACAACACATAGGTACAGAGATTTATGCATATTTTCTTCATTTTGTTGTCAAAGGTACAATTTGAAGTAGCATATTACCCTGTTGCCTGTTAAAGATTCCACCATTTTACATTGTTTTTCCTATTCCTTAATATCTCCCAATAAAATGAAAAATATTAATTTTATTAAAATTACATTATTAAAATTACACATATAAGAAGTTCAGTTCTGTTCATATTAGCTAAAACTGATATATTTTGTTGTGAGCATTATTTCACAGTTCCTTTTTGAGCATTATTTTTCAGAGTGAGGCATGGTCCCTTTGATTATGAATTATATGATGGTTATTATACTACTGAAAAATCAGACAAGCAGGGGCAAAAGCTTAATATTTTTGTTGATGATTATTCATTTCATGTGAGTTTGTTATTATATATTTGTAATATGTGTAGACAAACCATAAATTATTTGTGTATGTTAGAAACATTTTAATGATAATTCTTTTCTAAAAAAGTGAAGAATAGCATGGTAAAGTTAATTTCTTGCTGTGTTCAAAAACAGAAGTTAATTATTACTCCATCATAAACTCATAGTGAACTACTAGAATATCTATTAATATATATAATAGTAGTTGAAGAAGTTTTTGAGCAACTTATACAATTAGCTAATAAAATTGTCGATCTACAAAGATATACAGCCAGTTTTACTCAAACCAACAAACACTGTCACACTTTGCGCGCTCCGCAAAAATATATACAGCATGGAAATTTGACATAATTCAACTGGTGAAGGTGATTTTAAATTCTATTATCTTTACACAAATATTATAACTAAGTACAAAGCAAACTCAGCAGACTCATAAAATGATATTTTCTATATTCATTTTTGTAAACAGGAAGCGGCACAGTGTAAGCCTCCACCTATTTCTCCATTACCCTAACGACGAACATGTACATAACTTTTGTTAAACTCGCCAAACTGAGTGGCTTGTTCAAAGAAGAGCACGATGTTGTGAACTATAGCCACTCCACACCAAGTGGCTAGTTGCCTAGTTCAGTGTAGAACCTGCAACCAAGGTAGCTTAGAAACTTTTTAAAAACTTATTATGTTATTTTGATTGATTACACTATAACTTAACTTTCTAAAATGTGACCAATCGTTAGTTGGATCAGTGGTGATTGACGCTGAATTTGGTAGGAAATGTCACAGTTCGATCTCTGCAATTATAATCGGAAGAGAGCTGAAACCACTTGATGTCATAGAACTGATCTTAAACTAGATTAAATTGGTGGTGTAAAAAGAAGAAGAAAAAAAAAATCTGAAAGTGGGTATAAATAACATAACATTGAATAAAAGATTACACAAATGTTGGATCATAAAAAATGTACACTTATCAGATTTGAAGAAATAAAATCAGATCTCTAACTAACAAGCCTCTAAAAAATACACCAGCAAGTGCAAATGATCACTTCATTCTGGCCAGTGAACAATGCTTTCAAATCACAAAAATGCAACTGAGGAAAAGAAAAACATTTGATCTTCCACTAAGCATATTGAAAAATCTGTGCTTCACTATGATGTAATGTATGGTTAGCTCAGAGAAAAACAATAATGCAGCATTTGGGGTAATATATGAGGGCAAATTCTATATGGTGCACTATACACACGTCGTTGATTTTATTGTAACGAATACGAATTTTATATTATTGACCGTTAAAATGAAAGTTTATATCATACACATCATTTATGTAAAAATATTTAAAAAAAAATTGAAAATCATTTTATATGTTATTGAGATGCTTGAAGATTAACGTTTTATGAAAATTTGTATTAATAAATGAAGAGAAGAGTGTGAACCGGTCCCATGAGCTTAGCTCAATTGGTTAGACATATTGCACGAAAGTGCCGGGATCTGGGTTCGAACCCGGATACACCCACTTATTTCACCTTTAAGGGGTGAATATCTAGCTACTAGGCTACCTGACCAAAAAAAAAAAAAAGTGTGATCTGAAAAAAGCACAATATATTTTTTTGGTTTTCACCCTCTACTTCATAGGTAGGGTTAGAAATAGGTCAGACAGGCCTAAAACTTAGCTTACATAGGCTCAGGTCAGGTCGGCTTATTTATTAAAAAGGTCAGACTCAATTTTTAAAAATAGATTATTTTATTTAAATAGGTCAGATTTAATTTTAAAAAAAAGACTACAAAGTCTAATAGACCAGCCTATATATACATTATTATTTTTTTACATAAAAAAATATGCATAACTATTAAAATTTACTTTTATATTCTATAATTATAATTTATAAAAATAAAATAAAAAATAATTTATAACATATAAAATTTGTGGTTATATTTTAACCTATTTAAAAAAATAGATAATAATATAAAATATATAAAAAAAAAACTTGTACGTAATATAGACTTTTAAATAAGTTATATTGTTAATTTTAAAAAATAGAAAATATATACTACATTAAAGTTTTTATATAATGTAGATTTTTATATAGACTATAACTCCAGACCAAAACCGGATTTTTAAATAAGTCAGATCAGACTAAAAAAATTAACTTTAAATAAGTCGGAGACTATAAGGCCGGCCCAAGACCAGACAAATAAGAGTGAGAAAGGGTTTTAAGTAGGGTTTAATCGCTGCCATTTTTTCACTCTTCTTCTACCTTCGTTTTCGCAAACATGTTTACTCTTCGTCGTGCTTCACTACCTCTCAGGTTACTCTTTCTTCTTAATTTTCAACGCAATTTCATTTCATATCCATCGTTTATTTTAATTGTTTCTTGTGATTTCTTTTTTGTGTGTATATAGGAAAAGAGGTTTTAATGTTAGGGTTTCTTCTGTCAAATTAATGCCAACTACTTGTGTTCAAGATGAGCCTGGAATCATCTCTGATTCTCCTAAATTAGTTTCTGGTAATGCTGGATTTTCATCGCTTAATAGATTTTATCATTCTGGATATGGTTCTATGGGAGGATTTAGTTTTGGTAGACGCCAGCTTTCTTCGCAAGCCGGTGAAAATAATACGAAAGATGAGGATGATGGTTTGAAGGAAGGAGTTTCCGTGTTAGAGACGCCTAAGGGTGATGAAGGTGAAAAATCGTCGGATTCTGATACAGAACTGTCTGATGATAATGATAGTGATGGTGAGTATTATGATGATTCAGAACTTTCTGATGATGACCGTGTTAGTGATAGTGAGGATTCTGAGGCAGAAGTTTCTGATGATATTGTTCGTGAGGATCCTGATGCTGAACTTTCTGATGGTAGTGTTAGTGAGGATTCTGATATTGAGGACCTACAGAATGAGAAGTCGACATTATTCAAGGCGATTATGGATGCTCCAGGTCTTTCTATTCGTAAGGTTCTGAAAAAGTGGGAAGTAGAAAAAAGGAATAAGTACCGTGAAGAAAGGGAGGCCTCAAAGGCTATGCTTGTTTTTGAGAAGCGTAAGATGTATGCGAGAGCCTTGGAGGTAATTGGATCAAATTTGTTATTGTTTCTATTTTGTACTGTACATTTCAACATTTAAGTTTTATATGCTAATTATAAAATCTAATTTTGTTACTTGTATTTGTGGATGACTTATTATTATTATTATTATTATTATTATTATTATTATTATTATTATTATTATTATTATTATTATTATTATTATTATATCTTCTGGTAATCATTTATCTGGCGCTCTCAATTTTATTTGTAGTAAATTTGTGCTATTGTTTGATGCCATGCTGTGCCTGTTTAACATATGAATCATTTGTGATTGAATTCCATGTATTCTGCAATCTGCATGTGAAAAAGAGGGAGGGAACATTTTTAACTTATAATGTTTGAATGGTTGTTGTTGTATTTATATAAAATGCTGAAAATACTAAAATTGGTTAAGTTCTAGTTTTTTCATCTAGTACAAGGCATGAACTAACACCCCCCCATTAAGCTAAACCTAACTAAGCTCGAAGTTTGTTGCAATTATGTACTGCCTAATAAAATTAAAGAACAAAACAACCTAGACGTACTCACGGATTAAAAGCATAATACATACACAAGGACTAACAAGGCAGCTCGGGCAAGACGTGCCTGTTAACCTTGATATAGTCAAATATTGGCCAATGCGGCACCATTGCAGATAGCAATGGCAGCTTTTTTGACAACCGCCATGACCCATTTGTGAAGGGTAACAGAACCATGGAGTTTTATGGGGGGTATGGTTGCTTAAATTGTGAATTTTTAGCTTTCCTCCATGGTCCACCATCCGTTATCTCGGTAATACTGGACACAGTTCACTATTGATGCTACTGCTTTGATACTGTATCAAAATTATAGCATAGGATTGAAAAGAGCCAACAGAGAATATATTTCACCATTAATAACCTGAATATATCTGGTTTTCTGTAACTTGTGTTGATATGAAAAACTAACATGACATGTTGCAAGTTGCATGCATGTTCACAGGCCACATAAGGCACATTTATTTATCTCATATGTGTAATTGTGTAATATGCAGTGTTTGCTCATACTATTGCTAACCTGGGCAAGTTTGTGGTTGCATAGATATCGAAAACCATTTTAATTCTTGCCACAATTGCACTTGTGTACCACAATTGAAAATCACTGTAGTTAGTTTTTTATCTTCCAGTTTTACTAGATGTTCTCTAGTGAAATCTTATCTATAAATTTTTTTTGTTGGTTTTGTAGTTATCGGAGTGTCTGGAACGAAAAAACTGGATGACCAAAGATAAAGAGTATTATGCTTCCCGACTTGATTTGATCGCCAAAGTGCATGGTCTATATGAGGCAGAAATTTACATTGAGAGTATTCCAAAATCTTCTAGAGGGGACTTAATATACCGAACTTTACTGTATAATTGTGTTACTCAGAACAATTTGAAGAAAGCAGAGGAGATTCTCAATAAAATGAAGGATTTAGGGTTTCCTATTACAGCTTTTATGTGCAATCAGTTGCTCCATCTGTATAAGAGGAGTGACAAAAAGGAAATAGCTGATCTGTTATTATTGCTGATGGAACATGAGAATGACAAACCTTCTCCTTTGACTTATAAATTCTTAATTGATGCAAAAGGCCATTCTAATGATATTGATGGAATGGATCAAATTGTTGATAAAATGAAGGCTGAAGGTATTGAACTGGACATACAAACAAAGGCAGTTTTGGTTGGGCATTACATCTCAGCTGGGCTTGCTGATAAAGCTAAAATTTTGTTGAAGGAGATTGAAGGTGAAAACTTGGAGGAGAATATGTGGGTATGTCCGGTTTTACTTCCTCTCTATGCAAACTTGGGAATGGCAGATGAGGTTGGAAGAATTTGGAAGGTCTGTGAGACACGCCCTTGGAGATCGGAGTGTTTGGCTGCAATTAAAGCCTGGGGCAAGTTGAAGAAAGTTGATGAAGCAGAGGCAGTTTTTGAGACGATGTCAAAAAATTGGAAACTTACATCCAAGAACTGTTCAGTACTACTAAGGATTTACGCAAACAACAATATGCTAATGAAGGGCAAGGATCTTATTAAACGAATGGCAGATAGTGGGTATCAAATAGGCCCGGTGTCCTGGGATGCATTGGTCAAACTTTATGTCCAAGCAGGGGAAGTGGAAAATGCAGATAGTGTTCTTCAGAAGGCAGTCCATGAGAGTCAGGTGAAGCCATTATTTTCTTCCTATATCACTATTATGGAGCAGTATGCTGAGAGAGGTGACATCAATAATACAGAAAAGATCTTCCATAGAATGAAACAAGCTGGTTATGTCTCTCGATTAAGGCAGTACCAATTTCTTATAGGGGCCTATGTAAATGCCAAGGTTCCAGCTTATGGGATGAGGGACAGGTTGAAAGCAGATAATGTATATCCCAACAGAAATTTGGCTGACATGTTGATTCAAGTTGATGAATTGATAGAGTCAAGTTAGATTCCGATTTGCTTGACTGAGGAGATGGATAGATCCTTCTGCATGGAGGTTGTTTCTACGGATGACTATTCTACTGTTAGTTAAATAGTAGGTTTTAATTTCAAAAAAGTTTAGTAGGTTTTGACATCTTTGATGTGAAAGTTTTATAATCATGTTTGAATAACTCAAGAACAAAGTATGCACATGTTGCTGCATATTCTTTTTACTTTTTAGAACATATCTCTTGCCATTTAGTTGAAACGCCAACTTAGTATGAAATGCTTGATAATTGCAGTTGTGATCTATTGAAGGATTCTAAAAAATCTTAATACCAGACCTTTTTCTACTAGCACTTATAGGTATTTTATCCACATGTCAATTTTAGAACCATGCCACAACAGATTTTAAATTTTCAATAGAGACCAAGTTCAACCAGGCAACCTTGTTGTATATTGGCCCTACTTTCTTCTTGGTCTTTTTAATCTGGTTCCATCCTAGTTGAACCAAACCCACATGAACTCTTTGAGAAACCAGATTCCTAATTTTTTCTTCCATCTGTCCCTTTCTTCAATCACAAAAGTTGCTGCATCTCCCCTTCTCACGCTGCACTAAACAGTAAACACGACCAAAACTTTGCACTCTA
This sequence comes from Trifolium dubium, assembly GCA_951804385.1. Classification (NCBI taxonomy): domain Eukaryota; kingdom Viridiplantae; phylum Streptophyta; class Magnoliopsida; order Fabales; family Fabaceae; genus Trifolium; species Trifolium dubium. Next base: position 43,187,960 of record OX638065.1, read on the forward strand.
TCTTTCCAGGGATACTGCAATGCAATATTCCTTTAGCTCTTTTTACTCCAATTTTCAAATTTCAAATTTCAAATTCTAATTCCCCCCAAAATGTCTACCTCATCTTTCTATTTCCACCTTTTCTTTCTCTCCTCTTCATTTAGCTTCTCTCGCCTCCAATTTTCTTCTCCATCCATTATTTCAATTTGATTTCATATATCTGATACTTTTGTTGAATGTTTTGTAGTTTTTCATATTTTCAAATTAGGATTTGCTTGAGTAAGTTGCATCCTCTGATATGTTTGAAGGTAAATTTAGCAGGTTAATTCATCATTCTTCTTCTCAATCCGGCGGTGTGAGTAAGGAAGAATGCATTGTGAATTCTCATTTGGTTTTCAAAGTTTTTTTTTGGTCAGGTAACCTAGTGGCTAGACACTCACATATAAATGTAGGGAAATGTGGAATCCTGGGTTCGAACCCAGGCCACTTCAATAATGTCTCTGGTAGCTACCAATTGAGCTATACTTATGGGACGGTTTTCAAAGAATTTTTATGATTTACATTTTCTATGAATAACTTAAGAAATCTTGGTACTCTTTAATGATGCATTCGAGGAAGAAAGAATTTTTTTACTCATTATAAGATATTCTCCCGTCCCAAAATATAAGAGAAAGTTAGTTAAAGAATGTTGATGTATCTAGACTAAATTCTTAACTAGATACATCAACTTTTGTTGACTAACTTTCTCTTATATTTTAGAACGGAGGGAGTAGTACATACTTAAAAGACATATTAACAAAACCTTAACACTTGTTTCATGGCACAAGTTATGGTGCATAAGTCATCCTTATGCACCGTGCATAAATACCCCATATTACTTAGTGTACCACTCAAATTTTTAGTACACCCCCACTTAGATTGCTTAGTGCACCTCCCAAATTTCTATCACACCCCCCAAAATTTCTAGTGCACCCCCAAATTGGAGGGTGTGCACCTCCAAATTGGGGGGGTGCACTAGAAATTTTAGGGGTGCACTAAGCAATTTTTATTACTTATACACAGTGCATAAGGAAAAAGCTTATGCACCATAACCACTCCCTTGTTTCATATGTAAAAATATTCTAAAATCAAGCGTTTATATTTTATAATTCAATATGACTCTCGTAATTTATTTTTTATTTCAGTGTAACTAAATGGACTTAAATGTTCCATTTAAACAAATAGCATTACAACTAGATATATTATGGAACAATAGTTGCAGAAAAGTACTATGAAATTATCACACATCTTAGTAATTGAAGAAGGATAATAACCAAACAATCTACACAAGTAAAAAAAAACCTTTCTACGTAATTAATAGTTATGAGTTCATTGTCTAAACAATACATCAATAACATAATATATTAAATAAAGAACGACTATCCTCTTACTAAAGTTATTGAAAGTTATTCAGTTATTTTGGTTGATTACAATATAACTTAGAAATCAAATTAGCTCTCTAACAAGCCTCCAAAAAATATACCAGTAAGTGCAAATGATCACTCCATTCAGGCCAATGAACAATCCTTTCAAATCACAAAAATGCCGCCGAGGAGAATAACAGCAGCGCCTGGCTTCAATTAAGAAAAACTTGATATTCTACTAGCATATCGAAAAATCCGTGCTTCACTATGATGTAATGTATGGTTAATGAGAAAAACATCTCATTTTTTTCCACATCCTATTGCATCATCAAATATCTAGCTGATTAAGATTAATCATGTTTGAAGCATTTTGTATCAGCTCCTTCCGAAAATCCACCTGATATAAATTAAAATTCAGATTATGACATTGCAATAATGATTAATTAGCTGACTTGTGATAATCTGTTACTTTGTGACATCACCTAACAATCTACATGGTCAACCAAGGATAGCATTCAAGTATTTTTAGGCTCGTAGCACATGTCAATATGTCTTGCATGATAGTTGAACAAGAACAAGACGAACATAATAAACTGGTCATTACATTTTTGTAAAACCACCAAGATTTCCATCGACGAGACCAAGTGTATCTTTAGATGAGTTTGTCAGATGCAATTTGTAATGGAATTAATTTTGTAAAACTGACTCAAAAAGTTTTAAGTAATGTAATGAATGCTTGAATTTTTTATTGTGAAAGCAAGTTTGAAGTCAAAAACGTGGTGTAATTTTTTCAATCTGATGCAAATGCAAGTTTCAAATCACATATTACTTGAAAACTTTGGTTTCTCAAAAATTTCTTGCAACACGTAAATTCACAAAATATGAAGACAATTATGCAAATTACCCGAGCACCCATAAGGGAGGAAAAAACAATATTAGCTTCGGCTGCATCCTCAACCGTCAACTTCTTCAACAACCTCTTGTCTGGATCCATGGTTGTCTCCCATAGTTGTGTAGGCATCATCTCTCCCAGCCCTACATTTATAAAACATCCAAGAGCATACTGTTATGTACAAAATAATATCCACAAATTGTCAAATAATTAGCTCAGAGAAAAACAATAATTCAGCATTAGGCCGGGTAACATGAGTCTCATATAGTAAATGGAGAGAAGAGTGTGAACTGAAAGAAGCATAATTCTATTAGAATAAACATACAACCAATCAAGCTTTTCATTATACCTTTGAACCTTTGCATGTTGTATGTTGCATTAGGAGCGAATGAGCTCTGAAGTTTTTTAAGATCAGCTTCATCATAACAATAGTGCACTTGTTTTCCCCTTACAACCTGATTATTTCAGTAAAACACCAAAAAATTAGCTTTGATTATATCCAATCTGATAAAACACTAACAAAATTTTAAGGCAAACCTTGTAAAGTGGTGGAACACCAACATAAATGCAACCTTCATCAAACAAAGCTCTCTGCAAGCAAGAAACACTGAATCAACTTAAACCTTTTGATTTATTCTCAAGAGAAGCAACTCGTTTTTCTTCTTCCATGAAGGACCAGAATTTGCAGGCAATGCCGGTATACATTACCTGATATCTATAGAAAAATGTTAGTAGAAGAGTTCGGATGTGGGCACCATCCACATCAGCATCTGTCATAATAATAATCTTGTGATATCGGAGTGCCTCCTTTTTAAAATCCTCTCCCTGAACAAAAAACACATTTTGAGTTACATAATTAAATAATGTAGATGAAGTTAAGAGCGTAGAGTTCCAACCTATGAAGCACGGACAGTGACACGTCGACACAGATGAATTTTATGAGAAAATGATATATTTCAATATAAACGTAAGTGTCAATGTCAGACATGATGAGTGTCCGACACCGGGACACGCCTATTCCAAGAAGTGTCCGAGCTTCATACCCAACATAGGCAATCAAGAATTTTTACTTCAATTTCAATATATTTATTTTAACCAGAGTATTTACATTTACTATTATATTACTAATAACTTAGTTATCATGTTACTCATAGATGTCTTTTCCAATTCATTTTGAAATTCATTACACATTTCTTAATTACAATATATTTATCTATCTATTCATTTCTTTTCTTTAGTTCCTTCCTTACTACAAAATTAATGAAACGGGAATGATTTTAACCTTCACTCCGAGACCAAGACCAAGGATTAAATTTTGTATCTCTTCATTTTTGTACATTGCTGCATCATCCCTCCTTTCAATATTCAAAATCTTACCCCTCAAAGGGAGAATGGCCTGCAACAAATACAGTCCAATAAAAACATAGATTTACACAGATAGTAAAATAGGAAATATCATACATGGATTCCAAAAGAAAATTATTTCCATTCTAAAAATATATTTTTGTAAGGGATGACTCAACTATAGTTATTTGTTTTTTAAGATGTAATCAAATGGCAACTTTTCAAAGCGTAACTTTATTTTGCGCATCTTTACATCTTCCAAGTAAAACCCTAGCACATAAATTAGGCATTAAGTTTGCATTATATTGTGTGTATGTCTATGTGTGTCGAGTGGTTCCACTTTTGCAGGCTTTCATCAAACAATGTGTACTTTACCTGGAAGCGCCTATCACGACCAGCCTTAGCACTTCCCCCAGCTGAATCACCTTCAACTATAAAAATTTCTGCAACATGGGGATAAAGAACAAAGAATTTTCGATTCAAAACACAATCCTGTCTCATCAAAAGATTAACTCAAAATGATCTCTCAACTAATTTGGCATGAATCATTAAAAGATTAAGACAAAGAATCTCAATAAAGGTTATGCTAGAAGTATCTATCAGCTAATTTGACATGAATCCACTATGCTTAAACACACCTCTTGGCTCTACACGTCTTCATGTGTAGCATAAATATAGACCATATGAAGCATAATCCGGTAGTTAAAAGTAAAGAGAGACTAAGGAAAACTATACTATGGTATGCTTGGATTGGTGGCATAGGATGGAATAGGAGATGACATTGGATTTGTGATTTTGTTTAGCAATTTCAAATTAAACTGAAACAGTAATTATAGCAATCCTTTGATCATAGAAAGCTATTGGCATTTAATAGGAATAACTATTTTCTCAATGAACTAAGTCAGAAAATGCTGTAAAACTTTAGTTCAAAGGAATGTCTTTCTGTGAAGTAAAATAATTTCTGCAAAACAGAAGTATACCACAGTCTTCAGGATTTGATGATGAACAATCTGCAAGTTTGCCCGGAAGAGATGAAGATCTCAATACACTCTTTTGTCTCACCAATTCCCTTGCTCTTTTTGCAGCCAAAGCTGCCTAATAAGACAAATTTCAAAAGAGGGAAATATTTTGGTTAAATTATATAAGATAAGATAATAAAGTAAAATAAAAATGCCTAATACTCCTATAACAATCAATAGGATATAAAAGACACTTGTAAATTTGAATATATATCTATGATTAGTGATTACATTGAAAGCAGTAAGAGCTTTAGAGATAACTGAGTCAAGAACATCTGGATGCAGTTCCAAATACTCGGTAAGATATTCTTGAATAGATCGATCAACCACTTTCCGCACCTCTGGATTTCCCAACCTTGTCTTTATGCAACAAAGAAATGAGGGTAATAAAGAAATTCGTTGGTGAAAACTGTAAAAAGGACTCGAGTAAAATATATAATGAATCAGTACCTTTGTTTGTCCTTCAAACTCTGGATTTGGGACCTTGACTGAGACAACGCATGTTAAACCTTCTCTCACATGCTCGCCACTTAAAGTAATATCCTTATCCTTTTCCTGTGAGGAACAGAAGATGATACACAATAATGAAACATGGAATTCATTGCTGACTGTTGTGAAATAATGTAAATATAATTGATTTAAGACATAATAGTAGGGCATTCCTGCAGTATAACCTTCCAATAACTTGATATCTATTTAGAAGAACCACACCAAACACCAATATTGTGCAATAACTATTTTTCTTCTTGTTGTTCCATTCAGAATCTTGTCTCTAGAAGGAATATTGGAATTGCTAAAGAACTAGAAGGATTGTACTACATTCTTCGTGAAAGAATTGAAGAGAGCCGTGTTTAGGTGCTACTTTCCTATCATCAATCTAGCCAAATAGCCTACTTATCAAATTCGACTTCAGCACAAGTGTCTCCGCATCCTTCATTTTCTTAAGTACATGTTTCTATATTTTTTATAAGACTTTGTTGGGTGGGTCCCTTAATTGTGCATAAACTTTACCGTTAGATTTATGCACAATACGAGGGCAAGATACATTCAAGTTATAGATTGAATTCTATAATACCTCAAAGCCACACAAGAGGTCATTATGCAGTGGCAGTAGTACTGCAGTAACACAAATAGAGCGTGCTGAATTAGAGTATCAAAGTAAAACATTCTCATCCGGGAGTCTTCTATTTTGGTAGTGGACAGGCATGGCAACAGGTCAAATAGAGAAAAAGTGAAACAACAGTTGAGAAATACCTTGACAACTTTTGATTTCTTTGCGAGACTATTCAGTGTTCTTGTTAAAGAAGCCTTCATACCATCAATATGGGTGCCGCCGTCGACAGTGCGTATACTATTAGCATATCCTAGTATTGTATCGGAGTATGCATCTTCACACCTGGTAAAGAAGAAATGAAGAGAATTACACATATTGATAAAAGGACTTATGAATAGTCAGTCATATTACAAACAATTGTACAATCCGATTGTCCATTTGGAGATTTTATATTTACAAGATATAGAACGCTAACCCTTGATTCACAAGTTAATCCTTGGTCTCACAAGGAGCGTGGGTGAAGAATATAATTTAGTTTAGATAACAGAACTGTAAAAAGTGCAAGACTGGGCGTGGATGGAGGACTTACCATTGCAAAGCAATATCAACTGAAACTCCATCTATTTCTTTTCTGAAACTCAGAACATCATGAACAGCTTTCTGCAACAGAAATATACATTTTAATTGAAGAAAAAGTAAAAAGAAGAATATGATATCCTCCCCAGGCAAACCAACAACTGGAAGAAGGAAAAAGGATGACATTTTCATGCACTACAAGCATAAAGGTAAGAAAGTAGAGACCTTATCCGTGTTAAGCCATTTGACATATTCAGCCAGTCCCCCAGCATAGAAATACTCATTAAATTGGACCTTTTCTGGATCGTTGTCCTCTTTCCGAAGCGCAATCGTAAGCTAAAAAGTTCATGAAAATTCCACGGTTAGATGCAAAGTAGATAGAAAATTTGCTCTCCTAAAATTTTAAATTTTTATAGGTGGCTGCATAAGGAACAAAATGCTATGGACAGCTCAATCTCACTCGTAAGGTGGAGTAGCCACTAAGAGATGGCTCATGAACGGTTATCAAACAAAAAATTGATCCTTCTAGTCAAGAAAGGAAATTCTGTTACTGATGAAATGCCATGAGAAGCAATCCACATCGAAGACCATTTAGGATGAGAAAAGTGAATGTTATATGCGACATCACAAAGAAACATTATTTAAAATCATCTATTTCACCTTTGGGTTAAGGAAAGCCAACTCCCTAATGCGCCCAGCTATTGTGTTGTACTCAAACTGAATAGCAGTGGTGAATACTGCATGTCAAGTAGAGAAACAAAATGAAGCATATGTAAGACTAAATTTTGCAGCAACAGAAAAAACCTAAACTAGGAATGAATGACCAAATGAACCTTCTTTGTCGGGCCAAAACTTGATACGTGTTCCTTGAAGATTTTTCTTTTCAAAAGGAAGCATAACGCAACTCAGAGTTGTCACAGGCTTCCCGCGAGAATATGTTTGTGTGTATTCTAACCCTTCACGCCAAACTGTTACCTCTAGTGCCTGTGGAGTTAGACAACAAAGAGGATCTTTAGAAAACATTGATAATTAACCAGAACATCTGCCTGAATAAAATACAATTGTGATGGCATTATTTGTTATCATCTAAATATATGATGGATAAGTCATAAGAGCGTGTAAATATGTCATAAAATGTAAATCATAACATTAATATACTTGCAGCAAAAAATTTAATCAAAGTTTTTCCATGTGCATTGCGGAGTTCAAGAAAAAAAAAAGAAATAGACTTGTTAAGACGTACCTCAGACAAGGCATTAACAACAGATAAACCAACACCATGTAAACCTCCAGAAACAGAGTAGCCACTATTGATGCCACCAAATTTTCCACCAGCATGCAAGATCTGCAAAGTACATAAAAGTAAATAATCTTTATCCAATTAAAAAGGTTCAGAAAAATATTAAGAACAAAAACAATATAAACCAAAGGCCTGGCAAGATTTACTCTACAGCATATGATCCAAAAACGGTTTAAAAAAGGGTAGGTTTTATCTTAACGGAACTACAACAAAATCATAAGGTCGTGAATGAGTATATTCAGCTGTTCAAATATCTTTGAACATCGTCGGTGAAAATTGCAGCATGAAACTAAGAGGACAATCTTGCCTCGATCACCATGCAGAAGATCAAATGATCCTATCATCAATTAGCATACAAAAGCTAATGCGTCTATATACACACCATTTCTTCTTCTTTTTTTGGGAGAAAAAACACACCAAGTTCACGTCAAGATTTTCTAAAGTAGACAGACAATCCATGTGCCAGAGGTTTTCAAAAGTTCTAAAACAAGATTCCTTCATGTTTGCAATAGAATTACAAATTCAGGACACAAGCACATTGAGTGCCAAAAATAATAATAACTAATAATAATATAAGGGGGGGAAATTAACTGCAGAATTTATATACTCACTAATTTTCAAATGGTAAAACACATTTCCTTATATTACAACCTAGTTTACTGTATTGATGAAATAGCATAGCTGATTAAATTGGCATTCAGTTGTATTGTATCAAAAGAACCATGCACCAGTGATGTTAACCTTCTGAAAGATTTAAATATAGTAATCTTCTAGACTAAGGATTCAAGTATATGAATAAAATACCGTCAAGACTGTCTCTAAGGCAGATTTCTTTGTAGTTGGATGCATGTCAGTCGGAATCTGCATTCAATCGAGAGAAATTAGTATGAAAAATCAAAATCATCCAAAAGATAGTAAATGTAGCATAAAAAATCCTAGTCCAATAAGATTGTATTCAACTGTCAAAATTTCATAAATGTATGTTTTCAGCTTGGAAACACTGATCAATGTATGTGCATTAATAGCTAAAAAATTTGAAAGATAAGTACAGGCAACAAAACATACCCCACGACCGTTGTCAGTGATGCTCACAGAATCATCTGCATGTAAAACAACATCAACCTTGGAAGCAAATCCAGCTTGAGCTTCATCAACAGCATTATCCAAAATTTCATAGACCTAATATAGAAGAAATAAACCCAGCTTCAATGGCAGAGCAAACAAAAATATCAAAACTATTGCAAAAATGAAAATCATAAAAAGATACCAAATGGTGCAACCCGCGTGGGCCAGTGCTTCCAATATACATCCCAGGTCTTTTCCTTACAGGGTCCAAACCTTCAAGCACCTGCAAATAACAAACGACCATTAACGGAAAAAGCCAGGAATTTATAAAATATAACAAAAAATCTATGAATTATACGATATTCAAATAAAAATAATCAGTTCAATAACATCTACAACATATTTCACCAAATTGTCTAGAGTCTAGATAATACCATCCAAATTTACAAGACGGAATACAAGAATGTAGGGACAGTATAACATGTATCTAGTCATATTCAACTGTCCTACCATGTACACATATAACTTCTTTAAATATGATCACATAATAGTATAATACAGTGAAATATGACTACATGTATGTGTAAACTGGTCTACACTATCAACAAAGATATTATTCTAAAAGATGGAAAAAAAAACCTGAATTTGATCAGAACCATAAGCTTTGGAACTTTCATTGTTGTGAATATCTTCAGCAGCCGATAAAGAGGACATATATGCCCTAGGAGTGACTGCATTTGACACCAAACTAGGAACTGAAAATTTCCTAAGAGAAAACCTCTTCCTGAGAAAATCAAAAACAAAAAATCATCACAAAATTCATCAACAAAAACAAATAAAAAACCCCTTTTTATTTCTGTCATCAATTCAGTACAAAAAGAGTAACCCCAACACCCACAAACAAAAAGCTGTCTGTGAGTGTTATGAAGCGCGGACACTTCTCGGAATAGGGTGTCCCAGTGTCGGACACATGTGTGACACGACACCAACACTTACGTTTACATTAAAATATAATATTATTTGTGTCGACGTATCAGTGTCCTTGTTTCACACAAAACTACAAACACCAAACTATATAAAAATCACATTTTTTTCAATTAAAAAAATTGACCCTTTTAGTAAAAACCATGAAATTTTCAAAAGGGGTGGCATAAAATGATAAAGAAAGTAAAAAAATTGAAAAGATAAGTGATTAGAGAGTATACCTGGGTTTAGAGAGAGTAGAAAGTGGAAGAGATGAAGAAGAAGAGTGAGGATAAGAGAGAAGACGGAAGGAAGAAGGAGTGAAGAAATTGCGAGAAGCCATGGAGCGAAGGAGAGGAAGACGACGTAGAAGAATAGGTGCCATTACATTGAAATTGAAAAACCAAACACTGTTTTGTTCTTGTTCTGCTTTTTTCCCTCTCTATCTTCTTTGTTTTGTTTTTGTTTTGTTTTTCGCTTCTTAAAAACCCTATGTTTTTAACTTACTATTGATGATTCCCTAGTTAACATTTTTCCCTCCACATGAATCACTTTTTTAAGAGAAAATAAAAATATTTTCTTGTTACAATAGAAAATGGATAAAATTTGTACCCAAAAAAATGGATACAAAAGAGGAGAGAGAAAGACAATTCAGAGAGGGATTAGTCACCGCATTTTATGATAAATATTTTGATCTCGACCAAAAAAGAGAAGAGAGACGGGGTGCGTGGAACAAAAATTATCCATCTCAAGAGGGGTGAGTGAACCAAAACTTATCAATCTTACGAGGGAATAAAATGGGCGCCGTTAAATTATTTATATGTTGAATATCAAATTTAAAAAGAAAATCAATGTGATGATCGCCCTTTTAAATCTTATTGAAGTATGTAACAAAAAAAAATCTTGTTAAAGTATTTGTCTAAAGCAATTTTCATTTTGGCACATGTGGACTAAATGTTCCTAGTAGCACACTTGTTTAATGCTAGACACTAAATAGTGAGTTAGTATAGTATTTTGCCTTCACATACCTAAATTCTCTACACAAGACCTTGTGGAAAAAGTCTATGAACTTAGCAATGTTGATTGTGTTAACTAAACCATTAAAACCGTGCAAGAAGGTTCATCCATAATAAGAGGCACACCATCAACCTAAGGAGAAGTTTACTGAACAAAGGAGCTATGATTATGAAGATATTTCGACCACACTAAATTTTCCACTTGAACAAGAGACTCATCACCCCCATGATGTCAAACAATGCAAACCTCAAAATGAAGCCCAAAATCAGAATTATAAGTGTATATTTTACTAGATTGAGTAGTTTTTTGGATTTTAATCTCATCGAATTGATAAAAAAAAAAAAAAAAACACCATTGTAGTTATTTGTCTTAATCACAACTTGATAAAGTCGCTAGAAATTAAGATTTAAGGAGCTTATGATATATGTCACATGTCACATTATCGTCCTAAAAATTGATTTATTTTTTTTTTGTTTAAATTAGATATTCTTTGTGCAAAACTGCAGAGACTAATCTCTGAGTCAGGTAAAACCACAAAGAGTGAAAAGAGAATTTAACACAGTGGTATTCTCAGACTGATTTTGATCTCAATACCTATGATTAAACCAGAATAAATATCTTACCATTTCATTCAAGTGTTCTTGGGTCTAAAAAGTGATTTAAGTCCAATAATGTGAATGTAATTTATTTTTCTCATTCAAAAACAATCAAATCGTGTGAAAATGCATGTCAATTTTGTCCTACAATATTGTCCCATATATTTTTATTGTTTTCTAATCACGTCTTCGATAGAACCTACCACTTTTCTCATGAACAAATAGACAAACTATATACAAATATTTGTCACAAGACATATTAAGTTACTAGTCAGTATTGTCTTTCCAATACACCACAAGAAAAAAAGTATATATACATACACCATCGTGAAACGACAAACCATTAAGCGTGAAACGAAACTAAAAGAGAGGAAATCACCCTCAAATAAGCTTGGTTTCTGAGATACAATGAACAAGCTGTAACCTAAAATACAAATACTATTTCTACATTTTCCCCCTTCAACTCTATCTATCATACACCTATATAATCAAATTATTGAAGACTATTTTTCAAAGCATAGAAAAGCTTAATGAAAAATGTACCACACCAGCAGAAGGTGGAGGAGAATAGAAAAATCATAGTATCTAATGTTTGCAAGCATCACAACTACGCTTCTTCACAACACGAATTCATTAGCCAAAAGACACCAGCTTCATGCAGAACGTGGTGGAAGATATATATGATCAATCTTTTAAGGGGTCAGGCTTGAAAGAACATAAATAGAGCTTTGAAATACTTCACTCCCTTGGCCGTGCAAGCCATAGAGAACTCAGTGCTCGCAGCCGGGAGAAATAATCGCTTATTGCGAGAAGAGCTCGAGCTGATTGCCTGGTTGTTAATATTCGAAGCATTTGTTGCAATGTTTGCTGCCGCAGGTTATCAGCCTACACACATGAAGGAAAAAGAAAAGTGAATTGATAATTATTATAAGTTGTAACTACTTTTATTTATTCTGGTTAATCAATGTCACGTGTATATTAACCCTTTTATATTCTTTCATTTTCTTCCATGTTATTTTCGAGTGTAGCAAAGGAAACACTCATGCGGATACAACATTAGCACAAAGACACAGTACTAATTTGAGAAAATAGAAGTTATTGAATGTATATGCATCGGTGACACCTGACATGACACATGTCGGACACCAGACATGCCTCCAGGAGGACGAAAGTTGAGGAAATAGAATGGTGGTAAAATAGAATGGTGGTAAAAAGCAGACAGATGAGTACCTGGCGAAGAAACCCTTCGAGAGTACCGAGTTTTCCCATGGCCATAGCCATTTGGCCCATGTAGTTTGCCACATTTCCAGAAGAACCTGATGGGTTGGGTGTACCATTAGCCAATGTCTCAGAAAGTGATTGCTGCAATGCATCCATTCCTTGGGAGAGAGCATCTTCAGCCTGTTGGGATGACTGTTGCAAGTTGTAGATTCCCATCAATTGTTGCTCAGTTAAAGGCTCCAAATGACTTACTAGAAGCTGCAACATAGTCAATAAATGTATTACCACACTTGTTTGTATTTTAGCGCATTGTAACTAGAAAAAAGCTTAAAAACATTGAGAATAAAACAAAAGAGAAATTTCTCACCTTAAGAAGTTCGGATGAGCGGAAGCCTCCAATCCACATGAAACACCTCTCAGCTGGAGTCTTCCACATTCCAGACAGAATGTGGAAAACATCAGCTTTAGCTGCAACACCTTTCAGCCTATAGATATCTTCAAATTGAGTCATGAAATTGTCAACAATGGTACGGAGTTCAATATCCCCAGCATGAGAATTTATGGCAGCTCTTAGCTCATTGGTTTGCCTATTATGCTCTTCTAACCATCGTGCGTACTCAGCATCAAATGCCATTGCGCCTGCATACCAAGTTCATTAACACAATTTAGGTTCTGAAATATGTTTGACTTTAACCATAACTACTTCTAAAATCACATCATATGCTTGCACTTGCCGACAACAAGCATATGATGTTTTCCCATCAGAGCAACTAAAACTAAGTTCTAACAAGCATATTGAACAGGGCAGTATTGAAAGGCAATAAGCAAGATGCAACCAAATAAGCAAATCTGGGCGATAAAAATTGGAATTACAGTATATCTTATCCAAAAAGAGGTTTGATATTTTCACCGGGAATTTTGGATTCTTTCATGAAAAAAGAAACATATCACAGTCACAGCAATGTCATGGAACACTTGTCAAGCCAAGAGTTCATGGATTTAGCTTGCATTGGCTGTAGCCTATAGCCACAACTTTAAATTCTTTTTTATCAGACTCAAAAGAAACCAAAACATGCTTCGAATAGAAGGAACTTTGTTGCAACAAAAAAATTCCAAGCTTTCGGCACACAATTGGAGGTAAAAGAAGATTAAATACCATTTCCACTCATTGAATGGGTCTGCTCTCCGGTGCTTGAAATGAATATTCCCTATAATAGATTAATAACCAAATCATCACATAATATAGTAACATAACCAGATTAAGAATAACAGATAGTAAATAAAATAGCAAATCCAAACCTGCTGGCGTGCTCGCTGTAGCTCTTGCTCCAGTTGGGTCAGTTTCAACCTGCTGCTCTCTAATTGTTGCACATATGCCTGAATAAATGGAAAGAAGGATTCAAAAAATTACTAACCGAATTGCATGCAGAAGAACGATTCACAAGTTCATTTACAATTAACAGAAAAAGAATGTACCTTTTTCCTCAGTCGGCTTTTTCTGGCAGCCTCGCGATTTTGAGCTAGCCTTCTTAATGTCTGAATGGAAGCAAAATTTAACATATAGTAACAAATGATCGTGTTTATGTGAATATAATTACATTATATAACCTTTTGATCGGATTTATCTTTCGATCTTTCACTGGATTCTCCCCTTTCAGGCTGCAAAATAAAAATGACAAAAAAGACATATTATTAGAGAATGAAAAAAATGCTTGTGACGGTTTGAATAACTTCAAATCCAGATTCAGAATAAACTGTAGGATCAAAGTAAGGTAATGACCATTTGATTTTTGTCTTCTGTATCATCTGTTGAAGTATCAGCACTTCCATCAGCCATGTTGGACTCTCCCCAGTTCTCACGATGGCCGCCAGATGTTGAAGCCAAATTTGGTTGCGAGTCTTTTTGTAATTGCAATGTCTGAGATCCAGCAATTGCAGCAGAGAGGTTTGTATCTGAGTTTGCAATAGCCTGTATCTTACGTGTAAGAGAAGAGTGCAAAATGCAGAGATTCATTATAATTTTGGCAACTTATTGATTATTGGAATACAACATTACCTTGCTTAAAGCACCAAATTGAATATCACCACCTAGAGCTTGGCTATTTGATTTCATTTGATTAAACAGTGGATCTGAAATAAAATGTAAAAATTATAGGTCATTAGAGGATTCATAAAGTTCATTCAAGAGGAGTAACTATTCGAATAACATGTATTTGCATTATTCCAATATCTTCTAATTGACTTTGACATATCATTCATCATTCTTGAGGAAGCACACATATCTTCAGCAACAATGTAGAAACTAGAAAGTATATAGACTATAATATAGAAATAAGATGCGGGATCATGTTCAGCAACATGTGAAAACGATTGGAAAGAGGGTACAACTAACATACTTCTGCTAAGATTCATGGCATCCTCAATGCGAAATCCAAGAGATTGTTCAATGGCTCCAAAATCAGAAAGTCGAGAGGGATTAATATTTCCTTCCATACCCCTGAAAACAAAAAATCGTGACAACATGTTAAAAAAAATTACTGAATGCATATCCAATTATTCAAACAGATAAAAATATATGCCGCCAATGTTGAAATACATGTTTTGAAGCTAAAAAGGGTCAAACTTGGATACTCAATATCTAAAAACAAATCCCCAAGTATGAACACGATGCAGCAATCTTCTAAGAAAGTTAAAGCCACAAAAATAAAAGAGCCTATACAGTTGTATAGTTTCCCATCAGTGAGGAACAACGAATTTGCCACATTATATAATATGAAGTAAACAAGTGTATTTGTCTACATAGTTTTAAAATTAGATCGGCAGCCGTTATTTTAGGCCACCAAGACACCAATGTTTTGTTTTTTGTCCCTCTTTTATACCATCAGCAGTATTTGACCACAATTCCCCGATAATCAAGATACACAACACCGCAGCAATCTACAATCTTGTTCATCTGTACTCTAAATTTCAGAATTCCCAATAATCAATCAAAATTAAAATCAAAACATGACATTTTTACCATTCTCACCATTCAGACTTTCCCTTCCAATATTTCAACCAACAATATGCCCTTAACTTCGACACCATAGCTCTCCAATAACATTCATATTTCCTATTACTACATAGAAGAGATATACTATAGTAGTATACCAACTATATTAACCATCTTAAGGGAACAAAGTCTAATAAGGTAAGTAAAACCTGACTAAGAAATTATTCCACCCAGGAATCGAACTCGGGTTCACCCGAACAATCAATCCTTTGGTGAAACTCAATAACCACTTAAACTCAATGTCTTGGTTACTACACAAACCATCTAATGACATAAAAAGAAATTTCAACAAAAATTGACCCTAAAAATCTATAGCAAGACCAATCAAGAGTAAGATAAACATAAACATAGAAAATAGAAAATTCCTCAGAAAAAATTACATGGAATTAGAAGGTGGCAATGGAGGAGCGTAGCTTGGCATCCCGTTGACAACCTTGTTAGTATCCTCAGCAGTTAAACGTCTACTACCCATCAATAAACATCTTCTTATCTTGTCTTTTCTTCACAAACCTTAAATCCAACAAGGCCTTCAACAACCCATTTCACAAAGCACAAAACTTTAGTCAAACCCACATAACTATATTAAAAAATAAAAATCAGCACAAAAAATAAAAACAGAAATTAATTAAGACAAGTTAATAAATCTAAACTAACTACAAAGTTCATGAAACATTAATTAAGAGACAAAACAGCGAAAAAATCGTTGGTTTGGTTTAATAACATTGGCAACAAAAAAGTGTCGGAAAAAACAGAGAAATTTTTTTAAAAAATCCGTACAACTGTTAGAACTTAGAAACAAAGTGCAAAACTTTGAAACTGAAAATCAAAAATACCAAAACAGAAAGAAAAAATAATAATTTTGAAAATAAAAATAAAAAGGCCCACCTTGTAAAAACTGAAAAAATATGAACTTTAATACTTATAGAAAAAGGGTAAAAATAAAAAAGTGATCTTGATGAGAGAAAAATGAAATTTGAACAAGTTTAAGCAATACCCAGAAGAAGAAACAGATGAGAAAATGGAACTGCAAACCCTAATAACCAGTGGCAAGTTGAAGATAAATACACCAACAAGACTTATTGACTTTTTTGATCGAAAAGGAATAAAATACAAATACAACTTTAATATTTTAATGTTGATGATGTTACACAGTACAATTTTGTCTCTAACTCTGAAAAAAAAATTAAATTGAAAATGGTTTTTTTTATTAATTATTTATTTAATTGGTGATCATGATTTTTTTGTTTTCATTTTCTGATTTTTAGAATAAAAGTATAGTAATATAGAGTTTTTTTAGACGAATTATGAATAATTGCAATTGTATAAGTCGAGTTATATAATTATAAATTTAATATCAATCACTGTTGAATTAACCAACATTTGGTTGATAATTTATACTTGGTCATATGTGATGGACTTTTTTTTATAGACAATGTTAGTTGTCCGTAAATAATATATTATAATCTTCTTTATCAGAATTTGAACTATATACCTCCACTAGCTCTTTAACTACTCATCTCCTGTCACATGTGATTGATGATTTGATTGAAAACAGTTTTAGTTAAATTAATGTTTTTTTAATTAGTAGTAGTATTATTACCTCACCGCATATTCAAAGAAAAGATCAAGTTGATCTTTTTGGTGTAATAATTATGTAATATTTTTATTAATAATTATGTAATATTTATATGAGAGAGATAGAGTGGAGGAAGCGTGACGTTCATACCATTCCAATTTCCTGCAACGTCCTTTTCATCTCAAACTTTTTTTAAAATTTTTTGATATCTGAAACTTTCTTTTCCAATAGTAAGGATATTATTAGTATTTTAGTGTTAATAAGTTTTCTTAGATTAGTCTAAATTTATTTATTTATTAACTTAAATTTTTTGATATCTGAAACTTTCTTTTTCAATATAGTATGGAATATGGATATTAGTATTTTAGTGTTAAAAGATTTATTATTAGCCGGCGTTTGTTTGACTAGAAATAAATAAATAGAAGAGAAGAAAAATATGAAAATCGATGAATGAATTTATATTAAGATTAGTCTAAATTTATTTATTGTTTTTCGTATTTTCCTTCTTTTCTATTTTCTTTCGTTCCGATCAAACAAACTCTTAAAGTAGAAAGGAAGAAAAATACAAAAATCGACTTCTTTTGTCGATTTCCAACCAACCAATCAGACTCTTAAATTACCCATAGAGGAGACTTGTTGCAAAAGGTGTGACAATTTTGGTTGCTATCAATAGTGGCGGTTTTTTCTTAGCAACTTATTTAGAATGGGCTGTCATCTCGTCAAATCTCTGCTAGCAAAGTGTGATTGGGATGTAGGTGCTTCTTTGTGTGTGTTTTTATGGCCTCGGACTGGAATAGGCTGAACATCCTTTTGTTTCTTATTGTCAATCATCTTCAATTTTGGTATCGTATCTTTAAGTGGTTAAGTCACGATCCGGCGCCTCCTTGTGGTGTTCTTGCAATTTTGGAGAGTTCTTTTTAGGTATATAAGTATATATGGGTAGAAAAAATAGATTGGGGGTGTTTGTTAATTAATTTGGGAAAATCTCAAGAGTACAAAAAATAGATTGGGTGGTGTTAATTTTAGATGAAAGAGTAGTAGTGTCAAAGTTACTTGTATATGAAACCTTAAAATTATATAAACGAATTACACATGCAGCTAATTGAATCGCTCTATAAGTATGATATCACCATTTGATATTAGTAATTTTTTTTTTTATTATCTTTTTATATTATTTTCTTTTATTAAAAATGATATTCATTCATTTAAATTGATATAATACATCGAACAATTCATATTCAAAATTGCTAGAAATTAAATAGGATGAATTTGCAAATAAATCTACGTTAATAGCATACAGCGGCAAAATACCTACAAATATGACAAAGCTTACATACATGATTAAATGGAAGTGTCCGGAATATATGTGCTTCCGAATCTTTAACGTTGAAAACGCCAATATCTTTGATTAAATATACCCTTGATCGAGTCTAATATTCAATCTAAACCGAGTTGAACAAACACCGCACAAAGACGGAAAAATAAAACACCACACAAAAACGACAAACAACACAACATCGCACTAAGACGACAAAATCACAAAAAGACTAAATATATGTGAATTAATCACTTATTTTAATAAAAAAAATGAAAACAATAATTTAGAGGGATAATTTCAAGTCAAAAATTGATTTTAAACCACTCTCTATTAATTCTTAAAAATTTAAAATATGTATTTGATATTGTTTAATAGATGTATGTATAAAATATTTTACAATAGTGGATCAAAAAATTCATTTTACTTAGGATTCAATGGCTGCGGCCTATTCATTAATTTGGGGAGGGTCACACAACAGCTAATAGCAATGATTTTGCTTTAGTAAAAAAAGAGAGAGAAAGAAAACTAGTGCCAATGGTTTCATTATGCTTTTGAATACACGAATTATAACCATGATTTGAATTCCCTTTTTTATATTTTGAAGTTGTGACTTTCTAACTTAACGGATAGAAAATATTAAAATTATTATGTCTGACGTTTATACCTGAAGTTCAAATTTTGGTCTCCTATGTTGTGTGTGCGAGACTATAATAACTAATTTTTTCTATGTAAAAAAAATCACCTGATATCATTGACTAATTTTTATCAAAAAATTTGTTGATACGTAAAGTGAAATTTTCTTTAATTTAACTAAATATTCTTTTTCATACATAATAAAAGTGAATGATTGAACTTTTGTTAACTTGTTTAAAGGCCTAAAATAAAAATGGCATGCATTCATTCAAATTGATATAATATATCGAGCAATACAGATTATCATCAAAATAAAAAATTGAGTAATATAAATTTAAAATTGTTAAAAACGAAAACGATGAAGCATGTTGATTGAATTAAGTATAAAATTTAACATATTAATGTTTTATAAATAAAAAATAAAATTGGAAAAAAAATTATAGTTGTTTCAATTTTTGAATTGTACTGTTTAATTAAGTTTTTGAATAAAAATTTTCTTTAAATAATATATTTAAAGAATGATCGATGGCACTTATTAGCAAGACTCTTTATTATTTTTACTTTTTTCAGATGAATAGATGAAATCTAACATAAAAAGAAGGATGGATGAGTAATAATTCGGTGCGCCGTGTGAAAGTCCCCAATAATAATACCATGGTTTTATTTTTATCTTTGCTTTTTTGATGGGGATATAATTTTCATTTTTCATTTGAAAATACCAAAAAAACAATAATAATAACGACAATAATCTCGTCAAAAAAATAAAAATAACAACAACAATAATAGGTACTCATATATAGTATGGTCCCGCACAATAACATACCCCTCCATGCACGTTAAATCACAACTTTTGGGCCACTCAACGCTCATTGCAACATTTCTTTCTTTTACACTCATTTTTTTTTTTCTTTTCGATATCAGAATATTCACTATCAAACATAGTTAATATATTTCTCGTTAGATTAGAAATATATTAAAGAATTAGTGAGATAATTGATCTAAAGATTTAAAGTTGTTTTATATTTAATATGATAATCGAAATTTCAACCCTTAACTAAGAGAAGATAAATTACGATCGTTCAACCACATTTTCTGAGTTCTTTGTTATTTTTTTATTTATTAAAGTCATTATTTGTTGTTCTCGATTTCAACTTTAAATTTATAATTAAAACGGCTAAGATGTACTGCTATGCAATTTTTTTTTTACAAAAACTATGCAATGTTAATATGTCAGTTTAGTAAATTATTTAATCTTGATCATCGATTTTTATCCGAGATCTTTGCATTTTTAATTTGTCATTCGTAATAGAGAAAAGCCTGCAAAATTTATCCTTCAATTAAAGTACTTTCAGCCCACACCTTTGCAGCCAAAACGAAGTGCTTTTGCCATCACCAATTTTCCTAACCACTGCATCCTCACACCATTTTTTTAAGAAGCCAAAGATTAATTGAATTATTAAAAAATTATTCAACCACAAATTGTGCCTAAAATTAAAAAAAACAAATACATATTTAAGATACAAAGAGAACCGAACAAATAAGACAACAAAACAAAATCAAGCGGCAAAATGACCAAAACTCGTGACTTATCCGAAAAATCTAGCAATTAATTTTGTTTGTTATAGAATTTTTTAACTTCATCCTTATGCGCCACTTATCCGAAAAATTCGTCATCTCCACCAAGGGCGATTGGAATACCTCTTTTCAGCATACTTACTCTAAGAGAGGACAATGCATGTGCTGATTGACTTGCAAAAATTGGAGCTTCCTCAAACGATGTCTTGAAAATTTAGAATTGTTGTCCCCCTCAACTCAGTCTTGTGTTGTTGATTGATGTGATGTTGCAGGTGTTACTCGTGAGCGAGCTTAATTTCTTTCTTGTTTTTGTTTTGTTTCTTTTATTTCCATATAATCAAAAAATTAAATATGAGCTCACTTTTACTTAGATGTAGATTATATTTCTACTTTATTATGTGGTTGATACGTGATAAACGATTGAAATATCTTAAATAAATAGTCACACACTATTTCCACTTCTGTTTTTTAGAGACAAATGAGTTTTATAAAGAAAATAGGGTGTATTAGATTTTTTTTCCATTCAAGACGTTTGATTTGCATAAAAATAAGAGATATGATGTGCCAATTTTTGTTATACTCTCTTTGATTCTAAATCTTTGTTTGAGATAAGACAAATTATGAGTTAAGAGATATGATGTACCACTAATAAACTAACACAACTTTTTGCCCTTTACACAAAAGTTCTTTAAAACATCAAAATATATATAACTTTTTATCCACCAAATATTTTATAAGTTAAAATATTGTTAAATCTTAAAAAAATTGTATTGAGATGTTCTTTATTGTCATGTCTTAAATTTTTTTTGGTTCATACTAAACAGTGCCCCGACACTTGTTAAACATACTAAAAAAAGAAATAAAATATAAAAGTAATACACAAGTTCCGAAATAGAAATATTGAATGCACAAGTTCCAACATATAATTTCTTTTTTAAGGAGTTTAACTCTATCGAAAGATAAATTGTTCTTTTGATAGGAATTGATCTTTGTATCTCTTCCTACCTAACTCATATATCCCCAGCTTTTATTACTAACTCTTCTAATCACATGAACTGTTGCGTCCTAAATTGTGTTGTCTAGTAATTATTTTTGTAAATCAAATCATCCTTATGTTTAAAAGTATGAAACAATCTTACATACATGTGTGTCCAGAAGATTTGATGATAGATAATTGTTAATTAAACAAGTATAAATATTTGGTAGTCCGTAGTAGTTGCCTAGTTGGTACAATATAATTGAAAGAGAGAGCATCATCTTTGAACACAAAATATAAAACTGCGCCGCCTGCTTGTGCTTAGAAAACCCAACAGGGAAGTTTCGTTTCCTGTTTAAAATGACGATAGTACCCTTTAGTATCAAAGTCAAAGAGATAACTTGGACTCAAAAAAATTAAACTCCAACTGAATTCACCTCCCACTTGCTAATGCTTATGCTCCTAAGAAGTCTCCTTTATGATTTATATTCTCTACTCAATTATTTGTCTCCAATGAGTCAAAGACTATAATATGCATTTTGTTGCACTTTAGGACAATTATAGGAGACCACATGCTTAGCCATAAATAAAGTTATCCTTCTTTTGATTACAACAAAGTTTATTTTCCTCTTACAGAGAATAATGATTAGTGTAGTTAAGAAAATAGTCACTCATTAATAAATCTCTAAACACACATTTTATCTTGTTGTGACAAGTGTGAGTAAGTCCCACATTGTTTAAAAATGTGGAGGCTGAACACTTCATAAGTAGAAAGACTCATAAATTCATTGCCTTAAAGTTTTTGGTAAGAGTATGGTGTCCGACTCTTGTATCGTTGTTCTAGACCCAATGTAGATGATTCCCCGACTGCCCCCTCGTTGACCCAACAGTGGTATCAGAGCCGGTGGTTTAGATCGGGCTCCTTGTGTCGAAAGTCTTCCTAACAAAGATGGTCAGGCGTTGGGTCCCGTGTGCAAGTGGCAACAACGGTACAAGTAATTGGATTGTTGGAAAAACTTCCGTTTGAGGGGGAGCGTAAATGAATTGAAGACTCACACTTGAAGGGGAGAATGTTGTGGCAAGTGTTTGAGGGGGAGAATGTTGTGGCAAGTGTGAGTAAGTCTCACATTGCTTAGAAAAGTGGAGGTTGATAAATAGAAAGATCCATAAACCCATTGGCTTAAGGTTTTGGGTAAGAGTGTGGTGTCCAACACTTATATTGTTGTTCTAGACCCAATATGGATGATCCCTCGGCTGCCCCCTCGATGTCCCAACATATCTTATTTGCCAATTATACCTTTTTTTTTGTGTCAATTACCTTATTTGACGAAATTAAAAAATTTATAGGGTCTGTTTGGTGCGCCGGATAGATAGAGACAAAATATGATAAGAATTGAATAATAATACGATATGATAGTGATAAGATTAACACATATCATGTCATGTGTTTGGTGCACACATGATAAGAGAAAAAAAATGTGTAATTGGATAACCCAGCCGAAAATAAGGATTAAAATAACAAAGAGTAATTGGATAAGCTTAATAGTAAGTTAAATTCATCCTTTTCTATTGGTGCACCAGACAACGAATTAAAACAAGATTGGAAAATTTTAATATATCTTGTTTCCTTGACCTGCGCACCAAATGGGTTCATAGGAGTATGTTATTGAATAAACAAGAAGGGGGTGTATAAGAAAATGATAGGTGCTAGTAGCAATCTCATAAAAATTGTCAAAAAATTGCAAATCAATGAAAAATGTTATGCAATTGTTAGGCACCACTTTAACCCGAAAATATAATATGGGCAATTCAGTCCACAGAGATAGAGGACTCACTACCGGTCTACCACAAATGAACACATCTCCAAAAGTATTTATGGATTTCTTGCCACATTAGGAGGAAGCATATTTATTTATTTTTTAAAAAAGTTAATTTAATCCACTTAAATTGTTACCTAGTATATCATTTATTTAGTAAATTTAATTATTTTCTATATCATCTCGGGCGCCCTCTAAAAACCAAAAGTATATCAAACGAATTGTATATAAATACTTTTAGTGATATACAAAATTATTGATTCAATATGCACTAAATTGAAATTAACGAATACAAACTTAAATTTAAAGTATTTGAATATACACAAAAATAAATAAAATTAAAGAAAAAATAGTTTGGTGATATAACTAAATTTATTTATCTTTAAATATATTTCACTTTTGTGTTCCCAAATATTTTTGATTTGGATTGTGTCCAAGTAATAGTTGCTTCAAAAGGCAATTAAATGTTAGAACTGTACTAAAATGGAAGGAGAGAAAACAACTTGATCTTGATGGCGTAATACAGGGTCCCACTGATGGCGTCATCATATCTAAATGGCTCCTTCATTATTTGCCACGCGGCGTCATCATTGATGGCATTTCTCAAACATTATTATTTGCTGCATCCTACACGCGCGTGTATAACACCTCAAAAGTGTTCGGACTTTGCTGCATCTCTTACTTCTTTTATTTAATTTTTTAAAGTAGTTTAATAATTAGAATTTGACTCATAAATAAGTAAAATATCTGAAGTTTGAATCACGATTCTAATTTCAACTCCTACTTATTTTTTATGAGGAGATATTCGTTGACTCTTAAAATGAGTTATTCCGTTTAATTTTTAATTATTTATGATAAAATTTACCGTGAATAAAGAGATATATATTACGTGGAGTAACTCATCTTAAAATTACTCTTTAAATCAACAAATCATTAAATTTCTCTTCTTTTTATTTG
This sequence comes from Trifolium dubium, assembly GCA_951804385.1. Classification (NCBI taxonomy): domain Eukaryota; kingdom Viridiplantae; phylum Streptophyta; class Magnoliopsida; order Fabales; family Fabaceae; genus Trifolium; species Trifolium dubium. The sequence goes on from OX638065.1 coordinate 43,212,293, forward strand.
TTTTTTAATCATGACAGTATAAACAACATGAAAAAAATAATATGAAAATGATCTCAATTTATTAGTATATTTTCAATCTTTTTAGTGGAGTCTAGTTTTCTTGTGGTTGAGTTGATAAAGGTGTTTTTGTTTGTTTGGCATCAATGTATTTGTTTTAAATTTTTGTTGATGTAGCTTTGGTATACTATAATACACAGTAAGAAGTATACTAAAAACTATCATTTCAGAATGACACTCTTAACTTATTTACTTTTAATTTAATAAAAAAAACTTATTTATTTTTAATAAGCAAATTTTTATTAAAGAAAATACAAAAGGTGTTTTTGATCTACTAAAAAAAATAAAGAGTTGAACATGACAACTTCAACAATATTTTATTTGATTTTCAAATTGTTTATGAGACTGGATAAAATTGAGGGTTAAGGGATTGAACAAAAACATATATTCTTGTCATTCACTGAAGCACAAGACAACATTTTGTCTTTAACACAGGTTGTCCAAAAGACTAAAATAACTTCTTTTTTTCCAACAAACTTCGTACAAGATTGACAAACCTAAAAGTTGTTCTGTCTTATACTATTATGTTAGGATTTATATATTTTGCTGATCAAACGAACTCAAAAGGTACTACAATCTCTTACAACAAAATAATATTATATTTCACTCAACTTTTTTTGGTTTTCACCTTCTTGTTTTAAGAGAAGGGAGTTTTAGTAATCCAGAATTCTGAACAAGTTCTGACATCAAATGATTTTAGTCCCTTCCAAAATACAGTTGCGAAGATCGAATTGAAATTCTCCCTATCAAATCCAACATCAATCACTAATAAATTAACTAACATGTTTGGTAATAAAAATATATACATTCTCTCTTAATTATGGATAATGAAAAAAATATATATTCCACTCAACATTTATGTTAATGAAAAAATATACAAATAATTATGGATATAAATTCTCTACTTCAATAATTCCTCTCATTTTCTCTCTCAACTCTCTTAACTATCTCTCTTATTTTTTATTTTTAGTAAATGTAAGAGAGTATCTAGTATCCACAAAATAATATGATCATGTTTAATTAAAGTGATTAATTGTCAAAAATAGAAATGAATGATGTTACCAAAAAAAATAAAATGAGAAAATTATAAGCGCAGGCAGAGCACACGCGCCTAGTGTCGGCTGGGGTGTAATTGTACTATAGCCCTCACTTATCTAAACCTTACCTTACTCACTCACTTTCCATTTATTTGCCTCATCACAATTATTTTCCTTTTCTTTCTATCATTTTCCTTGACATAAACACAACCATAAAATCATACATAGACCCTTCATTTTATATGTTCACTTGTTATCTTCATCAAACCCAACAACAATAGTACTACGTTGTCATCCTTTACTAGCTAGAAAAATCATGGACACCATTAGTACCACAAGTAGCACCAATTCAATCATTAGTTCTTTGCAACAAAGGACACCAACAAAAATAACCAAATCCAAGAACAAAAAGAACAAACCCATCAAGGTAGTCTATATATCCAACCCTATGAAGGTTAAGACCAGCGCATCTGAATTTAGGGCACTGGTCCAAGAACTCACCGGTCAGTATGCTGAATCGCCGCCTGACCCTTCAAGGTATCAGGAGTTCAGCGGCCATGATAGCAGCGCTGACGGTGGATGCAGTGAGAATAGAATAGATTGTGATAAAAATGATCATGCTGTTGTGGTGGTGCCTCCACTTGTGGATCCTGATGATGATGATGATAAAGTGAAACCTAGTGAGAGTTTTGAGGGTTTTGATGAAGATGTACTTTTGAATATGCCTGAGATGGTGGAGAACATTTGGGATCTGCTTCCAACAACTGCATTCTATGAATCTTTTCAACTTGATAGCTATTGATTCTCTTGCAGTGTAATTATATTATATTAATCGGTAAGGTTAAGTTAGCTTATAATTATTCTCTCAAAACAAAATCTATTGCCTATTAGTACTATATTATCTCTTCAATAATTATATATTTCTCAGTGTCATATGTCATGTAATTAACTGTTTTATGTGACTGAATCTGATGAATGATGAAATTAATTAGTTAAATGTACTTCAATTTTTAATGACTTTGATTGATACACTCTCCACTTGCATCATTTTTTTATATTCTATTTTACCATGATATGTGTTAACGTGTACGGAATTTTCACTACTGTTTTAACATTGATTTTCTTCTCTTTCAACTGAATATTTTCATACATAAAAACTAGAAATCGTACCGTTACAATTTAGTTAAAGGTCTCTTGCCGTTTAAATCAATTGATTGTTGATATTTTTTTTAACAGTTCTAATAAATATTATACAAAATTGTGCTACCATAAGCTATCCTAGTAAAATAAAAATTGCTGCACAGCACTGTGGGATAAGTAAGATTCTGGATTTATATTTGAATATTTTTTCTTACTATATAAGGCAATATAATGACTGAAATTTTATGTTGTGATATACGTATATAGGAATTTAAATTAAAGGTTCTTCACACGAATGAATGAATGAATTAATGTGCAGGCTAATTAACCATCTTGATTTGATCTTTCTTTTCTTGATTCAGCAACCAGAGCAGTTATATGTCTAGCTATAGCTAGCTAGCTGCAAGAATTTATTAATAATTTGGTGGGTAGACATCAAATTATATATGTGATGCCAAAAAGATAATGGAGTGTGCAAAATAGGGACACATCAACTCATCAAAAACTTCAATTATCCACCACTTATATAGTTTAATTAATTTAGATTAGTTACTTAAGTAAAAAAAATAGCATAGCATATCAATTCTTAATTAAATCATTAATTACTACATGAAATATATACATGCAACTAGCTGCTACTACTTTTTCTTTTCAAATTGGTGGCTGCTATGAATAATGAGAATTTTTTTCTTTCCATTTTTGGGAGTTATGAAAATAACTAGCTAAATATTTTTTTATTGATTCACTGTACTATGCCATTTGCAGAAGGCACTGACAGATTTAATATTTTGTAAAGTAGTTATGCATGTACATATAATAGATGCAACTGATTAATAATCCAAAGGGAAAATTCCAATTATACTATTGCAACTTGCAAACATATGCTTAAGGATCTAAATGGTGGGGGCAAACTATTATATATCTCTCAATTTGGTACGCACTATTCATCTCTATATAACTATCTTGATCTGCAACTTGCAGTTAGCTAGGGTAGGGTTTTGATGATCATATTTCTCTATCAGTTTATATGTCATTTGTGTCTTTATCTCATCTCAACTTGCTAGCTAGCGGAATGCACTTTGATCTCATTTCTCTATCACTTTATATCTTTCCTGTGAAACAATTTAGGTTTCACTTTATATCGCCTTTTCTGTGTCTTCTAAAAATGAGATTATAAGTGGTCCTGTTTTAGATAACGTAGGTTTTAATATTTTTATTAGTGTTCTGTTTATAATCGGCGTCTTTGTTTTGTAAACTCTTCTTTTACCGGTCTATGTTTGTATTGAACAGAGACTTAGTTTTATTAATAATAATATTTTTCCGTTCAAAAAAAAAGTAATTGTTTTTTATTTTTTATTTTTTCTAATGCTTAAAAGTTACTATTATATATGAAACTAAATATAAGAAAGAGATCAATTTTGTTGACTTAACTTTTTTTTTTTTTACCATCAGTTTAATATGTTTTAGAGGTCAGTTCTAAGTCTAACATCAAGTGATTTCAACCCTTAAAATCCGAGGTACCAATAAATTAAAACGTTATTGATGTTATATTACAAAAGTGGTCGATAATTAAAATTTACTAAAAGTAATAAGTTCGCATTTAGATGATCCACGTTAAACACCTGCAAAATAAAGTAGCAAGTTCTCATACGTCTATAACCCAAAGAGTTAATTAATGTAGGCTTTGGGTTAGGGATTTGCAACTTGTTAACCTGGCCCTCCTATATGTGCAAGTGGTGCTGGAGGATATCTTTGAGGTTTTGGTATATGGCAGAATATTCTTATTGCTAAGTATAGGGAGTTTCCCATCTAGGGTTTACTCTAAGCTTAGCTTACAAGGTTCTCTCGGCAGCTTTGAATGTGGATGAAACATGTTATGATATGAGGGGAAGATGCAACTTCTGACTATATATATGATTTGGAAAAGTTAGCCCTCCTCTAACTCTAAGGCCATTGTCTTCTCTTGGTAGTTGCTCTAGGATAGGGTTGCTACCTCGTGAGTGTTATGTGGAGATTCTTGGAATTTGGCAGCTATCTTTTTGTCACTTGTCCCCTTGCTTTGTCCCAAGTATGGTACTATAATGTTTGTAGGTTGTTAGGTTGGGAGTTGGTTTTGTCCGTACAATGTTTTTGTAAATTTTGGATCTCTAAAGAATAACTAAGAGTATGCTATGGTGGACATTTGTATGACATTCAATTGTGTGGGTCTCGTCCAAATATAATTATTAATTTTGGATCTCTAAAGAATAACTATAGTATGCTATGGAGTATATGATTACATGTATTGCATTTGAAAAATGTTAGAAGGATTTATTTCAAGTTTAAAGTAGCGTAAAAAAAATGAAACATTATTTTTAAGCTCACACATAAATTGTCCAGCACATCCTCATTCAATTTATGTACTCTGTGTGTGTGTGTCCGTTATGTGTGAGCTTGGATTTTGAACATGTTGACACTGCAAACTTCTTGTTACCACAATGGAAGTATTTAGGAAGATGTGTTGGGTTTGTGGTTGACAACAACGAGGTCATTTACGTCTTCTCCTCCTAACAACTTGTTGCAGCTATTCCTTTTTCTTGGTGTTAAAATGTGAAACTCCCTTTTCTTGTATATAGTCAAAAACAAAAAAAAAGTGAAACTCCTTTGAACTTTTATTCCTTTTATTTCTTGTTATATATGTACTACAAAACAATTGTTATGGGGAGGGTCCTAGCTAGCCCCTACCTGTTCCTATATGAATATACGTCCTTGTCTTTAGTTTTAATTTAAGCTTTGATTTTTTTTTTTGACGCAATTTAAGCTTTGATTTGAATATGCTATATATGTACATATGTTTTACGTTCAATCATACTTCACCCGATTACTATTATAAGTAAATTTGACTTTTTAAATATATTAAAAAGTTAATGTATTTGATTTATAATATAAACCAGATATATCACAATTTTTTAGTCAGAATATAAAAAGGATCCAACATTGGGAGGTTTTAAAGCGACCAATCAATTATGTGAGCAAATAAAAATATGAGGACAAAAGATGCAATTACACCTAATATAACAGTACAATACCCTATAGATCAATCCTTCAAACTTAATAATATCCATTCCATATAAAAAAGATGAAAAAAATTTAAGTTCAATATGAACTTTGGCAAAGAAGGGAAAAAAGAATCAAATGAGTCACCTCACTCAATTGTACTAGTACTACACAATGCTCAAAAACATTGCTCTCAAACAGCAATCTAAAGGGCTTTAATTTGATTCTATTTTCAATGAGTGCAGTCAATAAACGACTTTGTTATCATTCCATTCACATTCACTGCATGTGCATAACTCAATGGGACATGCATATACCAATGGCTACAGACATATATAATTGATCACTTGCTGAAATTAAAAAGGTGTCAGTCATCACTCCTCTTCTGCACCTGCATGCACAATCTTTAAGAGAGATGAATATGTTCCAAAGCAAGCACATACTATTCCCCATGCAGCAATTACCAAACTGAGAACAACCTGCAGAAAAATGCCATTAAAAAGTATGAAAGTTTGGGAGTGAAATATGAATTTGTATTCCCTAAACTAAAAAATGAACGGATCTGAACTGTTGGATCAAGATTGAACCGTTCACATTTCAACTTTATTTAAAATATAAAGTTGAAATATGAACTGTCAAATCTTGATCTAACAGTTGATTACATAATTGTTGTGAAACCAAATCCTTATACTGGAGTCTTAGAAATTGAAAACTAGGCCTTGAAATTAATTTTAAACAAAAAAGAATAGACAAGTGTGTTTGAATGGTTTTCCCCGACCCGATTTTCTCCGTCAAGCCAAAGTAGTAGTTATGCATTCAAAAACGTTTGGTAGGTTCGTGTTTTGACTTTACCGAGTTTATTTTAAAATAGTCTTTGCTAACAGGAGTCTTTAAAAAACTTGTTAAGAAATAAAAAAAAAATTAGAAGTTTTGTATTGAAAAGAGCAATTTTAAATTTTTAAGAAATTGAATACACAACATTCCTTGCAAATTTTTTATATTTGACTCCTAAACTAGTACTCTGAGGGCACTTGTTAGCAGCCTTTAAAATTCATCTTAAAATCCAAATCCACTTTCCTTTTGCAAGTTGCAAGTTGCAACTACTTAATGTGAAAGAATGTGACAGCAAGTACCCCACAAAAAAAGAAAAGAAAGTTTATTGTCACAGGGAAACTTAATATAGCATAAATGTATGTTGTCATAGACTCATATACCAACATGAATAATTAATTTTACTTGTAATTTTGGCTCTATGCTAACATGTATTTATACTAACATGTATTCTACTGTTATTTTCATAATCAAAGTTGGTGAATAGAATTTAATTTACTACCCTGAAAATTTTCACAATTAAGATAATTGCACTTGGAAAAACATAAAATTAACAAGATGAGCTGACTGATACATACCTGTGTATTTGTTGCCTTTTTCCCCACGATTTTCAGAAAGCAAAAAGATGGCAATACCACTGCCTGAAAAATATAGGATTAAATCCTTAAAATTAGCTGAAGCAAATGACAGATCTAGTTCATGTGAAGTTGACATCGACATTACAAAAGTTATACGTCAAAAAAATCGAGAGAAAATTCTAAACTACAAATGTTAATCGATCAAGTTTGGTAAACACTAGTTCAAATCAGGGAGCCTCATCCTTGCAGGGGTACGATTGCGTACATCTATCCTCCCTAGATCTCACGAGATAAGAGCCTCATGCACTACGCCACCCTTTTGAAGTTTGGTAAACATAACATACAACTATTTGTTAGCCAAGTTAGATTTTAGCAGAACATTATGTGTAGCAGAACATTCAGGAACCTTAAACACAAGGCACGAAGGGTAAGGAGACGACATTCCCAGGGAAAAAAAAATCAAGAGATAATTGTCGTATATGTTTAGTGTTTACACATGTATATAGTATTTTTCCTTCAAATCCAGTTCCTTTAAAAGAGAACAGTACGTGCAAGTTCCTTACGCATCGGTCGATATTGGCTGCAATTAATATTTAACAGAAGTGTATGCTTACCACAAGTACACTGAGGAGAGAACCAATTAAAGCCATCACTAACCCTGAAATGATAATAAAGATGTCACAACCATGTTATCCATATGACTCATAATACCAGTGTTGATTTTTTTAATAAGTATATAGATTTTCTTATAAATTTGTTTTCATCTAAAAACACACATCAAGACACATTTTTTGTGCACATAAGTAATTACCGATTTATCAAGGACTTAGAAATGTATTGTATTACATAGAGACGAGACTTACCGAAAAATGGAATTAGAAAAGCAGCAACAACTGTAGATATAACCAGTGCTGATCTAATAAGAATGAAACACCAATTAGTTCTTGAGATTCTATCAGGCAACAATTCCTCTACACTTCTCGCCAGCGGATTCATCATCAAAGCATATTTGTTCATAGTTAAGGAAAAAAAGAAAATCGAATTTTTATAATGTCTCCACAATATGATGAAGCCTAGTTTAACTTTAATAAACAGAGTTATTATGACAGAAAAGGATATTTAGTTAGCGGGAGAATTGCCTGAAAAGAGAAACCGGTCATAAATTAGAAACAATGCAAATGTACCTTGAAATAAATAAATAAACTATACAAAAATAATACAAAGAGACTCCAAATATTTCTTACAATAGTCCACATGGAGAATTTAGTAGCAAATGCATCTTGTGGTAGATTCAATGTTATCTGAGACAAAGTCCCTTCACCAAACATGAGAAATCCTGCGATTCCGACGCCTCCATATAAAAGCAATGGCAAAATAAAACTGTACAAGAATAAAATGTATGAGATAAGTGAAAAGCACACCGAAGAAAACATGTCTTGTTTGCTATCAATATTTTAAAATGCAGCTGCAGTAACGGCAGTGTCAAGATCTTTAATATTGCATAAAATCATGGTCAAATGCAGCTAAAGCAGTCTCACTAACAGTCACAAAAACACTGATGTCGCGATCTAGATCACGATCACAGACCTTTTTTTTAAAAACAATGGTTGGCACCGACAAAGAAAGTTATGTAGCATACCATATGATTATTGCCTTGGTAAATTCTTTTTTGTTAGCCATAGACTGATAAATATTGGGAAAAACTGAATGTCCTGCAAAACAAAAGCCATAGATACCAAAAGCAAATGGAATGCCACTCCATTTAATAAATGGACCAGATTGATGGAATCCGACATCATTTCTTGTTCCAACAACGACCACACACAAACCAATCAAAGTTGTAGCAATAACCCCTCCAGCTGCAGAATCATCACAAGTTATCTCGGTAAGTGCTTGCTAAAAAGAGGTTGAATTTCAATAGACATTTACGATTATTGTTTCCACAGCTTAAAATTTTTGGATCGTCAAAATCATTTGAGTTTAGAGAACCTGAGAGATAGGAGATTATACGAAGATCCTTCAACCAAACAGTAGGGAGAATAACAAGTGCAGTCAAAATTGAAAATAAGTGCTTGCCATCCAAATTGAAAATTCCCCAATTCAAGGATGTTCCGGGAAACAGACCAGAAAGGTTATCGCCTTCCATGATGATATATTCCACACAATATGACTGCATTCATAAAAATTGATATCTCAAACCGATGATTTAGAGTAGTAAAGGTAAACGAAATTGATGCACAGCACAGAAGCACTTACATATAATTCAGTGTACAAAATGACCTGCCACAAGATAAAAATAAAAAATAAAATGTCAGTGCACAGATTATTAGAACCATCAAACTATATATAGAAAATACATGTTATGTCACCATTCTTTAGCAATGCTGTTATGGAGAATTTGAACGAAAAAGTATAAAACAGAGAATAATCATATCATGTTACATTATTTCATTGCCTCAAGATATAAAATAAAATGATTGAAGATATGGAGAAACCGACACCATTCAGGAACATGTCGAAGAATTATAAGGAACATACTAGCATGAGTCATAAAGAACTGAGATCCACAAAGTTAGAACCTAGAACTATAAGGCAAGGAAGCAGAATGAAGAGACAACGGGGCATCAAACACCCGAGGAAAGAAAAAAAAAGGCCAAATTAAACTTCATTTTGCCAAGAAACAAGAACTGCACAACAAATTTAAATTAAATTTGCAAGTGTTGGAGGTCCAAGGTGCACCGGGAGAAGTAATAAGCCAATGATCAGGACCACCTAGATACTAAGTCTCTGTTTGGCAATGCAAAATTTTGAACTTATAGCTTATGTCTTATAAGCTCATATGGTAAAAAAAGACTTGTTTGCTTGCACTTTTTTGTCATCCGCTTATAGCTTATTTTTACTAGCTTATAACTCAAATTTTTTCTCCCAATTTTACCTTGTCATCTTACTTAACAAAAAATTTATTAGTTGAACACATTTTCTATGTCATTTCATATTTATAAGCTAGTTCAAGCGCTAATTTTACCAAGCACTACAAATTTAATCAGCTAGCTTAACTACTATAAGCTTATAAGCTATTCGCTATAAGTTCACCCGCTATAAGCTAGATTATCAACTATCCACTATTTTTTACCAAACAAAGCCTAAGTAATTGCATCTTCTCTCAAAATCTTAAGGCATTACATATACTAGTCGTTTCTCTTCTATATATCCTTCATTTAGTCCATTTCTTGCCATCGTGAGACTAATCATTCACACTTGAATTCCAACAATGAGGAAACAAAATTAGTGTATGTTCGGGAGTTCACTTCAGTCACTGCTACCGAAAGTCTGATTGCATTTGTCCGTGGAAATGCACAAGCTACGAACTGTAGCTTCAAAAGGAACACATGTTGACCTATTGCTAACCCACAGAACAAATACATGCTAACCTTGTGTTCGGATTAGTACATATTTGGTTAAAAACAACTAATGATTAAAATCTTACTAAGAAAAATCATGCAAAAAATAAGCAGGTTCTGTTTCAAATTATTCAAAAGCAAAAACATTCTTACTGATATAATAATTCGGCCATATCTTCCGAATGCAGCTTCTCCTATATCTGGGTAGCTAACAATGCCTTCTCTGTTTTGAAAGCAATGTCTCATAAGTTCTGCTGTATAACAACATACAACTGCAAAAATAAGCATCACGATCATACTCGCCCATCCAGCTTGCTTCACAGTATCAGGTGTAGATAGAAGCCCAACTCCAGCCATCACATTAATCCCTAGCAAGGTACAACATTACCTCATAAAATGACCACTTAAAAAATATAAATAAAAGAAGCAGGCTTCATAATTCATATGCCAAATTAAAAAATAATACTTCTTTTTGTCAGTAGCTACAATTGCAACCGCAATATAAAGTTTTTAGAAGTCTTTGCAATTACAATTGCAGCCATCAGCCACATTTGTCAGCATTTTGTCGCAATATCAAGGCATGGCCGCAACCGTAATTTAGAACAAATGTTCAAGGATATTGAAATCATAGATAAAATTGCAGTCATTAGCTGCAATTGCGGTAGTAAAATTGTAATTTAAAGTTGGAGAAAGCTATTATGTGCTCTAAAGGAACTTACTAAAGTAATATTTATCTTAAAAGTTGTGCATTCTACTTTATAAAAGTCAAAATATCACTTTTTGCAATATAAATTTTTCACTTTTAAATTCTTAACATGTACTCTTAGGGCACAAATTTGCAAGACCCTTTAAACTAAAGTATTTGAAATTAGAACTCTCGACAACAACATTACAACCGCAATTGCGGCCACATCAACCACATTTTTCCGCAATATCAGGATTCACAACGTAGTCGCAACTACAATTTAGAACCATTACGAAAATGAAATAACTTAATCGAATGTAAATACATGTGTCAGTGTCGTATTGTTGTGAAATGTCAGATACACATTCGATCAGAAGTGTCGGTGCTACATAGGTAATAATATTAGCATTAGAATAGCATACCATTAAAAATAGTTTGAGTGAAGGTACATCCATAACCAACAGGCAATTCTTCAGGAAAATGCATTTGAACAGAAGCTTTCTCCCACCATGTTGATTGTCTAGTAGGAGGAACCCCATCATGAATTTGAGTACCAGATAAAAAAGGGGTCCTTCCATCATGTAATTCTAAATTACTCCTTGATGAACGACTTATAAAGCTTGAATATATAACACTTGGTGCTTTGAATATTGATCCAATATTTGGAGCAGCAATTGTCAATGGATCAATAGCCTCACTATCATCATCATATCACATCATACAACAAATCAGAAACATCATCATCATATAAATAAATAATTCAAAAAACCTAAACAAAACATTGAAAATGTAACACAAATAAATTAATCAATGTGATTAATATAAGATTAAGAAGATAAAGATAAAAGCAAGCATACTTGTAAGTTTGAGGCCATTGATGAGAACTGAAAGATTCAGGTTGTTGATGAGTTTCATAATCATCATCATCATCATCATCTCCATCAGCATGGCTACTATCACTATTGTAATTGACAGCTTCGATATCATTTTCATTTTCATCCTCATTAGCATCTAAAAAACAATCATTCTCTTTTTCTTTGGGCTTGTTTTCGTTGGTCATGATGATTCAATTATTGTTGTTACAAAACACAACACAATACAACAATGTTTGGAACAAACAACAAGAACAACGCTATTTATGTTGTTGTTTCTACAAAAATGGTAGTAATATATTAATATTAATATTATTAATAAGGTAAAAACTAGATTTGAATTTGGTTTTTATATTATAGGAAAGAAAATATGAATGAATAATAATAATAAACAAAATTTGTGTTGATGAGTAATGTTGTGATTGATTGCGATGAAGTGAGTGAAGTTAGATAGAAACATAGAATAAGAGATGAAGATGCGGAACATATGCATTTAGAAGCGGGACGTGGAACAGACGGAGCTTTCACCTTGCCAATTCTTGACATCTGTAAGATCAAATTCAATTATCAATTAATTAAACTTAAGAACCACAAAATACTACATCTATATCAAAGTTAGTGCATAAAAATGGTACCCAACAACTTGAATAATGAGATGGTAAGAAATATTTTTATTTTATTAGATATTGTGTTATGATATCAAAATTAGTTTTGAAAATACAATAATGTTAAATTTTGTTGAGAAAGAGTTTTGTCATTTGATTTTATCTGATTTAAAAGATTAATTTTTGCAAGATTAATTTTTGCAGCTACGTACAGACGATACTCGATTCAAGATTTAAAGAAAAATTATAAAAATCAGCATTATTATAAAAAAAATAATATAAAAGCTAGTATTTTTTTCGCTATAAAAGAATAAGTTAATCATTTAGAGTCACGTGACAACTCTTTGGTAGTATGTAGGTGAATCAAGTGAGTACAAGTACAACTTTGTCAAGATTGATGAGTAGTTGATGAGTAGGACGCATATGATAGGGATAATGTTTTTTTAATAATGATTGGGATTAAAATTTTAGCCTATTTTTTTATTTTTGACTAATATTTTAGCCTATTTTATATGTGAATTTTTAGTGATTTAAAATTTTATTAATCACTAAAATTAATGACCATATTATAATCGTTCATGACAGAATTTAAACTCACTATTTTAAAATTATATGTTTAGACTTTTACCACTGAACTATCACCTCAAATGTAATTCTGACTACTTTTTTATTTAAAAAATATCTTTTAATTTTTTGAAATATTGATATAATAAACAAAAATTTACAGTTGATTCAGTGGTGATCTCAACAATAATATGATAAGGAGATTACTGTTTGATTATCACAATTGTGCGTAAGAGAATTAAAATTCGTCCCAAACTGAATTGACCGGTCTAATGAACCGGATAGTGGTGGTAAAAATAAATAAAAATTTATACCAAAAGAATTAAAAAGTGTTTCAAATATTTATGTGATAATGCACTCATATTTTATTTTTTTGAATCAATGATAATGCAGTCATAACTCATAAGTAATACCATAATACGTGTTTATGTAATAAAAAAAAAGTAATACGTGTATATAACCAAAAGAAAAAAAGTATACGTGTTCATTTGACAAAAAAATAAAATAATAATACATATTCAACGGACCAAAGAAGATGATACAAGTTCATGAACTGAAAACGTAGTTATATTTAATATAAATAAATACTACACTAGAGACAAACAAACACATAATATCTCTATAATATGATAGACACATTGCACACAATGTGTGTATATTAATTATCCTTATGAGATTTTTGATTTTTTTTCTCATGTAATATTTATACCTTGGTCAAGTTTATACAGTAGTAATATTTATAATTACCCTAAGAACTAGGAACACTTTCTGCGTTTACACATGCAGTTCATCTAGTAGTAGTAGTAATAGTAAGGAAATTAGGTTCTATGTTGTCAAAATTTGATGCAATCATGCATCCAATTATCAATACATGTGTTCATTAGCTTAAGATTAGACAATATAGATTTAAATGTAGTTTTTAATCTTTTGAAATAAAAAAAAATACTAAATTAAAATATATATAAATCACACGATCTTAATCTAATCATCAGAAATGTGCCTACTACGTGAATGTGTTAAACTTTTAACGGCGGACAATCATGGTCCAAAGGTTCATGGATTAAAATTAGGTGATAGTTGATATAGTATGATAAAAAATTGTAGTTATTTTTAGGTGATAGTTGATTAACAATTTGAAATGATACTTTTTTTTTTGACACAAAATGATACTTGTTTGTTAGGTACAAAACAGAGGAAATTTACCACAAATCTTGGAGTTTTTTGATGTAGTAATATACATGTATTGAATTCTATATGCTGCATGTAGTATTTTCAGTTTGTCACCAGTCACCACCCTCTCACAATCTTTATGAAGAAGTATAATTGGTGATGAGAGCAAGAAGTCAAGAACAATATATTGAATGTATAATTAAGATTCATTTCTTTTGTAATAAACTTGCTTGTTGCCTAAGGTATCCAATGTTCTCTACCCAATGAAACAAGTTTTATTCAGCCTTTATTCTCTAGTATAAAGTTCCTCTAATTTTTGTTTCTTAAGTCAAAATTAACTAAACAAAAAGATGGGCCAATCTCTCAAGAAATTAACACCAGGTTCTATATTTAATTAATTCTCTCAAATTTTCTGTCACATGATTAAGTTATTATGATTATGATTATACTAATAGCATGTTCATATTTTGATGCAGGAACCGATGAAAAGAAGGCCAAAGAACTTGGTCCAATTATAGATAAATTCTATGAAGACAAAATTAAAAATGCCACAGATGATTTCACAAAATTCTACCGTGGAGTATGCGAGATAGTCGAGTACTTTTCATTTTTCATAAACTTATTTAACTAACTATTTACCATAAATAGAGTGCATTGATTTTTAATTATTTTATCACCTAGGAAACTTTTCTCAGTTACAAATTTTCATCATTCTATGGCAGGGAACTTAATCGAAAGCTTGGATATACGCAGTTTAAAATCCCGAAGAAAGAGGACCTTGAGAGGGCATACGATGTATGTGCACATATAATTATCTCATTATCTTATGTTTTAAATTCTAGTTACGGTCGCATTTCAATCCTTCATATCAAATACTACTCATGCAGTAACAATTGCGGTCACAAACAATGAAGTCGCGTCCATAATTTCGGAGATTACATATAATTTTAGCATGGTGTGTTCATTACCAATTAATGGTTGATTATTTTTTAATGGTATATTGTAGGAACATCATAAACGTAAAAACAAGGAATATTTGACAAAAGAAGAATTTCAAGAGATTATGAAAGAGATGATTAAGGAATCAAGATTCACTGGTGTAGGAGCAAAGGAAGCACTCTTGTACATCTTTGGTGTTCCTGTGACTGCTCTGTTTGTTAAGCAGAGAGTGATGCCTCAAGCAATTCCAAATGAATTTTTCATTCCAGGAATCACTTCTGTCACTGTTTTAGTTCTTGCTGCTCTTAACAAGATATGATAGCTGCAATGTGTTGGTGTGTAGCCTTCAATTTGCACTTTTGCAAGTGTTCAACAATATTGATTCATATTAATGTAACTATCTACCTATCTATATATACATTTGTGAATGTAATCTTCAAACAAATAAGAGTCATATGCGAATGTTGTGATCATACCATTATAGACCTTTCTTATGCTTCACATATATATATTAATTTCGTAATTACATCTATACAAAGTTTCTATAGTTGACACAGATGATTGGACCTTCCGCTCACACTTGTTGTAACTTGTTTTTATTGGACTTTTGTTTATAAGCCAAGTAAATTTATTGAGCATTTAAGATTTATACATATCGTAGTTTAGATCGCAAGTTGTGCCAAAATCGCACCTATCCCTAATTTTTTTTTTGGTTACATGAGAAAAGAAAGGAAGAAACGAAAGCAAAGCAGGAAATAACGTCCTGAAAAAGGACGCTCCTAAAACATCAACTAGCAAGACTGTAGACAAACTAGGTGAAGGTTTATGAACCATGTAAGACGTTCGTTGCAACTATAGCCCAACTTCGCAAGAATATCCGCATAAGAATTATCCTCCCGACACCAACCTCTAATATGAAATGTTACATAAAACAAACACAAAATAGAAATTTTGTTAAATAGTCTAAGAATAGCATATGAGCACCTTGATTTCATCACTTAGGTCCATTTTTCATGGTTCTTAGATGTTATAGGAGATGAACTAGAGTCCTCTCTTCCCATAGGGTCAAGGTTAGTTTAATTTCAACAATTATCACAAAAATACACACACACTTTCATGAATTATTATAACCAACTAACATGGTTCATGGTATACATCAAATTAAGTAAAGTTGTCATACTTAGTTTGCAATTGACATCTGTCAAAATTTTGACACATTTGACGAACATTGTGCATCTCCTAACATCAACATTTACCCGAACTTTATGGAAACATGAGATAACAAAAAAAAAAACATTACAACAACATCAAATTTGGTTTTGAAACTTTTGGTGTATCAACCCTCCTCTGCATGCATGTTAATTAATTACGTAACATTTTTTATTTTATGAGATTCAAGTTTATCCATCTTCTTTTTTGTTAAAGATATATGCATATAATCATTTGAATTGATTTCTTCATTTGGAATTGGAGTATCCATGTTTTTTCTTAAACAAATGTTAATGGAGAAGGGTATAATTCAAAACTATTGAAAACATTTGAAAGAGAAAAACACACAATGATTGGTAAAGATGGAGCTGTTTTCAAGGCATGGGAAGCCACGATGAGAAGAACACACGCGGTAGCTAAGAAGCGCGCCAATAGTATATTTGGAATCGGAGCATTATCAATATCAAACACAGACGAAGATGAAAGCACCGTCATCGACGATCATGAAGATCATGGGAACGATACATTTGAACTATATAACGAAGAGAAGGTTCTTCCCAATGGAGATTACTATACCGGACAATGGGCGGAAAATTTTCCACACGGAGAAGGAAAATATCTATGGACAGACGGATGTATGTACGTGGGAGAATGGTTTAAAGGAAAAACAAAGGGAAAAGGAAGATTCAGTTGGCCTTCTGGAGCAACGTATGAAGGTGAATTCAAGAGTGGTTTCATGGATGGTGTAGGAACATATACAGGTTGTAATGGAGAGACATATAAGGGACAATGGGTGATGAATTTGAAACATGGTCATGGTTATAAGAGTTATGTTAATGGTGATTGGTATGAAGGTGATTGGAGAAGAGGAGTGCAAGATGGAAAAGGGAGGTATGAATGGAGAGATATGAGTCATTATATTGGTGAATGGAAGAATGGGATAATTTGGGGTAAAGGGTCATTTTTTTGGCCTAATGGGAATAGTTTTGAAGGGTTTTGGGAAGATGGTTTACCAAAAGGAGATGGAACATATAGATGGCAAGATGGGAGTTATTATGTTGGGAATTTTAGTAAAGAAGGTATGAACAAAGATGAAGATGGAGCACTTTATCCAATAGATTCATCTGATGAGAGTCATATGGATTGGGATCCTCAAGAGTTGTATAAGGAATTGAATGGCTTTTCAGTTTGTCCTAGTGAGAAAGTTTTGATTTTGCCATCACAAAAGAGACTTGCTGTTTGGAGGTCTACAAAGGGCGCGGAAAGTGTTAGACCTAGAAGAATATCGGTCGATGGAAGGGTGAGTGTTGGAGGGGAGAAGCCATGTGATAGAATGAATTTGTGGGATGGTGGGAGTAGCCATGGAGGAGCTGGAGGAGATGGTGATGCTAGTGGTGGTAATAGAACTCCTCCTCCTACTTTAGGGAGCGAGTTTGATGATGATTCGATTGGTTCACGTCTTGATGATGATGCTATTGATGCTTTGAATCAACTTCAACCTATGAAAGCACCTAAGAAATCAAAGAGGCAGGGTGAGACTATATGCAAAGGGCACAAAAATTTTGAGCTCATGCTTAACTTGCAGCTTGGAATTAGGTAATGTTTTTTATTTTGGATTTTTGGAATTTCCTTAAATCTTCAAAGCTATTAGAAAATCCGGTTTTTTAATCTTTCATGTAATGTTGTTTTGTAATCATCTATGGAGCATTGACATAGACAAAACTGACACACAGATGCTAGTAATAATGTTGTTTTAATGAAATAATTGAATGTAATCACATGTGTCAGTGTCGTGTCAGACACCAGAATTAATCAGAAGTGCGAGTACTTAATTGATCATTTTACAATTTGTTGGACTTTATAGGCACTCAGTTGCAAGACCTGCACCCACAGCATCACTTGATCTTAAGGCATCAGCTTTTGATCCAAAGGAGAAAGTGTGGACAAGATTTCCACCTGAAGGATCTAAATATACTCCACCACATCCATCTTGTGACTTTAAATGGAAGGACTATTGCCCTGTAGTTTTTAGGTTAGCTCTACTAATACTTTATCTTTAGTTTCTTTTTGTAATGTTACTAAGTTCTTTTATGAATTATCATTTTAATACAAATTGATTAATTACAAAGATTTATCATAAAAAGAGGAAATGTGGTAACAAAAATATGTTTTTACATGATCTAGCAAATTATGAACATGTTAGTTCTCTCAAACACTACAAGGTGCTTATTTCATATGATAAGTCCAATAAGTCATAAATAAGCATTCTCTGTGTAGCATTCTCCTTTATTTAAAAAAATACACGCTGTACTCAGAACTCTTAGGAAGCTATTCAAGGTGGATCCAGCTGATTACATGCTATCCATATGCGGAAATGACGCTCTTCGCGAACTTTCCTCACCAGGAAAAAGTGGAAGCTTCTTTTACCTGACCAATGACGACCGTTACATGATTAAGACAATGAAGAAAGCTGAAGTGAAAGTGAGTTTCAAAACTTACCTTGTCACATTTAAATTTTCACATTTATTTTCATAATTTAGTTGTTTTTTTAATTTTTATTGCAGGTCCTCATAAAAATGCTTCCAGCCTATTATAATCATTTTAGAGAGCATCAAAATACTCTATTAACAAAATATTATGGCCTGCATTGTGTAAAGTTAAATGGACCTATCCAAAAGAAGGTACATTTCATATAATAAGTGTAACATAAAAATGAATTATCTATCTCATTATGTTAATTAAGTTGTTTGAAACTTGTTAGTTTTTGACATTAACTAGTGTTTATATGAAAAGGAAAATAAAAATTTCTATGCAATTTTATTATAGTTTGGTATAATAAGTTTCATAATATATTTGGTTTTTCAGGTTAGATTTATCATAATGGGAAACCTATTTTGTTCTGAGTATATCACACATAGACGCTATGATTTGAAAGGTTCTTCGCTTGGTCGCACGTCAGATAAACTTGAGACAGAGATTAGTGAAACCACTATTCTTAAAGATCTTGACCTTAATTTTATATTTCTACTTCAGAAGTCTTGGTTTGAAGAGTTTTGCAGGTGATACAAGTTTTTGATACGTTAATTTATTTGTTTCATGTGAGAAATTATACTAAGCAAGTGAAGCATATATTTGTTCTACAGACAAATTGATAGGGACTGTGAACTTCTCGAACAAGAAGGAATTATGGACTATAGTCTGCTACTTGGCATTCATTTCAAAAGTATATCTCCGGATGGAGATGTTCTTCCTTTAGCACCTCCGACTCCTTCCGGTAACTTTCTTATATATCCTACATGTCGTAATTAATAATGTGCGTTTGTGTATGTATGCATGCGCATCTGTATTTTGAAAACTCGGTAAGAACTTTCTACTTTTCAGACTCAGGTGATTCGGAGAATGGAGGAACTCCACAGAGTTCAACAGAAGACACGGAACAAAAGCCTTCCGATCCGTCTAGGTGATATTTCTTGTTCTAGGTGTATGTTGTAACATTTTTTTTTTACAATTAATATCATTCATTCGATGACAATTAGTATTTGTCTATTTGGTTATCTGCAGTACACAATTAGGAATCAATATACCAGCAAAAGCCGAAAGGACAGTGAGAAGAGGCGATATCGAAACACAACTAGTTGGAGAACCAATTGAAGAATTCTATGATGTTCAACTTACTTTTGGTATCATAGACATACTTCAAGACTATGATATCAGCAAGAAGCTTGAACATGCCTACAAATCCATTCAATATGATCCTACCTCAATATCAGCCGTTGATCCTAGACAATACTCGAGGCGTTTTCGTGATTTTATATTTAAAATATTCACTGAAGAACAGACTCTTGGAATGTAGAACATGCATGATTATGCTATTCCTTAATAAAGGTATGACATGTGCAATATAGAAGTGTATTAGGTAGTTGCAAGTTACATTCCTCTAATCATATACTTCATAATTTTCATTTTTTTTTTGTATAGAACATTATATATATGAGCACATTGTGAAGAAACTCTGTAAGGTACTATATGTATATGCATCTTGTACACATTTGTTAGAATATAATACTGTATGTAGGATTGTTATTTTTTCTTTAAGAGATGCAGATATATAGGGTGAAAGGGGAAGTATGTTCCAGTATTTTGTATCAGATTGGGATGTATATATAGGTGAATGGGAATGGATCAATGTACATGTTTACTTTTTTCATTCATTGATGCCATTAGTTATCTCATCATCAAATAGTATTTGTAATTGATCGGTTAAAAATCAAGATTCAATGAAATGAAGAAAAAAAATTGGTGCTAATGCTCTGGTTTTCACGGGTAGGGGCCCTGGTAATCCAAAATTCGGTCAAGAGATAAGTAAAATCTGATCAAGGAGAATTCATTCAATAAAAAAGCTCTTTCAAATATATATATCCTATGGTACAAGAGAAAGAGAGCAACACATCACAAATGTGTGTGTATGCACTACTGAATGAAGACACTAACTACTTACAAAAAATCATTTATGTATAACACAATTTTAAAATGATAAATTACTATAATAAGCATCACATTTTTTTGGGTTATATTTAAACATCACATTATTAGTCATTATTCTTGTCATTATGTATTACATTATTTAACATAGTCACTGTTTTGTCATTAACTACTACCAACAAATATTTTTAGTTTTCTTCAATAGTGCCTAGATGCATTTAATTCTATTACTTTTTTGAAGTTTATAAGGAAGTTGTATTAGGACAGAGCCATTGGTTGAAATTGAGTTATTTATTTAGTCTACAGGGTCTTGGACCATTTTTTAAGTTGAAGAATGTGATTGTTATATATAAACTACTCTTAACTTCAATTTCTAAACAGTAAGACTTTTAATTGTTTCGAAACATTATCAACGGAACCCAAACCGTTATCTTTAAAACACCAGCAAAAGCCAAAATTGGGGGTACCACTTAGTTTCTAAAAGATGATGGATGATGAATGAGGGAGGGTATCATGCATGTCATGTGTTTGTCCTAAGTGAACAAAGAGGAAAGGTGGCTTTCGGATGCTGGAAAAGTCATTTTTTAATTATTTATTTAGCAAGTTTGCATTATTAATGTCAAAACAATTTTGCATTATTGTATGCAAGCAATAATCAATTCCCAAATCTTTTACTAGTTCCGTTGAAGAAGTTGATCAATTCAATGAAAGTAGTTGAGATAGAGCACATTTAGTCATGTTATAGAATAAATAAAAATTGGAAAATGTTAGTAAAAAAAAAATATGGAAAATGCTAAACAGTGCATCGGGCACGAAACATTTGTAAATAATTAATTTTATATTAAACAGTGTATTAATTTTTTGATATACTTAACAAATGCTTCAGGAGCACTGTTTAGCATAACTTATAAAAATTTATAGCGTGGTGACTTGTGATAATAGACACCGCTATTTTTTATTTATTTATTTATATAATAACAACTTCGATTCATATTATTAATCAACTGTTTCTTTTTTCTTTTGTAAAGGAAAAAAATGTTTATAGATATTTATAAACTCATTAATTGCATATGTACACGATAAATTATAGATGGTGTTCAAGCAAGTACTGTGCTATCATAGAAAATAAAACTTAAAACATCAAAAGAAGAAGTATTATCAATTTTGCATTTGATGGGACCATCTTAGAATCTCTATCTTCCACCCAAAAAAGTCTAAGAATTTCTCTATACATAAAAATAAACAATAATCACAAAATAGGTAGATAAAGTACATGCGGTGCAGCTGCTTGTATAAAACCGAAGTCGGGAAGCTATTCTAACTTTAAGCGCAAATAGGACACTGACATGTAGCGTTCAAAGTTCATAGAAAATTTTGGCCAAAGCTTGAATGAGTTGGACTAAGATTATTGTTTTCTTCTAAGAGTTACTCAAGTGATATATCTTCTTAGCTATTTCACTCTACATAAGTTAATAATAATGGTATAACGAATATAAATCGTACAAAATCTATTATTGTATTGAAATTTTTATATCATATAGTTTATTCATGATAAATTTTAAGAAAAGTAAAAATCATTTCATATGTTATTAAGATATATTAAAATTTATCGTTATTGAAGACAAATTAGTCCGTATATTATAATGAATCAAAGACTAATGTTTTTTTTTGAGGTAATCAAAGACTAATGTGAACATTGTTTTTTTTATTAAAGATTAAATTGGATTGTAAAAGAGTTGTCATAAACTACAATTAAAATTGGTGGGAGTAATACACTGACATTCAAGTTAAATATGTAATCTTAAAGTGAAATATTCAAAGATAAAAATTACATAAATCTTGATCATTCTTATAGATGATCAAGATTTACAAATATATGTCTGGTGTGGAGATGTCAATCACTGATGATGGAGCGTTTGTGAACATCATCCATAATGCTCCATCATCCATCGATGATTGAGTTGATAAGTTAAAGTCTTTATTAGCCGCGTAGACATTGCGACAACAAAAGTGTGTGACCGATTCTGATCCGGAAGTTGTAAAATTCCGAATCAGACAGCAAACATAAGTCTTGATCCAGTCCACAACACGAGTGTTTGTGTTTGAGTCAAAACGAAAAAGAAGCTTTACTACATACACTGTGCAGTGGAATAAACCAGGACAAAATTCAGTTAAAAGAACACAAACTTAACTATACTGTACTTTACGTTTGGAATTAGAATTTCATTTCATTGGTTGAAAAGTAAAAAGTAGCATAAATCCCTTATCACCATCCAATAAGACAGGAATAAAGATAAGGTCGGCGCAACTCCATAGTAATAAAAATAAACCACACCACACACAACAAAAACCCAATATATGTGCACTTTCACACAACACAATCACAAAACAACAACACAAACAAACTCGATGAGAAAAGGAATGAGAAGTTGGTGGTGTGTATGAATTAAGCATTTTGTGACCTCTCCCTCTTCTTCCTTTTATCTTCATTCTCACTCACACAATCATTTATTCAAACACTTACCACTCATTATTCTCACTCACTCTTTCACTCTCTCTCTTGCGACGATGGCGCTGAATACGGTGTCATCGGTTTCTCAACTACTTCGTCTCTCCGATACATTTACTTCCATCGGTAACAACCGTCACTTGCTCGTCGACTTCGCTCCTTTCCGCCGTAAATCTAAACGCTGTAATCGCAGATTAACGCCGTTTATTTCTCCTGCTAATAATCTCCGTCGTACCTCCGTTAAAGCCGTTCTTCATCTCGATCCTTCTCCTCCTCCTCCTTCTCCGTCAACTTCCGATTTAAAACCGCAGGTCCGTTTTCTTCATCCGTTGCTATTTTTGCTCAACGATTTTCCTTCTTCGTGTTACGAAATGTTTCGTCGCGGATTTTTTTGTATTAGATGATACTTCATCGATTCAAGACCTTGATTAAGTCTTAATATAAATTATTTTAAATTTTTTTTCTATAGAAGTATTGTGTTAAAAGTTCAAACAGCGCTGTGAAAAATCTTACGAGCGATTGAATATTTTCTACTAGTTTATAGAGAGTTGACTTAAGTTGACTTTAATTTTTTGAGGCGGAATTCGAAATTTGAACGAGGATGAAAGTTGTGTGAGAATTATGTAAAGTAGAAGGATGCACGATCGTTGGATTTTATGGTTTTAAAAGTTTTAGATTGTGTTTTGTCATGCTTGTAATTACGAAAGATTCTAGATATTATTAGAGTAAATGTTTTAGATTGTGGCATTTATACATGAAAGTACTTGATGTAGTGGTCACAACTGCGGCTGCGGATTGTTTCGTAAAATATTGGAGGTCGCCGCGAAATTTGGAAACAAGCCAGCGATGTATGTGAATTGAATTTTCGCATGCAAGCTCGTCAGGTGCCAAATGAATAATTTAGCTAGGATAACTTTTAAAAAATTGGGTATAGAGAGGTCATTACAAAAGTGCCTCTGTTGAGAATTGAAATAGAGCAGTATTCAAAAATAATGGTCAAAACCTTGTTTGAGTCAATGGAAAGTCAACAATTAAGAACGACAATCACCCTGGCGAACAAGAAAGGGGACATAGTGCCCCATTCATTAGTAGCCGCTGTCATTGAAATCAAGGCCAGGGCTCTGAGGCTCTCTATTTTACTATTTCGAAAAATTATAGCTGTTGAGGGACACCTAGAAATCCATGTCGACAAGCTTATATTGAAATCAAGGCCAGGGCTCTCTTTTGATATCTTTAGTTACTTCATTTGTTTTCAAACAAAAATCTTATAGAGAGGACCTTAGGTATGAGTTTGTACAAGCTAGTTATGAAGCTAATAGGCTGATGAGTGATAATTCTCCGCACCCCAGTGAATAAATGTATAGATAAACTCTCGTCCCGTGATAAAACTTATTCAATACCATTTGAAGGTGCTCTTCTTTTCAGAAATTCCAGTTGTGCTGGAAGAAGAAGGAAACTGTGCAGATTCCTGGCCCTAGAGTTCCCAATTATGATATTTTTGAACATAATTCAGGGATGTGTTCTAGAGTATGAGGTGCCCAAATGCAATTTTTGGTGTTTTTTTCTTTTTCTAGGAATGTGTAGGAGACAATAATCCTTATGTAGTATGGTAACAACTAATTGTGCTTTTTTGAATTCCAGCCCATAGTTAGCAGTTTGCATTGCTATTGATTTAAAGGCTGATCCAACGGGTCTGCATTATTTTAGAAAATTGTCTCTCAATGCTTCATTCATGAACTGTTTCACTGGCATGGCTTGTAATTTACACGTCAAAATGTTGAATGATTCTAGTTACTTGTTGGTCAGGTTGCAAACTTAGAGGATATACTATCAGAAAGAGGGGCCTGTGGTGTTGGATTTATTGCCAATTTAGAAAATAAGGGATCATATGAGATAGTGAAGGATGCTTTAAATGCTTTAAGCTGTATGGAACATCGTGGGGGATGTGGTGCAGATAATGACTCTGGTGATGGTTCGGGAGTGATGACTGCAATTCCTTGGGATCTATTTGACAATTGGGCAAACAAGCAGGGGATTGCTTCCTTTGATAAGTTGCACACTGGCGTTGGAATGGTTTTCCTACCCAAAGACGTAGAACTTACGAATAAGGCCAAGAAAGGTAATCAATCTTATTTTGAAGGGCCTAATTTACCTAAGCATGTGTGATGTTTGTCTTTTATGGTTTTACTAAGATCAGCATGCTTATGTGTTTGTGAATAACTTAATTGCTGTGCACTGCTCTCTCTCTCTCTCTCTCTCTCTCTCTCTACACACACACACACAACAGACACACAAATGCAAACATTCACTCATTTAGTTAAGGAATATTTACTTCAAATATTTCTAATTGATCCAGTACGCAAACCTTTGTTGCTGCGATGCGATCATATCCTGTGACTGTGTAGTGCATTCTTTTAAATGCATCAAAGTGAATTTTTCACTTTAACACATCAGTTTATGTTCTGACATGTAATTTTAATTTTTTTCTTTAGTTATTGTAAATATTTTTCAGCAAGAAGGTCTTGAGGTGCTTGGGTGGAGGCCAGTCCCTGTAAATACTTCTGTTGTAGGTTATTATGCAAAGGAGGCCATGCCCAATATACAGCAGGTATTTGTCAAGATTGCAAAGGAAGAAAATATTGAAGACATTGAACGAGAACTGTACATTTGTCGGAAACTGATTGAAAAAGAAGTAAGCTCGGAAAGTTGGGGAAATGAGCTTTATTTCTGTTCTTTATCCAATCGAACAATAGTTTACAAGGGGATGCTTCGCTCGGAAGTTTTGGGGTTATTTTATTCTGACCTTCAAAATGATCTTTATAAATCACCCTTTGCCATTTATCATCGAAGGTATAGCACAAATACTAGTCCTAGGTGGCCTCTTGCACAGCCAATGAGACTTCTCGGTCATAATGGAGAGATCAACACCATACAGGTTGAGGTTTCTTTAGAATTAAAAATCTTCCCATGGAATTTTACCTCGGGTGGATTCATGAAATGGCTTCATGTATGTGCAGGGGAACTTGAATTGGATGCAATCACGAGAGCCTTCATTGAAGTCACCTGTATGGCGAGGTCGTGAAAATGAAATTCGTCCATTTGGAAATCCAAAGGCATCAGACTCAGCAAATCTTGACAGTGCTGCAGAAGTATGTCGATAGCTTTATATAAAGTTATCAGTTCCTTCCTTCTGCTATAGGATCTTGATGATGGTTCATTTATAATTAGTTGTTGAAAAAGATATGATCCTCATAATCTTAGAATTCTTATTTGAAGGTTTCATTATCTAATCTAATCTAACGGTAGAAATTTTCAATATAATTTGGCAAATGTTAACTTGTGCCCTAAGGGCACATGTTAAGGAACCTACAACTAGAAATAGTCTTAAAAGTAGTGCATTTAGTTTTTTAGAAGTATGAAAATTACTTTTTTCAATATAAAATTTCTACTTTAAGGTAACTCAACGAATCTTCGATATGTTCTGATAGCATCTTTGAATTTGGGTTGGGCCTAACTCAACCCGTACAAAACCAACTTGTAAGGTGAGGACTGCCTACCACTTATAAACACTAGTAGGACACGCCCGTTGTGCTCCTTAACAGTTATAAATACGACTTTACAAGCTGATTTTGTGAAGTTGAGTTAGTCACAACCCAAATTCAAAGATGTTTTCGGAGCCTATCCTATACTGATTGAGCTGCCAAGTAAAATACCATTTCTTCTTTTATCAAAGTAAAATACCTCCTCCGTTCCTTTTTATAAGCACCCTGTTGCACCCTACAAAAGGGACTTATGATAAGGGACATAGGTAGTACCATCAAACAGAAAAACTGAAAGCAAGAAGATGATGGTCCACTTAGCAAGGGATATTCTGAAGACAACTTTTCATCATTTTTAAATTATTTATCTGAGTCTCCCACTTTATCTTTTGCATTTC
This sequence comes from Trifolium dubium, assembly GCA_951804385.1. Lineage (NCBI taxonomy): Eukaryota > Viridiplantae > Streptophyta > Magnoliopsida > Fabales > Fabaceae > Trifolium > Trifolium dubium. The sequence goes on from OX638065.1 coordinate 43,239,345, forward strand.
CTACTTTATGATATACAAATTCCTCATTTGTACTGTTTTGTGAGCCCTTTGTTTTTGAGATATTTCTGCGAATCAAGTTCTGTAGACTTTGACTTGTGTTATTAGTCATGTTTATATCTGAATCTGAATGGTTTCATATGGTTCAGTTATTAATAAGAAGTGGTCGAAGCCCTGAGGAGTCCATGATGATTCTTGTTCCAGAGGCTTACAAAAATCATCCAACACTGACAATCAAATACCCTGAGGTATTTCTTCCCTTTTTTAAATAACTGATGCATTTTCTGCATATTTATGCATAGTGTCCTCATTCCACGGTCATACATTATCACTTAAAGCATGCTCAATTCACTTTTTTTATCCGTATAATAACATATGATATCCGGTTTATCGTATACTATATCTCATATTTGCCAGTATTACTTTTGTTTATCGAATAATACAAAATATTAAACAGAGATTCCTTCTGAAGCCCAAATACGTGACAGACTACGGAGATACGGGAAAATTTTAAAATTTAAGATACAATACAACCAAGACACTTTAATGAAAAATTTAATTTAAAATTAAGTATATAAATGCACAATATATACACATCTTATATATTTTTGGTTCTTTCTTTTTTTATTTTTCATAAGGAGAAATAGTAAATAAAAAAAAGGTGAAAAAAATAATAATTAGTAGACCCTGCCTTTAACATATCCTGTCCGTATCTGCTAAGTGCAGTTGTATTGTACCCCATGCACATTTAAGCCGTGTCGGACACATATCGGGTATTTTTTTTATCAAAAAAATAAAATTCAATTTCTGTATAAAAAAATAAAATTCAATTTCTGTATACTTTCCCAATATGTATCGGGAAGTATCAGACACACATCGGTGTTAGTACGGTATTTGACACGATACTTGTGCAATTTTGGAGTATTGTAGCGTCCTAACTCCTAAGAATCCGTCCCAAAAGTATAGCATATGGCATTGTGGCCTGTGGCAGAAACATGGCAACTATAATGTGAATATGATATACTCACTCCTACCTCAAATATAAGCAATAAAGTACATGTATTTGATACAAATTTGGACTAAATACATCTACCTTTTTGCTTATATTTAATGGCAGGAGGGAGTAGTATACACAAAACGTCTACTAAAAAACTACAGAATATAATAAAAAATAACTAATAGCCTATTTCAAGAACAATAAACCAGAAACTTAATGCAGTAAGTAAAATTAACCAAAACTGTCATTATTATCAGCCCTTGTACCCCCTAACAAAGAAAGCCATATGACAAAGATGAGAGGGAAATAGAAATAGACAAAGGAATATAGAACAGAACAGGGGAGACAAAACACGGTTTGAAAATAGGAAAATGCAAAAAGGGTAGGAGGAAGAGAATGGTTGATCATCCAAGACTTGCAATATGTTGAAAATTGATCATTTAATGGAAAAGGCCACTTGTCAGAGATGGAAGAATGATCTGAGAGCATTTGAGACACTCATTGTTCATGCTTCTTATACAAAATTATGGTCATTAAGGACACTCATTGTTCATTCTTGCTAATGCAAAAATGAAAATTCTGCTGTCTTGTTGCATCTTATCATTTGTTACAATCTTCTCTGAACTCTTTCTCTCCAGTTTCTGTATTGAAGTTTCCATAATGCTTTTTTAATTCTTAGGCAATTGACTTCTATGACTACTACAAGGGCCAGATGGAAGCTTGGGATGGACCCGCCTTGCTTTTATTCAGGTATAAAGATAAAAACAAATCCAGAGGAACATGTTTGCCTCGTTGGTGTACCACTTTATCGGTTTATCTTATATCACTTTATTCTAATTCATATGACCGGATTAAGAATATTGAGCATTATTATCGTTCAACGAATGCAAGAAAATGAAAGATTGCCTTGAGAATGAGATGAGAGAGTGCTGTCCGAACACTAGTGTTATTGAATGAATGAAAAAATAAAAATTGATTACAAATGCTGTACCCTATATTTATTGAAGACGCCTAAGTAACTCGCTAGATAAGTATCCGACACACATCATCTTTCAGATAGTGACAAATCGGACAACGATAGTTTAGAGTACATTTGTCAGAAGCTGACATATGAAGTTACAATACATCAACCAACTCAGAACTGTTACTGCAGTCTTCAATATTAACTAAACAATTGGTTATTCTAATAAGCGGTAGCACTATACAGAAAGCTTGGTCATTAGAAACAAAAGTGAAAGCAGAATTAATGGTCCTAATCTCTCTCTGCTTGTGTGTTATTGTTTGTGTAGTGCAAACAGGCATGCTAAAATAAGAGATATTGAGAGAAAGTGCTTAGAGAGAAAGAGAATAATAAGTCAGAAACTTTTACCAGATGAAAGTGATTCTAATGACGAGTTTCAGCCTTGTAGATGGTATTTGCAGTAACTCTTAGTAACTTCTTATAAGAAACTACCACTATCTAACTATGCCCAAACTTTCTGATAGTGACAGTAAACAGACAGAACTTTCTGATTGTGACAGTTTACAACTTACAAGTACAACTAGCTAACCATTAAGAAGTAGCATACTCTGATACTCTATATTGTGTTGTGTTTACTGGAAAGGAGAGGGTGAGGGTCCATGAAGTTGTATCCAGTTTATTCTTGATTTACAGTATTCTTTCACGAAGAAATTGTTGTATACGTTTGACTAGGTTTTATTTTATGTTTTTTGGCCAAGTAGAATTCAAATTAGCATGCTAGGCTTATGAGACTACACTGTATGAATTGAAGACAGAAATTTAACTTTGGTAACTTGCACTGCATTTTCATTACAACAATCAAATATTTATCTTTGGTTCTTCATTGTTTGGAGAAAATCACTGTTAAATTGAATTTACTCTGGTAGGTAACAGTTTGTCCATTGTTTATTAAGTTAACCTGTAGTAAATAGGTAGAGAACTATTTTGATAATCTTTTCTCTTGAAGCTGTTGTTTTTCTGTGAGTGTTGGTAATCCAATTTACGTGTCACAGTGATGGAAAAACTGTTGGTGCATGCCTTGATCGTAATGGACTTCGACCTGCTAGGTATTGGCGAACATCAGACAACATGGTCTATGTTGCTTCTGAGGTGAAGTCTCTAACTTTTATCCCTTGAATAATATAGTTGATTTAAAGTTTGATTTCATGGGTCAGACAACAATCAACATGGTCTATGTTGCTTACCGAATATTCTATTATCTCAAATTCGGTTTGTCATTGTGTAGATACATCATACATGGAAATCAAAGGCTGTTTAGCTGCTTTTACATTTTCCTTCGATTATTATTTTTCTTATTTTGAGAGATTCTCTATTGTATATAATATTTGTACATGAGTACATCGCTTTTGTGTAATGCAAGTTGATCATTCTAAACTATTCAACTGTTTTCTTTGACCTTGCTGCTATTATTGAGTTACAAATGTTTAGTATAAACACACTCAAGGACAATATTTCAGATATTAGTTTTCTGACTTTTCTTCTGTTCTTGTCTTTCTGTGCATCCTTTGAATAATGTAGGTGTTGCTTTGCCTTTGATTCTGATGCCTTTTTATCAGTCTTTACTCGGATAATGTTGAAATCTAATAATTTGTTCTCTTTAAATAGTTGTTTTTTGAAAGCTGCATCTTTATTACTAATATGTACTTGTAGTTATGAGAGTCATAATTCTAAAGTCAATGATTTAGTTTGATGACTTTCAACTGTTGGATTTGAGATATTATGTTTTTTCTCATTCTCTTTTAGGTTGGCGTTGTACCAGTGGACGAGTCAAAGGTTATCTTGAAAGGCCGATTAGGTCCAGGCATGATGATAACGGTTGATTTACTTGGTGGCCAGGTTCGGACTGCAATATTTTCTAATCACACTTATGAACATAGACATATTTTATCTTGTAATGGTTTTGTTCCTGCAAATATCAGTATTATTTATTGAGTTAGATATTTATTCAACGTAGAGTTTTTCTTCTATTTGGTGCATTGTTTTGTGTGCCCCAATGTGAACTAAAGTTGCTTATTGAATCAGAAGGTTGCCAAGAGTTTCCCTGTAAAAAACACATTGCCTCTCCTTTTATAACCTTATCTATTGATACTGAAATTTTGTTAATGAAGTCAAGTTTTATTCTTTTTAGCTTTTTATAAGAAGAAAAACTTACCCGAGATCGGAGAACTTCATCATATTAATTATATGAATTAGTAGAAGAGATGCAAGGGTTTCATTTGAAAGCTTGTAAATGGAAGTTTTTTGAGTCGTTCTAAATCATCTCCAGAACAGGTCATCTGATGTCACAATGGATGTCTTATGTGTAATTGCTGTTAAAGTTATATGTATCATTTGCAAGAAAGTATTAATATATGCTAAGCGTCACACTCACAGTATATTAGAGACAAATTTCATTCTTATGTCATTCATTGCTGTATTTAGAACAATGGTTTGTGTTAGAAGTCCCACATTGGCTAGAGATATGGCATAGATAGCCTTTATAAATGTGTGCAAACCTCAACTCTCAAGCTAGCTTTTGTGGTTGAGTATAGGCCTCCCAAATTCTAAGATGGTATCAGAGCCTATCCTAGATCCATTTGTTGTTTGTTGTGGAGACCTCCCATATTTGGGGCACCCGTTATTGTTGATTCCACGTTCCAGCTTGTTCAGTTCTGGACGTGAGGGGGTGTGTTAGAAGTCCCACATTGGCTAGAGATATGGCATAGATAGCCTTTATAAATGTGTGCAAACCTCAACTCTCAAGCTAGCTTTTGTGGTTGAGTATAGGCCTCCCAAATTCTAAGAGTTTGTACTATGGCATGTGATCAACAAAGCCCACAGCCCAATGTTGTTTCCTAGCTTAGTTACGATTATTTTTTAGAGTTAGTTTATTGGTGTAACTAATTCTGTTATTCAGTCTAAGTATAAATATTAAGATTCAGCAGTAACCCTCAGTTCAGTACATTCTAATGCATTCAATTTACATTTTCTCTCACTTTCTTCCCTCTCTGAGTTTTCACAGTTTGTGATTCCAATGTCTTAAATTGCTGATGCCAATGCCTGAGTTCTTGTATGAAAACAATATTTTCTCCTTTTGTTTTACTAATGATTTGCTCAATTTAATGTTAAAAAGGTTGAATATGCTGTTTCATGGGTTTAATTCACTTTCCAAATATTTTTTGCGGTAGGTCTATGAGAACATGGAGGTTAAAAAACGAGTAGCCTTAGCAAATCCATATGGAAACTGGATCAAGGAAAACCTGCGGTCTTTGAAGTCTGGGAATTTCCTTTCATCCTCTGTGATGGAGAATGATGCAGTATTAAGACACCAACAGTGAGAGTTCTATGTAGATTTTGCTCTTAGTTTATATCCTTGATGAGGGATTTTGTGTTTTAAAGTGTTGCCATTTTAAATCCCATAAATCTCATTGCTTTACTCACTGTTATTGCGTAAACAATCTGTGTGCTTCTTATTTGCTTTTTTTTTTTTTTTTATGATGATTCAAAATATGGTTTTGATTGAAAATTGTGCTTTAAACAATAACATGTTCCTTTTCTAAAGTAAAATATTCTTCTCTAGGTTGTAGGAAAAGGACCTTTATTGGTAGTGTCCCCTGTTTTTTCAGTATCAGGTTCATTGAACTGAGGCTGCTGCCTGTGGTTTAATGTTGTAATTTTTATAAGCTAATGTTTAATGGCATGTTGATGGGAAAGTGGGTTCGCTCTTCATTGCAGCTTAAAATACACCATGTTTGGTGATTCTTTGTGATGCAATGATATTTAGGCTAATGTTCAATAGCATGTTGATGGGAAAGTGGGTTTGCTCTTCATTGCAGCTTACAATGCAACATCTTATATGGTTCTTACTTAACCGCTCTTTGGTGAGACCAGGGCATTTGGGTACTCCAGTGAAGATGTCCAGATGGTGATTGAGAGTATGGCTTCTCAAGGAAAGGAGCCTACATTTTGTATGGGAGATGATATTCCATTGGCAGCGTTATCTCAGAAACCTCACATGCTTTTTGATTACTTTAAGCAACGTTTTGCACAGGTAAGCAAGACCACTTTCCTACAACTTATTCTACGAAGTAATTCCCTCGGTTCCTCTTCACAAAAGAATACTCATTTCACAATAGAACTAACAACTGTATGAATTATTTTCTCCATTCTTATTTCTCCTATTTAATATTTATACACCTCTAATTTACGGATCATAAGATTCTTCAAAATTCATAAAACTCTCTCTCTCTCTCTCTCTCTCTCTCTCTCTCTCTCTCACACACACACACACACACACACACACACACACACACACATAAGAGAAACAATTTCAGTCATATACTTCAAATACAAATTCATGAAACAGCTGAAGCTAGTACAATACATCAAGACACAAACACACGGACTTCTAAAATAGACACATACACATGTGGTGAATTATTTTATGTATGCTTATTCTCTTATTTATACCTGGCATCTCCTGTAATGTAATTAACCGTAAGTACGCTAGCTCCCTCTTATTCTTTATCCTATCATTGTAAGCTGGATTCATGTACATATGCTTGATTTCTTTGCCAAATTAGCTGAGATATTCGTAACTTCTCTTTGTCTAATTGACTAACACACCTTTTATTGACTAATTTAAAGACTTTTGATTAACTTTTGGGCTACCATTAAATTTCTAACTTTAAAGTTGAACTTGCGTAGACTTCAATAACTTATCAAATACAGTAAAGTTTCACTCTGTTGCAGTTATAAACTTGCCATTTTTTTATTATTGATGTTTGCATGTGATATCTTTTTTATGCTAACAGGTTACAAATCCTGCAATTGATCCACTTCGAGAAGGGTTAGTTATGTCTCTTGAAGTAAATATCGGGAAGAGAAGGAATATATTGGAAATAGGACCAGAGAATGCTTCACAGGTATTTTAGCACACATCTGTAATGTTTCACTGTCACCTCCAAATAATACACATTATTTTGATGCCTTTTCCTTCACACATGATGATGGTATGTTTCTGGAGCAGGTTATATTATCTAGTCCAGTATTGAATGAAGGGGATCTTGAATCATTGCTAAAAGACTCCCACTTAAAACCACAAGTGTTGCACACATTTTTTGATATAACTAAGGGGATTGATGGTTCCTTGGAGAAAGCATTAAATAAGCTTTGCGACGCTGCAGATGAAGCTGTTAGAAATGGCTCCCAGCTGCTTATTCTTTCAGACCGTTCAGAAGCACTGGTAAGGACCGTTCTGTGTAATTTGTAAAGACTAGGCAAATATTACCCTAGGGCTAGCATTTTTCAGGGTTGAGTTAGATCCTCATATCTATTAGTCAGAGGCATAATCAACCCACTCTAAGTGACTGCTGACTCCGCTCAACTGAAACTTTGAATAGTACTTTTTATCTTGGAAAATGAGATCTTACCAGAGAGAACAAACAAAATTTAATATCACATTATTGCATGAAGAAATGCTAGTAACACACTTTCTATACACTATTATTGGGTGGAATTTTATGCAGGTCCACTAAATAACCAAGTCTCACTATTGGCAAGGCTTATATGAGATTTTACCTAATAATAGAAAGAGTGTTCTGTTAACACTTATTTCTCTTCATACATGATCAATATGCTTCATATTTGTGTTTATAAATTTTGCATTTATGATGAAGCCTGGCTCGTGCAGTCTCTCATTTTAGATTGTTTTGGAAATATGTGAGGACATATTGAAGTAACAATGAAGAGGATAGATCAGATGGAGGACGGTCTATCTAATAGGTAGAGGTAGTTCAATCAAAATAATGAGCTAAATTATTAAGAGAGATTGAGTTAAATGAATTTTATTTGGATTTAAATGGATATTGTCTCCACCTAGTGGAAAAAAGCACTGGTTCTTGTTATTCTTGTATGAAGTAAAGATCTTCAATGTTCTTGTGTATAGCCTCCAACTATCTTTGTACATTAAGATTCCATTTGTACAGTTGAAACTTTGATCCACCTTTTGTGTGTGTGGAGGGGCTAATTATACAGTTCATTTTCTTGGTCCCAGGAACCAACTCATCCTGCAATTCCAATACTTCTGGCTGTTGGTACTGTTCATCAGCATCTAATCCAGAATGGCCTTCGGATGTCAGCTTCAATCATAGCAGATACTTCTCAGTGCTTTAGCACTCATCAGTTTGCCTGTTTAATAGGATATGGTGCAAGGTAACTCAATGCCTCCACATCCTTTCAAAAAAAAAAAGTCGAATGGCTCCACTTGAGCCTCTGTTAGACATGGTGTTTTAGTTTATTGTCTCTGCCTTGTTTTAACCCGACCTTTGGAAATATGTTTTATTCTCTACGCATGAATTAGGCTGGGTATTAAATTGAAGAACTTTTCATGTGTTTTCATGTTGGTTTACTTTTTTTATGATACAACTAGACTAGTACTTTATATGTGTCAAAAAAAAACTAGTACTGTATATGAAAGGCTAGCTATCTTAATATACACACATAATAAAGATTAGTCAGACTTTTTTTTGACTAAACACAATAAATAATTAGTCTTAAAAAATATGACAGACATTAATTAATAGATTTAAATTTTAAAATGTAATTAAATTAAATTGAAATTGAAAAGGACAATTAAGACCATCAAATTAGAGATTTAAGTATGTTAGAAGTCCCACATTGGCTAGAGATGGCATAGATAGCCTTTATAAATGTGTGCAAACCTCAACTCTCAAGCTAGCTTTTGTGGTTGAGTATAGGCCTCCCAAATTCTAATATGGTATCAGAGCCTATCCTAGATCCATTTGTTGTTTGTTGTGGAGACCTCCCAAATTTGGGGCACCCGTCATTGTTGATTCCACGTTCCAGCTTGTTCAGTTCTGGACGTGAGGGGGTGTGTTAGAAGTCCCACATTTTGGCTAGAGATATGGCATAGATAGCCTTTATAAATGTGTTCAAACCTCAACTATCAAGCTAGATTTTGTGGTTGAGTATAGGCCTCCCAAATTCTAATAAAGTAGAATGATTAAGGGTAATTAAGGAAATGTTATGGTAATTAGTTTTATTATATTGATAGTAGATTAATAGTAGATTGCATTCTTACCCTTGCAACGAAGACTTTTTTTTTATCATTTGAACTTGATTAAATCTGATTTTCTTACTTTTCCATGAAACAAATTGTTTAATACTGTTATTGGAATTAGTTCCACGTTGCACTAGTTGTTTGCTGCAAAGAAAACTATGAATCATGGCCAGTTTAATTCCATTTTCTTCTTGAGCACTGCATGATATATCTATGTGATTCTTTTAGTGCTGTGTGTCCATACTTGGCATTGGAGACATGTCGTCAATGGCGTTTGAGTAATAAAACGGTAAATCTGATGAAGAATGGAAAAATGCCTACCGTATCAATTGAACAGGCGCAGAAAAACTATACTAAGGTTAGTGCTTAACTTCAAACCACTGTTCTGGATGTGGAACTGAAAAGCAATGTTTTTATTTTTAGTCGTTGTAATTATGACAGCTATGTGCATTCCCTGGTTATTTAGTTTTGCAATTTAACAGTAATCTTCAAGGAAACAACAGAAAGCTGAATTTGGTTGAAACCCAAAGTGAGATTCGCCAATATCATACTTAAATGTGTTAAGTCATTATTCAACTTTGGATGGTTTGGAACCACATAGCTATTTTGACATTATTAGGAAAAGATGGAAATATAAAGAAAAATGAACATTTAGCCCAGCCACTTCGAACACAAGACCTTAAAAACATTTAGCATATTCTAACTTCGACCTTCAGGGGGAAAATATTTTCCCTTCGTCATAATGTTCATTTTTTGTTTCACTGTCCTTCCAGTTAATGAATTCTTCTTTCCTTATTATTAGTTTATCTAAAAATAACAATCTTTGCATTTTTCTTCCATGCCAGGCTGTAAAAGCAGGTCTTCTTAAAATTCTTTCCAAAATGGGCATCTCATTGCTTTCAAGGTACATGATTTATGTGATTCTGAGAATATAGGCTTGAAATGTTGTATTAGTTTGTTGTTGTAATAGTTAGTTAACGACACCTGTCTCATGTTAACGACACCTGTTACCAACTCAGTTAATATATGTTGAGCCTCAGCTAGCGAAGGACAAGGGTCTGCTATATGTACCTCGTACCTTCTTGTATCTGTAACTGAACTCATTTTCACCAAATACACTAAACTGATTCAAGTCTAGAACAATGTTGCTCTCTCTCGTCTCATAGTAATTAAGTATGGGTCTTGCTAACGAGTGCCCCCGGGGCACTCTTCAAGCATTCCATTTAAAGAAACTATCTATTCAAAAAATTAAACATTACAATTTCCAATGCATTGACTTTACAAACTCACAAAAAAATTCTATAAAAATTTACTATTTAAAGTCTCTCGTTAGCATCTGCCATTAAGTATTATAATTTATAAAGCACAAAAAATTCCAGAAAACACTTCCTCAATTTTTTACATTAAATTAATATTTCCTAGAATGTTTATTAGTTTCTTTTCTCATATTTTCTTACTGATGTCATGATTTTTACAAATCAATTTTCCTTGTATATAGTTACTGTGGTGCACAGATATTTGAAATCTATGGATTGGGAAAGGAAGTTGTGGATATTGCATTCACCGGAAGTGTATCGAAAATTGGCGGATTAACTTTTGATGAGGTGAGGAAGAATACATAAATCAATTGAAATAGAAGGTTCTATTCAATATGAATAAATATCCACTTTCATCAACAATATTATTGATATAACTCGTTCACCATAGGTGTTACAGCTAATTGAACATTGCTTGATTCACTATAATAGGACCTCTCTCTCTAATGTACAAATTTTTGATATTTACCTAACATTTCTATCTATCTAATTTGCTCTCTCATTTCTCATCTTCCTTTATTGTACTTCTCCTTTAGTTCTCTTGTTGAGTTCTTTAATAAAACTTGTGTGTCTAAGCTACCGCATAAAAGTATATTATATAGACTAAAATTGATTTGCAATTTTAACAGATTACTTTGAATGACTCCTTCAAGGAGAATTTGAGGTTTGTGATGTGAACTTGGCAAATTCAATATTAATTGCTAGAATTTTTATGATACTTACCTTTGCTCTTCTCTGGGCTTAAAATTGCACGTGTCAACACTCTCGGGCAATTATGCACTATTTCTTTTGCTTTGAAATTGTGAATAAATGTTTATGAACTGAGTATCATTGAAAGAATGGACATGGAAATCGCTTATAATGAAACTTCTCTCTTCCTATGTGGTACAGCTAGCTAGAGAGACTTTGTCTTTCTGGGTGAAGGCATTCTCTGAAGATACAGCTAAAAGATTGGAAAATTTTGGATTTATAGTGTTCAGACCAGGAGGTATAATTTACTTCTTAACTTTTAAAGTTGAAGAATCGGTCGGCATTTTTGCATTGTTTGTGGAAGCACAGAATGACTGTTATTGTTTGTTCTATTGATGAAATTTCATTCAAATTAATATTTGAAATTGACTGATTTTGATTTCATTTTTTAAAGGCGAGTATCATGCAAATAATCCAGAGATGTCAAAGTTGCTCCACAAAGCTGTTCGTCAGAAAAGCCAAAATGCCTTTTCAGTTTATCAACAATATTTGGCTAATCGACCTGTGAATGTGCGTTCTGAAAATCTTACTTCTGTGCCATTATTATAAATTTTATTATAACAGAAATATAAAGAGATCTTTTGTTCATTCCAGGTTCTCCGTGATCTTCTTGAGTTCAAAAGTGATCGTGCCCCCATACCTGTGGGGAAGGTTGAACCTGCTTTATCTATTGTGAAACGGTTTTGCACCGGGGGGATGTCTCTTGGAGCTATATCTAGGGAAACTCATGAAGCAATTGCAATTGCAATGAACAGAATAGGTGGAAAATCAAATTCAGGGGAAGGTGGTGAGGTAATATAAGTTCCATCCCAATGTAACTGTTGGTATAGATACATTCATGTTCCGTAAAGGCATTTTTTAACAACTTTTTTATTTTTAGTTCACTATGATTTCATTTATTCGTATATTGTTTTTAGGATCCTATTCGCTGGAAGCCACTTACTGATGTTGTTGATGGTTACTCTCCAACTCTTCCACATCTTAAAGGTCTTCAAAATGGGGATACTGCTACTAGTGCTATCAAACAGGTTATTTGCGCTGAGATTTCAGAAAACAGCTTCATAAACTTTATTGACTATAGTAAAGTTATCATTTTTACTGCAGAATGGTTAGGCTTTATTTATTCCTTTTCTTGTCAAAATCAAAATACTTCACCATTTTATAAAAACCTTATTGCACACAACTTCCCAAAAACTATCATTATCAATTTCAAACTAAATAACGGTCTAGTTTCTTTAGCTGATGCCTTGCAAAAGCATGATTTTGATGTGATTCTTAGGATCCTGTAACAGTGAGCACCCTGTTCCCACTCACTCACTCACACATAGGTGCAGAATGTACAATTCTTTTGTGCACTTCCTTTTTCCTACAATGGAATAGGCATGTAGGAAGCTCCGTGAATGGAGATTTTAAAATTAATCTTTAAATTATTAAGTATGAAAATCATTTTTTTGTAACACCTAACAAACGGGCCCAATATCTCTGGTCACGTAGGAATTATGGTGAACAGTGGTAATCTGATAAAATATTTTTCATTTCGATAAGGTCGCTTCAGGAAGGTTTGGTGTCACTCCAACTTTCTTAGCAAATGCTGATCAGTTAGAAATCAAAATTGCACAAGGTGCAAAGCCTGGTGAAGGTGGACAATTGCCTGGGAAAAAAGTTAGCATGTATATTGCAAGGCTGAGAAATTCTAAACCAGGGGTTCCTCTTATATCTCCACCTCCTCATCATGACATTTACTCTATTGAAGATCTTGCTCAATTGATCTTTGATCTTCACCAGGTGACTCTCTGGCATGTCTATTCACTTGTCCCTTTTGAACTAAATCTAGTGTAATGTGGAAAAATCTCCATGGTCCAATGGTTGAACAGGTAAACCCCAAAGCCAAAGTATCTGTGAAACTGGTGGCTGAAGCTGGAATTGGCACTGTTGCATCGGGGGTTGCAAAAGGCAATGCTGACATTATACAGGTTTCTCCTGTGGCCTGAAGTCCATTTATTCTTTAGATGCATCTATAGCTTTATTTCTCAGATATCTATTCTTCATCTTTTGCAAAGCATAACATATAATAATGCGATTCACTTACAGATTTCAGGACATGATGGGGGAACAGGAGCAAGCCCTATAAGTTCCATCAAACATGCTGGAGGTCCTTGGGAACTTGGACTTACCGAATCTCACCAGGTTATAATTGAATCGTGAAACTGTGAAATTGCAACTTATTCTTCATGTAAAGTTATTTTCCATTTGATTGTGGGCTACTTTTCTTTCAGACACTTGTTGCAAATGGACTCAGAGAAAGGGTTATCCTCAGAGTTGATGGTGGATTTAGAAGTGGAGTTGATGTCATGATGGCAGCAATAATGGGTGCTGATGAATATGGGTTTGGTTCAGTGGCAATGATTGCAACTGGATGTGTTATGGCTCGCATTTGCCACACCAATAATTGTCCAGTTGGTGTTGCCAGTCAGGTATATAGAAAACCGGTTTGTTAATACATGCTTTTCTATACTGATCACTTGTCATTTATTTAATTTGTCGTCACATTTCAGAGGGAAGAGTTGCGCGCACGGTTTCCTGGTGTTCCTGGTGATCTTGTCAATCTCTTTTTGTATGTAGCTGAGGAGGTATTTTTGGGCTACTATTGATATCTTTCATTCATCTTTTCCATTTTTGAAGTTACCTTATTGGTTTTAATTTTTATGTTCTACTTTGAAATTTAGATTAATTAGTGTTTTTCTCTTCCTGCCTTGAATAAATGTAACTATTTTTACTATTTCTATCATATTATTATTTGACCAGGTAAGAGGCACTTTGGCACAGCTGGGGTATGAGAAGTTAGATGATATAATTGGCCGAACAGAGTTGTTAAGACCAAGAGACATATCTCTGGTGAAAACTCAGCATCTAGATCTGAGTTATATCCTCTCTGTATGTATTAGTCTATAATCATATGTTTTGTCTTTTCCTTTTTCTGCCTTTGAGTTTAATAAGTACCTGCTTCTCTGACTTACATGTTTTGTAATTATCATTTTCAGAGTGTTGGGTTACCTAAATGGAGCAGTACAGAAATCAGGAACCAGGAGCCACATACCAATGGTCCTGTTCTGGATGATGTTTTGCTAGCAGACCCAGAGGTAACCTTATAAACAACTGTCTGTACTCTGTAGGTGTTGGCAATAAAAAAAACTATTGCCACCCCGTTACAATAAATTTTCTTAAGACTAATTTGTATGTGAATCATAGTCAGTGCTCAAATACTAGGATTCTGTTACGAACCCACAATCAAGAATTGAAGAATATAATAAGAGATAGAGCAAAATGTTGAATCTACTACTAGTTATTGAAATCTGAACAGAAAAGTACAACTCTCCTCCAAGGGTTTCTCCTCCGGCTCTTGTTTCTCGTATTAATTGAATTTACATCCCCTCACTACATGTCTTCTCTAACTGCTCCTAACTGACATACATTCTGACTAACTTCTGTAACTGATGCCATTTACTTCTATCTATCCCAACAGACTTGTTGGCTTCAAGTGTGACTACTAACTACTTAGTCTCATATCGACTATTAATAGGCTAAATATTGGATATTCATAAGAGAGGTGATTCATATAGCCAATGCCTTAAGGCTTTGGGTGGCTATGTGGTATCCCAATCTCTTAGTGGTCCTAGTCATTGACCCATCGTTGCTCCCGGAGCTCCCCGAACTCCCTACAAGACTCTACCTTGAAGTTAAATTTATCCATAAGCCTCCTGTGCAAAAAGTCATCGTACAATCTCAACTTCGTAGATAGGATCAGGAATCTCCACCATTAAATTGGTTTTTGAGGAATAAAAACCTAGAAAAGAATAGTGACCAAATCCAAAATTCTCTCATTTTACAGGGTCAAATAAAAGTAATTTTAGATGTTAGAAGGATGATAAAGAAATGTCCAGGATAAAACAAGACAGGTTTTCTCATTTTTCTTTTTCGCTTGGCAAATGCTTTTTTATTATTGTCTCTAACATAATCAAAAGATCCACGATTTATTCAAATTTATTTTCCATCCATTAAATGTTAAGGCAGGGAGAGGGAGCCAAGGGGAGTAGAAAATACTGGATTCCTACTAGTGATTTTTTTAGATGTAACGTTTATCTATTTCAATATCTTTTCTTCCTTGACGTTGATTGCATAGTTTTCAACATATCTTAATTAAAAACAAAAAGTTATTTTCCCATTAAAAAACACTTTAACCAATGTGTTTCCTGGTGAGTAATTCGGTTATATAAAGGGGTCACAAAGGTGCAATCTAACTAAGAAATGTTGGATAAAAAATCCCTACTGTGCTTATCTATCAAGACTGGATTCCCAGTATTTCTAAAACTTCAGAACTTGTTCTACTAATTCTCAATAATGATTTCAATAGAGAAAGTAGTCGAATGAAGAAAATAGTTTTCTGTACCTTATAGTAAAATGTCATACATATAAAATACTTTTTATCCAGATTGCAGATGCCATTGAAAATGAAAAAGCTGTTAGTAAGACCATACAGATATACAATGTTGATCGGTCTGCCTGTGGGCGTATAGCTGGTGTTATTGCAAAGAAATATGGTGACACTGGTTTTGCTGGACAGTTGAATATAACGTAAGATGTCCTGATGCAGTTTGAAATTTGAACTCTAATTTCTTAAAGCTGGATGTATTTAACTGAAAGCTAAATATTTTTTTCTCCATGCTTCCAGATTTACAGGAAGTGCTGGGCAGTCATTTGGGTGCTTTCTGACACCAGGAATGAATATTCGCCTTGTAGGAGAGGCTAATGATTATGTTGGGAAGGTATTGTATTTACTTTGTGCATTAATTGAGAATTTCTTTTGGAAATTTATACTTGAAATATATGACTGTGATTTACTCCTTATCAGTGATAAACAGTGTGACTGTGTGAGAGGCTTGTGCTATTAAATTTCGAGAGTAGTAAGGGCGTGAAGGAAAATCTGAGAGGAGTTCTATAGAAACTGTTATCTGAATTTGTTACTTAATTGGAGAATAATAATAAATTGTTGGAAAAATAACCCGCCTCTTTAATTTTCTACTTCCCAAGTTGTTTAGGTTCATTGTTCAACAAGAATAGGTAATGCATCTTAGGGAATAGAGATAGTTTAAATAGAATTGTAAATTACATTTGCATTTACTTTCCTTGTAATATCTACATATGTATAAATAAGAGATAAATATATTTTAGTCACATAAAATTGCAACCTTCCAAGCTCAGTCCTGTTAATTTTTTCTTCGAACTTTAGTCCTCCACATATTTTCCATTTGTAAGAATGGTCTTCATTGTTAAAGATTTGTTGGAACTCTGTCTGGACTGTGATCATGGATTAACCAAAAGGATTTTGATCAAAGGGAGAATCGTCCGATGAATGAGAGTTTCTAGATGATTACGTTGAGGGACATTATCTGATGTTTATCTGTGACTGTTGTCAGGGCATTGCTGGTGGTGAAATTGTTGTCACTCCAGTTGACAAGACAGGGTTTCAACCTGAGGATGCAGCTATTGTGGGGAACACTTGCTTGTATGGGGCTACAGGTGGGCAGGTCTTTGTTAGAGGGAAAGCTGGGGAAAGGTTTGCTGTCAGAAACTCACTTAGTTGAAGGCACAGGAGACCATTGTTGTGAGTACATGACTGGTGGCTGTGTGGTTATCCTGGGAAAGTGAGTAATATTTCTTCGTATTCTCCTAATGTTCATCCTCGACGCTCTTTCTCTGTGTAACTTTTCATTCAAGTAATTGAAGTAAGCTAACTGAGGTTTTACACATTTTATACCTTTACAGAGTGGGCAGAAATGTAGCTGCTGGAATGACAGGAGGGTTGGCTTACATTCTAGATGAGGACGATACACTCATTCCCAAGGTATATACCAGAACCCATTTGATTATGCATTCTCCATTTTTCATATGGGCGGGAAAAATAATAACCTTGAAAGCTTGTTATTGTTGTTGCTTGAAATGAAATCTGGCTGATGTTTCGTTTTTCATTTGTCTGAGACAGATAAACAGAGAAATTGTTAAAATTCAACGAGTAACAGCGCCTGTAGGGCAGATTCAGCTGAAGAAACTAATTGAAGCCCATGTCGTAAGCTACCAATACACATTCACTATAACTTATGCATAATTTAACAATCATTAATTGTTTTATCAATTCTATTTAAGTTAATAATCAACAATCATTTTTAAACCTCTTTGTATGAAGGAAAAAACGGGTAGCAACAAAGGTGCTGCTATTCTGAAGGACTGGGACAAGTATTTATCACTATTTTGGCAGTTAGTTCCACCTAGTGAAGAAGATACCCCTGAGGCTAATGCCAAGTATGACATAACTGCAACGGAGCCGGTCACTTTCCAGTCTGCTTAGGGAGCAATGCAAGCATAGAATGATTGCGCCGGGCTATGGAGCCATAGTTGTGTCCCTTCATTTTAATAGGGATGAGGAGGCTATCAATAGGGTTGAAAATACTAACCAAAATATGGGATTAAACTTCCCATTAAAACGTTGCTGGGCTTCATTCAATCTCAAGATCATATTTTCCATTTTGCACCTTCAAGTTCAAGAGGCCCTCTTGTACATCCCTTTAAGCATTAGCCTTCTCTTTCCTCAGACGCTTTTGTATAGTCGTTTGAAATTTGAAATAAAAACTGTAAATAAATTGCAGTTTATTCAAATCTGATTGGAGGTTTTTGTTGATGGTGAAAACAAATTAGTTGGGGCATGATCCCCTGTTCATCTCAGTATCATGTGATAAAATGGAATTAATTTATTATTTTCACTTGAAGAATCGATGAGTCCTTCTTTGCACAAATTCAAATAGATAGTTGTGATATTCAATAAGACTCTCTAATGACTTTAATACGTCGTTGGTTTTACGGACAACAGTTAAAGCATTCTATGTGCCTGTCTGTTTGAAATTTAGTTCACGAGCATATGTTAAATTCAATTAAATAGATCTTATGAACGATACCCACAATATAGACTCTATAGAGCTTAGACCCGCTAGATCGAAACTAAACCAAGTTACCATATCATTTGCCTATAAACTTTGTTTTTGATTTGAATCAGTTATCTTAGCGCGAGCAACAACAGGGTTTATTCCCTCAAGTCGAGTAGGATTGCAATGGGTGGTAAAGTTGTCTCTCAAGAGAATTTAACATTGTTGCATTTTTAGAGTTAGTTTTGATCACATGATCTCTGGTTAAGCTGAAAGGGATCTCTTAACATTTTATCCAAATGCTCTTGTGTATTTACCTATAAGCTGCTCTCTTGCCTTGAACCCCTTGTCTTTAAAGGAAAAAATTAACAAGGTTAAAGAACAACACAATAGAAAGAATCCCTCAACAATCATCACCATAGCCCATGGGAGCTGTATAGAGGAGCAAGATTGGACAACTCTAGAAAACTAAAGATCTTACTTATTATGACTAAGATTGACAAGATTATCGGTGCAACAATGATCTCAAAAGGATTAAGGTTTTTAGGCTCCAAAATTATCTACTAAACAATTGTCCAAAATTATTTGTTGTTTTGTGAAAATCAAACTCACGTTAACAAACAAATCTAATATTTTGTACTATAATGTGTATTTATCATCCTTCCAAATATGTTAGCAAAAAAAAATTGAATTCAGAATCTACAATTTAAAAATATGTTATTTTACCGTTTGACAAAACTGTTGTCCTCATTCTAGCTATATGCCAGAGGAGCCCACTAATAAATGTGATGATATATGCAATGCAAGGCAAGCTGAAAGAAAGAGAAACCGCACGTGCAACTCAGTGCCTTGCATTGCATGCGAGACCCACCAAAACGTATAAATACTTGCACAGTTGCACTCCATCAGAATAGTATTACTTCTTTATCCAGGAGAAGTAAATAGTATGGTTAAAAAAAGTTGGTTAAATTGGGTTGAGTTATGTAAGAGTTAGATTTATTATTTCTCATATCTTTAGAAAGAAAGCAATCATTGTGCAAACAATATTACTTCTCTTTATCTCTTCTTGTGTTTTAGATTTAGTTAACCATAGTAAGTTAGAGTTTTTCAATATTCATTTTCATTGATATGTTTCAAGAGTTCAAATTGTTGTTTTTTAGGTTTGAACTGGACATCATCTGCGTGTAACTGCAAGACTAATTCTTTGAATTGGATAAAGACTTCAGAGGGTGGTAAAGTTCTCCCTCAAAAGAGTTCAGATTATTGTTTTTCTATGCGCTCTTCATTATTTTACCAAAATTTCATTTCATTGAATTTTTTAGTATGATTTTAACGAGATAGATATTATTTATATCCTTAATAAAAAAAATTATTGAGTTTAGATCTAACCCTCCAATACTATAATCTCCCAATTTGATTAAGAAAAAACCTTTGAACATCAAAATTTTATCGTCAAAAATATTTGTATATTTGTGTATGTCCCGAAAGCAGCAGGGGCGGTTCTAGAGCCCAGAATGCTTGGACAACTTGAACGGGATCTGACAAATTTTTTTTAATATTTTTGTAATTAGTTTAGATTAAAATTGAGATTTTTAACAGTTGATTTAAGGGTAAAATTGAAATTTTTGTTTAAAATTAAAAAATTTCAGTAAAAAACTAAAAATTTTATTTAAAATTAAAATTTTGTCCAGACTTTATAAATTTTATATCTTCACTACTGCCTGAAAGTAAAAAGTAAGAGAGATACAAATATTACATATACATTGTTAATTTTTTTATATATTTGAATAGTATACCTCTAAAATAATCCTTATTAGTAGTAGTATATATATGAGATAATTTTGTGTGAGACAGAGTGTTAGAACAGAAGAAAAAAAAATACTCCCTCCGTCCCAAAATGTAAGAAAAAAAATAAAAATCACACTTATTAAGAAAAAGTGAAATATAATGATTAGATGTAAGTTTTTTAATAAAAATGTTACTTGAAAAGATGTATAAACAATTTTGATTGGTTATTGGTTATGAAAAAGGTAAGAGAGAGAGTGAATTTTTCTTGGAAATGTAAAAGTTTGTGTTTTTCTCTTATATTTTGGGACAAAAAAATTTGAATTTTTTCTCTTACATTTTGGGACGGAGGGAGTACTAACGTACTGTACCTAGTAGGACATACATAGCATAATTAATAGATTAGCGAAACGTGTAGAAGATTGATGTGTGTGTGTTATATTTAAGAAGGCGGTCCCTGATGTAAGTGGTAGTACACACTTGATAGAAACCGTTTTGAAATGGAAGGAAATGAAAATGGTAGACAGTTACTGAGAATGGCATGCATGCCATGCATTGTATTGTTAGACTGTGACTATGTCGATCTGTCCATGATTTTTGGCTCATGAGAATGAGTGAGTGAGTGAGGGGGGCTATAACAACTGCTAAAACAAGAAAGACAAGAGAGTGTTTAAGAGAAAGAGGAACATCATCATCCATCCAATCCATCATGCTGCATATTTCTTTCTTCTACATTGCCTTCTCTTGAAAGGTCAGCTCAAATGTCTCCATCGCATCTTCACATGCTATTCATTGTATTGTCAAATCATTTATTTGGAATCATCATTGCATGTACACAAGATTATTATACGTTAGGTCGACCAACGGGGACCTACGATTTACGATACGTCGTATTCAATGTCGATTAAGTTAAAAATGTTTCAAAATTGAGAGATTACTTGCTATAAAAATCTTTCAAATTTATCGGATCAACCTACTGAATTTAACTATTTTTTATCTTGTTTATTATTCGTGATTATATTAAAGTATTATCGGGAGTTTATTCGAATTTACAACAATCTCACTACAACCACAGCCAATTCTCCGAACCATCACCATCACCTCATAGTTTACAACAACTATTAATATTGTATGCATTTTCATTCTCTATTGGATGATTTTCATTCTATTACTTAAAGCCATTTTCAATTTCTTTTTAGATTTCATCCATATTAGACCTTCATGAAGTTGTGCTTTAAGTGTTATTAATTACCTTCACATGTCGATAATTTGAAAGCAAATATAATTTCTTTGTTGGATACTATACAACGGATATCTTGGGTTTGGTTCAGTGGTCGTGCGGGTCGTCATTTATCTCTTGATTATTCCACTTGGTGTTGTGATCCTTTTGTTTGTTCACTTGCTTTGTAATGACTATTCGTCCTTATTGTAAGGGTTTGAGTACCCCTTGTACTCCCTTATAATAATAATAACATCATATTGCTTATAAAAAAAATGACAAGAAAACTTAATACTACTTAGTTATCTAATTGTATCGGTTTAGGAATTTTCAGATAGATAGTCGCAAATATGAGATGAATTCATCAATTATACGCTTATTGGATATTATTAATAGCTTTTATTAAGAGATATACGAGGATTTAAGATGAGAAATTAATCACAAGAATGAACAAGAATATTCACTAGCACCTTCCATGGCCGTAGTAGTGTTAATTGAAGAAGTTCGGACGAATTCATTAAAAAGAAGTAAGGTTGAATTTTAATTTGGGAATCTAATTTTATTAGTAGTCCTGTGGTAAAGGGACACATTTTAATTTAAGGCTTAAATGTATTTTTAATCTTTATTTTATAAAATTTATAATTTTGGTTCTTTAATTTTATCTACACAATTGTACTCCCTCTATTTTTAAAAATTGTGATATTTAGCTCCCACTTCATTTTATGTTTAATTTTGATGATATATCACCTTATTAAATGAAGTAAAACTTTATTTTTTAGTATCCCTTGTAGCGGAATTGGCAAATCGTTTGCTAATAATACTAATGTGATAGTCACATAATAAAAAAAATATTTTTACGTTCTTTAATTAGTGACACATCATCAAGATTGAAGACAAAATGAAATGGAACTAAATATCTCAATTTTAAAAATAGAAGGACTAAAATTGCATAAATAAAAATAAAGGGACTAAAAATTGCAAATTTTATAAAATAAAGGATCAAAATTACATTTAATCCTTAATTTAAAGAAGAAAAATACTCATTTGCAGTGATAAAATTTGATTGTCACATAATGTGGAACAAATAATATTTGTTCAAAGTTTAATCATTGATCGGTGCATATAAAAAGTATCCCTCGAAGATACCTTTAATTTAATAAAGAAATTGACATATTTGCATCAAATTAAATTGGGAAAAATTACCAATATAGTGTGGCATAAGTGTTAGATATTTAGAACATTTAATCATTTGGTCTTAGATTCGATCTCTGATCGGTACGTATAAAAAAACATTTATTAAAAGTAATTAACTCTTTAAATGATGGATCTCAATTATCTCAAAAAAATTAATCTTTACAATTACATATACCGAGCTAACTCCTTGAACAAAACTATCGGATTGCAGTACTAAAACAAAAAATGATGATAGTACTACAAAAAATACTATTGTATAATACATTTTTTTCTTTCACTTCATCACATTCCAAATAACTCTTAATTTTCTTGACACTTTCTCTAAGCTTTTTATTTTATAAATAAATTCCCTTTCTCTCTTTGTGTGTAAAGCTAACAACTTTATGTTTCAAATCATGGTGGGAGAAAAAGGTTCCTTTCATATGCTTGCTTTAAATCTTTAATCATGTGAAGTTCCTTCATACGAAAGATCAAAATTAAATTATGCTAACTATAATTCACTGTAGTTAATGAGATCTGATACAAAAGCCAAATTCTCAAACTACAAGTGTTGATACAAAAGCAACTTGTTTCAAAAAGGCTCTCTTCTTGCTACATTGTCTTAGACTCCTTTCTAGCCCAAAAATCAATTGAAGATTTTATTTTAATTTACACACACGGTTGGCCATATCTTATTTGTAAAGTGCCTCTCTCTTTATTTTCAATATTTTATGTGATTTTTTGGTTCTATTTTAAAATTGTTAAAATTTATTATATGTATATAAAAATTAATTCCAACTTTGTTTAATTATTTTTCATAGTAGAATTAGTTTTGTCTTGAAAATTAATTTTGGCATGTGGAAAATTTGATTTTAACTTGCGAATATGTATCTATTCGTAGATTTATAGATTATTAAATTTTTAATTTATTGTCCATAAATATTAATTAAACTGACAAAAAATACTAAAATTATTAGGTCAGATGTCATAATCATATTCAAAAAACTCCAATCCTTTTATTTTATATGTAAATTTTTAATAATTTATTATTTCAAATATATACTAAAATCAATTTATGCCACCTTAAAATTAAGAGGACCTTGTAGTAATGTATGGATGCATCCGTAAGGAACAAATACTGACCTTACTAACTAAGCATGTGTTTGTAGGGAATTCTTTTGATTTGGCACAATTGGGGAAAAGTTAGATGCAATGCAATGACCCCCACCTTTTGAAGCTGAAATTGTTTTTGTGGGACCATTTTAGGATGCTTTCCCTATTACACCTGAAACTGAAAGTCATCTTATTCCCCATGTTTGGTCTTCTCCTCAAAATAGCCAATGGTTCTGATTGTAGTGCTGAACCTAATTGAGAAAAGTCCCAAAACTAAGGCCATAAATTGCTGGTTTGCTTTCTAACATTAACATCACATACACATACACACTATGTAATGAATGTACGTGACTAGTAGAACATGACAACATTTTGAGTTTACTATAATTTCTGTGTCGGAAGTTTATATTAGCATCAAAACTAAAACTAAGCTAAAAACTCTGCACAAAGTTTTTACCGTTTTTAAAAATGATTAAATTGTTGAAAAATACGTGAGATATATATGGTGCGTTCTTTCATTTTAACTAAATTATTTTTATATACAAGTGTCATAAATTGAATCTCTGACCATCTATTTAAAAGACCCAAAACTTTTACAAATTAAATCAATAAAATCATTGTTCGTGTTGATAATAATATTTACTGATTACCTATTAACAATGTTGTTATGATGCGATGGGATATTAGTCAACTTTTTTGCAATAAGACAAGTCTAGTTGATTTTTGTTTTTTGGAGATAGACAAATAATCTTAGGAAAATTCTGGTCGAAATTGGGATGTTTATCGCCGAACGTAATGATTAATTTCTTGCCAAATTGGAGGCACTTCAAAGGATGAGACAATTGACTTAGAGATTTAAGTTTCTTCGTACCCAAAATAAGAATCAAACTCACGACTCTTGATTAAAGGAAGACGAGCTTCAACTGTTCAACCACCATCCTGTATTAAAATGCTTACAAATATTTGTAAAATTGTTTAAGGAAACTACATAATTATCACTTCGATTATTTTACTTGTATTTATATTAATTGAAAAAATTATTTTACCAATTGCTTATATCCCAACCAATATTAGGGTGAGTCCAAAAGACTTTGGATACTGAATGCATCATATCAACTAAAATGCTAAAACAGAAAGCTGAATCTTAGACTACAATCCACCAATTAATCTAAAGCTTTAAGTAGGGTCCTGAAACTCTTTGTTGTCATACTCATACATGTTATGTGGATGGAGAGTGAGAGAGCGGGGACACATGCACTTGGATTCACACTTCCTAATCTATAGTGTTGTGCCCATTTATTCACAATGTAATGATGGCCTCCTACCCTAATTGGTGCATGATGTTACAAAATTTAGTTCCAATTGAATTTTCTCTATAAATAAGAATTACGAATCGAATTTCTAACCATTTATTTAAAAAGCCGAAGTTTCTTACCATTTAAATCAATCTATTGGTGATACTTTCACAACTAAATTATATACATAAAAATATATGCATGTATATGATTTAAACTAGAACCACATAAATGTGAACTTTTTTGATGACCAAAATTGTAGTTGACTAATTTTTTTACAGCAATTTCAATAATTGGATCAATATACTCTCCTTTATAATGAAATAATTGAAAAACTTCACATCTCATCCAATTCCTAAACTCTCTGAATTTTGAATTCAAATGAAGAGCACTTGTTCTGGCACATTTTTTCCATTATGACAGAAACCTAATTTATACGGTCAATGAGACAAATAGGATTTGGAGGTGGGCCCAAAATCGATTGGGCTTTGATTGCAAAAAGAAAGAAAGTTCATATGACTCTCTCTGGCTTGCTAAGTGAAATCATTTTGCATGCGACTCAATTAAGCTAGGTGGGTCAGCACTCACCATTGTGACTCGACAATCACATTACTTTTTTTTTTTCCTTTCTGTTTTAATTATATATTTTAAAAAAAATTATCAAGAATAATTATTTCCATTTTCAATAATGAACACAAATAAGTAGGTTTAAAAATATTTTTGGTTTTTCCGTTCAAGTGGTATGAGTTGGGCACATATGAGTTGGATAAGGGGATGTTCGAGAACCAATTTCTAAAGGGTTCAATTTTTTGAGGGAGCAATTTATCTTTCTGATGTAAAAACAAACATCTTTGGTTTGATGGTGAAAAACATTAATTTTAAATGAATTAATTTTAGTTAAAATTAAGTTGAGAATAATATAGTTCATGTTTGAATAAAGGAACTATATTCATGTAAAAATGAGTTGAATAATAAATTTGAGAGTAAAAAAAATTATAGAATCGGGAACTATAGTCTCAAAGAGAATCAATTTTGGCCCAAAAGTCATAGTTTAAATGATAAAAAATGTCAAAATTGTTAGATTTGACTTTTATGATTGGAATTCGAAACTCAGTTACTCTACTTTGTGTGCATGGATCTTAAATGACTTTGTTATTTTGTTTAAGAACAAAATAAATAGAATCAATTTATGAGAGAAAAATTAATTTTATTTTTTAGGTTATTGCCTGCATAAAATACTTGAAAATGGAACTTTGAATTATCATGATTCTCTCTCTCAAAACTACTTCTTGATTTATGTAAAATAATTTATTTATGAGATATATATATATATATATATATATACACACACACACGGGGGATGTTAACTTTGACCATGTGGATCGAAGTTAGCAAGTATGACCCATGTAAAAAATACAAGGGGAGTGGGGGGAGCATGTTGGGAGGTGGTGAGCAATGGGGGGTGCGCGAGTAAATGTGGGGGGCTAAGAAATTTATGTGGGTCATAACTATGACTCAGGTCAAAGTTAGTAATCTCCTCTATATATATATATATATAACAAAGAGCTATAAATTTTCTCATTTATAATTTTCTCATGAATATATAAAATGTGATCTACCATTATTTAAATTCACTCTATCTAATTTTTTCATGTATTTCTCTCTTTTTAAATTGTGAGAAATTGATTACACTTTTTTTCTTCATATGAAAATTACACACTAGCTAGAGATATACATCCCATAATTAAACTTTAATTTCCATTTGTAGAATTAAACTAAAAGTTAACTGAAAGCAACTTTTTTATTCTTAAAAAAATCTAATTCCGAATCTCCTTAAAGCTGTTTCGCATTGGAAATGGAATGCAAAATAACGTTAACCTTGACATAACTATAATTTTCTTTTTTGACAAAGACATAATTATACTATTATTATGAAGTCGTTTTCAATCACGCTAAGACTGATTAATATTCTTATTAAGTATCACATGCATTGATTAAATAGTGACTTTAATAGTTAATTAACGCACACATATACAACTAATTTTCAATGTAGTTCTTGAGTTGAGGACTTGAGGTACTTAATTAGTTTTTGTGTCACTTTCAAGGGATCTTAGGTAACTTGGCTTTTTACTTAAACCAACTACAAACGACAAGAATCCAAATATTTAAATTGCCCGATGTGCTAATTAAAATCTTTGATTATATGCAAAATTATTGAATTGATTTGAAACATTTATTCCTTTTGTTCATAAAACAATTACCATTTGATTAAGTACGTAATTAAATTATGTTTGATCCTTCAATTAAGGTGGAAGATTGATTGATCGATTTTAAAATTTATGAAGAACGGAAAAATGAGATTATAAAATAATATTAACTATACTATATATGCTATTATAATTTTAATTAGACTTATATAGTAATTGCACTTTGATACCTTTTAAAAAATTTCCACATGTTATCAAAACTACTAAATTATCGTACAATATCTCTACGAACTGAACTAAATTCATAGACTCTCCTTTTAATTTGGTATATGTTGTTGTTTAGCTCAAGAATTTTTAATCAACCTTGACCGTTAGTTACGTGTAAACAAAGGGAATGGATCATGCATGTATATGAACTACTCCTAGAATTTTATGAGATGCGTTGACAAAGGACAATAATATTTGTGTAGACCATTAACAACAACATTGTATTTTGTCAAAAATAAATAGTACTAGTATTGTCAAGTCCTAGTGTTCATCATGTTAATAATATTAAGTCAATCTCATATATACATTATTTTAAAAAAGTCCTAAATTCACCTATACGTGTATTGAAAAATTATAGAAATTGTCTTCCACAAGACCCAAAACAAGAACGTAGTACGTTATTATGAAAGAGATAGTCGGTAAAATAATGGATGCTTTTAGGAGAAAAGGGATGGAATTTGCAAATGGATGAAAATGCTTAATTTGAATTGACTCCATTAGTATTCCACCACAAAGCAAAGCATAGCATATAGTATGTGGAATTTTTGACTTTATATGTCCTCCACACAAAATAAGTCCAAACCACTTCTTTTTATGGAATTCACATCCTTTCCCAATAACATGATATCTAATCTTCCTATGAAAAAAAGAAAAGAAAAAAGGATATTTCGTAAAAAAAATATAATCTAATCTCACTATCTAACCGAATATATACAACCACAATGGATGAATTGGCCATTGTCAACTCATTCAACATGTTTGCAAATGAATGCAATTGGTATATCAGCGGGTGAAACTTAATTTTGATTGAATTAAGTTTGGGAAAATTATTTAATTTTTTTCCAATCGGAGAAAGGAATTTTTTTATTAATTATTGATACTATATGTCTATATTAAGCGGGTCGGTAGTAATGTTGATGTTATTTTTGTTGATGTTATTTTTTCAGATTGGTGCAACAATCCATTAGATTGTTTGAATTGTATCTAAGTGGGTTTTCTTTTTTAATTGTTGTTTGTATTGATGATTTGTAAAAGTTGAGTACCTTTTGTATTCTTTATCAATCATCTTTTTTGCTTATCAAATAACAAAATATGTACATATATAGTGATCTCAAATATTAGATGATTAATCTTATAAATCTTGTTAGCACTAACTTAGATAATAAATTATTGTACATTTGATATGTTGTATCACAAATTTTACCTCATAATTTTTTTTCTTTGCACTCAATGTGTGTGTGAAACTTGTCACTAATTTTTTTTTAAAAAAAAAATCAATATTGTTAGCTAAAAATATTGTTTAAAACATGAGTTATGAGTTGGAGAGGTGAGAACGATGAACTCATTTTTGGTAAGACCTCTTATATTATTTAATTTGGATATAATATGTTTTTTTATACTGGAAATTAAAAATAAACTGAATTTGTCAAGAGTTGATTTCTGAATTTCTCCCTACTCAATTCATATGTCATTCAACTCTTATCACTTGAGTTATCATACATGGACATTTCTAATATGTTTATTGAAAGAGTAACGGTATGACATACGTATTCACCATGATTGTATATTGTTAAGAAGGTTTATATTGATTGCGAGATGACCTGAATAAGTGTTTATGAAGTAAAGACAATCTTCACCTCACAAGTCTGTTTTGTAAGGTTGAATTAGACTCAACTCTCAATTATAAATTATATCAGAGTATCTCCACTATTCGCTGGACCGTCTGCTATCAAGTCTCTGATTGGACCATCCACCATTTATATCCGCGCACAAGCCCAATAGCGTTGGCACAATTGAGTGTGTTAAAAAGCTCCACATCATTTACGAGATAACATAAATAAGTGTTTATAAAGTAAAAACAATTTTCACCTTACAAGACAATTTTATAAGATTGAGTTAGATCAAACTCTTAATTCTAAAACATACATCTATTTAACACCTTATTTTATTTCTATCTCTTTCTTCCCATAGTATCATTAACTTAGACCAACATTTATTACATTACTTTTTTAACAAAGGTGTCAACATTATTCTAGTATAACCATGAGTCAAAAAAAATTATTCTAGTAACCAATATGATTACATTTTATTATGTACTATTGAATTAGGCTATAAATTATAAATAAATAAATAAATAAAATGAGCTTATGAGATACTGTGATTTGTTTAGTTATTCTACATAAATTTATCTATTATTTTACAATAGTAGTAATATACCAATAAACTTTTAATATAGGCGACAAATAAAGATAAAGAAGCACTTGTAATTGTAGTGGATAACACTACTTGCAATGCAATACATGTGAGTCACAGTCAAAGGTCAACTAGATTGATCCTGTCAATATTAACCATCAAAACACACATATAGTCAGACCATCCACCTATATTACCAATTCCCTTTGTCCCTTAACTTAGAGGAGAAAGTCCTAGATTATTCAATCCTTTTATTTTGCTGATATTACCTTCAATTGCATCAATTTGGTCTCAAAAATAGTGATATTGATTTTCAGCCTACTAGATTAGGCAATTTAGCCATCTTACATAAAATGGAAAAATTGAACACCAAACGCCACAACAAGACAAAGTCACACAAGCTTCCAATCCATCATGGGAAAAATCAAATCCCAAATTCATCATTCAAATCACAATGATCACTGTTTTCATGCTACATTGACCTCTACAGTGCAACAACAGAAATAAATTGCTATATACACCTACTACTACATAGCTAGCTACTCCATGTTTAATTATTTAGCATATCATGAATTTAAACCGGCTCTCTACAACGTCGAAGATTTGGACATGTTCAATGAATACGAATTTTATAAAATTTATTATAAAATTAAAATTTTATATCTTGTAGAAGCAAGTCATTCATATGAAATTAAAAATTATTTAATATATTATTAAAATTTATTAAGATTAACAACATTTAATAAAAATTCAAAAATTATTAATCTTGATAAATTTTATAATAAATTTTAAATTCAATATAGTGTTATTCCCAAGCTGTATATTAGTAGAAGACAAGGTTAGGCATTTAAACATCAATATCTACCGTCACGTAAAGGTTGATTTCAGTAATATTTCAAATCAAATCATCATAATTAAGTTGCAGTGCCGTACACTTTGGAACTTCAATTGCAAGTAATTTAAATCATGTCACATATTTTTATTGATAGGTCGATCAAGGATTTTGTACTTGATGTTAATTAGTTTCACTATTTGATGTCACATTTTACAATTACAGTTAAATGATGTGTTACATCATTTGTGAAAACGAGTCTCAATTGATAGAAACAGTGTTTGAAGTAAAGAAAGAAAGAAAACGATAAAGTAGTTTGAAAGGACTAGTCAATAGACAAAAAGGTTGAAGGGCCATCTTCCTTTATGCAATGCCTCTGATCATTTTTCCCAACTTATCTCTTCTCACTTCTCATACACCTACACCCTACATATCTATACTTAATAGGCCTGTATATACCATGTTTCTAGTATTATTGACTGCGGTTCAAAAATAATTTATCTTAAGAGAATTAATATTGTAAGAAAAATAAAGTTTAGGCTTTTAAGAAAAACTAAGTTGAACATAAAAATTTTTTGTAAAAATGAATTAAATAATAAACTTAAGTTTAAAATAAAATAAAATAAAATAAAAATTATAATTTTTAACTTCAAGTATATATAATAAATTTTGAAATAAAAATTAATTATATAATAAAAAAAATCAAATATGTTAAAATCAAGTTTGTACCTAAAATCAAGTTTAACATTTTTTTTTTCAAAAAAGAATTAACCATACATACTCCACTACAACGAAAAAATAATAATTTTGGTTGAATTAGGGCTTTGACATAGAATTTTTTTTTTTGAGTAATATACTTTGACATAGAATTTTAAATATAATTAATATTTATGAAAAGTTAATTATATTTTTGAGAATTACTCTTTGAAGTTGTGTGTGCAATATAATTTAATTTTTTATATGTTTAAGAAATTAATATTCAATTTAAAATATACTACATAAATTTAACTAGTTTCACAAATAGATTAACTATATAAGTATCATTTTTAAACTTTTGCCAAATTTTTTGGGTACATACTTGTGCCAATTTTTTATCGTATTAATTATGGCTTTTGCTAATGCTAATAGCACCGGCTAATATTTATGAAGGTTTGTTTAACAAATTATAATTAAAAAGTAAGTCCGTCAACAAAAAAAAGTTAAAAAGTAAGATGCACCTTAAGATGCATGTTGCCGAAACACACATTTTAAAAAATAAATGATTTGAGTTAGCAGCTTCTATATATAAATAAATATATTAAAATAAATTCATTAATATTTATGAAGATGTGCATTAGTAAGTTGTAACCAAAAAGTGGTGGAATAAACTTTAAAGTGCATCATATTAATCCACACCTTCACAAAAATGAATGAGTGTGTTATAGCAAATTCTTGACTAAAATTTTTGTAGAGTAAATAAAATGAAACGGTTTTCTAGAAGAATCTTTCTTTATTAAATTTCTTAATATGTGCCCTAAGGGCACATGTTAATATTTGTCTAAAATGAATTATCCCATCTCAACCTTCAACTATTTTTTTTCTTACATAATTAATTAGAGGCAACGATTGAAATTCATAAATCATAACTACTTAAATTAAAATGTCTTGCCATGTAGTACCAAAAAAACAAAAAAAAAATGTCTTGCCATGTTTATTTTCTGCCGTGATAAATTATTTCATCAAAAGCTATTATTTTCTTGCTATGTTTCCTTTTTTCACGGCCAAATAAATCTTTTACTACTATGACTACCACTTGAAAATTAGGCCATGAGGTTGAACTGAAGTTTGGTTTTGGTAAAGACACAATGCGTCTAATGTGGTACACTCAACCTTAAAATTATAACCTTAACATCATTTTCATTTCTCACCGTCCCAGAATTACACTGTACAAAATTTTCCAATACTTGACCACCAATTAACCCTCCTTCATCCACTGTTTCCTGCTTGTTAATTTTATTAACAATCTGTCTTTGTCATTTGTTAGATCAAGAACAAAATTAATTAAGGAAGATGAATCTTTAGTTTAAATTTAATAAACAAAAATATTACCCTCGAGCATGAAACCTGTCAGAAGAATTTAACATTGAATGGTGCTCACAAAAAATAACGATCGATATTGCATACTAGTAGTAGATTTTAACAATAAAATTTGAATTGAAAATGACATGTGGTTTATTTATTAGCACAAAAACTCTCGAGTTAATAGATATATTAGTCCTAGAAATGCTTTTGTAAGCATATGCTATATAGTCTCTAAATTTTGTGAGTTGATGAATATTCATTTACTATTTTTTTTTTTTGAAATTGAAATATTTATCGTCGAATGCAATGATTAATTTCTCGTTGGATAGGAGACATCTCAAAGGATGAGACAACTGACCTGAAAATTTAAAATTTCTACATATCCAAGATGAAGATCGAACCTCGACACTTTATTAGGGGAGAATGAACTTCAACCATTCAATCACACTATCTGAATTAATACATTTTCTATTATGATTCAACATCAAAATTACATTATAGATAAATATATCCTATAAATTTGCACTCTAGTTAGCACAGCTTATAGTTTTTTTAGACTAATTTACGAATACATTTCTCTTTAGATAATCAGATTAAAATTTGATGACAACAAATACATACTTAAAACAGTATCTCAGGACACTAATTAAATTTATTAAAATAAAATTCTATCTTAAAACTCGTGCATCCATTACCTCTATTTTAGAGTTTATACATTAATTTTATTTTTTATTTCTTTTTTTAATATATTAATTAACAAATACTCTGAAAACACTGTTTAACCGCATGATCCATTTTATAAAATTAATACGGGTCTTGTTAACTAGTGCTCTAAAGGCAATGGTTAAGGTTACTAAAAAAAGTAATAGTTACATTGGAAATTGTAGAAAAGTAAAAAACATAAATTTTAAGAGAATCTTTACTATTTTAGTTTTCTTAACCATTACCTTTAGGACAATGTTTATCATTTTCCAATTAATGCTCATTTGTTATAGGATTATTGACAAATAATACATCTTACACTACTTCTTGTCCAACTCATTTGTGGTAGACATGACTAAACCAATACTCCATATAGTACAAAATTGGTAGAATAAGCATAGAAAAGTCCAAAAATGTGTATACGTAATACTCCAGTAATGTATGCAGTATGTGTGTGCGTGGTAAAAATACAATAAATACATGATGAATTATGAAGTAGTAGTAGTAGTAGACGTACGTATAGAAAAGTAAAAGCTGCTGAAAAATGAAATGCAGTTCCAACCGTGTATTCAGAGATACAGAGAGGAAAGAGAGAGTATGAAAAGACAATTCAAATGTCAAATCTGTAGTCTTTGAAATCATAAGACCGTCAGTGGGTTGGCTAGTGCTGTCAATCCATCGGATTTCCTCTTCTCCATTTCTTCAATCAATTTCCATCACCAACAATTTCAATAACAACAACAAAATACTATCCATATATTCTAATAATTTACAACTATACTCCCCCGTCCTAAAATGTAAACAAATTTAACTTTTTAGGTACATTTGACTATTGATATATTTGGTCCATAATATGAGGTAGATACATCAATAGTCAAATGTATTTAAAAAGTCAAATTTGCTTACATTTTAGAACGGAGGGAGTATTTGGGAGGAGTCTCGAACAACTTGATGATATAATTCGTATCAAACTCTAGACAACTAGGGGTCTTTCTCTTAGGAACTGGAAAAAAATTAATAATATGAATGTTTCTTTATAATCAATTTTAATTATGTTTAATATTTATCATTTATATGTTTAATTTTTTATTTAAGTATCTTAGTCGTCTACTCGTATTGTATCTTAAATTTTAATATTTTTCTGTAGTGTCGTATCCGTATTGTATCGTATCCGGATTGCATCGGTATTACACATAGGCTCTACAGATATAAGCCTTATAAAACCCATGGTTGAATTGAAAGTTATACTATATAGATAATTTATGTAAAAATTCAAACAAATTGAAAATTATTTGATTGATTATTGAGACATATAAAGATTAATGACGTTTAAAAGACACAAAAATTGTTAATTTTGTTGTATTTATGACATATCAAATGATTTTATATTTGTCTGAAATTTTATAAAAATAATGTATATGATACAAACTTTAAATTCAACAATATATTTTATAAAATTTATATCGGTTATAATATTATTGAAAGATATAATACTAGATTTGGTGTCAAAGACTAATTCTAAAAATTATAATTTATTCTTGTCAACAAAATATTAAATTTGCTTTTTTTTTTTTATATATATAGATTATCATCTAACTATTTATTATCGTCTATTTTTCTTAAACCATTAACGAAAAGTATATTATTTTTAATTTAGTTGATAAAAATATTGTAGATAATGTGTTGACAAAAAAACATGACTGATATTTTGAAACAGCTATCATTTTTTTTGGTACAACTGATAATCAATTATTTAATCAAAGAGAAATATTACTTGGACATATTTTTCGAAGTCCAATTAATTAGGGGTGGAAGCAGTCCTTTTGAGGGATTCAACTGCTAAACATTTTTGTTCTATTAAGATCAATGTATTCACTGTCGAAACGCAATTACTATTCTATTTGCTGGATTATAGGTATTTTAAAGGGTGAAATAGTTGACCTAGAGTCAACTATTAAACTTAAATAAAATGAACATATACTTTATTTTGTAGTTCAAATTCTTTGAATTTATTTTGAACCATTAATCTAAGAGATAAAAAACGCAAGAACTTTAACCCTTTGGGTTAGAATTCTAGATCCATCATT
Organism: Trifolium dubium; assembly: GCA_951804385.1. NCBI lineage: Eukaryota > Viridiplantae > Streptophyta > Magnoliopsida > Fabales > Fabaceae > Trifolium > Trifolium dubium. Next base: position 43,274,394 of record OX638065.1, read on the forward strand.
GATGTATGTATTTTTTCTGGCTTTAATTAGAATTAAATTTTCACTTTTTCTATTTATTAAATAACTAATGTATACGAACTTAATTATAGTCTAAATACATTTGTTATTTTATAAATATAAAAAGTAAAAATTAGTTTATAATTAAAGTCGGAGAATTTAAAACTATATTTTTTTTTGCGATACAATAATACCAAGTTAATTTTTTTACTATTCTTACATTCTAATCACATCAACAATTATAAATAATGTATCTATTTTCATTTGGTGTCAACTTTTTTATGTTCAAATAACATTTCTCTTAACTATAACACACTTGGACTCATTAAAAATTGTGTAACAGTATACTCTAACAAAATTACTGTAAAGAAAAAAAGAGAACACCCATGGATTGGAAACAAATTACAAATGTGTAGACCATGTATATAGAGTACAAGTGTAGCAGTCAACACAATAAGTCACAAACACTTGTAGTAATTCCTATCATGCAAAATTACAAAAAATGTGAGTGTACTCAACTTAAAAATTACTATCGCATGTACTCCTCATAAAATATAAATCATGATTCATTTATTTTTCACATAATATAATCCTATCCTATAAGCTTCAATTTTATACACATATAGACAAGAAAACATATTAAATTCAATTATTTTATGTCTTTTTTAAACCCCATAGCCGCCCAGAACAGCCACCCAAATCACAACCTTCTTTTCTTTCTCTCTTTCTCTCTCCAAAATATCTCCTCTCTCAAATTTCCTATCACAACAGGAAGTGAGTATAATACATACAAGAATCACTCAAAAAAACAACAATTACAGTAACCTTTCTTTCTTTCATTCATTCCACTATCATCATCATCATCACCATCAACAATAACAAACAGTAACATCATCAAAAACACATGAACTTAATCTCTCTCACATAAAAAACCAACCAACCCTAAAAAAACAAACACCATGTCCCTTGAAGACTCACTAAGATCTCTTTCTTTAGATTACTTAAACCTTCTCATCAACGGACAAGCCTTCAGCGACGTCGTTTTCAGCGTCGAAGGCCGATTAGTCCACGCACACAGATGCATCTTAGCAGCTAGAAGTTTGTTCTTCAGAAAATTCTTTTGTGGGCCAGACCCACCTTCTGGACTCGACCCATCAGGAAACCGAGTCAACTCATCCTCTTCAACTCGCTCTGGTGTTATTCCTGTTAACTCAGTTGGTTATGAAGTTTTCTTGTTGATGCTTCAGTTTCTTTACAGTGGACAAGTTTCTATTGTTCCTCAGAAACATGAACCTAGGCCTAATTGTGGTGACCGTGGTTGTTGGCATACACATTGTACCTCTGCTGTTGATCTTGCTCTTGATACTCTCTCAGCCGCTAGATACTTTGGTGTTGAACAGCTCGCATTGCTCACTCAGGTTTTTTATTTAATTTTCTTCTCATCCTTTAAATTCAGAGAAATTTTATGCTATAATTATAATTATTTTTTTACTAATTACACCGAATTAAAATTCGATGTTTTGAAGTTACAAAACAGAACTCTTACCACCGAGTTAACACTTCAGATGTTATTATTGTTTTTGCCAATAATGATAACATGAGTGTAGCAGAGAAGAAGAGTAAACTATCAGCATCATCAAATCACTCTTTCTTCTTCTGTTCTGTGGCTTTGTGATTTGTGTGACCAGTCATATGTTTTGTGGGTCTTGGGAATTTCCACAATTACTGGTTTTTGGGAACTGGGAATTTTTTTTTTATTTTTTTTATAATTTTTTTTGATGAAGTAGGTGAAAAATGAAAATGAGATTTGTTTTTATATTTGTGAAGAATTCAGATTTATTTTTCAATTTTTAATAAAAAAATCTATCCCATCGATTAATAGATTAGAAGCTTGGTTGGTTTGATTCTATTATTTGATCATATGTCTACTCATGTCAGTACTGAATAACTGTGTTTTTGTTTTTTTGTTTTTCAACACTATTTATTTATCATTAATTAATTAATTCAGTTGTTGCTTCAATTCTCACCGTAAATACAGATAAATTAAACAAAAAACCAACACATACATTAATTTGTGATGTCCTTTCTTTGAAATATTTCATGTCATGTATTGGAAAATTGAAGAAAAGAGACATGACAGTTTTCTTGATTTGGTGTTCTTTAATCCACTTGAATGAGTTTCTAAATTTAGATGATAAAAATAAATAAATCAATCTAGTCTTGTCTTCCATATCCATAGACATAGACATTAGACAGTGGAGCTAGTGCACAAAATTTCTCAAACACATTTCACTTTCCTCATTTGGTCTTAAAGATAACAAAACAAACACAAAAGATAAAGGGTCTGTTTATGTCTAAACTCTCTTTCATTACCAAATGTGGATAACAAACCACCCACTTTGTTCTCTTTGCTTTAGTACATTTTTATGTTAATTTTAAAAATCAAATCTCATGCTATTTTCCAATACATGAAATCAATAATTTTTTTTTAATGTTTTATATCAGCAAATACAATGTGAACTATGATTTGATATCGAAATGTTAAGTTTTGTCTATGACATTAATATGACTACGATTGAGGCTGCATCAATTTTTTTCAAAGCGTCAGTGTGACTTTAGCACATTGGCGACTATGACTACATTGATGCTTCTACATTACAGTTTGAACTAGCTATCAATATTTTAAATGTGTTTGGCACATCAATTTTTTAAAATGTGTATGTAAGTTAGATTAATATAATATGGTCACATCAATCAATGCTACTATAAATGATTGCTACTACTAGTATTTAAAACCTTGCATTGCATGAAATGATAGTGTGATGGTAAAAAATTATTCAATTTGTAAATACATATTTCTTTGTAGGTAAATTTGAGTGTTCCTAAATTTGAGAGCAATATAATATGTTTGTTTTTTAAGATTGAACTATGAACCTCTTAATTAGTATACTAATTGTTTTGTTTAATGCAATAGAAACAACTAGCGAGCATGGTGGAAAAGGCCTCAATTGAAGATGTAATGAAAGTGCTACTAGCATCAAGAAAACAAGACATGCATCAACTATGGACCACATGTTCCCACCTCGTAGCAAAGTCAGGTCTTCCCCCAGAAGTTCTAGCAAAACATCTCCCTATTGACATCATAGCCAAAATCGAAGAGCTTCGAATGAAATCATCGTTATCACGCCGCTCCTTAATCCCTCATCACCATCCTCACCCTCACCACCATGACCACCTCACCACAGCAGCCGACCTAGAGGACCAAAAAATCCGACGAATGAGGCGTGCCCTCGACTCCTCAGACGTCGAGCTAGTAAAACTCATGGTAATGGGAGAAGGCCTTAACCTCGACGAAGCATTAGCATTACCTTATGCTGTGGAGAATTGCAGTAGAGAAGTTGTGAAAGCCTTATTGGAACTCGGTGCAGCGGACGTTAACTTTCCCGCCGGTCCAACCGGTAAAACTCCGCTTCACCTCGCAGCCGAGATGGTCTCGCCAGATATGGTGGCGGTTTTACTCGACCACCACGCCGACCCAAATGTAAGAACGGTCGATGGTGTTACGCCTTTGGACATTCTAAGAACCCTAACTTCAGATTTTCTTTTCAAAGGTGCTGTCCCTGGATTAACTCACATAGAACCAAACAAACTAAGGCTGTGTTTGGAGCTTGTTCAATCTGCAGCTCTTGTTATGTCAAGGGAAGAAGGGAATAATAATAATGGTAACAATACATCTTCTTCAGCAACAAACATGTACCCTCATCATAATCATATGAATGAAGATCATCACCACCATAGCCACAACAATAACTTGGTGTATCTTAACCTTGGTGCTACTCAAATGAATTCAAGGTTGGATTCTGGTGATGATGATAGCAATCATAACAATCAAAGGGAAAGTATCAACCACTCCATGTATCATCATCACTCTCATGACTACTAATTAATTGATCTTCATTTGCATGTAAGAGTAAGAGTAAGAGTAGTTACCTAATTAAAATTAATATTTTCAAATAGACATCACTGATATTATTATTATTATTATTTATATATAATTTCAAAGTTGTTTAAATTACAATGCATGATGGAAAATTTAAAGAAAGGAGAAGGAGGTTTGTTCTTGTTCATGAAAAATGCTTCATGGTGGAGCATTAACAAAAAAATGAAAAAAGGTGATTTTTCTTATGTCTTGGCTCTATATGCTTTCTTGGGGGGTTTTGTTTTTTTATTTTTTTTATTTTTGGTTTTAGGCCTATATATGAAATGGTTACCATTTGAAGTGCGGTTTCATTTAGGAGATTGGGATAAGGGACAAGGAGAATCTAATTATGTTTAGTTTTTTTTTTTACTTTATTTTAATTTCTTTGGAATTAAGAATGCATGGAGGAGGAGAATTAAGGAGGAGGAGGAGACTAATTAGGTCAATATATTTTGAGATGGTTCTTGATATTACATATGTTGATGTTGTCAACTTGTTAATTTGTATTTACTGATCCCAAGCTAATATCACGGCCTATTTATTGTCTTCCTTTTATTACTACTATTCATCTTGTCCTACATACCACTTTCTCTTAAGCCTCAATTATTTTCAATTTTTTGTGTCGTACCATTTTTAAGCATTCATTCAAAAATTAAATTTGGAGTTTTGTTTATGCTATAATAATTCAGTTAGTAGAAATATTACATCTATTTGTTCAAAAAGAAATATTACATCTAATATGTAGGAATTATGGTTTAGCCTCTGATTTACTTATTTATTCATGTTAAAATGTGTAATTCTAACCATTAAATACTTAACCGAATTTGTTTTTTTGGAGTTTTTCAAATAAACTATTGTGAAATTCTTTAATTATTTAACTCCATTAATGACTTGATTGATAGAAGTTTAAGTCTCTACTTCAATTTATAGATCATAATGTGTGAGTAACATTAAATATTTTTGTAAGTGTTCTTTTAAGAGTTTTCATGATTTTAGTGAGCTTCTATAACTCATCTAAATTTTGCAACAATTAAATGAAATTCAAGTGTAAATTAACTCATTTAAATTTTCTTCAATTTTGTAAGAAAAACCTTTCATCAACTAAATATATATTAATAACTTATTCCCTGCTCCTTTTATTAATTTTTTATTTTATTGATAAATCACCTTGTTTATTTTTTCAAAGGTTTAATTGCTTAATTAATACTTGGTAGATATTGTGTAAAATTAGTCAAAGAAATGATATGTGCTGTCCATTTTGTTTTGATTCCACCTAATAAATTAGTGTGTTTTTTTCTTTCTAACATTATATATGTAGGCAAGCCTTTGGAGTAACTCAATGGCAATTAGTTTTGGGCTTTTATGATTAAATTATTCTAATAAAAATCATGTGGTTGTGGACAATTTGAATGGTTGTCTTGCATGAATGCAACAATGAGTGTGACCACACATGTCAAGTTAAAAAATTGGCACTATCACCTTCCATATAATCCTCTTCTTGTCCCCCCTTGCCTTTTTTAGGCATATTTAGCCAAAAACAAAAATATAAGCTTACACCTAAAATCCTTATTATATTATTGATCATTTCTTTAATTATTACTATAGATATTGTCTAAATTCAGCGGATGTTGGTTAGGGAAGATTCTAGGGGATACTCTATAATATTAATTTTCTGCTACTAAGGTATGTTATTATACATGATCCGGGGTGTTAGCTGCATGTTTCTTTTTAGTATGTAAAGCTGCATGTTTTATTAAAATTATTGATCACCTAGCTCCTCATATTGAAATTTAATGCCTAGAAGCATTTCTGACATCTAAGTTATAAATGAATGCCTAGTGTAGTATTATTTCTCTCAATGTCTTGTATTATTTCTCTAAATATATTCAACTACATTAGTTGAATATAGTTGAATTGGATTTGAATCTATTTGATAAGATTTTGAATTTGAATATTGTGGATAGAACACAAATGTGAATTTAACGAAGAAAAATAATTTAGGGTCTTTTTGGTCGGAGATTAATTAGAGATTAGCTTAATGATGAAATGCTATTAAGGTTGCTTCGAATTATCTCCAGGAGATGTTAGTATAAGGATGAAAAATCTAAATTAGGTCTTTGGATAGTGATCAAACCAAAGCCGTATCTGAGGCCAAGCAAGCAAGGCTATGTCCCTGGGCTTTCAAAAAAATAAAGGTCTCAAAAAAACTTAAAATTTAATAGTTATACTACTTAGTTGAAACACGAGAAGTCCAATCAATGATTAATTTTAAGTACAAGAGGCCCAACCATTAGCTTTTGTTTATGTTAATTACACAAATAAATGATTATTTTTGAAGTTTTTGATGTTCTTTGTAATTTAAATACATGATATTCTTTTAAAAATATTGTTTATTACTTTTTTTTGGTACACATACATTTGGTACACATAATTATTTACCAAGAACCTCTAAATTATCGGCGGCTCTGGATCAAGCATCGTAATCATTAAATTGCAAAGCTTTTGTAGAAAGAAAGAAACATCACATTGTTCAAAAATCATTAAAATTCACTCACAATTATGCTCTAGTCTTAACTAAAATAGAATCAAATTAAGCATAAACAGAACATAGTTTAATTAGTTGTGGTGCATCTCTCTACTGTGACTAATGAACTTATTCAAATGGTTGATGGCAAAGACTCAAGTGAGAATGTCCCAATATAAAGGTACCTCAATCAGACAACAACTCTGCTCAAGACTTTGTTTTATTGGCAATATGAAGATATTTTAAGTTGATCGTCCTTTCAAAGGAATTAAAACTAATGTAATATATCCCAAATTTATAAAATGTGAATTGTATATAACAACTAAAAATTTTTAGTTGCCTAAAATTTAGAATAATAATTAGCAAATGTTAGAATTTGTCTTTTAATTGAATAATGCAAAACTTAGTTTTGCATTTGTGCATGTGAGTGGCACGTTTTGTTTTTATGGATGGGCTTTAGTTTCTACATGTGGGCTTGACCCACCAGCCTTTTATGTAGTGGCACGCAGCATGCACACATATGTATATGTGTTGTTGTGATGCAAAGCAACCGAGAGAGAGAAACACTAGAGATGTGAGTGAGTTAGAGAGAGAAAGATGGAAGAAGGTGAAATGAGGGTTTTGAAGAGGGTTTCTTCTCCAACATGAAAGCTAAAGATTAGTGGGTTTCTTTTGGGTGTTCTTTAGGGTTGGTAACTCATTTCTTTCTCTTTCTCTTGTAAATACTATTATTGAAATCTCTTGGTCACGGGGAGAGATTTGAGAAAAGGGTAGAATTAGGGAAACACTAATTCTTGTAACTCTTTTGAGTAGATCTCATTGTAATCAAGGTTCATAGATTGATAGTGGAACGGAGAGCTCTCTCTCCCCCAGATTAGGTCGGTTTGACTGAACTGGGTAAACAAATTGATTTGTGTTCTTTATCGCTTTTATGGTAGTTTAGTTTTTGTTGATTGATTAATTGCTTGGTTGATTTATTTGCTCGATCATTTTGTTATTGGTTGCTTTGTTCATTTGTCCCACACACTAAAAGGTTATTGGTGTGGTTTTGGTTTAAGAATTCACAACAATTGGCGCCCACCGTGGGGCAAAGGGATTGAACGAATTAAGGCACCATGTGTACAAAGTGGGAAATCGAGGGACTTTTCGGAAACAATTTGGAATTGTGGAAAGTGAAAATGAGAGCGATTTTGGTTCAACAAAAGTGTATTGAAGCTTTAAAGGGGATAACACATATGTCTGTACATCTCTCAGCTGGAAAGAAAACCGAGATGAATGATAAGGCGGTTGATGCTATTATCTTGTGCCTCGGGGATGAGGAGGAAGAGAGATGGTTCAGCCTGGAGAGGCGGTGTTAACAATACTCAGGTTGAGCCTGGAGAGGCGGTGTTAATAATACTCAGGTTCAGTCTGAAGAGGCAGAGGTAACAATACTTGGTTCGGCCTGAAGAGGCGGTGATAACAATACTTGGTTCAGTCTGAAGAGACAGTGGTAACAATACTTGGTTCAGCTTGAAGAGGCGGTGATAACAATACTTGGTTCAGTCTGAAAAGGCGGTGATAATAATATTTAGGTTCAGTCTGGAGAGGCGGAGACAAGAATACTCAGGTTCAGCCTTGAGAGGCGGTGGTCAGAATACTCTGGTCTTGTCTGAAACAATTAATCATGTTATGACGACGCGGGTGCACTAGTTGTGACGAGTTGGGAATTTGAGGAGTATTGGGTCGGGGACTCTAGATATGCTCTCTTTCACATGTGTTTGAAGAATGAATACTTTGAGAACCTAGAGCTAGTTGAAGGTGGAGTCTTTCATCTTGAAGACGGGAAAGCTTGAAAGGTTTGAGGTATGGTTTTTTCGGTTTGTCTTATGATGTTTGACAATCGTGTGTTTCTTTTACACTATGTGATGTATTTTCCTGAATTGATGCAAAGATAGTAGGTAAAGATACCAAAGAGTGTGGTTTATACTTGTTTATTGGGCTACTACTATTGGTCATGCATATATAGCTAGTGGTGCTTCTCATGATGTTGATGATTTATAAAAATTGGGTCGGTATTTGTTAGTGACATAGGTTGTGGTTAGACTAGTGAAGCAAGGCTTACTAGGTGATAAACTAATCTGGTATTGTTGGAAACTAACAAAGGCTTGAAGGGTGTTTCAGAGAAAGTTGAAAATTTTTGCACATTACAAAGTGTGAAGCATAGTGAGGCTTTGGTGGAGGAAACTCAATTTGAGGTGGAGTAACTCTTGACTATCTAAAAGATAGGGAGAAGAGTGGTATACTTACACCAAAGGAGTATAACTATAGAAACTTTGTAGGATATATATTAATTAGAAGACAAGGTGGAGATTGTTAGAATTTGTCTTTTAATTGAATAATGCAAAACTAAGTTTTGCATTTGTGCATGTGAGTGGCACGTTTTGTTTTTATGGATGGGCTTTAGTTTCTACATGTGGGCTTGACCCACCAGCCTTTTATGTAGTGGCACGCAGCATGCACACATATGTATATGTGTTGTTGTGATGCAAAGCAACCGAGAGAGAGAAACACTAGAGATGTGAGTGAGTTAGAGAGAGAAAGATGGAAGAAGGTGAAATGAGGGTTTTGAAGAGGGTTTCTTCTCCAACATGAAAGCTAAAGATTAGTGGGTTTCTTTTGGGTGTTCTTTAGGGGTTGGTAACTCATTTCTTTCTCTTTCTCTTGTAAATACTATTATTGAAATCTCTTGGTCACGGGGAGAGATTTGGGGAAAGGGTAGAATTAGGGAAACACTAATTCTTGTAACTCTTTTGAGTAGATCTCATTGTAATCAAGGTTCATAGATTGATAGTGGAACGGAGAGCTCTCTCTCCCCCAGATTAGGTCGGTTTGACTGAACTGGGTAAACAAATTGATTTGTGTTCTTTATCGCTTTTATGGTAGTTTAGTTTTTGTTGATTGATTAATTGCTTGGTTGATTTATTTGCTCGATCATTTTATTATTGGTTGCTTTGTTCATTTGTCCCACACACTAAAAAGTTATTGGTGTGATTTTGGTTTAAGAATTCACAACAGCAAAGGTTCGCATTCGCACAGGCAGAAGTAAATATTTTGCCGTTCAACAAAAAAAAAAACATGATTTATCATATAAATCTTTAGCTAGGATGGTCTTTCTTGCGCCACCCATTTCGCATAATCAAAGGATTCTGATATCATTTGACCAAATTTTCAATAACAATTCAATCTTTTCGTACATGTTAAGTATAATAATCCTATGTATTGATTCGATTCAACAACCTACATAAAAGTCTCTCAACTGAATATGTGGATACTTTCACTTGATAATATATGAAAATATCACATTTGTTTATTAATCACGCTTCTTAAGCGTTATTAACCATAACTTCTGTGTCAACACATTATTTATCTTCGAAATTTAACTTCCACGACCACAAATGTAAAAGTCAATTTTTTAAAGGTTTATAATGAGATATAAACAACATTAAGGGTTGTACCAAAAAAAATAAAAATAATAAACAACATTAAGGGAGAACGTATTACAAAATTCAGGTGTGCAAATAACAACCATATTGTTCACTCTTTGCGCATGAGGAAAGGACTCGGACCATTGGCCCATATATTGTAAGGCTCGTAAGCTTCCAATAACGAATATTTACTCCCCATTACAAATTCATACCATTAAATTAATATTATAATAGATAAGAATTTAATTGTTACGTACCGACACTACACTACACTGCAAAGCTTTTTTAAACATGCATCAAATTAAAAACACAATAAATTACCACTTTTACAGGTTATCTCCTAAAATATCTCTATAGATGTTTACATGGTGTGATTTAATTGGATGCATGTGTAAAATCATGATATGTTCCCATTGTTTGAAATTCTTCCGATGACATCATATAAATTGTTGATAAATGGACTAACTACAAGAATTAGTTTCTTTCTATATCATTAAAATTTCAGTTATGTCTCAATAGAATTTAAACTTTTAACCAGTGTGTTCAATATTTAGTTGTTCAAAATATATACTTCTTGGAAAATTAAGTCAATAAGAACGAATATTCAGATATCCACGTAAATTTAACTTAGTTGGTAGGGATATATTGCACATATGTGCAGGAATCATGGTTCAAACTTTGATACACCCCCTTATTCACTTTTAGAGACGAAGTTGTAGCCACTAGGCTAGCCGACCAAAAAACAAAAATGAATATTCAGGTGGTTTGACATAATTAATTAGCAGGAATGTAAATTTCTCATCATTATCTTAACTTTGGGCAAATGCAAGGGATCTTTGATCATGTCTACTCCTAAATAACTCAAATTTGCATGAACTCACCATGCAGTCCAATTCCCCTCCAAAAAATTAGTACTCCCTCCGTCCCAAAATATAAGAGAAAAAATTCAAATTTTTTTGTCCCAAAATATAAGAGAAAAACACAAACTTTTACATTTCTAAGAAAAATTCACTTTCTCTCTTACCTTTTTCATAATCAATAACCAATCAAAATTGTTTATACATCTTTTCAAGTAAGTTTTTTACTAAAAAACTAACATTCAATCATTATATTTTACTTTTTCTTAATAAGCGTGATTTTTATTTTTTCTCTTACGTTTTAGAACGGAGGAAGTATATGCAATCATGTCATAGAGTTGAAAAATCCTATAAAATCGGCTTGTAAATGAAATAATTTCTCACTTTTGTTATTATTATGTCACTTGATTCATCAGGATGTAGTCAAACACAGAATGAAATTTGTAGAAATTGGATTTGTGGACGTGTGCACTAAATTTTCACTGCAGATGATATTACATTGTGCTGATCACAAATCTGTTTTATCTTAATTGGCCCCTCCACTGAACAACTCCACCAATTTAATCCAAACACCTTGGCTTAATTATCATCATCTTATTCTACACAAAGAAAATTCTATTTATAAAAGTAAAAATTATTCCCAACAAATTAATGTAAGGAATATATTCTTCAGAAGAGTTGATTACACATCTAAGTGGGTTTGATACACAAATAATAAGTGTGAATTGTTTGACAAATCCAACCAATGTTCCTCTATTAGGCACTTGTTATTGGTGCCTTTATTCTTCTGTGACTGCTTTTAATTTGTTGTCCCTTTGGCTAAGCAAAGAATCCAATATCACATTAAAAAGAAGAATAATAAAATGTGCTGTTTTATTTTGCTCTAATCTCTATTAATTAGGTGAAAAATCCTAGTCACCTTTCAATTTAATATCAACATGTTACTCTACTTTTTTGTTTTCAAGAAGGAATCCAAGTATGAACTAAAAAAATGAGAAAATTCAGATGCTTCAAGAAAAGCTTCCACAGAAGAAGTTTTAGCAGAAAGTGCAATTTTAAAAAATATATAAAAAGAATAATCACTCAGCTAAGTTAAGTTCACAAAAGACCTTGTGAATGGAATAGCCAACCAAATTCTAAAAGAAAAAAAAATTCTTTTTTCATTTTAAGTAAAAAAAATGACTTTTTTATGCTGGAATCAGAAAAAGATGAAGGTAGTGTCAAGAAAAGCATACTCACAAATAAGAGAAAATGTGAAACAAGGTATTCTATGACTATGCAAAACCATATTCACTACCAAAAAAAATTGCAAAACCATATTAATATTTATATATGGGGTCAATCCAATGATGTATATATACTAACAGCTAGTGATCAATATGACAGTATAATTCATCACATACCTTAATACAAGTGCAATCAATTAGCCACCTTTACACAACTCACTTTTTCATTCTCCAAAATGCAGAATCCAGAGACTAAGAGAAACCAGCCTCCACCAGGTTCATCTATATGCATCTTCCTCTCTCTCACAAACATACATGCATGCACATGGTGACAAGCACAGCCTACTAGTATAGCTTAGTAAATTTGGATATAGTTAGAACTCACCTTTTCATTGTTTCATGATTTCAGGATACCCAACTGAGCAGGATCCCCCTACAAAAGGAAAGCTGTTCTTTAAATCAAAGAAGAAAGGAGACAGAGGCTTCATTGAGGGATGGTAAGCATCTGAAGAGAAAAAGCATAGAGATTAATATAATCATATTTAGAATAACTGTTTAGCTAAAACATGAACTAATCACAAATTCAAGAAATCTTTAAAGGAAGTTAAGCTTCTATACTTACACCAGAAGATATATATTGACTAATGAATTGGTTAAAATTAATCCACCAAAGGCTCCAAACAAATTTACATGCATAAGCACTAATTTAATTATTTTATCGATGATACAGCCTCTTTGCTTTGTGCTGCTGCTGGATTTGTGAAGAATGTTTCTGAACCACGACAGAGGAATTCATATTAGCATATAAGCAATTACTGTTACTGTTTCTTTATAGTATGTTATGGTTTGATTTGAGTGGCTTTCACCAGGAGTGAACCGTATTACACTATTATTTACTACCCTACCCTGTTATTTCGTTGTTGTAATATTGAATCCATCTATTTACTGATTATCGTATTTTTGACAAAACTAGATTCATTGGTTTTTCCTAGCTGCTTTATATATATTTTTTTCATATAGCTCCGGATCACTGATTGAGAGGGAACAAATGAAATCAGAGTGAATCATACAATACAGACATCACAAAATCATGAATGAAGCATAGATATTATAGTAAAATGATGCATAGCTCATTTTTTAAACCATATAGATAATCCAGAGGGATATTTTTCATCCTCTGCATAATTCACCATGAACCATATCTTTTAATAGTTCAATACTTCAATCCAGCTCTTACATTACAAACCCAAAGCAATTGAAATTAAATATGAAAAAACAAGGGACTAAGTGTATTATTGGAAACATAACAGAAAATGATGAATTTCTCCTTAACGACTATCCAATGCATCGAACAACCTTCCATAAAGGTACATTCCCTATCTATCTATTTAACCAATCCCCTCTAATTAACTAACTGTCCTAATTGACCATTAAGATTTTTTACATATCTTTTATCGCAACAAAAATGCAACCACGAACAAAATCTGACCTTGTCCCAAGGTTGGAAACTTGGAATCCGAAAAGTTAAAGATACTAGAAAAACTTGTTTCATTAACTTGTGTATAAATTTCCAACACAATGTGCTTCAAAAAGTTCTAGTGCTAAAGATTTCCCATCACAAAGGTTCTTTGTTCTTTTACAACAACTATAAAATTGCTTTGCTATTAGGATTACAATAGCCGTCACAGACTTTTCTAATTTATGGACATGAACTATCATTATGTACTTGCCTTTCTTTTGAATTTTGAGTGCCTTTAGGCTTTGGCAACATATTAAAAGACTGTTTTCAGGTAAAAGAATAATAAGGCTATGATTCAATTGAAAGCAAATTCCTGAAAGTATATATCAGGCGACATATACAAGCCTTAAGATTAAGTATTAAAAATGTCTTGCCAAACCGTATACTTTAATCTCATTATCAGATACAATGCACAGCACACAGCTAGTACCTAAAAGGAGGAGCAATTCATACAAGTTCATCATCATGTATATGACCAACGGATGTTCAAGGATGCATTGTCAAATGAAAACTTACATTCTAAACTTTCATAGACTAATACACTTATATAAATTTCTCATGACATGTAGTCACATAACAGGGAAGTTTTTAATTCAACTGATATCGAATCTTGCAGATAAGTGAATGCAATGTAAAATATGATACTTTAGCTATTCTGTACAAAAGCGGCACTTGTAATATGTATCAGCGATAATCATACTCCGAGATATGACCCCTCCCTGTCCATCTCTCTTCATATTTTCCAAATGAGTGTGTAACTGAAGGCATCCCAGTCAAGTGAAAGGGGTCAGGTTCAATTCCATAATCAGTGAGTGGCCTATTCTCCAAAATATCATCATGCTTTTGAACAAATTCCGGTATCTCAATCTCTCCTTTCTTTATATCATCCCAAAGGTACTGAAGGCGGCTTACGTACTTGATCTTCCAATATAATCTAAAACAACGAGCAAAACAAACAAACAGAACCAAAACTATTAATAAATATTGAACATAAAAAATTATGCATTTAGTCAAGCACATGTTGATGAAAATCATAGATGCAGCAAGGCCATTACAGTTCACAGTCGTGTTTTGTAGCCATATCATTTCACCCAACACTTAACATAGGTAGTAAAATAAAAGACACTCCTAAATATTTCTGCTAAGAAAACAATGATCGACTTACCCTCCACTCAAGAAAAACCTGCCAAGAGTTGCTATAACTAGCCTGGAACGAAGCCCAGGGTGAATGAAGTACACAGTTTCAAGCCTGTCCTTAAATTCATCTGGAAGTTCTTCATAAATCCACCTCAAGATGGTCATTCCAGGAGAATTATCCTCCTTTTGAACAGTGGTGTGCATGTAAACAATGCAAAATGGCCCATCTGGCAACTCACTGAATATCTTGTGAAAGACATACCTCTTCAGCCGCTCCGCACTCACAACTAATGCTGCATATCATTTCAAAGAAAATATCCAACATGAGAGATAGAAGTAATAAAGAACAACTTCTCGAAAAGATATAATGTTGATACATATTGCCAGGGGTTTAACTTTATGTTTTCTTTTCACTCAAAAAAAAAAAAAAACTCTATGTTTTCTTTCTCCTCAATTTTCTTATTTGAACTAAGGTTTGTTCATTATTTTTAACCTAAAACTTTCAGCAAAGTTTCCAACTTTATGCAAAAACTAATTTTTGTCACTTCTACTTAAAAACACTCAAACATTAAAAATTATCCAAATTCTAAACATTGAATAAAAATAATTAAGCAGCTCCTAATCATGTTTATTATAATAACAACAACCATTATAATCTGAATCAGATCTATCATATCATACCGCACTATGAACTGAATTGGTAGCTAGTATATGAGAGTGAGTTACCGGGATAGTACTTGCCGACGATGCGGAGAATGCGATTTCCGTTCTTATCGGAGCCGTGAAGAGTAATGAACTGTAATTGTTCGAGATCGGAGAAGTCTTCGTCGGGGGAAAGGTACTGGGAACAATCGTGAAAACTGTCTTCTTCTTGTTGTTGTAGTTGATCATGGAAAAGGAAAGGTCGGGCATCGACGGCGAGATCAGATGCTAGGACTACTACCGAAAAATCCTCCGATGAGCCACCCATCGCCGATTTTGATATTTCTGTGGGTGTTGACTGTTGTGGTCTGTGGATAGGTATCAACTATCAAGTTTTGTTTTTGTGAATTTATTATTGTTAAGATTAAAAACCAATTTTCTTGCATGTAAGAAATTTGTCCTCCCGTCATAAAATAATTAAGTTTCGATGGTAATTGACATTGAACTTAACACGAACAGTCAGTGTTCAATCTCTTCAATTTGTATTTAGATAGGAGAGAACTGAAACTACTTATGTCAGAATCGAATTATCTCGATCCCCACGAGTTTAACTCACTCGATGAGAATATTGTAGGTAATATTAATGTGCAAGTGCATATTTACTTTTAAACGTAAAATTCTAATCACAATTATTTGATGGACAAAATGGAAAAAGTATCTTTGAATTGTGATTCATAATTGTATAATTTATGAGAGGCTTAAATATTATTTTCGTCTATGTATGTATGTGAAATTTTGATTTTAACTCTTATATCGATTTTTGTTCTAAATAAGTATATAAATCAACCAATCTTTTTTATTTTAGTCCTTAAACCAAAAATCCGCAGGAAAATTGTAGAAAAATCTTCAGGATGCTTGTGAATTTTACGGCGAATTTTAACTTTAGAGACTCAAAGCAAAATGTTTGATTGATTCAGGAGTTTATTTAGAATAAAAATTTATACATGAATCAAAAGCAAAATTCCGCATACGTGCACGGACGAAAATAAAATAATAGTAAAGCCTTCATTAGACAATACTACTATACACAATGAATTTAAATTGTGTGTGATGCATAAATTTTCTTTTTACCTTATAATAAATACGAATTTTATAATATTCACAGTTGGATTGAAAATTATATCATACATATCATTTAATATGTTATTAAAATACATCAAAATCAATATTTTATGAGTTTTTTTTTAACACTTAATTTTATCGAGTCTCAATAGTCAATACATATGAAATAATTTTTAACTTTCGTAAAATTTTGCATGATGATGGCTATCATATAAACTTTCAATCTAAAATTTAGCTATGTAATCGTGAAAATTGTCCACCCTATGAAACATATGGTGTTCTTCTTACAGTAGAAGCCATCTATTTAATTCATAATTATGGTAGTCAAAACAGAGAGATTTATCGAATAAATTAATCTAAGATGTAACGGTACTTTCCTTTATCGAAACCCTTCCTTCCTCCATTTATGAATTCTCCTCTCTCTGTCGTAACCAACTAACTGCTGCTGCTGCTACTCTCCACACTTTCAATTATACATCGGAAGTAACCAGGCAAACTTGTTTATCACCAATTTAATCTGGTTCGGGTTAGTTCTGAGATCAAGTGATTCCGGCCCCCTCCTGATTGCAGTTGCAGGGGGATCGAACCTTGGTCCTCCCTACCAAGTTCAGCGCTAATCAAAACGATTGGTAGTAACCAGGTAAACTTTCATCACCTGCTATCATATTGTCGAATTAAACTAAATTCAATCCAGTAACCAGGTAAACGTTATTAGCACATAAGCATAAACTTGAGGAAATTGTCATTGGAAGGAATACAATATAATGGCATTGACAAGTCAACTTGCTTGAGGAACTTTGTTTGACACTCCTCCCGGTGAACCACGGTCATCTCGTCTCTAACTTACTTGAGACGGCGCAAGCGAATAATGGTCGCCAATAGATTGAAGAGGGAGCAATGTGACAGAACAAAACATGATTCTAGCTTCTCTCGCTGGAAGGTTTGTATCTATTATCTGATATCTCTCTATTCTATAATACCATTATTGTGTTATTAATTATGTGTCCTGTGTTTTATGTTATTGCTTCTTGTATTTGCAAAATATAGCTGATTCGTCGTTCTTCTAGTAATGATTGTTAGAGTTGATTCTCCTTACAATTTATATTTTGAATAAAAAGCTATTGATTGTATGTTGGGGTAGTGCTTGAAAGTTGAGACGGAGTATTATACTGTTATGTGTGCTAAACTGAAAAATCTCAACAACACGAGATTATACACTAAGAGAATTCATCTCTTAAGTCGTTGAATTGACCATAGAAAATGAATGAATAAGTTTACATGAAACTGAGTTTATATACTCAATAGCATAGTTTTAACTAAATAACTGAAGCTGTAAGAGAATTCCTGTAACTAATTCTTCCAACTGTATAAATGCGGTTACCTTCTTTTAGTTGGGTTGCTGATGTTATAAATTGCTTTCAGATTCTTATCGGTCCTTCGGACTGGGAAGACCATTCCAAAGGAAAGGAAGGATCTACCAGATACAGGATTCACAACCTTCCTCAGAATTTGGGTCCAGGTGTGTACGAGCTTGGAGTAGCTGTGTCGTATAGTGGTTTGGGGCGTGAAATTTACAAGCTTACCACTGACCCTCGTCACGTAGTTGTGGTTTACCTTGGAAAAGCTGATAATGTGAGAGCAAGACTCCAGTGTTATGGAAGGACTGGAGCTCATTTGAGTAATAGCTGTTCATCGGATGATTCTTCTTTTCAAACGGGAAGGTCATTGTTTCAGGAGATATTTTCACAAGGTTTCCCAATTGTTTATAGATGGGCTCCTGTAAGTACATATCAGGTATTTCATATGCATTTTTAGTTTTTGATATCAAGATGGTTGCAACTGAACATGTATTAATGGGTTCAGAAGTTAGGTTCATTTCAAAAACTCCTTGATTGGAGATACATATTATTATACGATAGTATAAAGTACAACCCAAAGATAAGAAAGTTTTTAATGAAATCAAATAAAATCTGGTCACAAATCTTAAGCTACAAATATTGGCATTGATTTGAAGACCCGTCTCGTCCCGGTCCCATTTTACTCACTGTGAGTAAAATGTACTCACAGTTTAGAGATGGATTAGGCTCTAAAATATTGGTCCGACCAAATTTAGATACGGGTTAGTGTTGGACATAATTCCTCTGAACCTATCTCGTACTCAGCCCTAATTGTTAGCTCTATTCCATCTGTGATGAGACTTTTGTAAACAAAATATTCAAGCTGGAACCTATGTAATTTGGGTAGTAATCTTGTAGATACTTATGTTTAGTCATAACTGAATGATCACTTTATAATTTTGTTTCAATTGTCCTTTTGGGTTAACTTTGACCTGCGCATCAGCTTTCTTCAGATCTAGAGACAGGTTAAAATCTAAAAAATGGCACAGTCAAAATTTAGGACTGAGTTAGGGACATGTATAACCTGTCCCAACTTGTGCCTTGCCCACCCCTAGTCTAGTATGAGAATTCATTGTTATGCCTATACCTAACTATCTTTGATAGAATTCAAAATCTAGTTGATGCAAAGTGTTTGCATCTTATGAAATTTCACACAGAATACTGAATGGAACTGTCAAATGCACATTTTCATCTCATAGAATAGTTATATTAAAGTGCAATAATTTAAACTAAAATGTTTTATTTGTGCAATACTATTTGTTAAACAGATGCAAAACGAGGGAGATGCCCTGAGAACAGAAGCTAAGCTGCTTAGTACATTTGATTATGCATGGAACACAGTCAGTAATGGTACACGGCGGCCTGATGATATTCTTCAAATGCTCAACAAACTTGCTTCAGGCACTAGAACATTTTCAGATGTGGCCAAATTGCTTCTTCCCTTCACTCAGAAGAAAGTAGGGATACCAATTAAATCAAGCATGCTGCCTCTGATAGATGACAAATTAGATGAAGCTGACAACGGCAGCTATAATGTTCTATCTCGCGTGTTGAAATTTATTAGGTCGCGTCCTAGGATAGTTCAGGATACCACTAGTGGTACCATTCACGAGAATGCAAAAATTTGCGGAGTGATATTGGCCGGCGGTTCTATTTGTCAGAGACCACCGGTTGAAAAAAGAGTGAGGTGTGCTGAACACAAAGGAATGAGAATAAATGTGTCCGCTGCCAAAGCAATCAGAGCACCCAAGTTAGAATTAGAAACTGTTGTAGGTAATGCCTATAGGTACCGATATGTTAGCAATGATGTAGAAGAGCCTCCACAAAGAAAGGTTGTGAGTCATGTTCAGGAGAGTTTCACCAAAACCATTATGTGTGGAATCATCTTGGATGATGGATCTACTTGTAGAAGACAACCAGTTAAAGGAAGAAAGAGGTGCCATGAGCATAAAGGGAGAAGAATTCGTGCAAATCAGAAATAACTAAATTTAGGTGTGCACAACAAAATGTACTTATTACAAAGAATTTAGCTAAAAGCAAACCATATGAATTTAGGTGATGGTTATTGCTGGACAAGGCAATAATGTGCGAGGAGCGTTAAGGGTCAAAGGGAGAAGGCGGTTCAAGAGCTTACCTTCGCGTATGTGGATTTGTGTAAGTATTACATAAATTGACATGGTTGAAGATAACAACAGCTCTGAATGCAAAAGTCAAATAGTTGCTGTAGCTAATAGATAGTAAAATAATTTATGATGGCAATTGCAAGTTCATAGACATTAAGAAAAAATATTGTATTGTATTTGTTTCCTTGAAGGTTGTATTGTATCTGTTTGTAAAAGCTTACTTGTTGAGTTGATACAATGAGTAGGTATATAAACCTTTTTAATTCTCTATAGGAACAAAAAACAGAAAACATTGTATCTACTGTTTTTGATTTTCATTACACCCTGAATTGTATCATTTCTATGTTGAGTTGAACCCATTAAATCTTGTTGCAGTTGTTTTATTTGAATGTATTGCGCATGTCATAATTGTTTATCCTCATCAAAGGTGCTGATTATTTGGATATTTGTAAATCAAATTCAATTCAATATAAAAAGTTGGAACATGATTATATTACATGTTGAAGAGTATATAGCTTAATGAAATTAGTTGGCTACTGATTAAGATTCAAAAGCACCAAAATTTATAGAGAATTGTGAAAGATACATGAGAAGACAGAAAGATTAAAGAGTGCTCCATTTTGTAAAAGTGATTAGTTATGAGAATTATTTTTTACTTTGTGACAATGAAGTTGGTAACAAATGAGAAACGTGAGATATGAAATAAATATGAAAATCACTTATTTCAATAAAAGGGAAAGAGAAAAATAAGTTAGAGTCGACCCAAAATCACCCTCTTTAGTGGAGGTTGAAGAAGAAGGAAAAACTAGGGTTGGTGAGTTTATTTCATTTTCATATTTAAACTCATTAGTTGTAGCTATTTAGATGCTAACCAATCCTATTTACTAGTAGTGAAGGCCTTCCAACGTAACAATTTGATGTTGATTTGAGATTATTTTTTTGGTTAAATAATTTAGTGGTTATAATTTTCTCTTTTAAAGATGAATAAATGGGCGTTTTAGAATTCTAACTCTAATCCTTATAATGTTCCTACCGGCTGAATAAAACTTATAGAACGATACTTTAAAATTTTATAGAACAAACCAACTATATATAGATTCATATAATACACACGAGCCACATGACAACAAAAAAATTTCATTTTTTTTCTTCTTCCATAAAAACAGATAAATTAAGTTATTGGGTGCATTTCCTGAATCTATCAAATTCGAGTTGTCCTGTCACTTCATATATAATTCATATTTGAAAATGACTTGTTGAATTCTGGAGGATTTACGCTTATGAGGCGAATAAATCTTTAAAAACAATAATTTTATCATGACTGAGGTTATTTATTATATTTGAAGGTCATTTGTCGTTCGTGATTTCAGACTTCTGTAGTGATTTTTCGACATCAATTACACAATACTAAGATAAATTCATTGATCCATATTTTATTTTCATATTCATTTGATACTTTTACTCGTATGTTTGTTTATTTTATTTTGATAACTTTAATTATAGTAGTGATTGACACTGAACTTAATAAAAAGGACCACAGTTTCATACCCACAACTGCACTTGAAAGAAAAATGAAAAATTTATTATTAAAATTCGTTCGAATCGAATTAATCGGCACAATAAAATGGGCCGACCCAATGAAATGGACTGTATAATGATGAAAAAAATTAAAATCAAATGCTCAATAGAATTAAATAGTGACACCAACTGTTTCCTACCTCGGAGGCTCGGACCAGACACAGTTAAGTTGAATAAATTAATTAAATATGGTTTGGAGTTGCACGTCTTATTCAGTCAACTACTAATGTACCTAACCAAAGTAAATAAATTTTTGGTACAAGGTAAAACCAAAAAAAATGGTACAAGGAGGAAGTTTTTTAATCCTTGTAAAATTGCTAAATTTTAAGAAGTTTTATTTTGTTGTGTAAAAAAGAAGGTTTTATTTTATATATTCTTTTGTTATAAAAGAGAGCAGAAACCCTATTTAATATTTCTTTTTATAGGTCACTTAAGTTTTATTTATATCCAACTAGCTCTTATATATTCTAAAAATAACAGAATCGTTCTGAGCATAATTAATGTGATTTTTTTGACATTTAACATAATTTTTTTTTGGTACGTAAGCTAAAAAAAAGAAAAATTATTTACGAAGAAAGAAGGTCCCATTGCGTGATGGCTAAGAAGATCACGGAGCATTTATGAAGGAGAACTATGAGTCAAGAAATCGACATCTGAAGACATTTAACATAATTCAGATAATAAAAATACTATAATATATTTTACCAAAAAAACTATTATAATATAGGAAGATGAAGTTTAAATTCAATTTTTTTCCCTTTTCCTTCATTTTTTGTTATATCAAAATTTAAAATATACAATTTAATCATTAATTTATTTAACAGAAAACAATATTGACACAATATATTGGCATTTCAATTATGGCATTAGAATATATACGACATTACTTTCTTAACTACTCTCTTCGTCTCTATTTATAAAAGTCAGTTTGACAAAATATTTGTCTCTTTATATAAGACTCATTTATAATTTTCAATAAGATTAATTATCTTTTTTTAAAAATACACTTATTTATTTTACATATTTTTTTGAATAGCATTAAATTCTTTGTTAGAATACTCTACAATCTCACTTATTCTCTTTTCCTTCATTATTGATATATAAACACGAAAAATCAATCTAATTTATTAAATAATTTAATATTAAAATTAATTTTATATGACTTCTATAACTAAAATTGAAGGAAGTATCAAATAGACAGACACCTCAACTAAACAGAATTAAACATCTATTGGAGTACCCTACAATTTGGACCCAAACCACAAAATTGTCGTTCAAAAGTCGAATAAAAATTGGACACTTAAAAGAATAAATGTTGAAAAGTTTCCTCCCAACAACAACAACCCGTCACACAAAGATTTAAATATATAAAATAAAATGCCACTTTTAAACAAGATTATACTAGCTATTTCATAAATAGTCCATTAATTATTCAACAACTACACACATGAACAAATAGACCCCTGAAGTTATATTAAAAAAAAGTAAAATATATTTTTGATTTCTATAAAATTAAGAATTTGTAGTTCTTTAAAAAATGGTATCATTTTTTATCTCTATTTTATTTTATAGAGACTATTTTGAAGATTAAAATATATTTCTTTTTGTAAAAAGATTTTAAAAATGAGATTCTTATAAGTTGCAATGTTATATATGGAGGACTAATTAAAATTACGACTAAAATTTAATATAGACAAAGTTTGAAATTTATATTTTTATAGGGAATAAAAACATATTTAATTCTAAATTAAAAAAATTAAGAGTAAAGGTAAAAATGAAATTAATTTATCATTATCAATTAATTAATAAAAATGAAAAATTCTGAACTCAATAGGCAATAACTATCCAATGAGGTAAACACTACCATTAAAGAAACAACAAAACATATATACTGGGTTACATGAAAGCACATGAAATATAACATAGTCATAGACTAGGTCCATATATATTTATGAATGTCCCTCTCAATATACACCTTAGGTGAACAATTAATTTGGAAATTGAATAACTAGCTATATATATATTTATATAAATATATAGCTTTCCATGCATATGCTAAGATATATATCATACACACAAATTCAAATATGGCTTCCAAACCGGGCATCCTTACAAATTGGCCTTGGGAACCTCTTGGCAGCTTCAAGGTTCTTTTACTACTTTACTCTCATTTCCAACCATTTCCTCCTCTTTGTATATATTTGTCTTGTGTTGGCCTAGACAGCAAAAAAATAATGTTTAAAAAATGAATTGATTATAGCATCTATGTCTTTGTCGTGTTAACTACTAACATATTATTCTTTGTCTTTGTTTTATGTGACATGGTAATGGCCACTAATTAAGTTTGTGATTATAAGCCCATGGGTTGCACATAGCATATACACTTTTATAATATGGAATGAAGAAGACCCGGTGTACCATATGATATTCCCTTTTATATTTATGAGAATGCTACACAATCAAATTTGGACTTCTATCTCACGCTACCACACTGCTAAAGGCAAAGGAAAAATTGTTGACAAAAGCCTCGAATTCGAACAAGTCGATAGAGAAAGCCATTGGTTCGTAAATTTTAAATTTACCTTAAATATATGTCTTCTTAATTAATTATTAAATAGAGTTTATAGATCACTTTGATTCATAAAACATTGTTATATTTATCAAAGGTAGATATAACTTACCGATTTCTATGTGCAAGTTGAACTTCATGAACTCAACTTGAACTTCAATCTGTATATATCAAATGGTGTCAGAGTCTGGTTTGATCTAACAACATAGTAATCAATAACACCCACTTTAGATGAAACGAATCAAATTGATAATCTGATAAAAAAAATTATCTTGAAGTAGATAAAGAAATCAAATAAAACATTATATATTTACTTTAAATATTTGATCTAATTATTAATATTTTGATTTTGTATATTATTTACAGGGATGATCAAATTCTGTTCACTGCACTCCTATTTTATATAGGATTCATGATATTTCCTATGGCTTCTAATTTACCATGGTGGAGAACAGATGGTGTGGTTCTTACAATTATATTGCATGCTGGGCCAGTGGAATTCTTATACTATTGGTTACATAGAGCTCTTCATCATCATTATCTATACTCTCGCTATCATTCTTATCATCATTCTTCAATTGTCACTGAGCCTAACACTTGTATGAATTTCTTTTTATATACGTGATATTTTTATTTATTGTTTTAGGTATACAAAATGGTAGTAATTAAATGAAGATTAGAGTTCAAAATTCGATCATAATCGTCTGATATAATAATTTTGATATTTTTTTATTAGTTTTTGTTTGAATTTGTGGATTATACACGTGATATTTATAGTAAATGACATTCTAAATTATGGTTAGTTGTGTTGGTGGACGATCAATGAAATGTAATAATGCCCTGTTAATCATATTCATTAATCATATTATTATGTTATTTAAGTTGTTTACGCACAAATTTTAGTTCAACTGACATAAAATGTCAAATGCCCAAATCGAATGTCTATAACTGAATTCGAACTCCGGTACTCCGTTATATTTGTGTATTTTTCAATGATTTGTCATTTCGTTTATGTGTCCATTTTGAGTCAAAATAACACAAAAAATTTCTTTTGTTATTGACAGCTGTCGCACACCCATTTATGGAACACTTGTCATATTTTATGCTTTTCGCCATACCAATGTTGACAACATTATTCATCAACAAATCATCCGTGGCTGCACTATTTGGCTATATATTTTACATTGATTTCATGAACAACATGGGTCATTGTAACTTTGAGTTCTTTCCTAAGAAACTCTCGTCTTTCTTTCCCCTTTTGAAGTATCTCTCATACACACCATCGTAAGTTTACATGCAATATGTTACACTATTGCTAATTGAATTCATAATTTCTACAATCATAAACTACTATATGCTATATGTTACACTATTGTTTGTAACTTCTCTTTTACCGATTTTTGCTCGTCTTGTGCAAAGATTTGGTTTTATTAATAATATATTTTTGTTTAAAAAAAACTATATGCTAATTTATTTTCTCCTTAATATATTTCCATAGGTTTCACTCATTGCATCACACCAAATTTAGATCTAACTACACACTCTTCATGCCTATTTATGACTACATTTATGGTACCGTAGATGAATCTACAAATGCTACATATGAAGCCTCGATGAATAAATCAAAGGAGTCACCAGATGTGGTGCATTTAACACATTTAACCACACTTGATTCTATTTATCAATTACGTTTGGGCTTTGTTTCTTTAGCCTCAAACCCTCAAACATCTAAATGGTACCTCAATTTAATGTGGCCCTTTACAATGTGCTACTATATTCTTATGACATGGTTTAGTAGACGTGCTTTTGTTTTAGAAAGTAACACCTTAAATGATCTCAAGTTACAATGTTGGCTTATACCAAGATTTAAAACACAAGTATGTTTTTTTACCCCATTTGTGACTTCATATTTTGTTTTCTCCTTGGAAAATAATTTAGCTCATTTTTTATATGACGGTGGATATATATGTCAGAATTACAATGATTCATCGTGATTTTATTAAAACTACACTCTTTAATTTTTGAAAAATTACGGTGGATACTGTAATTCTCACATATTCGTCATGATACCAATCGTACGTTTAGTGATTATAATGTAACATGTGTTTGATTTCTTGTTTTGTTAGTATTTCTCAAAAAGAGAGAGCATACCATTAAACAATTTGATTGAAGAGACAATTATGGAGGCTGAATTAAATGGAGCAAAGGTGATAAGTCTAGGACTTTTAAATCAGGTAATTTCACATATATACCTATTCTATTGATTTAATTACTTTGATCATTAAAAGTGAAAAATTATTTAAAATAGAATTGTATGTGAATAACATTGAGGGTTCTCAAACTATTTTAATTAATTATGAAAATTGCTTCTTTACATAATAAATATATAACTTTGTCAAATTCAAAGTAAAAGATTAATTTTTTTAATTTGATAACCTTTGATGCATGCAGAAACAACATCTAAGTACACATTGTAAACTTTATATCCAAAGATTCCCACAACTAAAGATAAAAGTTGTAGATGGAAGTAGTCTAGTAGCTGCTATTGTGTTGAACAACATTCCTAAAGGGACAAATCAAGTGCTTCTTCGAGGCAAATTTAATAAGCTTGCATTTGTCATTGCTAATACTTTATGCAAGAAAAATGTACAGGTAACACGTACACCATTTTAATATATTTGTGTCTATAAAATGTATAAAGTTTAAGATTAAGATATATATTCCAATGATTTGGGCAAAAAATATTATTCTAATATTAATATATTGATAAATTGCAAGCATAGGTGGTTGTGTTACATAAGGAAGAACTTAAAGAGCTTGAAAGGGTAGTCTTCCCAAAAGGAAATTTAGCTCTTTCACCAATCAATACTCCAAAGGTTATTCTAATAGATTTTTTTATACTTTATCAATTTTCTTTGAAATTGTACCTATTTCACATTTTGACTGTTGAATTTTATTATGCTTTTTAATTCATTGAGAGTATTATTTAAAGTGTACTGTATTGTTTTATTTTGGAAATATCAATGAAGAAAGAATATTTTAATTTATAACTTCTTTTATAGTTTTTTTTTGGTATGGTTTTTATAGTTATTTTAATTTATAACTTGTTTCTATCATATTCTATCAATCAATAAAAAACTTCCTAAAACATTTCCTAAAATATTTATTTTGAATATATGCACAACATAATGCAATGAAATTAAAATTATTTAATTTTATAACTAATTAATAAACCTTTAAATTAATGATATGAATCGATATGAGTACTCATTTTGTACAATAATAGGTATGGTTAGTTGGAGATGAATGGGATGAATATGAGCAAATGAAAGCATCAGAAGGATCATTGTTCATACCATTTTCACACTTCCCTCCAAAGAAAATGAGAGAACGATGTTTCTACCACTATACACCATCAATGATCAGTCCTACTACATTCATGAATTCACACTCTTGTGAGGTGCGTAAATAGCATAGTTTTAATTAATATAGCCTTCAATATATAGTATATGTTGTAAATTAAAGATCAACATTAGTAATATATATCAAAACACTTTTTCACATTATAAGTATTTAAAATGATTTCAATTATGTCATCCAAATGCTCTTTGTTACAAAAACAAAAATTGCATCTAAAATTAATTATCAAGCAATATATGTGTTTTAAGTAGTAAATTTCAGTTTCAATGAACTTAGCTCAGTTGGTAGAGATATCGCATTTTTTATGCAAGAGTCGAGGTTCGAACTCCCGACACTTTCGGTATATAAATTTTATACATGATTAATTCTATTTGTATGTAACAGAATTGGCTTCCAAGAAGAGTTATGAGTGCATGGCGTATTGCTGGAATAATTCATGCTTTAGAAGGATGGAATGAGCATGAGTGTGGTGACACTATATTTAGCACTAATAAAGTATGGAAAGCAAGTATTAGTCATGGTTTCCAACCTTTAAAGATTCTCACAAGCCAAGCATGACTAATTAATAATGCAAAGTTTGGTTTACACATCAACACAATAAATTGTTCACTAGTATTTTATCTCTAAAATATCCATGTATGATATTTAAATTTTCGAAATGTATGGAAATATAATTACCACTGAAATGCACGATTGTAATTTAATTTTATATGAAAATCGCAATTTATCAATATTACCTAATCAATTTAATTTAACAATTTTTTTTTAACAACAAATGTATAATATATTAATAAAAGGAATAAGCACAAGAAATACTCAACCCACAAATGTAGGATAAGTACATGTGATACTTCGCCCACAAACTAAAAGATTATCTAATAATACAATCTAAAGGACCAACATAACCCTCCATTCATAAAACAAACATGAAGAGGTGACTTTTTTAGGCAACAACCACTAATTCCATGATACAAATTTGATCATTTCAAAAATATCTTCAACCATTGCTGGAGTTGAACAAAATATTTTTTTCATTCCTCGTCCTCCATAAAACCCAAACCACTGCATGCCACACCAAAAACACTCTCTTATATGCACCCATTTTGAACCTGAGCAGAGAAAAAAAACTCTCAAACATAAAAGAAATTGTTGCCGGTATTACCATAACCATTCCAAACCACCTATAAACCTTTGACCATACCTCCCATACTAACGGACAAGAAATAAAAAAGACTAGAGACTGAAATTAGGATTGAACAAATTCAACGTCCATGACATCTGATAAAATTATACTTGGAGCCTTCATCCAAAATAACAAATACTACTAACAATAATATATAGCGCATTTTTAAACTAAGTCTACTGCGGTGTTATCTTCACATATAATGTGTTGCAAATTAACCATCAAGTCTATAAGAAGATGTTTAATAGCAATGATGATCAAATTTACATATATTTGTGATGCACATTCAAATCCTTCTGAATCAGGTTCTGATTTCTGAACAAGATCAAGTGATCAACGATAGTAATTGAATAACAAATGTTTAAATCCAATATACCAACACAACTTCGTTCGAACCATGTATAAACTCAAAATTTAAGAATGAAGAATGCAAGAATTACTAATTTTTTCAAAGAACTCATACAAAAACAAATTGTGCGATAAAGAACAAAACCCAAAAATCATCCAAGTTTAAATCTAGGAATACACTACCATCAACTTTGAGAGGTCCTTACTCACTTGATTGAAAAGTGAATAAAAATATTCCTTTCAAATAGAAAATTGTTTTTTTTTTAATAAAAAAACCTCTTTATCCAATTTTTATTTTTGACAATATTCAATATCAAACTTAAAAAGTACTGATTGGTTCTCCTATTTGAGCTAGATTTGACGGTCTTATTAGAAACATCTTCGGTCACTATCTTGTAGGTTTCTCATACTTCATTCAAAGATTTTTTGATATTTTGCTCGCGGAACTGTCTACTATCTACAGAGGTCTCTTGCTCGCCAAAAACATGAACATTGATGACCTTGTATGTTATTCTGAATCTTTACATTGTGCAAACATCATCAAAGGTTCACAGGTTATGTATAATATTCATGCTGTATTTATCCAAGATATAAAAAAGTTGCTCTCTGAAACCAATATTTCTCTCTGTCACACACTTAGAGAAGAGAAGCAATGTGCAGATTTTTTTGTTAAATTTGGAGTTTCATCAGATGCCGACTACTTGACTCACGTCGGCGCCTATCCTCCCGAAGGCCTTCGTAATCTTCTTAGAAAGTAATAGAAACTTTCTTCCCTCATAAATAATTTTTCTTTTTAATTTTTACTATTTCTATTTTTTTTTTAGCTTTCATATAAAAAAATAACTTAAAAACTGATTGATTCAATTGTCCACTCATTATAGAGGCCATTTAAATAAATAAAAAAAAGATTTTGTATAAAATAATCTATTAGTCGATATCTCATCATTCACTTACGATGACTTGATGACCCAATTTAAACCACAATAAATTAAATATAAAACTTTTAAAGGGTCGTGTTAAACGGTACCCCCGACACATTGGTTAAAAAGTTTAATTTTTTTTTATTTTTTTTTAACTTTTGAAGAGTTGACTGCACAAATTTCAATATTAAATTATTATATTTGTTTTCTTAAACGGATTAACAAACATCGATTAATATTTTCCAACCTTTAAATAAATATTCGTGTCAGATGACCGATTATCGAGAATCTATTTTCCCGTCTCCATAAGCCGCACTCTACAATCTCAAACCAAGACCACCACGTAAATGGATTAATGACGATGTTGATTGGTGAACCATTATTCATAATGGTGGATGTTATCAAACACACAACAATTTCCCATATTTTTTATAAATCTAAAATAATAAAATAAATAAATAAATAAAATATGATCCACTTCCAATTGTCGTTGACATGTAGTGTCTAGTGGCCACACGAGCTCTACCATTACCCTTATGGCTATGTCTTTATGCTTCTTTTTCTCTTCTTCACGGTAAGCCATTAATTCTTCTTCATTCAAAATTATTCATTATTGTGTAATAAACTATACAAAGTTACATTTTTTAAGGAATATTCTTCTTGATGCATGTTTTTTAGTGTGACCCAGATGGTGTTTTGAGTCCCTTTTGGATTTTTCATTAAGAAATTTTAAGGATTTATTATATCATATGATAAAAATGGATACTTTACTCAAAACACCAAACAAGCTTCAATTTTTACACCCACTTCATGGTTATTCAGAAAAATTAAGCAATTATTCAGCTTCCTATAAGCTGAACAATCATGAAATTAGATTTGGTTCTAGGAAAAATTCAATTTTGAGGGCTAGTAGTAGTGCCCTTTTGGAACTTGTTCCTGAATTTAAGAAAGAAAATTTGGATTTTGAACTTCCTTTGTATGATTCAACAAAGGGAACTGTTGTGGATCTTGCTGTTGTGGGAGGTGGTCCTGCAGGGCTTGCTGTAGCTCAGCAAGTTTCCGAAGCCGGGTTATCGGTTTGTGCTATTGATCCGAACCCTAGATTAATTTGGCCTAATAATTATGGTGTTTGGGTGGATGAATTTGAAGCAATGGATTTACTTGATTGTCTTGATAAAACTTGGTCTGGTGCTGTTGTTTACATCGATGATAAAACGAAAAAGGATCTTGATAGACCTTATGGTAGGGTTAATAGGAAGCTTTTGAAGTCAAAGATGTTACAAAAATGTATTTCAAATGGTGTGAAGTTTCATCAAGCTAAAGTTATCAAGGTTATTCATGAGGAATCCAAATCGTTGTTGATTTGTAACGATGGTGTCACGGTTCAGGCTACTGTGGTTCTTGATGCTACTGGATTTTCGAGATGCCTTGTCCAGTATGATAAACCGTATAATCCCGGTTATCAAGTTGCGTACGGGATTTTGGCTGAGGTTGATGAACATCCGTTTGATGTTGATAAGATGCTTTTTATGGACTGGAGAGATTCACATCTGAACAATAACTTGGAGCTCAAGGAGAGAAATAGTAAAATACCTACCTTTCTATATGCAATGCCCTTTTCGTCCACGAAGATATTTCTCGAAGAAACCTCGCTTGTTGCTCGCCCAGGGTTACGGATGGATGATATACAAGATAGAATGGTTTCTAGGTTGAAACACTTGGGTATCAATGTGAAAAGTATTGAAGAAGATGAGCAGTGTGTCATTCCCATGGGTGGTCCTCTCCCGGTTCTCCCTCAGAGAGTTGTTGGAATCGGCGGTACAGCCGGGATGGTGCATCCTTCTACCGGGTATATGGTAGCAAGGACCCTAGCTGCAGCTCCTATTGTTGCTAATGCTATTGTTCAGTATCTTGGTTCTGATAGAGGTCTTTCAGGAGACGATGTATCTGCACAAGTATGGAAAGACTTATGGCCGATTCAAAGAAGGCGACAAAGGGAGTTCTTCTGTTTTGGTATGGACGTCTTATTGAAGCTTGATTTACCTGGAACAAGGAGATTTTTCGATGCGTTTTTTAATCTGGAACCTCATTATTGGCATGGATTCTTGTCATCAAGACTGTATCTTCCTGAGCTGTTTACTTTTGGACTATCTCTATTTTCTTATGCTTCAAATACATCTAGGTTAGAGATTATGGCAAAGGGAACTCTTCCTTTGGTAAATATGGTCAATAACTTGATAAAAGATAAAGAATAAGATGAATTTCTACTCATCTGTTGTATGCTACATATGTTATGCACGCTTTCACTTGTAGTTTACTACTGATATTATAGATTTCCATTAAATATATTGCATTGATTTAATTCATGTTATTCCTTTTTGTGCGGTAATTCTTTCTTCAACAAAAGTAGAAATACTCAGACTTACTATTCACTATTTTTTATGTATAAGAGGAAATATGTTAATCTTTATGTATTGTCAAAGAATCTCAATTAATAACCGATCATGAGGTTTTTCAACTTTAGCATTACACGATTTTCTTATCTATCACATCTAAATTTTATGAAGTGGTGTTGACAATTTATAAGGCATCATGAGTAGTAGTAGATTACAATTTCTTTGTATGTCTAAATATGCTTCCATGAACTATAATAGTGACCAACGAAATGTTCCTTTTGTTGACCCTGCGTTTTAATAGACTTTCTTTCACATTTATCCATTTAGTATGATGTCTGAGTTTGAGATTGCAAAGAAAATTGTGCTATTTTTTTTTTATTCTCCTTCGTGCTATTTAAGTTTCACCTTAAATACTTTTTAAGTACGGAAAACTTGAAGCATATTGCAAATTAACTTTGTGGCTAATGTTGTGTTGCACCATTTTACCTCCCTTTCAAAACATTTAAGAGCATGGCATCTGATTTGATGTGGAACCTTTATGACCTTTCATACGTTTGAACTTTCTAGGATTAAAAATGAAATGCATAAGCATTCTGTGTAACTCTAAAGGCCAAATGTTCTTATGCTTTAGTAATAATCTTCTGTAAAGAAACATCAACACCTAGCATGCATCCCCACATTCATAATGTTAGCGGACTCTACTGTTATTCTGTCCTAATCGACCACACCTGTCCATAACTAGTAGCATTTATAAAAGAAGAATGTTGCTATGGCTAAACATTCTAGCAAGTTTTACTTATCTCAATGAAGAACCCTACTTGACATACTATAAGCAAAAAAATTCTA
This sequence comes from Trifolium dubium, assembly GCA_951804385.1. Taxonomy (NCBI): domain Eukaryota; kingdom Viridiplantae; phylum Streptophyta; class Magnoliopsida; order Fabales; family Fabaceae; genus Trifolium; species Trifolium dubium. The sequence goes on from OX638065.1 coordinate 43,307,644, forward strand.
CTGAAAACGAATTCCTGCTTAGAAAGTATAGGAACATCGTCTATAGATTCAGGAAAGCTCTCGGCTGCGTTTAGCAGCAGCAACAACAGCATTCATCAGTATTCCACGGAAACCCGCCTTTTCCAATTCATGAACGCCCGCAATTGTTGTCCCTCCAGGAGACGTAACATCGTCCTTGAGTTGTCCTGGATGCTTCCCACTTTGTGTGGCCATTGATGCTGCTCCTAATACCTGGAAAATGCACTCACCATTAGTCAAGAAAACAACTATATATGGGAACATAAGTGTTCCAATATAGGTAAGATATGCAAATGTTTAGCCCCTACAACATAATGTCCAGTAGGATTTTTGCAGTCACATATTCAAGCAGCAACAATTTCATTAATAGTAACCTTATCTTTTTATTTATTGGTCTTCTTTTGAGTACTATCATATGAGTTCGCCAACTAGATTGTTTAGATTCATTTTACAGGTTGCGTGCTCACTCTGCCCAGTAAATACGGCAGCATGGCTGAAACTTACTTGAATCAAATTCCTCATTCATTGTTGGACACCTTTATCAAGCATGGACTTGCACAAAAGGCAGGTGATGAAAACATTGTAAACATTTTAAGGGCAGCCCGGGCATGAGGCTCCCACCAAGTAGGATCTGAGGAGGGCAGTCATACACAATATATTCTCGCAAGCGGAGAGGCTGTTTCCATTATTTTGAATCTGTGACTTCTGGATCAGAAGGCATCGTCTTTAAGTTGTGTCAAGGCTCACCCTCTTCAGCTTACTTAAAAGCCAAAAGAAGTTCTAATCTTGGCAAACTGGGAATATCATCCAATAGAATATTGAAATAATTTTACTCTTCAAAATGTTAAGAGAGACAAATTGCAACACCTTAATTCAATGCATCTCAATTATTCATTTCATTAAATCTGAGATTTTGACAAAATGGGTAAAGAGTATAGGATAATTCCAAAGCAAGCATGCCCGAATTTTAAACATAGTTAAATGGTCACAAGGATAGTATTTCACTTTACTTACAGTCTGAGAAGCTAGACTTAATGCAAGATCACGTGGTAGACCAGCTGCTACTCCTCCATCAGCTAGAGCCTCTATTGCTAAATAAATATAAGCAGGACCACTGCCACTGAAAAATTCACAAAAATAGAACATTTTTAAGTAAATGCAACAAAGTGTTTTAACTTGGAAGTTTTCAGAAATAATGCAGAATTGGGTAGAGTTAGGCTTGAGTCCAATTCCCACGTACACACATGACCAAAACAGATAAAAAAGACAATTATCACCCAACAGAACGTTTTCAGGTCCCAGTCACTCTTCTTTTATTCTCTCAAATGTGAATAGCTAAGAGTAAGAATTTTAAACATTAAAAAAAAATAACAATTGTATGGGCATGAGAAAACTAGACTCTTAGAACTTTCACCCATCAAAGACAAATAATTTTTTGTGTATTTGACATGGTGCCCAAACATTATTCTATCGTTTTATAATATGAGATTTACATACCTCAGGCCAGTTATTGCATCAAAATACTTATCATCAGCTTTCCATATTTTGCCAATTGACCCAAATAATTGGGATATCAGATTTGCATCTTCTTCTGTTGCAGCTCCCCCCAAGCTCATAACTGTCATAGTTTGGCTTAAGTTAATTTATTCATGCAACTTTGTAATTTTCAACTATGTAAGCTGATAATAAAAGAAATGCAATAAGTAATAGCATTGAAATCTAGAAAAACACAATATACAGAATTATCATAATGCATAAGAGAAGGCATTCTTGATCTTGTGATTTATGAAAGAATGCTATCTTCATAATTGAGATTATTTACCCATGTAATTTGTGCATCCAAAAAATGGAAGGAAAAAAAAGAGAACAAATGCCGAGACTACAAGATCAAACTTCTATAAATTTACATCTCTGATCTCTCAAAGAATACATTTCACCTTTCATAAAAGTGAAGAACAAAACCACTGTCTATTATCACAGACAATTATCATCAACCAAAAGCAACTCCTGAAGTAAGAAAGAGCCCCATTCATCACACCCAAATCTTGGAGTGGGCTTGTTTCAAGGTATGCAAATATATTTCTAGGAACGAAAGATTGGGAATGTTATTTTGTTCAGGTTGACTGTCTCTCTTTTAGGTTCCGATCAAGAAGGGTGGAATCATAAATTTCCATAGGGAATCGAAGTCATTTTAAAATCTAACTAACTATAACATCTGACTTTCATCACCTTCAACCTTTTTTAAATTTTATTTCTTATAACTAAGTACAATTTTAAAAAAATTCCTAGGTATGTCATACTTAGGAAAATATCACTGATAATAGTATTCCAAAAAATATCAATCCTGGATGTATAACTATAACTTGAAACAAACACCTTATAGTCATAGTCATAATTAACAAACATCTTCCTCAAATAACCATATAAATGCACAATATTAATTTCAGAAAAGCATACAATATTAAACACCAATCTACTTCCAAATGCAGGGATAGACTCCATAACACATTGGAAATTAGATTATCTTAAAACTAAATAAGTCTTCTAAGTCCTCTATCAGACAACCCTCAATACTAAAAGACCCTGTCAACTGTCGAGAATGAACTAGACAGCTGACAGAAACACTGGCAAACATGGGGGGGCTTTTAAGTTTCACACCAAACTTTTCAAAAAAAAACTCTTGAAGCAGTAATATGAATTATAAGTAACTGCCAATTTAGAATTCTTAATGTAAACTAGCAAACCAAGTGATCTACAACAAATCACACAACACATAGTCTCAACTCTCTGCATAACGAAAGTATCTGAAGAAGAAACCACAATATGTTCTTTAAGTACAATAAAACTTGGTAATACCTGACGCCGCCTCGCCAACTGCAGCAGGTGTATTAGGCATCACCCTTATAAATCTTTCATGACCAGCCCATTCCTACATTTTATGAAACAACTATTTCAATAAAAAATATGCAACCTAACTACATCTGCAATGTAAGGCTAAAGAAAATGAAATAAATTTACAAGAACACAAATATCAGTTGACAAATAATTTCTTTCCTCCAATTGCCAATTTATATTACTTTGGTTGCTACAAGTTTTTTTTTTTGCACAAATTCATACTCATCTAATATTACACAAATTACACTTAATGAAAGAATACATTTGCAAAAAAGTTGAGATATTATTCAAGAGCTAATTTGGTTATACAGACACTTTTAAGCATGAACAGAAAACAAATTGACAAAAATCACCACTTTAAGTAACCAAATTTCATATTTTTTTTGGTATATAAATGAAATGGCAAAGCCATCATAAACTCAGTGACCAGGGATCGAACCCAATGTCCAGCCTAGCAATTTCGGCATTTTCTGTCGGTTGAGCTAGAATTAATAATCACAATTGCTTCTATGAAAGAGAAAAATGAATGGATAGCGTTACCTGAAGATCTTTCAACTTGATTCCAGCAGCAACAGAAACCAAAAGCTTATTCTTAGTAAGAAGCGGCTTCAATTTCAAAACAACATCCTTCGCTACAAAAACAACGAAATCTCATCAACAAAAAACGACGACGTTACTATCTAAAACTACACTGAAACAAATGAAATACCTAATTGAGGTTTAACAGAGAAAACGACGACGTTACTTTCTCGAACAACCTACAAAGAATTAATTAATCAGAAAATGATAAAAGAGAAAGGAAAAGTAAAACAGTTGAGAGAGTGAATGAATGAATACATCTTCGTTTGAGGAAAGGACGGTGACGCCGATGGACTCGAAGGCGTCACGGCGAGCGAGGTTGGTGTGAGCAGCGGTGCGGATGCGAGAAGGAGGTATTACGCCGGAGCGGATTGCGCCTTTGGCAATGCTTTCGGCCATTTTACCGGCACCGATGAAACCGAGAGTGTAGGAATCGGCGGGGATCGGAATGATTTCCATGTTTCGATGATTCAGAAATGGTGGTTTGGTTCAGTTGGGGGAAGTAGTGTGAAGTTGCCACTCAGTGATTGTATCTTTGTTTATACTAGCAGTTTATTTATTTTGAAACTTTTTTTATTTATTTTTATTTTGCTTAAACATCGTTTTCGTTAAGTAAAATTTTGGTTTAAATAGTTGTATTGATTTTTGTTTTAAATAATTTAATTTTTTAATTTTTAGTCTTTAAAATTAAAATTTGTAGGAAAATTCGTAAGTTTCTTACAGATCTTTTTACGAATATTCTTGCAGATTTTAACTTTAGTCTCTGTATCAATTTGTAGGAAAATTCGTAAGTTTCTTACAGATCTTTTTATGAATATTCTTGCAGTGTTTGACTTTAGTCTCTGTATCAATTTGTAGAAAAATTCGTAAGTTTTTGATTGATTCAAAAACTTATTTAAAATAAAAATTGATACAAAGATAAAACCAAAATTTTGCCGTACATACCGGGATGAAAATGATATTTAAACCTATTTTTTTTATAGAAATATAAATAACTATTTGATTTAAATCAATTTTTGTATAATGTACTCTCTCCATATAAAATATATATACAAACAACTTTATTTAGTAGGTGATTAAAACCACTTGATATCAAAATTTGTTTCAAACTTCAAATTAATTTTTTCCTTAGAAATCAGAAGAGAGGAGGTTGAAAGTAAAAAAATAAATATATAATATGAATTATTTGATCTTAGTTTGATAATAAAAAATACAAATTTCATATCGCAAAAAAGTTCTCTACAAATTGAAAGTTTTATGGATTTGTATATGTTGGACAAATCCAAATAAATAAACGAAGTAAGGAAAATATTTTTTAACCAATTACTGCATGATATCATGATCATCTACGACGAGACAATTGGACCAATCCATGGCAAAATGCTTGTATGACTCATTGTATGTGTGATAGTGAAAGTGTGAAATTGACTCATTGAGAAAGGACACCGTATCCATTAATATATATATATATATATATATATATATATATATATATATATATATATATATATATATTAATAGTTTTTTTATTTTATTTATTTGTAATATTTTGATTTTTGATTTTTGTTTTTTAACAAATTGGTATTAAGATTAAAGTAGTGGAACTGAAATTTAACAAAAAAAATTGATAAGTTAGTAAGAAAGTCTATAAAGATTCATTTAGATTAACTTATATTTCAACTTAAGCAGAATAATTTATGTAAATAAATAACTTTTTTTTGTGTTATCCATAAACAAACTAAAAATTAAATATAAAAAAGGAGAATTGTATATTTGAGTTAAAGTAAAATTGTGCAACATTCCCTTTTGTTAATTATTAGGTCTTAGATTCGATTCATAGTTTATGTATATGGAAAATTATTTGTTGGAAGAGATCCACTTCTTAAATAAATCTTTATCACCTCGATGAGATTAGTCTTTACAGTTGTACGCGTATGATATCTTTCGTTACCAAAAAATTGGGCAACATGCTAAGAGCATCTCCATCGTTGGTGCTTCAAAGCTTGTTCGCCAACTGGAGGATTGGAAAATTGAAGCTAGCATCAAATTTACTGATAATAGAACAATGAAGTTCGCCAACGTGGAGTACCACTACCTCGTAAAATTATGTCCAGTTGGATTTAATTGACTTGAACAAGAGATAAAACAATTTATATTACAAAAAATCGTAAAGCAACAAATTTTTATTTTACAGGATAAAACAAATTTGATCTATTGATCTATTTTACATAGTAAAAGGTAATTAACCGTATATATAAAATTTGTTCTTATTTGAATTTTTTAACTCTTAAAGTTCGTCAAAAAAGAAAAGCAATTCTCGCTCTCTCCCTCCTCTCGTCCCCCATCTCACACTCTGATTTTAGGTAACCTCTAATCTCCTGCTTAAATCTTTTTGTATCATCAATTTGTGATTTCTTGTTGATTATATGTGCTTAATCATTTTTTATTATGAAGTTTGTGTTTTTATTTATCATGGTATCTGTGATTTGTTGTGCTTAATCGTTTTCTGTCACGAAGTTATAATCTATTGTGGATTTGTTGCTGCTTAATCGTGTTTATTGTTAGCTTTAAAGAGTTAAAGATTTTACATTCAGAAGTTGAATACATTCTCACATAACCTATGTTTTTTGTTTGGTAATTTTCTGCTTAATGTGTTTCTTTATTTTATTCTGTAGATTTGTTGATGGAATTATAGATATGACATTGTCTAGTGTTATTCTATCTTCGATTATTGAGGCTCTTGAAACCATAGCAAAACCTTTGAATCAAGAGGAAGATTATGCTAGTAAGGAAGACAAAGAAGAAGACGATGCTAGTGAGGAAGATAGTGCTAGTGAGGAAGACAATGTTGAGGAAGACAGTGCTAGTGAGGACGACATTGCGCTAGTGTTGGGAGGCATGAAGACTCTGATTGAAGACGATGCTCTCGGAGTAAAGAAATACAACCAATCTAAGGTTGATGCCGACATTGGTCCAATTCTTAAAGCAAGAACTCCAGATGCCCTTGCTACTAGATTCAATAAAAGACCTGGAGAAGGAACGATAGGTAAAACTTCAGATGGCCTAGGTACTAGGTACAATAAAAGGCTTAAAGAAGGAACAATTGTCGCTGATGAGTCGGAGAATTATGTGGCTGAGATTAAAGCAAAGTTTAAAGCAAATGATAGAGAATTTACTGGCAGGATTAGTAGGAATCTTTTTAAACATGTTAAACCTCTTATTGGTGAAATCATGGGGTTGGGAATGGAGGATGTCAGTGGCGAAGATGCGGATGAGATTAATGCATTTGAGGAAGCATTTGTAGTTTGTTATGCTAGGATTGTTGTGAAACATCTTACACCTCGTCTTGCTGAATTCTTAGAAGAATGGCGTCAGTTACTAGGATGAAGAAGAGTAATTTGACGTTTAATTTTTAGGGATTATGATAAGGTTGTTTTAGTTTTTGTTACTATGTGAGGAACAAAGAACATGAGATTGCTTCTTAACAAGTTTTTGTTAATATGTGAAGTGTTAACAAGTTATAAGAGTCAGATGGGTTCGCGTATGAATATAAGCATGAAATCACAATAATATGAGCAATATGATGATGAAACAGTGTAATTGTATGAAAAGGATGAATTATTACAGAAGATAAAGGAAATGGAATCAAGTAACCAAGTGATAGTGTAACTACCAATCCCAAAGAAGCACAAAGGCTTCCCCGAATCACCAAGCAAATAATTTTATGTTGCCATTTATTTCATCATGTGTTTGTTTCCTTGATTCCTCTGTTTACTCAGTCTAGTTTCAGTCTTGCACCAGTAAGTCTCGGGATAACTTTTGCAATGCTTATTGAAATTTTATCTTAGTTAATTGTAATATTTGCTGAGATGGATATCACATCCTTATAACAACTTTTACACAATTTGGTCGTTTCGATAACTCAAATGCTTTGCCTATTTCTACCAAAGGTACCTCATGGGTGAAAAGTTCTTGAAGAGGGAATTCCTGTAAAATGGAAAAATAATATTATTAGACCTTGCATAAACACTTCAAGATTAAAATATAAGCAAAAAAGAACACTTTGTTGTATATAAACCAGTTTGAGATGTTTCTGCATTTTCTTTTGCGTCGGTGCTTCTTAAATAAACAAATGTTAAGTGATTGATTATGGTTGAGTTCTAATCAAATGTGTTTATTATTTTAGGTTGAAGAAATTTGTTGGGTTCTGCCTAGTGGTAAAAGAAAAGAAAGAAAGAAGGAAGGAGAATGGGAGAGAGCTGAAAGAAAGGTAGATGGAAAGAAATTGAGGGAGATTGAAAGAAATGAAGAAAGAAAAAAAGAAAGAAGGAGAATGGGAGAGAGCTAAAAGAAAAGGCAAAAGGAAATAAATTGAGAGAGAATGAAAGGAATGAATGCCAATTTATAGTGAAGGAAAAATGAAAATGCCTTCCTCACATCCTCCCTTCCCCACATATTGCCTTCCCCCATTTGCCAGCCTATGAGCAGCTTGTAATTCATTTAAATTAAAAAAGATTAATGTAGTAGAGGGTGAAGGTGACACATTGTTTTCAATTTCTATTAATTTTAATTACACTTGCTTAGGTGAAAATGACCCATACATTGAGTTTTTGAGATACTACAGTGGCAAAAATAGTTATTTTATTGTCAAGATTATGGATTTCAACTTTGGCACAGCTGTAGCAAACTACTTTTTTGTGACAAGTGTACTAGGTTCAATGCTCGGTATAGTCATAATTTTGCACTCCTTACGTTTCATTTTAAGTATTTTTGACAATTAAACGAGAACGAATAATTTCTTCAATGAAGTATGATTTTTTTGTACAATAAAGTAAGAAAAAATATATTTTATATATTATAAGGGTTCACTTCATAAGAAATTGATTTCTTAAATCACAAATAGTCAAATTTATTTTGGGAGTCGAACATATTATATATAAAGGGTGCATTTGATATGTTAAAAAGTAAGTACGGGACAATACGACATAAGATAAAACAACACAAGACAATAATATTGAATAATTTTTTGTTTTATATGATGTTTTTTTTTGTACATCGAAAAATATTTTTATACGATATTTTATACAATGGTTAGTGGAAAAAAATAAAAATATATTTTGGTATTTTATAGTAATCAAAGTAAGAAAGGAAGTAACACGGAAATGAGAATAATTGAAAAGAAATGGAAATTGGTATTGTCCACTCAAACTCAAACTCACGTCAAGCTATAAATTCTAGTGCTCTGCAGCGTGGTTATTGTAAGAAATCAAATTGAGATGGCAAAACTTTTTGTGAAGCAAGGAAAGGAATACGCAGATGCAAGACCAAGTTATCCAGAAAACCTCTTTGACTTCATAGCTTCAAAAACTCCCTCTCACAACCTCGTTTGGGATGTTGCTACCGGAAGTGGCCAAGCCGCCAAATCTGTATGTTCTCCCTCCTCCCTCTCAAACTGTTAAATTTATCTATGTCGTCTCGTGAGCTTAGCTCAGTTGACTGGACATATGTGTAGGGACCGGGGTTCGAACCCTGGTACGCTCGCTTATTTATCTTGTGATATTCTAGTCATGTGTCTTTGTCAATTATTGTTTTTCAATTTGATCCGTCCCAAATTGAGAAAATTTTGATATAGAGATCAAAATGAAAAATATTTGATAAAAACAGACATTAATTTGAGATATTAATAAAGTTATGATATTTGAGAGTGAGTTACAAAGACGGAGATTAATTTAGTAGTTTATTCTCGCCTTTTATATCATCTTATCTTATCCTTACCCATTCATTCTGTTTGTAATTTTAGTAAAATATTTTTGTATTGTTTTGATTATTATTTTACAATATTATAATTCATGATTTCAGTTAGCTGCACTATACAAGAATGTTATAGCCACAGATGTTAGTGAACAACAGCTTGAACATGCAACAAAGCTCCCTAATGTGCAATACAAACACACTCCTTCAACAATGTCCATTCCGGAGCTTGAACAAATTGTAACACCACAAGGAACCATTGACCTAGTTACTATTGCTCAAGGCCTTCATTGGTTCGACCTTCCAAATTTGTATGAACAAGTCAAATATGTACTCAAAAAACCACATGGAGTCTTTGCTGCTTGGTGTTACTTTTTGCCAAGAATTAGTGAAGAAGTAGATATTGTCTTTGATCAATTCTACAATACTGATATAAAGCCTTATTGGGACGAGGCGCGGAAATTGGTTGAGGATAATTATAGAAGCATTGATTTTCCTTTTGAGGCAGTGGATGGAGTTGATCATACAGGACCGTTCGAGTTTGTGACAGAAACATTGATGAGTTTTGATGGTTGGTTAACTTATATAAGATCATGGTCAGCTTATCAGACAGCAAAAGAAAAAGGTGTTGAGCTTCTTGGTGAGGATGTTGTTGAGAAATTTAAGGTTGCTTGGGGTGAAGATCAAGGCCTCAAAACTGCGAAGTTTCCAATTTATCTGAGGATTGGAAGAGTTGGGAATGCTTGAATTATCAGGCTTTAATGCTGCATTGTTCGGTTGTTCGTGTTTATTTATACTTGTTAGAAATAAAATCTCATGATTGTTTGCTGATATGATTTTTAGCTAAAGGTCTTCAACCGTTAATAGCATATTGAGACTTGAGAGGTATTGTGATAAACTCTTCAAATTATCAATATCAATGTAAAACAATTAAGAATAATAAGAGCATATCATTGTATTTAACTTTTCTTGTTGAAGTAAATCCAAAAAATACATTAGTTAATAGGCATAACGATTGCTGCCATTTGTTCAAGATTGGTCATTGATATTGTTGAAGAGGTATGTTGGCATCGAACATTAGATAGATCATAAAAGTAAAAGATGTTAGTGAAAAAAACTTGAGATTGCAACAATATCAACAATGAATCTCAAACAAATGGTGGCACAAGGGACCATAATTGTGACCATTGCTCAAGCCCTTTCGTTGGTTCAAACCTCCAAACTTTCTATGAAAAAATCAAATGGATTCTCAAAAAACCTCATGGAAATTTGCTTATGATGAAGTAGACACTATTGAGTATTGACTATACTGTTACTTGTAAACAAAAAACAAAAAGAATTACTACTATTGAAAAAAAAAACTACTTTATAATTTTTTTTTACTTACTACTTAATTCCATCTCAAAATAATTGTCGCTTACACACACTAATGTATAATTTTATTCATTATATTTTCAATTTTTTAATGAAAACTTATAATTTGTTTTTTGTCATGTCGTCTAGAGGTTAGAATTTAAACTCTAAAAAGTAAATACGTGTCTATATCAGACTTCGAGCCTTGATCTCTGCACATTAAATGCAAATGTCCAATCAACTGAACTAAATTCACGAGACAAAAATTATAAAATTTTAATATTGTGAAATATGAAAATATTTTTCTTTATATATTAATAAAAAATATGAACGCTGGTTGAAGGGCTACATCAGAAAAATTGGAACGTGTGACGCTCTCCATGCTGAGATGTGGGGCATGTATGTGGGAATGGAAATGGCTTGGAGAGAGGGTTTTTCACAGCTTATAGTGGAAAGTGATTCCAAAATACTCGTTGACATGGTTTTGGGAGGATGCAACATTAACGGAGTAACCCCTATTTTGATTCAGCGGATTCGCAATTTCATAAATTTGCATTGGCATGTGCAAATAACACATACTAGGCGAGAAGACAACAGAAGCGCAGATTTTCTAGCTAATCTCAGTCTTACGCTGAATTCCTTTGGTACTAATGTTTTAGAGACTCCTTCTAGTGAGCTTCATAGTCTCCTTTTAGAGTTATAATTTTTTCTTTTTTCTTGGGTTTTACCCTCTTTTTTTTACCAAAAAAAATAAAATAAAAAATATAGTCAAAATAAATATCAACAGTTAAACTTTCACAAATATTTTAATTGGATCGATCGCGATATAAAAAATATGACAACATTATCAAATTATTTCATAATAAAATGAGAAATATTATTTTACTGTTTAAATCCTAAAATATTTATATATTATAATAAAAACATATTTTTAATACCAATATTATAATTTTGAATCGTGTCAAAACTGAAAAGATATGGTTTGACAATCTATAAAACTTTTTACAATTTTCGATTTGAACAGTTTACCATTTTACTTTTGGATGGGTATGTATATACCTTCACTTGCTAAGAAAGAAATTAAAAAAGAAAAAAAAGGTATAAAATGCTGTGAATCTCCGATAAAATAAAAAATAAAAACAAACCACACAGAAAATAAAAATACAGTTAACCGTCGATGGCCACCGCATTCGGAAGCGTCTTTGAATCCATCGGAAACTTCTTCACCGGCGGCGATCAGATCCCTTGGTGCGACCGTGATGTCATCTCTGTAATTCCCTCTTCTTTCTCTCATTCCTATCAATTCCTCTTTTCTACTTTTTCCATTGATTTTTTTGTTTTCTGTATCTCATATCGCTAGTTTTGAATTCAGTAATTTGAATGTTCCATGATTCATAGCGTTTTCTTAATCATGACTGAGAAATACGTACAAAAATTGTGATTGTGGCGCGTTTGTTTTTTCATTAAGTAATTGATTTTATTTACATTAACTTTCGTGATCAATAACTATATTAGGTTGATTTTGTTGTTAGATTTTCCTTTCAAAATTACATGCTATATCAATCTGTTACTATTAATCTCAATTATTTATGTTTTGTTTGGTTTTAGAAGAAAAAAAAATTGTTTAAAGGTTTTAGAAAACATTTTGTATTTTCATTTTGTGGTTGGTTGAAGTTATAATTACTATATTTTGTTGAAAACTATTATTCGGCTTGGCTCAAGTACCGAGATTAATCCCCACCGTCCACTAATGGGCCCCAATTAAATCCAGCGCTAAGAGGATTTGAACCTGAGACCTAGAGAGGAGCATACTCTCATGTCCTAAGCTGACACCACCAGACAAACCCCCGCGCGTTATAATTTATAATTACTATAATTGACATCTTGTTTTCATTTGATTCTTGTACGAATCTTTAGAAACGTGAAGCAAAGTGAGAATAAAGTGCGAAAACATGAAATGAATATAGAAATTTTTTTCTGAAACTAATTTTTTTTCTTTCAGTTTTCAAATAATAAATCAGCTGTGAAAGATGAGGGATCACATGTGTTCATCATTTTATAGTCTCTAATACTATTTGCTTTACTTTTGTTAGTCTTATCTAGTTTGCATTGCATTGTTTTGAAGGGCTGTGAAAGAGAAGTTGCAGAGGCTGCTAATGGAGACTCCGATGAGCGGAAGAATGAGAGCATAATGAGGTTGTCATGGGCACTTGTTCATTCAAGGCAACAAGAAGATATTCAGCGTGGGATCGCCATGCTTGAAAGTACAATGAATTTCTCTTTCTTTCTTTCTTTCTTTCTTTCTTTCTTTCTTTCTTTCTTTCTTTCTTTCTGTGTGTTTTATTATATAGCCTTGACCAAATATTGTTAAGATTGAAGTGTTTTGACCTTCATAAGCATGACTAACCTTATACATCCTTAATTCTGATTCACAGTTTCTTTGGGCAATGATAAAAGTCCTTTACATCAAAGAGAGAAGCTTTATCTTCTTGCTGTTGGGTACTACAGGACTAATGATTATACTAGGAGTCGGCAGCTTTTGGAGAAATGTTTGGAGGTCTGTATTTCTCTCTCACTTATAGATAGATAGTAGCTTGAAACTATATTTTTCCTGTTTTTCTGGTGCCATATCATCATTTCATATGATGTCTCATTTATGTTGATAATGATATTGGTAGTACACAAATCTCTGTATGGATTTTGGTTTGTTTTTCTCTTCTGGGAGCCTAGAAATTTGAAAATTTAATATCAATTGTTATTTTTGTGAACTAACCGGTTGTTAATTTTGGGAAATTTTATTCTCGTTTTTCAACATTAAGTTGATTTATTTTCATTTAGTTGATACATAGTTTATGTCACGCGGTTGCTTTTGTGGGGAAGAAATGTCATATCAGAGCACATAGTCAAATTTTTGTGTTGTTTCCAATAATTTGAGATCTCTTGTTATTGAAGATGCTGTTAGTTGGGATCATTTTCCTTTGTTATTAACAGTTACAAAAGGATGATCAGTAAACCCATTGGGGTTGGCTTAGTAGAAACATGCTAGGTCCGCAAGTAGGGAAAATGTGTAAATAAATACTCCTTAGCGAGAGGTTTATGGTTCAATCTTTTGTGAAAAAACAAATTCCTTGAGAAACTGTTTTACCATTGTTGATTTGTTGGTCTCAAACATGGTGGTTGCTTATAGTAGAAATACCTGTGTTTCATCTAAAAATGACTGTTAGTTTGCAATACATAGATTAATCAAGTATTCTCTCAGATTTTTAGTTGTCTTAGAAGAAAACCTGTCAAGGACATGTCTTATCTCTACATTTCCGTCTCCACGCTTGTGATTTCGTCCTATGGGACGGCTCATAATGCTGATTTTTGTATTTGTTCTATTATATGGAAAATTTCACCATATTAGAGACTTGTTTTTTCTTATTAATATTATTATTTGCATGAGTATCGAGTTTTGTGGTTTGATTTTATTCCAATCCACTGCTGATGACATTATACTATTTGTGAATAATTGATCAAAAAATACTATTTGTGAATAGTCTTAGTTATTACATTGATGATTTGACGCTTTCTTGAATATCGATAGCTTAAAGAGTCTTACATTAACACTGGGTGAAATTTAAACTTATATTACACGTCCTCTGTGTAACATGAATGTTTCAGTCTCAACTTTTCTTTTATCTCAAAATTTTGTGGTGACCTTTTATCGTTGCAGATTGCACCTGATTGGAGGCAGGCATTGACCCTCAAGAAAACAGTTGAAGATGTAATTGCAAAGGGTAAGTTACTTCTCTCTTAATCTTGAATCGCATCATCATAAGATTAACTAATGGTTTGTGTATCTATGCAGATGGTGTAATAGGAATCGGCATCACTGCAACAGCTGCAGGGGTTTTAGTTGGTATCGTTGCTGCAGCATTGTCCCGGAAGGGTTGAATGTATACAAGCTTTGATATTTGGTCTTTGATTATTTTACTTTCATGGATAAACATTCAAAGTTAGAAGGAAATAAATCCTTTATTGACTACCAGTACAGCTTTTAACATTTTTTTATTATTTGTTTAAAGGAGAGTTTTTACCGCAAATATATGAGAATACTTGATTTGTCCCCCTATTGTAAAAAAATAAAGTGAGAAATGATAACATAATAGATAGATATTGAAAAGAAAACCAGTTGTTCATAATAGTTTTGTAGTTTAAAAGTTATGTGGACCTTTCCTTCAGAGAGTCCTTCACCTTTTTAAACTGTTTTTCATTTTTCTGGATCTTTTGCCACGAAATTAAAGAATGATAAAATTTCAGATTTATCAACAGTTTATGTTTATTTCCATCTCCCTCTAAAATATTAAGCTGTTTTTGCTCCTAAATGTTCATTTGAAGACAATCAAATAACATAAGGAACATTTTACGAGTTAGAGAAATTTGTGTTGATAATTGCATGCTAACATACATCATTTTGAAGGAACCTACCGCATATTTTAATTTTTGTACTTTTAATTTATTAATAAACACTGATAAAAAATAAATAGTTGCACCAATTGGGGATCAAACCACACTCCATGAAGATGCAAGGGGGTGTGTCTATCCACTAAACCAATTCATCAACTGGTCCACAAGTGAGATTAATTTTGCTCAGTAAGTTGTGCAGAAAGATTAATATTTTCTTTAGGAAAAACCAGTTTCTACACAGAATTTTTAAATGCAGATTAGTTCTTCAAAGGTTCAAGAGAGAAATCCACAAGACCAAACTTCGCAAGTTCACAAGGTTAAGACAGACCACCTAGAACTTATCAGTTACAATTCTACAGTCATAATTTATGCATGATACAACATCTGAATTCTGAGAATTCAAACACCAATACGAAAGAGAAACCGAGACCAAGGAAATATCACCAAACACATCGATATGTGACATGCATCTGGGTGATTTCACCGGTGTAGGTAACTTTAACTACCTGCCCCCTCTGAAGTCCATAATATCGAGCAATTGCATCGGTCTGTAGCATTCGGGGAAGCTGAAAAAACAAGACTTAATATAAGAATGCTAGTATTGGAAAAGGAACAAAACGTGGCTGAAATTTAAACATCATGAAATACAAGAAAGTTATAACATAATACCTATATGCATAAAAAGAGAGTAAATATGATCATACTGCTATTGTGAAATCTAATTCATTAATCAACTAGACGAAAAACTGAAATGGAGTTCTTAGAATTTTAACTCAATCCCATAATCTATCTCAGATTCTCAAACCTCGCTTGAAACCATTTCAGATTTCGATATCATGTTAAATATTGTGAATCCATTCCCAGAGTATAAACAATAAGACAAATCAAAATACTTCATTCATGCCTGAGATAGGCTCTTCCCAAGTTATATCGACTGACCTGCTTTTCTTGTATATCGTACTTCTTCAGGAGATTTTTTTTCTGCTTATCAGTCAGCACCTGATGCTTAGGCTTCAATACATGCTTTGTAACATTAACAAGCAAGTCTGTAATCTGAACAGTAAAGATTAAAGGTTTTCTTCATTAATAAGTTATTTCCAAGTTTCAACATGACATGTCAAACATACTCTTTCTTATTTAATTATTCACTTGAACAGAACACAACACACATAATTTAAGTTGTCCGGTACAAGACAGTTAAAATTGAGATCCTAGATAGGATCACAGAGGGGAGTCGAGATTGTAAACTGTAAATCCTACAAGATTCAAAAAACTAACTTGTGTTTATTTACATTTGAAATACTACCTTTTGATTTACCAAAACAGAAGAAAAAGCAGTATCAGTTAATCAAACAAATTTTTTTCAGATATTAAATTTGGTTTATTTTCCACTGTCTCCTATTTAAACCTAATAATTTCATCATTACTTATAATAGTAATACTTTAGCTCAGAAATTTGAATACCTATGTTCTGCACATACCCATTTCTGAGTATCTACACTTTAGTATGTACTACTAGTATGTTTCAAATTACCTTAACAGATTAAGTATGTGACTTTTCACTTACAAGATTGGTTTTTCAAAAGGTGAAAATTGTATGCTATTTATGCTATGTAATGATTCTTTTATCTAACAACAAACTGAAGAAAACTAGCCAATTATCTCAAAGCTGTTATCACAGAATTTCAAGCATGGTTAACTCAAAGTTACATCCCCAAATAGTAGATAGCAAATTAATAAGTTAGGATCCAAAGGTAACTTTGCCATTTTCTAACAGTAAAACAAACAAACACAAATTGTACTACTTTTTTTAGTAAAGTTGTACTTGCATGCAATTTTAGGGTTAGACTCAAACATAACCTATTCATCAAAATAGAAAAATTGGTTTCATCAAACACCACTTAGAAACATAACATGCAAAATAACAATGATTAATGAGAGAGTGAGAAAGAAACCTGAAAAATCTCAACTTTGAAAGAGAGAAGATTAAGAGCTTTCAAAGCCTGACTAGTAATTTGATTTTGCACAATCAAAATAAGACCAGTCAAAGTATCTCTATTCACAATCTGTCCTGCAATGTTTCTTATCACATTCACTTTCACAATCCCTGGCCCACTAAATATCACCAAAATCTGCAAAATCAAATTCAAACACAAACCATCATAATCACAAATAAAACATATTTTTTTTAACGACAAATATATTATTATTAAAAATCAAATATCTGTACAAGACGAACAGAGACAGACTGGTAAAAGAGAACTACAAAACAAATGCGTCGTATTAAATTAATCAAGAGAGAGACCCTTTTGGAGGGGTTAGTGGTGTGAGTAGCAGTGAAACGGAGGCGATCAACGTCAGGAGATTGGCCATGAATTTGACGGAAATCATGAAGAGAGAGTTGGATTTCGTCGGAAGGGATAGAGTAGCCTCTGTCTTTGAGCATCTCGAGAGTTGTTTTGCGAGACAAATAGTAACGATGACTCTCTATGCTTCCGTCGTCTAACTTGGTAATTAAACACTTGGGTGGTGGTTGTGGTGGTGCTTCTCCGTTTCCGTTCTCAATCTCCATTGGAGTTGGGGTGGTTTGAGTAGCTTCGATGTGTACTCCATTTTCTGCCATTTCTCTCTCTCACTGCTGTTCTTCACTTCTAGTTCTGTCTCTTAACTCTGTCTCTAGTCTATTTATTTTTTATTAAATTGTTTTTTTGAAGCGAATTAAATGTTTTTTTTTTTTTGAAAATGAAAAACCCTATTTTTTTCAACATTGACTATATTAAAGTACTCACAATAAAACATGGTTTTTCTATCTATAATCTAATAGATATAATATCGAAATTATTAAGTCAGATGTCGTGACTTTGAAATCGGAACTTCACTGTTGTGTGTAAGTTTAAAATTTCAGTGAATTATCACTTTATCTAAAAACTGGAAAAAAAAAACAAAAACTATGAGTTTTTCTATCATGTGAAAAATCAATCTGTCGCATATGAAAGTGATTCTTAAGTTTTATCTCAACTGATTAAAAATATCAAAATTATTAAACTAAATATTTATAATTGAGATTCGAACTCTGATTCATCCACTTTATACATGTAAATTTTCAATAACTTTGTTATTTGGTCTAGTACCAAGAATTCGTGTTATACATAGTTTTTTTTTTTGTTGGTAAAAATATAGTCGGTACTCTTTATTAAAATTAGATAATTTATAAAATTTTAAGCTTTCCACACAAAAAAACTACATAATTATTATAAAAACAAAAAACTACATAATTCATACAAATTAAAATAAAATTACGAGTTTAACATTTTTAAATTGATCACTAGTAAATTGATTAAATTAGTAATTAATAATTATTCAACAAAATTGAATATTTAAAATGGAAGAATTAATTTTGTGAATAAATAAAAATTAGAGCTTAAAATTGTAATTTTACACCATTGATTTTTTTTCACATTTTGGAAAAGTATTTTTTTTTACGCAAACAAATTTAATTCATTTCATTTATAATAGTAGTTTCAATATAAGATGGACAATAATTATAAATTTAAGAATTAGCTATAAACTGAGTCGCTTGAGCTAAGTCATAAGTTATTCGATTAACTTTTTTTTTAACATAACTGACCTTACCGTTGTTGTTAGTAACAAGTAACTGACGACACATATCAATAATACTATTTTGGAAAAGTACTTAACCAGCATAAAAGTGAACTATCGAAGAGCTGAATTACCGTACCGAAAGAGCAGCAATCATCGAAGTTTGTATCTGCTGACTGCTTCTACCATGTAAAAGGAAAAGAGAAGACAGTGTTTGAGTTACCGACTGTTACTAACTTACTTCACAGTAGCTAGTGAAACAGTGGTGCGGGTGATTTTAAGTTAAGAGAAAAATGAGTGAAGATAGTAAAATCTCACCGTGAAGTTAAGACTGTTAAGTACAGTATTGCTGGTTACTGACATGTGACAACATACGACAGAGCCTTTAGATTGTTCCGTACCTTTTCTGGAACCACTATATAGTACTCATTTGTTTATGCTATGGGCTTGCTAGCCACACAGGCCCAGACCCATTAACCACTCATGCTATGGGCTTGCCACTAACTACTACTAAAATGTTTTCTATTTTTATTTTACCATATAAAAATTAAGAAGTTTTCATCGCTATTAAGCAATTTTAAATTTTTGATGAAAAATAGGTTGAACACACAAGATGAGTTTCTTTTTTTAACTAAATTTTTTTCATATTTAAGGATGAATTTCTATCCACTAGATTACCTGATCAAAAAAAAATCTTCTACTTAAGACAAAGATCGTTCAATCATATGCTCGATCACATCACTCGTTTAAAGAGACTTTTCTTACCATGTGGATCAATATATTATTGGTCAAAAAGTGTCCTAAAACACTTTGCACCAGAATAATAGGACACCACTATAGAAATATGTGAAATGTAGACCCAATATGACTAACTATAAGTAAGATCTCTATCAATTTGGCCCACTGATGACGGGACATGGGTTGGGCTATTTATTAAGTTGGGTCTAACAAGTAGCAATTAGATTTAGAAAATCTACATATCTTCACTCAAAAATGAGAGTAATAAAGAGCCTATATTAGGTCTAATAAAATGTCTCCGATCCATCGAAAGATTAGTCAATATGTTCGGCTGTGGATACCTCAGTTTAGACCACAGAACACTGTTGTGATGCACAACAAAAAGTCAATCAACCAATATTATAAATTTGTTTACATACATTGCTTTGAAATGTAGGTTTGGTTCTTATTTTAAGGATTAAAATTGATTTTATTTAGAAGTGTAAAGTTGAATTTAGAGGTTAAAATTAATTTTATGTCTAGAATTAATTTTATTTGAAGTTTTTTTTTTTTTTGAATCAATTTTTTTATTTGAAGTTAACAATTGTAGTTTTTGATTATAGAATTGATTTTTCACACTTAACTTCTACATGAGTGTACCTAAGCACTTACTCATATTAGTATTAAATTTTACAGGCTCAATTAACTCAAAATCATTTTATTTGAAGGTAAGATGAATTTATTTTCAACACAATTCTACATAATTAATTCAGTTTAAATTAATTTTTTCACTACACAACCAAACACAATTACTATCATATTATTAAAGTAATTTCCATACATTGCTTTTAAATCTATCACATGCAGCTTTCCCAAGTATATTTATTATTTCTTGATCTTGCAAATGGAAACATTATTATCAACCTCACTAGAGAGCATTGATCCAATAAAGCATTTATTAGCATGGTCAACAGTACCATGTGGTAATGTGAATGTAGGAGGCAATTGTATCAACTTTACATTTTTTTATGAAACAATTGTGTCCTATTTAACCTTGCATAGGACACAGTAAATTACTCCATTTTCTCAAATTCATCACATAAACAAGACCAAAGAGTGGCAGACACACATAATGTACTGCCTTGACGTGAAAACTGAAAACTGTACTATGGCCAAATGGGCCTTATGATACTGACCAAACCAATACTCCCTCCGTCCCAAAATGTAAGAGAAAAAATTCAAATTCTTTTGTCCCAAAATATAAGAGAAAAACACAAACTTTTACATTTCCAAGAAAAATTCACTCTCTCTCTTACCTTTTCCATAATCAATAACCAATCAAAATTGTTTATACATCTTTTCAAGTAACCTTTTTACTAAAAAGCTTACATCCAATCATTATATTTTACTTTTTCTTAATAAGTGTGATTTTTATTTTTTTTCTTACATTTTGGGACGGATGGAGTACAATTTTTCTATTTTAGTTGAAACCAATCAAACAAAACCTCTAATTGCAACTTCTGTTTTTATATATGCTGTGATAAATCATGGGTTTCAGCTTTTAATCGTCACTTTCTTAGCTTCTTTCACATTTGTATAAAACACATACATGAATGATGTGTTTGTTCAGTGTTTCAGACACTTGAAATTAGCAATTAACCATGTACACAAATAAATTTTGTCAGTTTCATAACATTCATTTTGTGATGTTAATTTGATAATGAACCATAATTATAAATCAAAAGTGTAAAAAACCATTAAGTCTTAAACATTTTAGTCATTTCCGTTAGTTTTATGTTTGAGTCCATCTAATATTTTTACGTTTCGGTTTTCTTGTTCGTCTTGTTGACATAGGAAGCTGACCTAAAAAGCTAAATATCGAATATTTGTAACTTAAAGACTAAATCTGTCGAAATCAACTTACGCGATCAAATTGAAACTTAAAACAACGTAAGAACTTTTTTTTTTTTTGTAATTTAGCTACTAATAAGACCAACTTAGAGGACTACAAACAAAGGAAATTGAAATATGCATATACATTCATTCATAGAAGCTGCCAAATTTATCATAACAAATTCAAGAAAAATAATAACAACAATAAAAAGACAAATAATCAATAATTTTGATCATCAATGATTCATGAACAACAACTTGTGCATCTAACCAAACCATTCTCATTACAATAAACACACCTTTTCAATTTTCCTTGTTCTTCCTCAAACACTTTCCTGCTACCATTGCAATTACTACAAGGCACAAATCTTGCATCACCACATTTGTCACAAACAAACCAAGGATCATGAGTTGGAAAACCTTGTAACAATTTCGCCAATTCACCAGATTCATTCAATTGTTTCAAATCATCTGCATTTCCCACATGTTTCCCTCTGATAAAAACCTGTGGCAATGTCACTACAGATTTGCTACCAAGTGCATTCTGCAATTCCTTCCTATAAGATGAATCCATTGAAATATCTCTTTCATCAATTGCAACTCTAAATCCTCTCAAAATCATCCTCACTGAACAACAATCTTCATAAGTCTTTCTAATCCCTCTCAAACTTGTGCAATAAACCACTATTCTATCTTCAGTACCAGGTAAAAGACACAAACTTTTACCAAAAAATGAAGAACAAGGGTTCATAGGACTTGATTCCATTGATCTTACACCTCTGAGTAGATCACTGTTGTTTTTGCTACCAAGATTTCTTGATGACAATGCTCTTCTGTAACTCCAAGCAACACTTGGATCTAACTTAGCAAGCAAAGCTTCTTCTGATAAATGCTGCCAAAGAGGTTTCTTGACATAAAAATTTGAACTTTTTTCTTCCATTATAGCTTCTGAAGCTTTCATTGATTCAAATGAATCAAGAAGATTCTTTTTTGCTGACCCATCAAATGTTGTGTACCTGCATGAACTATGTTTGTCTGAAAAACTCATTGGGTTGTTAAAAATTGAAGCTTTATGAACATTAGTATCATCATGTTCATGTTCATGTTCATGTTCATCCAAACCATCCATGAGTTCCCAAGTGTTGATAACAGAATCAGGAGACAATGATTGTTCTTGATTTGTTCCATTGTGATGAGGTTCTTCATGAGATGTAAAGTTAGGGACTTTTTGGTCAATTAGAAGAAGAGAACCATAAGTGGTTGAAGTGAGTGAAACAAGGTGATGAGTATCACCTTTTTTGGTTGGAGGGTGATGAATTAGAGGCATTGTTAGTGATAAAGCTTTTCTAACTGGTGGTGAAGAATTGAAGTATTGTGAAGCATAAGAAGGAGAAAAAGATGAAGAAGTTGAAGATGAACAAGATTGAAATGAAACAGAAGGTGTTGTATAATCCTCTTGATTTTTGTTTGCAACTATGGTTGTTGTTGTTTTTGAAGCTGAACAACCCATGATTGCAAAATTTGAGACCACTAAATTATGAAAAATGGGTTGTGTTTACTTTTGATTCTTCTCTCTAAAAAAGACAACTTTTTTATTGCTATGTTTTGGTGTGTGTGAGTTTATGTTTTAGAAGACTATTTTGAACTAATGATTGTTCTTTAGAGGAAGAGGATTTTAGAGCTTTTAGAGGCTTAGATGGAAAGTATGAGAAAATGAAGGAAAAGGGGAGGTGGGTATAAAGGGAGCTTTCAAGTAGGTTGGAAGAGGAAGTTGATTAATATCAATGTTGTGAGTATAATTGTGAGCACATAAATCATAGTTTAGGGCCATTTTTAAATTGCTACTAAGAATTGGGAAGGAAGGGAGGGACCATTTGTTATGAGAAGGTAATAAAGAGGTAAAAGGGGATAATGAGCATTGGAAGTTTCTTGTGTTTTTTGTTTTGTTAGTTTATCTCCAATCTCACAACTCATAATTAGAGCCGTCAAATGGTTGGGTCCAACCTGAGTTGGCCGTTGGACTTTGTATTATTTATGAAACAGATTAGTCCGACTCAATTTTTGATAGTCTATGATTTAACGAGTTCGGTCTGTCTCTGCATGAGCCCGATTCGATCCGATGGGCTTATAGGCTGACTTGATAATTTATTTTATTTTTCTCAATTTATTCGACTTTTTGAGGTGTGAATTGTGATTCATAAGGGCTTTTCCATAAAATATAGTTTATTTTTTTCTTGCAAAATAGTTGTAAAATTATGGTAGTTTTACCCTAAATATTATAACCTACCATGCATTTTTATTTAAATTCCATTTTAACATGTCATAGTTCTGTAAAAAAAACCAACAATGTTGACATTATAAAACAAAAGTACATTGAATTAATTTTGGTGATTAAGTACATTGAAATTTTAATTGACATTAGTTTGATTTTTACTTTACCTCTTTTTTAATAACTCCAAGTCTCCAACTACAAAACTCTCTGTCTTTTTGTGGGGGCACAACAACACTCTCTGCCTTTAAATAGATACTCTACTATTAGTAAGGTACACTCAACTACCATGTGAAGTTACATTTTTATCTAAGGCCAAAAAGGAAAATTAGTTTCAAGTAATTCAAAAAAAAAAAGTGGGGATGATCCTCAAAACAAAGATAAATTAAAAATATAAATTAATAGTATATAAAGCCGAAAGTGCATGTAGTTAGGATTAAGGTTGCGTTTGGCCTGACTTTTTATTACCTATAAGTTACTTTTAGCTTAAAGTTAAAAAAAATAAAACTTTAAAGATAAAGTTAAAGTTGTTTGGTATTTATTATTTTTTTTCAACTTAATTATTACTTTAAAGTTAAAATTTGTTTGGTAAAATGTTTTGTCAAGACATGATTTTTTTAACGTGCGACTAAAATTCAGAAATTATTATAGTAAATATTATCGTAAATTAAATTCAAAGAGTTATACTTCATAATATAAAATATAAATCATCATAAACGTTTTTTTTTCCAACATTCCAGTGGCTATTTGATTTCTAGTTCTATCCATTGTTTTTTCCGCTTAATTAGTATTTATAAATTAAAATATATTTGATAAAATATTTTTCTAAAAGTTATGATATTTTAATACAAATTTACCAAAAATAAAATAAAATTATAAACAATTTTTTTATAGTGGGAAATGTAAACAAAGAACGGCTTTTTTAAATTAACAATTTATCAAAAACTAATTTAAATTAAATTGCATTAATTTGAATTGGATCAACTTTTTTAATCGGTCATCCAAGATCGAATCAAACTGCCCACTATAAAGTAAACAAAGATCAAGGAACAAAAGGATACAAAACTAACGAAGTAGATAGCAACATAATAATAATAATAATAATAATAATAATAATAATAATAATAATATGAACTGTAAATATAGCAAGAGGCACTGTAAATATAGGCATGGCAAATTGGCAAGTGGTTCATAAAGAAAGCAGAAACACAGTGAAAATAATAAAAAAATTATATAATGGCATTCATGGGAATCGATAGGTGGACTTATAGTTATAGGAATATAAAGTACCGAAAAGTTGGTTTAAAGTTGGTTTTATCTTCTTATTTTCAAAGTCACTTAAATTTAGTTTTCTTCATGATTAAAAAGACACTTGTTATTTTAATGACTTTATTAAAATTATGTTTGGCCCTACTTTTCCTTAAAAGAAAGAGAGAAGTAAAAAATAAGTGAGGTCAAACACTACCTAAGAACTTCACCTTTTAAGCCAATATATGTTCACTAGCCAACACAAGCAACTAAAAAGTAGATCCATCTAGAAGATATGATTCATTTCATTTTTGTGATTTATTGATTTTAAAAACTACTTAAATCATAAGTTTGATGATGAGTTCATGAGAATACAGATAGATTATGATGTGAATTGTTTGTCATAACCAATTGTCATAGTCCTTTTAGTTATACTTCACATCCTATTAAATTGTGAATGATATGTAATTAATTAATCTCATAATCTCATGCCTATCAACATCACTTAACATTTGTAGGGAAATCACATGCCATATTAAGATAATTTTAGCAATTCAATCTGACTAATAACTAATTTTAACCTTAATGACATTACAACACCTTGCTTAAAAAGATACATGCAAACATAAATAAATAGTCATATAAATATAACTCAGATGATAAGAGACTGCAGAGACATTTGATATACTGATGCCTAATCCACGAGTTTGTATATGTGAAAGGGAGTTTAATAGAGATTTTAGGCCAATGACAAAAAAATAACCATGTGATGTGATAAGAAATGATTGAAACAAACTGAATTATGAAAGAAATTGTAATAAGTTTTACCCTAAAAATAGACTGAAATAGACACTTCATAAAATGTCAAGGACCACCATACCACAAGGTATCTAACTCTCTATTGTTGCTATGCTGGTATGAGCTGCTAAAGTAGCTGTCTCATCTCATCTACTTTGTTGCTTTACTCATAACCTTTTTCAAAATTTCAAATGAAATGGAAAAAATGTTACAATCTTTACATGATCTAAATAAAGTGTTCTGTATATTTAACCAGCTTTGTTAAATAGTGAAGTTGTACTTCATTTGTAGATTTGTAGATATCAGCTTTGTTTTCAAAATAATGAAATCCAAAAATTAAAGGGTATGACAGAAAGTATTTTGATCAATAATTTGCTTTGATATGTCGGATTAGTCTTTGATGGTAGTATTGTGTTATGTGTATGCTTTTTTTCTGGTGTAATTCCTTACATAAAAAGCATGATTTTAACCACCTAAAATAGAATATTGATCTTTTACTGAACTAATACCAAACGTTTAAGGTAAGATAAAGTATAGGGTGCTATAAATTTAGTTTGATAGCATTAATATGGTACATCAATAGCGGCGTGGGGATTGAGCGAAGAATATTTTACCAGTGTTTGTCCCACCATCTAAAATATTCTCCGTCCCAATTAATATGTTCCCACGAGAAAAAATTCTCCATTTTCGGGTCCCCAAACGGAGCAATCCCCACAAATATTCTCATTTACGGATGAAATCGACATCCCTATACATCAATGATATACAGTATCTCGAGTAAATCCTCGTCAACATTGCTTTGCGTATATCTCTCATAAATATGTTTTGCAATTCTTTTTTAAAATAGAGAAGATCATAATCTCAGTTCGCCGGGAACTTTTTTCTACAAAAATAAATTTAATATCACGTAAGATGTGCTGATGATTATGTTTTATTTACTACTCGCTTTTCTGTTATTTATTTGTTTGGTAGTATTTCGTAATGTAATTTTGTAATATGTCTCCAATGTGGGGGTTAATAAGAGAGAATTTTGAAATTAGAAATGATTACCAACTTTTTTAGTGTCTCCCGCTACAATTTGAAAGCTTGTCTTCAGCATATAAAGACAATAATAACAAACCTCAAAATCCTTTTAACCATAAACAAAAAATTACAATAAAAATATCAGCCGAGATTTACAATGGAAAATAGGACTCCACAAATTTTAATTCAACTACCAAAAATACAAAAATTGATAGATCAAATGTTTTGATTATAATTCAAACTCCAACTTCTTCACTTATTTGTATAAGTTTTTAATGACTATTGTTATTTCATTTATTTAAAAAATTGTAGAAAATAGGGACCATGGAGACAATCCAGATTATTGATGTGTGGTGTGACAAAGTATCCATAAGGATAATATGACAGATAAATGATGACAATGATATGAGAATATTAGCAAAATTTCACAATTTGTATTTTGTTTGTTTGTAATACTATGTGATGGTCTCTTTCATACAGTTTGCTTTATGAAATTATGATATCAATCAAGCTCTATGGTCTTATATATAGATTATATATTCTCTTAATTTGTACAGAAACTGATTGTCTCATCTCATTTCAAAGTGGGCCTAATAATTCAGCCCAGAGACACGGCCCAACTACGAAGTGGAACGATGCCAGGGAGAGATGTTTTAGACATATAAAAATAAAGAACAATGTTATGTCACACCCTTTAACACACTCTTTTAAACACGCCCACATACATGCAGCCACGTACGCCGCTTTGTTAATTCTCTCACATGGCTACCGGTTTCAATTTCTAACCTTTTATATTTTTTTTTTTTTTGTTGTTTAGCAACTTGTTTAACCGGTTAGCCGGTGAATTTATGAAAAGAGTGGCATACGTGGCTGTATATAAGTGGGTGTGTGTCAAAAAAGTGTGTTAAATGGTGTGACTCTAGTATTGCTCAAAAATAAAATTGGTCTTTCATTTTGTAGGAGATTTTCAAATATATATCTAACTTTATGAATATTTAGAAAATATCTAACTCACAAAACAAAAACAAAAAAGATATCTGAATATATCAAATTTTATTCATATTAGTTAGTCTTTTTGAAAGTATGTTTAATGTTTGAGAGTAAGTGAATAAAATAACGGACCAAATTGGTAGTAAATTATTAAAATATAGAGACTTAATTGACAATAAGTGGCTACATACAAAGACTAACTTGATAGGTTAATAAAGTTTGAGAGACTTTTTGGAGATATTTATAAAATTAAAGATCTATTTTAAAGTATTTTACAAACTCAAAGACTAAATCGATGGTTTACTCTCGCAAAAAGTACATGCGTGTTTATATTATTAATATGTAGTACTAACTATTTGTCAAAAAAAAATGTACTAACTAAAATAAATAAAAATTTGTTTGTAGTAATAATTGTAAGATGGTTAGAAATTGTCAAAATTACTTTGTGTATTATGTTTCCAATAACTTATTATTTTATCTATGTAACAACTTGTTGTTCTGCTTCTACATGGCACGCTTAGTGCAAACAATGAAAATAACAAAGGCTACTATGGTGAGAAGAAAAAAAAGGAAACTTGTAACTATGCTAACAGCACTCGCATAAAAAGAAAAGTGTATACATAAAGTGTTTTTGAACGGTAATTTTGAAATAGGCCCAAGCCCAATCCGAAAGTAAAAGTGTAAGATGCCAAAAAATAAAAGATTTCTTCTTAGTACTAATATTCAAGAATACATCATAGGTGAGAATACCCGAATTTGACGGAGTTACTGCATCGATACAATAATTGTTTATAACTATCCGATCAATAATAGACGGTTGAGATAAAACTTTTCAGAAAAATAATTGTTGCTAATGATTAATCCAAACTAAGCTTTGATACTTGAAGATTGACCCATAAAAATAAAAGAGAGATGACTTACCAGAAAATGTACAATCAAAATCAGACATATTGATATTGTTTGGAAGATCCAGAACTGCTTCATTCACCAAATGTGAGTTAGACATGACATTAACGATTGGTGTAGCTGAAGCGCTAACATTACCGACAATTGGGACGTCCTCCTTGACATTTCCATCAACACCAAACATGAGAGGAGAACTTTTAAATTGAAGTTCCGACATGGTCATTCCCTCATTAATTTCTTGTTGCAAACCCAAGTTCGAGACTTCGAGTTATGGTTATAAGGCATGGTTGGAATATTTTCACGAGGAGACATATCAACCATACCTAATGATGATCCACCATTTAAGTTATGACTATAAGGCATGGTTTGAATATATTCACGATCAAACATATCAACCTTACCAAATGATGATCCACCATTTGAGTTCTGATTGTAAGACATGGTTGGAATATATTCACGAGGAAACATATCAACCATGCCAAATGATAATCTGTCGTTTGAGTCTTGATTATAAAGCATACTTGGAATATCTTCACGAGCAGACATATCAACCATACCAAATGTTGATCCTCTATTTGAGTTTTGATTATAATGCATGATTGGAGTATCTCCATAAATAGACATATCACCCATAGCAATTGATGATCCACCATTATTAAACGCATTAGATAAACTTGATACCACACCGTGTTACATTTAATTTGGTGTTGGCGCGCCAATATCTGCTGGAGTTGACACATCAACATAATAACATGTCAGACTCTCAATTATTATAAAATAAAATGATATTTAGAGTCAGAATACTAAAAAAAATTGAACTTTTCATATTGAAGTTAGAGTAACAAAAACTACAATTGTAACTTTACTCTTTCATATGTTTATCTTGTCTTTGGAACAATAAATATGTATTTTGAATGAAAGAAACTTACTAGTTGGAACATGTGTTTCATTAGAATATGGTAGTGATACTGATGAATCAACTTGATAGTGAAATCCAATAGAGATAGGTATTGATGCAACATTATTTTGTTCTAAGTCCATCATTCGCTTTTGCTTATCTAGCAATTTGTTGAATTCTTGAATTAGCTGCTTCACCACTAATCTTATATAATAAGCTTCGAAGAACTCGGGATTTTCTTCTTCAAATATTTGTCAAACTGAAAATATGAGGGAAAAAAGAAACTTAGTAAGAAAAATGAAAGACTTGAAATGAAACTATTAATTGCTTAAATTTTAAGTATCAACTGAAGAGTGAAAATGCTGAACAAACAATCATAACCAAGAGTGCTACAACCTCTAATATAAACAAGGTCCCTTCTAAATATCAAGCCTTTTGACATTTTTTGCACGATCGATGATGTCATTGATATGGATGGAATAAGACTTCGAGAAATCTCAACTTAACCAAAGGATGGTGTAAGATTCCAAGTACTTTGCACATGGAAAATGACCTTTTTCACTTAATCATATTACAACTTGACCTTAATCATGTTTTAGTACTATAGGCCTTATTCAGAATAAAATATCAGGAATCAAATGAATCATATTTCAATCAAATTAGATATTGTAGCATAATACAACAAAAGTCTAAGGCCAAAAGAAGGTGTTGCTCTAAATGAGATGCAGTGACGGCCTAAGCCGACCACGGCATTGCAGATGTCGTACCAGATTAAGAGTAATAAGAAGCTCCATGTGATAACTTTGAAAATGGACTTAAATCCATGAATTTACTGATGCTAATTACCACAATATTAACAAAGTCAGCTCTAAAATCTTACTAATCAGGCTGGCAGGAATTACAATTCAATAATCAAGCAAAAAAAATAGTTAAATACTCCTATAATACTAAATCCATCACATTCTGACTTGTGTGTATTCCTGACTCTAAGTAGAAAACTAATTTGGCTACTACAATAACTTCTTGATTAATTCATCTAGATTTATACCTGTTGTTAAGAATAATATATAATTCAATTAGATTGAAAGGGCTTATAGAATGCATCACAGTAATGATTTAGCGTTAAGTCAAACCAACTTTGTTATATATAAAGCGAGGTTATAGTCCCACATCGCTAATACTTGATAAAACATAGGTGTTTATATACCTCTCGCGGAGAGGAATGGACACGACCTTACTTGAACAGGATCTGTTCTATAGGATCGTACTACTGTATCCTTGATTTCCAAGGAGACAGGAACAAAGATCTGGTTGATGAAGCATGACCATGTGATCAGAGCGTGATTAACGGTTCTGTGGTGACACTCTTCGGGGGTCATCATAGGACACTGTAGAGGATCGTTCTCAGCCAGCACTGTCTGGTTGAGTTGGTCACACGGTTGTCTGACAGATTTCTATCTTTTTTTTTTTGTCATTTTTTCAACAAAATTTTCATCCAGAGATTTTTTTGTTGAACTAAGATTAGGAAATTTTTTGAAACAAAACACACCCTTAAAAGTTGAAAATATGAAAACCTTTTTCCTAAAAGAAAAGACAAAGTTGGTTTTTTGAATGAGACTATTGTTTACCTTGGTGCTTGCACCCCAAAGGAAAGTGTGATCCGGAGAGAAGAAAATGTTGTTGCATGTGGTTGAATCCCTTTTCTCTTTCCCTCTCACTAGCATGATCCATGTGTATGCAACTTGTGAAAGTGAAAACAGTAAAAGGAGCTATGGTCCCTAACTTGCCTTGCCTTGGTTTTCTTCTTCAAAGCTCTAATCAAAACATAATAAAAGTAACAAGATCCATAATTTATTTAGCATACATTGTTGGGGGTAAAAACAGCTTTTGCTTCTTAGTAGTACATTTTTTGGACCGGTAGAAAGTGCTTTTGCGTTTTGATGTTCATGGCATTTGAGACAAGTGGTAGAAGAGTTGCCACGTAACCACTTTAAAGTGTAAAACTGAGGTCTAAGAGCATTTTTAATGGTGCAACTCATTTTGAGTTCTTTGAGTGGATCTCATAATGCCACGTCATATGAACTAACTTTATATTTTTTTGCTCTATTGGTGAACTTTGAAGAATTTATATTGGGTCCCACAACTTTATCTCACGTATTATTTTATTTATATTGAATTCTTTAATGTTATTACATCCGTCTCAAATAATTGTCGCTTACACATACTAATACATGATTATGAAATATTGTGAAAATCATAAAAATTTAATATTGTGAAAATACACATTAAAACAAATCAAACAATATCTTATACGTCAATATTTGTTTTTACACGTTAATAAAAAATACGATAAAAATAAATGTCAATTGTCGAACTTGTAACAATTATTTTGAGATTGAGGAATTAATTGAAATATTTTAAATTGACAATATAAAAATAAATTACAGTAAAAGGCAATGGAGTCATATGATATATGCCCCTCCAATTACAAGATGCAATTATCATTTTATATTGATATTCCATTCAATGTGTCAGTCACGAACGGATCGTCACCAAGGGACGGTAATGCCAAGCTGGCCAACTCCAAAAGTACTCCACTAGTAGAACTGAGAAAAAACTAGATTCTAGTATTACAGGTTGGCGGACGAACTCATAAAAAACATGGGTGGAGATGCTCTAACACTTCTACAAGTTAGACAAATAAACGAGTAAATGAAGAGAATAAGCAGAACCCATATATTAAAATGTCCTTTATTTTTTTTTTATTTTTTTTTTTGGTACAAATGTCCTTTTGTTATTACCAAAATAAAATAAAATGTCCTTTTGTTAAATAGATCATTTATCAACCAAAATTATTGTATTTAGTTCAAATTTTTAACTAAATATATCATCATTTTCTATCACTTTTCACGTAAGCAGATTTTTTTTGTTATAGAGATTATTTTGATAGAGAATAAAACTCAAATAAAAACATACAGTATATGTAATTTATAGGACTAAAACATATTTGCGGTAAAAAAAGAGGACCAAAACATATTTAATCTTAATTTTTTTATTATAAATAAAAATAAAAGCAAACTTATTATTAAAAAAATAAAAAACAAAAGCAAAC
The DNA here is from genome assembly GCA_951804385.1 of Trifolium dubium. NCBI lineage: Eukaryota > Viridiplantae > Streptophyta > Magnoliopsida > Fabales > Fabaceae > Trifolium > Trifolium dubium. Next base: position 43,340,143 of record OX638065.1, read on the forward strand.
TTTAAATATTTGGCTTAACTATAAAAAAATATCTAGTATTTGAGAGGTCTTGAATTCTAGCTCCAAAATGGTATTTTACGATTTCGTTGTATTTAGTATCACAGTAAATATACTAAAACTATGGTGATCTACTGTGATTTTACAGAAGTTAAAAACTTTAATTTTTGAAAAATCACGGTAAACTATTGTGATTATAATACACCTACTGTGATACATACTAAACATACACATACCCTTTAACTATGTGCTATCTCTGGAATTAGATTCAATGTACTTGGCAATAAGTGTAGTTAGCACATTTGAATTGTCTGATGAAGATTAGATGGTTGAGATCTTAATACAGTTTTTATTTTCAATATAAAATTTTGAAGTTGTAATTTAAGTCGCCTGATCTTAATCGGACGACCTTGAAATAACTTGTTCCATAATTGCATCAATATTTAACTACACTCAAACATGTGTTATCTCCGAAATTAAATTCAATGTAGTTGGCGGTAAGTGTAATCAACACCTTTGAATTGTTCGATGAAGATTGGATGGTTGAGATCTTAATACAATTTTTATTTTCAACATAAAATTTTGAAGTTGTAGTTTAAATCGTCTGTTCTTAATCGGACGACCTTGAAATGATAACCGAAAATCGAACATCGATCATGAACATCTAACTTAATAATTTTAACATTTACTCGTTGAAGTTAGACTTATCAACACATTTTTATCTTGTTTATCTTCTCTCACTATAATAAATTTTTTAAATGTAATCAATAGATTGAATGAATAAAATTAAGAGAGATAGAAAGAAAGACAAAAGATATAGATGAATTGAAAGGGAAAGAAAAGATCTAATTGCTAATTTGCTACCAAAATCACCCCACAAAAAAAAACAGGGTACCTCAAAAAAAAAAAAAAGTTTGAGAAAAAGCAATGGAAAATAAATTGACCATTACCCACGCAACTACTTTCCTTCTAAGAAAGTTTTGATCTTGAACAATAATGGGTGGTACCCTTCAATTTCAACTTTAACAATTTCATTGAAACCATTTCAATTAATTTCCATGGCAATGGCACTTAACGCTGCTCTCTATATCGTAAAGATGACTTGGATAGCTCTCAGTGGTTGGATCACTTCTTGCTTAACTATTGCTGATGAATTTGCTACTTCTCTTCGTTCTGGTGATATTGGTCCTTTCCATGTTGGTTGATGATTCAATTTCCCTTTTCTGGGTATGCTTCAAGTTTTCTAATTTATTACTACCCTTTAATCTAGACTTGTTTTTATGTATTGGGTGTTTGTCATTAGTGTGTTTCAATGTAAAAATTGTGTTTTTGGTTTCTGGGTTATGTGTTTGTTATTTTGGGTTTCCTTAAATTGAGGAATCAAATGGGGTAAATTGTTTAAGGTTGTCTGTTATAGCATTTTAGATTATTTGTTTTTAAAGGGTTTACTGTTTAAATTCAATTACAAACACTTTGGTTCTCAGCTCTTAACTTGTTTGTAATTCATATTTTGATTAGATGAATGAAATAAGTCAATTTGGCAATTCAGATTCATCCATGGATACCTTAAAAGTGGTGATTTACTATATTTAGTCATTTTTATTAGCTAAATTAAATAAGCATGTAAAAAAGTTACATTTAGCTTTGTTAAATAGCCATGTGAAAAAACACTTCTTTGAGGGTTGGGGCATAGGGACTTAAAAAAGTTTAATTTAGCTTTGTTAAGAAAATGGTGATGGAGACTCAAAATGGAATCTAATTCTTTGCGGCACTCTGTTTTATCTCATAAGTACAAGAAAAAGTTGGAAGAGGTTTAACAAAAGTAGTTCACTTTGGTGGAGGGACATAAACTTGATAGTGGTGAGATATCCATGTTTTGGTAGGGAGGGCTAGTTTGTTGAAAATCTTAAGGAAGGTGGTTGGGGATGGTAAGGACTAAGGATACTAGCTTTTCGTTGGATCCTTTGCTGGATGGCGACATACTTAGGTACCAATTTAGTAGGAATTTGACATATCTTTTGATAAGGAAAAAACTGTGGCAGAGATGACAGTAGAGATAAGGGAGGAAAAGATGATCCAGTGGAGGTGGAGGAGGAGACTCTTCAGATGGGAAGAGGAGTTAGTTGAAGTATGTAATGAAGTGGTGTTAGGGGCTGAGAGACTTGCGGGTGGTAGTGATTTTTGGAAGTGGGGTGGTCCTAGTTATTTGGTCAAAGAAGCGTACTTGTTTGAGTGACGAAGATGTAGACATGAAGGAGTGGGCTAGAGATGTTTGGAATCCTTTAATTCCTCCTAAAATGTCGGTCATAGTTTGGCGATTTTTCCATAGAAGACTTCCTATAAAGGATAATCTTAGAAAAAGAGGGTTGACCTTGAAATCTCTAGTCTTTGTGTAGGAGGATGCGGATGCGAAGAAACAGATTATCATATTTTTGTTCAATTGTCCGATGCTAGCAGCTGTCTAGAAAGAAACACTGAAATGGTTGGGAGTCACCAATGCTTTCATTGATGGGAGTTATGAGCATCTCAAAATGTTCAAAGGATTGTGAGCATAAATTGGAAGTGATTTGGATTGTGAGCATCTATGTAATTTTGAAAGCTAGAAATGCAATGGTCTTTAGACAAGGGTTCATCAGAGAGAGAGAGTAGTGGAGGAGGTGAAGGTGTTAGCATGGAGAATTCTTAAAACTCGTTCTAATGATTTCATATTTCCTCTTTGGCAATGGCTTTCTAATCCTTTAGAATGCTTTAGAGTGGTGAGCAGTCAGTAGGGGCAGGTCGGATTATATTGGTCATAATAGGTTTTATGATGGAGTTCTAATTTTCTAAATGTATTCAGTATCTGTTGTATTCCAAGGTAATATTACAGGACCTGTTGTGCCGAGTTTTGCTTTCTTTTCGGTGTCTTTACGGTACAGAGCTGGAGGTTCAGTCGGTTCTGTAGAGTGCACGAATCTGAAAGTGGCTTGTATTCTCTAGCTAAGTATGGTCTCATCTTGTAATCTTGTAATCGTTGTCTTGTTTTGTTTGACAGCAGTAGTTCAGGAGCAGACTTTTGCAATCTTGTTAGACCAGTTTTGAAGCGTTGGTTGTATCTCAAAAGTCCAGCCCGGATGTTGTTGGTGGCTTGGTTGGAGATCCTAAGGCATCTAAACTTGATCTTAGATACTGTAATTACCGGCTCATCTGTGACAATGCTGTCAAACATAGTATGTGTGTTGTGAGGATGAAATTGTTGCCCAAAAGATATTATCGGTTAGGGACCTGTCTTTTAATTTTCTTAGTATTGGAGCAGACTACTATTTGGAATTGGTTTGGTGATGCTAGTAGATCTTTGGAAATGGTGTTTAAATCTGAAGGATGCCATTTATGTATCATGTGTAAATTTATGTAACAATATTGAATTCAAATACCATTTTGATTTAGCCGATGATAGAAAATTCAAGGTATGAAACTATCCTGCTTAATTTATAGATTATTATGTTTGATGTTGGCTGGACTCAATTTGGCAGCTAATATGTGAGGAGAACAACTTGAATATGCAGGTTCTGATGTGTTCATCTCACCATCAATTCCTTGTGAATACCCATGTTTGTGTTCTGAGTCTTATCAACCATACCAAACGATGATCCACCGTGATTAATTACAGTGGGCAAATCAACAATTTTGTATTTCCTTTTTGAAAAACTTGCTTTGTTTATGTGAATATAATATTTGAAAGGATATTTAGATTTTGGAGACGATATATAAAAGAAATGAGATTAATACCGAAATGCAGCATAAATAAAATAAAATCATTCTACAAAGCAAAGTACTGAAATGCCAAATACATTGTGCACAAAAATGACAACTTTTAAAGCAACTGTTCTAAGCTATGGTTTTATGTACAACACTGTTCTAAGCAACTTGTTCAGCACTTCAGCCTGCAGGTAAGATAAGCAATTAGAATTAGTTACTATTTTGATCTATAATAGCAATTCATATAACATATTATGCTTCTCTTCTTAATTTGATCTTAACAATAGAATTAAATAACATATCTAAGCCAATTTTGTAATATCAATAAAATAGTAGCAGTGTTAGAATTAATATTGTGGCACAAATAATTTTTTTAAGGGAGGAGCTAGATAGTTTCTTACCTTGTTTCTTCTATTTCAGTAAATTGAGGAGAGTACTAGCATCAAAATCGTCATCATTATAATCTAGCAATGATCTGTAAGACCAATAAAATAGTAGTGTCAAAAATATTGTGGGACAGAGAAAAAATTTAAGAGAGGAGCCAGATAATTTCTTACCCTACTTCTATTTCAGGAAAGTTACTATAATCAATATTATAGTTAAAATCCAGGGAGGGTGCCTCAGGATGGTTGTCTTGTACATGTTTCAAACAAGAAGATGAACTATTAGTACAAGTAATTAATCCAAACTAAGATATGATACTTGAGGACAAAAGAGAGAGGACGTACCGGGAAACCAATTAGTAAGATCAAGAAGATTTTGTAAGCTTAAACTTCTTGAAAGTAATCCATTAGAGAAAGTTCTTGGAATATTCACTTCTTTGTTCACTAGATGTGAGTTAGACTCGACACCGGTGATTGGCACGGTTGAAGCGTTGCCAACATTTGTGTCGATCGCCATGTCATTTCCATTAGCGCCAAACACATGAGGATAACTTGAATGATTAGGTTCTAATATGGTCATCTCCTCGTTAATTCCTTTTTGCAAACCCAAGTTTGGGTTATGACTATAAGGCACGGTTGGAATATCTCCATCGACGGGCATGTCAACATTATCATATGATGATCCACCGTTTGTGTTCTTACTATAATGCATGATTGGATTATATCCATTGACAGGTATATCAGCCTTACCATATGATGATCCGCCATTTGCGTTCTTACTATAATGCATGATTGGATTATATCCATTGACAGAGATATCAGCTTCACCATATGATAATCTGCCGTTTGCGTTCTTACTATAATGCATGATTGGATTATATCCATTGACAGGCATATCAACATTACCATATGATGATCCGCCGTTTGTGTTAGTACTATAAGGCATGATTGGATTATCTCCACTAACAGGCATATCAACATTACCATATGATGATACGCCGTTTGCGTTAGTACTATAAGGCATGATTGGATTATCTCCACGAACGGGCATATCAACATTACCATACGATGATCCACCGTTTGCGTTAGTACTATAAGGCATGATTGGATTATCTCCACTAACAGGCATATCAACATTACCATATGATGATCCGCCATTTGTGTTCTTACTATAAGGCATGCCCTGAATATCTCTGTTGACAGGCATATCAACATTACCATATGATGATCCGCCGTTCACGTTCTTACTATAAGCCATGCTTGGAATATCTCCATGACCAGGCGTATATACCATGCCAAATGGCCCTCCGCCATTATTAAACACATTAGGTAAATTGGATTCCACACCATATTGCATATTGTTTGGATTCAAACCTTCTGGAGTTTGTGTAGAGGTATAATAGCATGCTGGATTTTCAGCCCCTGTAAAATAAAATGACATTCAGAGTCATAATACAAAAAAGGTTGCAATTGAATTTTCAATATCAAGCTTAGAATAACAAAGTTTGCAATTGTAACTTTAGAAGAAACATTCCAATTAATAGACTTGATACTGATGGGAAATTTTTTTAGTGAAAAAGAATGAAAACAATATTTAGGAGGTAGAAACTTACTAGGGAAGATATTTGTTCCATTATTAGAATGGGGCATTGGTGAAACATCATGATAATCATGAATTCCATTAGAGGTAGGTAATGGTGCAATTTTAGTTTGTTCTGAATCCATTAATTGCTTTTGTTTTTCTAGCAATTTGTTGAATTCTTCTATTTGTTTCTTCAACACCAACTTTGTATAATAAGACTTGAAGACCTCAGGATTTTGTTCTTCAAGTTTATGCCAAACTGAAAAGATGATAAGTAAAATGAAAATTAGTCAAAAAAAAAAAAGTAAAGCTTTGAAATGAAACTATTAATTGCAACAACATAATTAACAAGTAAAGAAATAAATGAACAATAAACTGAAACATTAATCATAAAGGTGACATATAGAAGAAACTTTATTACTTATATTGGTGAATTCAGGCTCTATTTTTGCTTCATTCTGTAGTTTGCTCACTACTTCTTTTTGAGTCATATACAACTGCATGCATCGTTCTATTAGATTCTTCACCTGTGATGAGGCAAAAACATTATTTTTAGCGGTTTCTCATAGATGTAATTGAACAAAAGATGGAGTGCTTAACAGTGATAATTTGAATTCAAAATGATACATTGAAAAATCCATGCCAATGTCGTCAATTACAAATCGCATAAAACACACATGATTGTTGTTCGATGGTTTTTCTTTTTTACCATGTTTTGACATTAAATAATTTCAATCTCAAACGCAGTTGATAATCATCACTAAATCAACTAACGTTTGATAATTTTAAAATAATTTTGTCCACTTTCCATTAAACTCTAAATATTTAAGAACTTTACCTTATTAATGACAGAATTAAAATTATAAACATCCCTCTCAAACTAAATATCTAAAACTCCCATAATTCTAATCTTCGGTGAAAACTTGCCCTATTTAGGGGTGCTAAAATCCCAAATATTTCTTTTTGTAAAAAAAAATTTCCAAATATTCCTAATTAATTATCTGATCAATTTTTTTGTCAGGTAATAGGCTGAATTTCACCCTAGTAAATAAGTGAATATACTAGGGTTCGAATCCGGTCTTTACATATAACGTGCAAAATGTCATAACAATTGAGCGAAGTTTACGGGACATTTATCGGATCAATTCCCGTGTTACTACTTAATTTTTTTCTCAAAAATCCTTAATAAACAACTGCACCTTAACGACTTTCGCATTGAAGTCAAACAGTTAAAGAACATATGAAAGAAAGCATGCAAGATTATTATATAGAAGCAACAATGAAGAAAGATGAACCAAAACTCTTGACATATATCAAATGATTAAAGAAAGATAAACAAGTTAATTACCGTCTCAATATCTTGACCAGTAACATTCCTCACAGCGTTGCTTTTCATATCGCAAAATTCAAAGATTCAACTAACAACTTATAACTGAAACCAATACAAAAGAACAATATAAAAAAATTAATTCAACCAATATAAAAGAAAAATTAATCACAATATCGAAAAGTGATTAAAAAAAAAAGATAATAAAAAATTCAAATGCATAATGGAGGGGAAAATAGGTTTACGTACGAGAAGAAAGATTTGAATTGAAGAATAAGACGAAATAGATTTTAATGTGCACGAGCTAGCTGAATATATAGATTAATTAGTAGGGCTCTTAATTTGGAGGCCTGTTTTAATTTTTTAAATTTGGCCCGTAATTTTTGTTTAAGTTGTAAATAAAACAAAATTTCCGGATCTCTGCTTACGTGATCCATCATTATATATGATCCAATTTTTCTCTTCCAATTTTTTATTTTTGAGGTGTTGCAAAAAAAAAATATTATATTTTGAGTCACACAAACTATACGTACGAACTTTTATTATATTCAACAAATTATTGTTCTAATATGTAGTATCATTTTATTTTAATTTGTTTCGAATAATTTGTTCTAATATAATTATTGTTCTATTATAAAAAAAAATATAATTATTGTTCTAATATATCATTTTATTTTAATTTGTTCTTATATATTCAATAATTTGTTCTAAATTATTGAATTAAAAATGTTTTGAAATTTCATTAAAGTTTGATAACAAAAATCCAGGTAAAATCTAGAATCTAAATTGATAGTACAAGAGAACGGGGCACATGTGTTGGGTTTCAAATGTGAATGGATAAATCTCACATTAATCTAATATAATAGAGGTGACCTATTAATCTAATATCTTAAAAAAATTTGTGGAGATGTGGTGTCTCCCTATCTTATGGTCTTCGAGCATTGACCTGTTATTTCTCCTAACGCTCCCACAGATTCTCTAACAAGTGGTATCATAGTTGTGGTTCGCTTGGTGGGGGAGTATGGGTGAATCCCGATATTGGATCAATTAAAGGATGTGAGAACTCACACTTCGGGGAAAATTGTTGGGTTTTAAGGGTGAGTAGTTAAGTCTCACGTCAATTACGAATGAGAAGAATGTTAGATTTATAAAAGAGGTTTAATTATAAGATGTGAGAACTCGGACTCATCAACACAACTGTTAGAAATAATATAAAACCGTTGATGTGGCCTTTCCTAACAGCTTAAGCTTTTGGGATAATCGGTCATCTGACATGGTATCAGAGCCTCTATGACTAAGTGGTCTAGAGTTCGATTCCCGCTCCCCTCACTTTCTAATTAAAAAGTGGAATTTCAAGCATATGGTAGGTGGGCCTGTGCATTATCCACGCTTCAAGCCCAATGGGCTCTTGCGTGAGAGGGCGTGTTAGAAATAATATAAAACCGTTGATGTGGCCTTTCCTAACAGCTTAAGCTTTTGGGATAATCGGTCATCTGACAACAACGTAGAATTATGGTTGTGGCAGTGCAACGCCACTCCAAAGTATGTTTGTCTAGCGTTTGAATAATCTTTAAAGATAAATAAATAAATAAAATGTCGAGTTTGAATCTCAACTCTTATATATAAAATATAATATCTCTACCAACTGAATTAAACTGGAGGATCAAAACTTCTACATTTTTTTTATATACAAAAAAAATATAATGAAAGTCATTTTCATTTTGTTAGAATAGTAAAAGCCCATTTTCTGTTGAGAAAGTAAGTTTAGCACAAGAATCAGAAAAAACCAAGCTCTTACACTTTTTTCTTCTTCTTTTCATTTTGATATGAAACAAAATTGGAAGGGAATATTTTCAGAAAATGTTTACAATGAACACTCTACACTACACTCCTATAGAGCCTATATGAACCAACACCAAAGTTAATATTTAATTTCTTTTAACAAAAAAAGTTAAATAAGAATTACATTTTGAAATTCAATAAAATTATTTGCCAAATGATTAATCATCATACAACAGTAGCTATACCACTGTATCTTGGTCTTGTTCTATCAGTCTCAGATGAAAGACCTTGTTCCATGTTCTTTCTCTTGTTATTGTTCCCTTGTTGTTGTTGTTGTTGTTGTTCTATACTTTGTAAAAGTGGTTCTGCCTCAGAATGTTGAAATTGTGATTTTGGTGCTTGTATTAGCTCATTTTGAACAATTTCTGAGTTTTCTAACTTTTGTTCTGTTTCTTGCTTTTGATCTTTCAATTTGGTTTTCTTCATATGAGGTTTAAGTCTATTCAAATCTGATAGCCTAACAGGTTTCAAGAAAAATTCTTCTGCTCCTTCCTCCAAACATCTGATAAAAATTTGACAGATTCATAAGATTTTTTGTTATGAAATAATTGAAAATGTTCTAAGTGCACGTTTAGTAATACAGTAGTTGTGCCAGAATCACGGTAGGTTACCGTGATTTTCCAGAAGCTACAACTTGTAGCTTCTACAAAATTACGGTGCGTCACCGCAATTCTAGTGCATCCACCGTGATACCAAGCATAGCATACGCTAAGTGGAAAAATAATAGTAAAGTGAAAATTTTATTACCTATTAATCCTTGAAGGTACATTTTCAGATGACATAATAACTACTGGTATGTTTCTCAGTGATGATGATTCCTGAAATATCAGAGAGAATCCAATAAATTGTTAAGTGTTTGGTTTCAGGTGGAATAAATGTTGCACAGAATTTTCAGATATTCTTAAACAGTTTCTTCATTCAAAATCAAATCTAGTTTCTATTTACTAAAGTAGTCCCTTTTAGGAAACAAAATCTTTTGATGACTTATTGAATCAGATTTGTTTTTGGGTGGAAAACTGAAAAGCAAAGCATTTAGGTGAATTATTCTAGGAGTAAATAATAAAACTAGTCCAAGTTGACAACTTTCATCAACTTGCCAAATTAGTAGAATGAATCTATAGTTTTGTTTTTAATAGTTCCATTAAGGACGGATTGTTAGGGAGAACTCAAGTTTGAATTATAACAAGAACAAATCATTGGTCAGACTTTATTTATCTCGAGTCGAACTCTAGATTACCAAAGTTGGTTTTTCCCTAATAACCGGATGGCTAAGACTTAAGACCAAAGATTATTTCAGGCAAAGATCAAACTCGAATTCTTCCGATTAATTTAACTATAATTGAAAATCATTAACCACTTGAATTCAAGGCGAGTCAGAAGGGAAAACAAAGTTTACCTTGATTTTCTTAAGCAAATCATAGCCTGTCATGCCAGGCATACAGTAATCTGTTATAACAAGATTCACCTCCACTTCCTATGAAACACAAAAATCCAAGAAATTTCAGAATCCCAGAAAGAGAAACTAATATATATAAATGGATGAAAAAGTTTAAAGATACTGCAACAAGGTGATTAAAAATTAAAACAAATTAGCAACAAAATCATACCTGATGATTGTTAGGAAAGACAGATGGTGTATTTGGGTTGGTCTCATCATTTTCACATAGTCCCAAAAACTCTAAAGCCTTGCTACCAGAATCAACTGTAGTAACTGCCATTCACAAAACAAAAAGTTTGTTCATTCATTCATTCTGATATAACAAGTAACAACATTAACATAGTAACATAGTACATGTTTTATCGACGTTAAGTTGTCAGAATCACGGTGAACCACATAAATTTTGACAAAAACTATGTTTTGAAATTTCAAACATTTCATCATATAGTATCACCTTAATTTCTTCAAACTCACTATGATTTCAAACATGCAAATATAAGAAATATATATAAAGATCCAATTTATTTCATCAGCTTTTGATATATGTTTAGCCCTTTAAGATTACCTTGATAAGAAGAGGTTTTGAGCAACCTTTCAATAAGTTTTCTATCTATGATGCTATCATCAACAGCCAAAACATGAAACTGTGACTCTGCTGCAGCCATCCCCATTTTCTTCAACTTAGGACTAAAAGAAGGTAAATAAAATGTTAAATGGAAAAAAGGGTATGTGAAATTAATGTTATTTTTTTTTCTTGTTTTCTTGACCCTTGAGATTGGAAAAGATGGTTTTTTGTTTTGTGTTTATGGGAAGAATATGAGATGGGAAGATTAGCTTTGTAGAGAAATAAGACCCACCAAAATCCACATCCCACAAAGCAAGATCCGACCAGATTTCATCCCAAATCTTGCAAATTTTCCAAATTGATCTTGAATTACATGGCAAGCAATGCAAAATTATTATAAGATAAAGACTAGTATATATAATTATATCAATGAATAAAATAAAGGGTTTAAATAAATAAATAAATAAATAAATCCTAGTGAATATTTTTTAGGATGTTGAGAGTAGTGAGTGACCTTTATTTATACAAAAATATTTATGTATTAATATAAAGTCTAAGGGCAGAAAAATGTGAAGGGTGAAATTAGAAAGTTTAGGTGAAAGCAAAAGTGGAAAGGAATGTGATAGAGAGAGAAAGAGAAAGGGTGGAAGTGGGACCCATAAAAATCCTTTCAAGAGATACAGATGATGTAAGCAATGTGCCTTTTTTATTTTTATTTTTTTCTCTTCTTAGTTGTGAAATCATGTGGAGCTTACCATATCTTAGGCAGGTGGGGAAGAGTGGTGTCAAAGAGAGGCCAATTTCTTTTGATTCCCTTTTGAGATTTGCTTCCCATGCCCATCATCATCACTCACCCATCTATGTATGTCTGCATCTTAACCATCTTTCATGCCATGTAAACATAGATTTGGATTTCATTTATTTACTTTGTCACACCGCGTGACACAGTAATGCATCAGAATCGTTCAATTAAAAATATACGATTGAGATTATTTGATATTGGATTTTTAATATGTGATTTTAGACATTTAATCTTAAACTAACCGTTAAAATTTAAACGTGAATCGGGTATTTTCTTTATAGTAGAGGATCTAAATCCATATAAACATCTATTAGTTCCACTCACCATATGGGGTTATGCTCTTTTTAACTTATGGTCAGCTTGATATCAAATTCTCATATTTGATTCTTTATTCAAAAGGAAAAATAAAAAGTCTCCCTCATCATAACATTGATTTTTGAAATGTTGTATTTGTTTTTTATGTGACTGAATAATTCTTTCTTCTTTTTTTGTTAACTTTTGTCAAACAATGAATGATTTACTTCTAATTCTTTTGAATGTTAGTGGAACGTAGTAAAGTTGGATGATGTAACTATCGACTACAACAGTCAAAGGACTTAATTCAGGACCATCAATAACTCATCGGTTGAATTCAATAGAAATATATATATATATATAGCACACAATTTAGAAACATTTATGATATTCAAAATACTAGTATTAAAAATACAAATATTGTATCAAAAGATCTAAATTCATTAACGTTGTAAGAGTCAAGTTAAAGATAATAATATTAATATAAGATTTAGACTCAAAATCTATACCAAGTGTGAGGGTGAAATGTTAAAGTTATATGAAGCCTCATATCATAAAAATTATTAGGTTGTTGGATATATATGTGTGTGTGATTCAACATCTTCATCCTTTAGAAATTCTATTCATGTTTACCATGAATTGCTTTGCTTCATAACAAAAAATCAAATATAATTTGTTCAAGAATGGTTGTGGATGGAAACGCAAGCAATCCATATATGAAAAATTATCATCATAATTACTCCCATAAATCTTTATTACAGAAGAAAATCACTTTTTAAATTTATTAGATGACTTATATATTTAGTTTAAATTACACATTAGATACAACAATTATTCGATAAACTTAAAAAATAACTTTAACATTATCACTAAATAAGGACTAGAGGAAGCATTATCACTAAATAGCTAAGTAATTGAATTTAAATTTATAATACAAACTAAATATATAAATGGGATTGATAATTTCGACCGTGAGTCAAAATTAGCAATGTATAACTTGTATACTTAGCACACTCTCAAGTACTCATAAGCCTTCCACATGTGTCTCTCACTCTCTTGTAATTACATGTGAGTCATACTTGCTAACTTCAACCTATATGGTTAAAGTTAGTAGTCCATGTATAAATTATTTAATTTAAAAGTCAAATTTACTTGTGAAAAAAAACAACTTTCTTAACATTTAATGCTATTTTTTACGGGTCATTTTTTAATTCCATAAAACTCAAATATGACACTTTACTTGATGAAATAACCGATGTGACATTGTGTTGTCTAAATATTGGTGTCTTTTTTTTCTCCTCACCGTAAGATGGACGATATGAAGCTATTGACTTCCAAGAGAGAAAAACAGAGCACATGTGAGAAAATATGAAAAAGTGAAAATGCACTAATTAGTGGTCCAATTTCCTTAAATCTTCTTCAAGTGTCTTTTCCCCTTTATTTCCTCGCATCCATTATGGACACGCTACACAACCAAGACCAATAGGTCCAATACTACCCCATTTTTTTGTTTTACTTTCCTTAATTCATGTCATTTTTTCAATCTATGTGTCAAATTTTCATACCATTCTTTTTATATATTCTGCTTTAATCTATGAATAGAATATTCATAATTGGTCAATATGACTCTTGAATATTGGCCCCTCGCTCATGTATTTATTTTTTTTTTACAGAAAATACCCACCAATTAATCCACGGGCACACAAGTATTAGTTTAATTGACAAAAAAATGTTGATTTATTAGTTCATATATCTTTATTTCAGTATAAATTTGAAATTTCCAGTTATATGAGTGAATTTTATTAGTGTTTATCACTTGGTCTAAAATAAAAAAGATTCGACCATCAACCTCTATCAATTCGCGTTTTAACTCCCGCATCAACTTTCAAGTAATTCTTATATCGCTTTTATAAATTGAGATAAGTTAAACCTTATAGCATGCTTAAGCTTTGATAAGTTCCTGTATATGTCCATTGGCGGAAATAAAGGAAGAATTTGAATGAAGGAGAGGGTCCTCCTTTCAATTTAGCCTAGAGGCACAGGAACATCTTCACATGCAATATTCTATATGTAATAGGGACCAAAAGTTCAAATGTTTTTAGTTTGAGGATTAGCTGCCAAGGTTTAACTAGTGTCAATTTGTTCAATTAATTATCAGAACTACTTTGATGCACGACCTCATAAACAGTGTGTTTTTGTTACACCATTTAATGAAAAGATTTTGTGCCGGAGAGCAAATCATATATGATAATGGCCATTCCTAAGCATTAATGGATTTTAAATCATACATCTTCCGCAGCCAATCAAGTTTGATTTACATTATTTATTTTTAGGTTTATATATAGAAAAAGAAAGAGAATCCAAAGAAAAATAATCTAAAATTTGTTTTAAAAGTCTTTTTGAAGAAGTCTCATCATATGCTAATATTTTTTTTATCCAGATTAGAGTATCTACCGCTGAACGTAGTGACTAATTCTCTCGCTGAATTGGAGGTACCTAAAAGAGTGGGACACTTGACCTAAATATTTAAAGTTGCTCTCCAAGGCAAAGATCGAACCTATCGACCATTGATTAAGGAATGATGAGTTTCAACCGCTCAACCACACCCCTAAGTTGTCTCATATATATGCTTATATATTCACATGGTTCAAATTTATTTATTTTTGAGTTTATAGATGAAGTGAAAAATACCATTGAAATTTACATATATTGAGGTTTGGATTATAACCCAACATTCAACCTAGCTAACAATAAGAACTGTGAAGACATCAAATTTAACAATATCAAAATTGTCGATTGAATATATTAAGATTTATTAACTACACATTTCAGATTTATTAGGTCAAATTTTCGCGTAAAATTAAACTATATAAACAAAACATTGTCAAAATAACTATAACTAATAACAATCAAAATTAAACTTCAATATTCATAATGATATTGTTAGAGTTTACTATGGCATACCGGACCTGACTGACTTGGACTAACAATTATTTAGCTGACAATTTATAATAAGTCAAATAGAATGGGGGATTTGATTTCACATAGAATATTCTTCTTTTTATTTGTCCCTGTGTATATATTATCTTGGTGTGGAACTAGTTTATTTTTGTTCAAAGATTAGTTTGACTTTGACAATAATGCTAGCTAGTTTCAGTCAAATTCTAAACACCTATAAGTAAATTAAGGCTTCTTAGGAGTAAATAATCAATTAGTTTCATTCTACATGTTATCACTTACTATAAAATGTGTTGATCAAATGATCTTGATTATTATTACTTTTTATTATTATTTGGGATAATGGGATACAATATACCATTACTTTAATTGTACACCATTTTTAAAAATAAATATCAAATGTATGCATCATAAACGACCATGTCATTCGTAAAAGAATAGGCTGAATGTTATTAGCAAAGAAACGAATCGATAAATATATACGAACACTTCAAAAAATAAGCAAACACAAGACTCTGTGGCCCAATGGATAAGGCGCTGGTCTACGGAACCAGAGATTCTGGGTTCGATCCCCAGCAGAGTCGTTTTTCATTTTTCATCTTTTTTAGGTGCCATTGTTTGTTTATACTACCCAGTTTTAAAATAGTTTTGCTTAATTTTTTTTTCTGAATGGAGTTTTGCTTAAATTTTATATTTGTTTAGTTTTGGGATCGGACATAGAAAAAAAATTATTCAAGTTAATATAATTGGTTTGGATTTGATTTTGAAGTTTGTTGAATTTTAGATGATTTGGTTATTATACTATGGTATACATGTGTGTTTAAGATGATTTTTTTCCTCTCTAATAATCGAAAGCAACAAGAAACTAAACTATCAAAACTATCAAAATTTCAATTGAGAGACCACATTTGCAAGCAAAATCTTTACATAATAAATATATGAATCAGTTCTACTATATATGATATTCATTTAGCTCATTTATAATCGACGTACAAGTTAATCACTCACACCTAAACTCTAACATAATTGTGGATATTTGGTAAATATATACTACTTCAAAGTTCAAATATTATGTGAGTGATTAACCTAATATTTAAGATAAACTATATAAAATTAAAGAAGAATATAAATTAAAGTTGTTGTGATATATGGAATGGATTGAGGTGGGACATAGGTGTGAAAACTTACAAGACAAAAATCTTTGAAATCACATGTAATGTAATATAATGTAGGGCATATGAAACAAACAAACCAACTGTCTACTCCTCCTAATTTGATTCTCTTCATCCACCAACCCAACCCTATAAGCTTATACACCTCAAATTAAATTTAAATATTTTAAGAGTAGGAGGTGAAGGTTATGTTCCTAGATGTGTACTAATACACACCATAACATAACATAGGATAGCATAGCATGTGTGAGCTAGAACAAAAACACCATGTAAAATGCAGGTGTGTAAAACATTAACATAGGTAAATAATGTTCTACCTATATACGTACATTCGATTTTACTGAATTTGGTCGCTTTCTTAGCTTTGATTCCCCGACATGTTTTGGTTGTTTTATTTTATCCATACATACAGTACAATCTGTCACACACAATTTCTAACTTTACAAACTTAATATTATTGGACTCAACCTAACTCCATATTGTCCAGCAAAGCACATTCAATCACCATCTCATTTTTTAAAAATTAAAATAGCAACCTAATAGATGTTATGCATAAAAGTTCAAAAGAAAACATTATTTTATATATTATTTTCAATATTTTTAAATTTAAAAGCATCATTATTCAATTGTTCTATATAAAAAATAATATCATAATTCATTGTTTAAGAATTTCATTGATTCGTGCATAATAATTATAATAATGCTTTTACATTTTTTTTTTGAAAGGAATAAAGCTTTTACATGTTTTCAGCTAATTATAACTAATTACAAGGTAGACTATTCAATCTTAATAAAAAATTAAGAAAGAAATTAGGTTCATGCTTTTAAGAAATTAAATTGATTATAATTAATCCTTTTAATTTTATTAAAATGATCGGAGCATTCTTGAGGGTACAATATAATTAGGTGTTGGTATTTTAAGTGCGAGTAAGAGTCACACATTAGATATGATGGTGAATAATGTTGAACATTATATTTGGATATAAAAGTGAATGGTGAATGTTTGAGTAAGATTTTGTGTTAAAATGTAGTATCCAACTTATTTATGTAATTTTTCAAAGTACAATGGACGATCCTTCAGATTTCCTCACGACCCAATAATATATCAGAGTCAATGACTTGATCAATTCTTAACCAAAGTGTTCAAGTAGTGAGTTCCGTCAAGAGCGAACAATAGCGGTGCAAGTATATATGGATGAAAATTAACAATATTTTTTGAATTGAAATGGCAACGTAACATTCTCAAATATGTGAATTAATTTTGTGCACAAAGTCTTATTATACGTGGCCCATTTGCAGCGAGGGACAAGGGTTATATTAGCAGCTAGCCTGCAACAACCAATTGGTTCTGTTTTTTCACCCTTCTCGTTCTTCTTCTTATTTTCTATGATGACTATTTATGATCACACTCACACTTTGACCCTACAATGACTTGTAAGGTCTCTGTGCCATGCCTAACAAAGTCTCAGACCAATATATCACTATCAGGATCTTGTCCTCTCAACGTTAACGTTATTTCCATTTCTTATTTATGGATTCCTAGCTAGCTTTGTTCTTCACATATACATTACACTGTTATTGTTGACCTTGTCAATATATACCACTTAACATCTCACATGTATATTCATCCATGCTTGTTTGATAACCTCCTAACCATGTTAAAGGACATGCATGCCATAAAAATTACAATATGTGTCAACACTGTTCCAATATATCTCAGTTGAAAAAATAAGATATATTGGAGAAACTTGAGAAAAAAAGACAAGAGCATGCAGTTGACCTATGACTTATATAAGCATATAGTATAATAAGTACATGATATATATGTGACATATATTCACACACTAAAAAGTAGATTAATTTTCTTCTAAAAAAACAAATAGAATAATTTTGTCAAAATATAACAATAAGAATGAGTGTCAACTATATATAATACTACTAACAGCTAACTAAACAAACACACGCATGTACATACATCTAATTAATATAATTAGAGTTTAGAGGTGGTCTAATTAATATTAATATACCTATAGTCGTGTTTGTGGTAATATCACTGTCACGACTTTATTATAATTTTTTTATTATAAGGATGTCACGATATACAACGTATGTAGTCTAGCAAACATATACTACAACACATTACCGTAAAAAGAAATTTTCAAATCGTATTTTTAAGAATAGATTTATATATGATATACATGTGGGAAATATAGTGTGTTTATTATCTTATACGATCAATAGAAAACAATACTCAAATGATTTGAAGAGCTGTAACTGAAATTAAGAAGAAAAAAAATGATGTGAAGGATTTCAAATTATGCTCAATGTCATACTATATGAGCAGGTCTAACTGATCACAATATCATTAAGCTAATGATTTTAATTAACTAATGGAATAATTAAATTTGTTGAAAGTCTGATACATTGAATGATCCAGCCGGAACCGCCGGTAATTCATTAGTTTAAGAGATACGATTGTACTTTGAGATCTCTATAGATAAAATAACAATTACTATAATTAGTCTCTTTGTTTTCATCATATACTTACAAAAATAAAAATATACAATCATGGCATACCTTATATGCTACTACCTTAGTTTATTTAATAGGAGCATTATCTTTTATTTGAGTATCTTAGCTTGTCTATTTTCCATTTTTTTTCCCTACACTGAAATACTATCTAATCCATCAATACGCTAACACGTGTACTCTTATTTCTCAAAAATCATCCCTGAAAAATAATTTTGGGGGAGCATAAAAACTTCCAAACAACAAATTTTCAAACACCTTGAAATGTCACATTTGCTAGGGATTTATCGAATTTCTAAGTAGAAATTTTTGAATAAATTAGTTAGAAGAAATAAACTAATAATAGTATAAAAAAGAAAGATAACTTAAATTGACTAAACTTATGTTAATCTCAAAATATCACCATATATTCTCTCATTTTAAGTAAACTCAGCCAATAGACTCTACTCTTTTCAAGTAGTAATAGATTAGACTCCCAAATTTAAGCTACTTAATTACGTACTCCCTCCTCCCTCTCCGTTCCATATTATAAGAAAAAAATAAAAATTATATTTATTAAAAAAAATTAAAATATAAAATTGTAAGTAAGTTTTTTTTTAAAGGTAATTGCATGGAAATATGTATATTAAATTTTTATTAATTATTGATTATGAAAAAGATAATAAAAAAAAAGGATAAATTTTTTTTAGAAATGTAAATGTCTTTGTTTTTTCTCTTATATTTTTATATTTTAGAGAAAAAAATTGGTTTTTTTCCGGAGGAAATATACCCTTTATGTACCACATGATCGATAGATTTTCTTACGGCCAAGATTAATAAAATATACTTTAATACAGAACACATCCATTCCTTTTTTGCTTAGTATGAGGAATTGCTTACAACACATATTCTCCTCACTTTTGGCCTGCTTTTGCTTTCCATTTATTTTAGGGATTTGAGCATATCTCAAGACCCATTTCATTAATTTGTTTAAAATTTGGAAGCAATTCTCAAAAAGTTAAACCCAGCCAGCCAGTTCATAATAGACACACCCACCCAAACAAACCATTATGTCCTTATGTACATATGAAAGGCCATATTGTAGGTGCGTGGATTGTCCCTCTCCAATGACATAGGGACACTATCACTCATGATCAAGTTTCTTTTTTTTGTATTGAATTTTCATCACCAATTTAATTTGGGACGAGTTCTGATATCAAATGATTCCGGTTATTTTTCAAATATAGTTGTAAAAGATCAAACTATATTCTTTCATACCAAGTGCCAACTTACCAACTACCACCGAAGCAAACTAACGTTTGATTTGATATTGGATTTTGTTGCACTTGATAATAGGATTGTTAAAAGGCATGTCAAATTATTTAATTACTTATATCAACTTTCTTCATTTTAAGAAAACATGAATTTTATTAAAAAAGGGAACACTTTTTTTTATCAAATATTTAATTGAATGCCCTCTATGTGCAAATATTTAATGAATTTAATTACTATGAACTTTTTGATTAAATATGAGAACACATAATTAACATGTGCATGCTCAACGTAGACCTAGGTTAGAGACATTTACATTGCATATAGTAAGGAAATAATTTCTAATTTCTAATTTTTAGTTGCCATTTGAAATTCTCTAAATTTAACTTCAATAAAGTACTTAATAAGTTTCTATTATTTTACAATTTCTTCAAATTATTTATCCAAAAAATAAAAACATCGCCACAAAAAATCAATTTATCCCAAAATATTCCCTCATAAATTTTGAGTTTTGATTTTATCAAAATTTGGGATGCATGTAAGGGGAAGTCGAAAATTTAATAATTGTTCAGGGGTTGTAGAAAGTATAAAACTAAAAAGAAATAGACTCGTATTTTGGCCTAAGGGCTAAGCCCATGATGGCCAACAAAGAATTTTCAATCAAATGTGCTTTATGGACCTTTGGTCCTTTACTTTAAGTGTATTTCTTTTCCCACCCTCCACAATTAAATCTGCATTTTATCCACCGGAAATCGTTTTGCAAAATTTTACGTTTATAATTTTGGTAGTGGAAATTTTCTCTAAGCACTAAGATTATAACTTTTGCTGCCGGAAAATTTAGTTAATATTTTCCGGAATTTTTAAATACTAAAATTATTTTGTGGGGTTAAAGGCAAATGATAGAAGAGATATAACTAAAAATTTTCATGGTTTGTAGAAATGAAAGGCATAAGTGTAGGGTTATAGGATAAAAAATTTCACCCTAAGAGTTAAATAAATTATGATTTGAAGTTAGTATATTTGTGACAAGAGGTCAGATGCATTTAAGTCAAATTTAATTTATTGAAGTTATGACCATCAATTAATTTTTTATTTGAATCTTTTGAAATACTACCTCCGTACCAAAATATATGTCGTTTTGACCAAATCACACAAATTAAGAAATGTAATCATTGTTGTATGGAAAAGGTAAATTATGGGTTAGTTTACAAGATTATCCTTCATTAATGGTATGTGAGAGATAAATTATAGAATTGAAAGAAGAAAAAGAAATAATTAATTAAGGGTATAAGAGGAAAAAGAGCATTAAATATTTCATTGGTAATGTAAAACGACATATATTGTGGTACAAATTTTTTTCTCAAAACGACATATATTTTGGTACGGAGGGAGTAGCAAAAAGTCTTTCAATTTGATTAATGTCTATCAAATGGATTCTAATTCTTCCATGAAATTCATACATTATAATAAATAAAAAATTCAAAATTAAATATTAAAAAATGAAAAAAAAATTTCAAACATTAGACACTGACTTGGACTATTAAACATTGATATGTCCATTCTTGTTACTAGTATTTTTCATATATGCGAGGCAATTTTTTTTTTGTCAAGTTTAAAGTATCTACTGTCGAATGCAGTGACTATTCTTCTCATTAGATTGGAGATACATTAAAGAATTAGATAGTTGATCCGAAGATTTCAAGTGACCCACTGTTAGATTCGGATTTTTCACCCAAACATAAACCCGTAGCAAGAACACGCAAAAAAATACAACATCAACATTGAAATACAAACATTAAATCAAAGTCTCTCAAAGAAATAAAAAAATTAAATTACAACTTTCCATTAAATTTGATAACATTACAATTAAGATTAAGTCGATAGTGTTTCCAACCCTATCTATCCACTTATTCAACTTAAAATTCTAAATAGATGACAACTAATCTACTTCTTCAAGATTTAAGAGTATTTATCTGCAACAATTTAATAATATTTTAACGGATTGAATTGAAAATTTATGTCGGTATATATCGCATTAATTTTCTAAATATAGGCTGCTTGGCAAAAAAGAAAAAGAAGTAAAAAGGAAGTTAACTTGTTGCACTTTCCTTGGTAGGACCGTCGTGGACGCTTCTTTCAAAACAAACAAAACAAACTTCGTTTCACTCTTTCTAACTTCGTTTCCATCGTTCTTTTTCCTCCGTTTATCTTAACCATGAACACTACACTAATCGTTGCTGCAACTTTTCTCGCATTCTTCGCCATAATCTTCTCAGTATTTGACCCTAAATACCTCGTTACACCGGTTCACATTCCTGGATCCAAGAACCACCTCCATGCTGCTCAGTTACTTCACGTCACCGGAGCCGTCGGACCGGAGAGTCTTGTTTTCGATAGTCACGGTGATGGTCCGTACACCGGCGTTGCTGATGGTCGGATTCTTAAGTGGGAAGGGGTCGAACGTGGTTGGACTGATTTTGCCGTCACTAGTTCTAATCGGTAATAACCGTTTTCTGCTTCCACGTTTCTAAATTTTTTTTTTTTTATATTTATTTTATTATGGTTATTATTGATTTTTATTATTTTTTTATTTTAGTAGTTTGTGGATATTTAATTTTGAATAGTAGTTTATTTATGGTAGGGTAGTTGAGTAGTTGTGCTCCTTTTTAATTAATTGGATAATGTTTTCAGCATAGTTAGCTACACTGTGAGTTATTGAAAATGATATGAAAGACACTTGACACGTCGATACGGATAATTTTTTTGAGAAAATGATGTATTTCAATGTAATCATAAGTGTCGGTATCATGTCAGTGACACGCCTATTCCGAGAAGTGTCAGGGCTTCATAGGTTATCACTTATTTGCTTCCTCTAGAATGAAGGGTTATTTATAATGTGTATATTGGTGTAAATTATACTAGTGAGATCAGATGTAAATTAGTTCCGGTGTTCTACTCTAGCTAACATGTTGTGACATAGTTGGTTGATAAGGAAAGTTTTAAGCATGTGGTTAGGGGATTGGACGGTTTTAGATATGAACGAGTGTTTGTTTGTGAGTGTCAATCCATTGATTAGATATCTCAATACCTCAAATTTAGTCTCTAACTCGATCTGGTCGTGGATGCCCATGATTGCCTTATTTTTACTCTTTACTTCGTGTTTCACGTGTATTTTAAGACACTAAAGAGTTAGGACAAATGCTATGAGCTAATTATTCCCTATATGAAGCACATTGGGCTGTAGCAACTATTGAACATTTGAACTGCATGATTTTTTTCAACTAATTTGTACAAGAGGGGCACCAGGAATAGTGTCTGTTTTCCTTACGCGGCATTATTTATTTTGAAAATCTTCTGATTCTCAATTTGAAAACAGGATGCTTGCTGTAATAAATTGATCATTATGTTAGTCCCATATGCTTTAAATGGAATTCTGCCTCATAGGTTTTAAATGATGTGCAGCAAGGTTATATGCTGGTTACTTTATTTGAATGTCATGATATTACTCTAACACGTAAATATATTAGAATTCTGTCATGAGTTTAGTTGTATGATTTTCAAGGTCCGACTGTGTTCTTCCATTCGCACCAGAGTTGGAGCATATTTGTGGGAGGCCACTAGGTCTGAAGTTTGATAAGAAAAATGGAGATCTGTACATTGCTGATGCCTACCTTGGCCTCAAAGTAGTAGGACCTAAAGGTGGTTTGGCCACCCAGGTAGCAACAGAAGCTGAAGGACAGCCCTTTTACTTCACCAATGACATGGACATCAGTGAAGACGAAGACGTGATTTACTTCACTGATTCAAGCACAGTCTACCGGAGAAGGTAAGTTCACCAGTCACCAGTCACCACTAAACCTTACCTCCCTTTCTATAATCAACTCTGCATTTTGTAAGCACTAAATTAACAGCATTGCTATTGCGCACGAAAATGTGCATGAATAGAAGAAAGAAAAAAAATCAGTGTCCAGTAATCATACTTCGGGAGGGTGGTTGAAAAACAACTTCAAAAATCAAAATAAGTTACATTATCTTCCGTTGCTTTCGTGCAAAGTGTGACTGGTACACTTTAGCATTTCCCCTTAATAATCTTTATGCTGTTACACTGTCACTTCAAAGTATGAATTGAATTTGAAAATTGATTCTTGCATGTTGGATCACTGAAGTTGATATCCCCTTCAGATCATCCTGGTTTTAGAATTATGAACCATGCGGTACACAAAAATGTCTTACAAAGTATGAATCACTTGTTCAAATGAGGTCAAGACTTAATTGCTTGTTCAAATGAGATCAAAACTTAATTGCTTGAAGGTTGAAGAAAATAATATCAACAAAAACTGTGCTTTTCTCTTAAGCCTATATTGATATTGCTTGTTGATCTAATGCTAGCATGATAATGATTATGTTTATGTTACTAATTTGAAGACTTACTCCTAGAAGTTACTTACGAAACCAAAAAATATAAATATAACTGAAAAATATAAATATACTTATGAAGAAATTTTGATCTATATGTTGATCACATTTTTTTGCAGGCAATTTATGCTTGTGCTTCTTAGTGGAGACAAGACAGGACGGTTAATGAAATACGATAAGTCGACAAAAGAAGTGAAAGTCTTACTAAGTGGCCTTGCTTTTCCCAATGGCGTTGCTTTAAGCAAAGATGGTTCATTTCTTCTAGTAGCTGAAACCACAACTTGCAAGATTCTGAGGCTTTGGCTTCGTGGACCTAATGCTGGCCAAGTCCATACTTTTGCCGTTCTTCCAGGTTATCCAGACAATGTAAGGAGAAATTCAGAAGGGCATTTCTGGGTTGCTTTGCACGCCAAAGAAACTCCTTTTGCAAAGTGGATTGCTTCCAATCAATGGGCTGGTAAAGCATTGTTAAAGCTTGGAAACTTCAAGCAGTTGCAATCGGCGTTGGCGAAGAAACCTCATGCTGCAGCTATAAAGCTGAGTGATGAAGGGGAAATATTGGAAGTCTTGGAAGACTGTGAAGGGAAGACCTTGAAGTTCATCAGTGAAGTGGAAGAGAAAGATGGGAAGCTTTGGATAGCATCAGTGTTAATGCCTTATATTGGTGTTTATAGTTTATGAGAATGCAACATAGACAAGATAGTATTTGAATTACCTTTAGCTTTAGTTCGGATAGACTTTTAACGTAAGAGCGTGGTTATCACATCGAGATTCAAATTGTGAATTGAAAGGCCTATTTTTCTGAATCGTAAATTGAATCTTATTGTGAAATGTAAGATACATTGCCAATAAAATGACATTTTTATAAAAATAAGTGACATAGCAAAAGTACTAGCTAATATATCATCTACTAATCACAAAATAATTCATGATTCTAGTCTTAGATCTAACAGTTAAAAAAGAGAAGTGTCTCAATATACAAAATTGATAAAAAGTGGTTGGCTTCATCATAGTGAATCAACTCATCATAATAAATCATGATACAAGATGAGATTCATGTTCACTATAAATATAATATTTGTATTTATTTGAGTTGAAGAAACAATCCATTTCCTCATTTTAATCATCAGTCAAATTTGGGCCATCTCTTCATTGGCCTCCTCATCGGTGATTATTGGGTTTTGGAGTAAAGCTTTGAAAAGGTCTCACAATAGTGGATTGGATTACAATGTAGTCCATAGCTTAGTCAAATTTGCCAAATTGACATAGATAATTTGCCAAATATCTCCTTTCTCTTATATCTATTTGTTCATAATATTTTCATATTGGAAACTAATTCAACATATTTCCTTTAAAAATCAATTTTTTTTGACGCATTTTAAAAATCAATTGAATTGAAGATGTCAAGACAAATTGAATTATTGTTGTTATTATTATGAGGTCCTACACAAACACAAGATGTATGGAAAAGAATACATTTGTAATTTGAATTATGGAAATTCTGAAATGAATTGTAACTTGTAAGTACTATAGACTATACAAGAACGTGTCACCTACCAATTAGTTGATTGCTACTAGAAAAGACGAGTTTCCATTCAAATTAGTTAAGATGAAGACATAACATTTAAAAAGTGGTAAAGAATAGTGTTGTAACTTGTAAATTTAACAACCACAACTTAATAAAATTTTTGGTAGTTCAATCATGCACCATATACTCATATCATACTTATACTGTTATCATATGCTGACCACTTGCTTATTAAAAAATTAAAATCTATTACCATTTGAATCAATTTGAACCTTGATCACAGAAATGAGTTTTTTAATAGTGTAAAAATTAATTATTCATTTACTTATTTAAAAATAAATTGATCACATTGATCACCCCACTGTACAAAATAAAACGTTTGTTCACTAACCTCTTAATATTATATAGTCCGTTTGATTTATAAAATAAAAATATTGGATAGAACAATAGTATATGATAGTACAAAATAGAACAACACAACATTTAATATAATTAACAAATTTTATCTTGTAAGATATTTGACGAAGAAAATATTATTTTAGTGATTTAAATAACTTGCGCTGAAGATAAAAAGTTGTCCGTGATTCAGTGAAGGACAAAAATATATATTTTGTCCGATCATTTGACTTCCAGTTTATCCGGTGTCAATGACAATTTTAATATCAAATAACTAAAGTTGCTCTTTTCAATTCTTTATTTTTAGGAGATCAGGCTAAACTCGCTAACTAAGCAAGCTTAAGACTAATATAATAACCTCTGTTATTAAAAAATAAACAAGGTATCAGCATCTTCCACGAAACAAACAAAGAAAATTTGGTGCATATATAAATGTGGCTCAAAACTCTCCTCTAACTCTATCTTCATCGGCGATGAGGCAACAACCGCACCTCATGGCGGCCGCCATGGCAGTTATCGTGACTGCATGGTTAGCATACAACCGCCACCACGTCACAGAAACATCAACCTTCGGAGTTTCGGATGTTCAGCAATGGCAATACGAGATGATTCCAATTGAAAATGGTGCCGTTGGACCAGAGAGTTATACCTTCGATCCTCACGGTGAGGGACCTTATACCGGCGTTTCCGACGGTCGAATCATAAAATGGCACCGTCACCAGAATCGTTGGGTGAACTTTGGCGTCACTTCTTCACACAGGTTAACACTCTCAACCTCTTTCTCATTTCTCTTTCACGCTATCTCTATTTTATTTTATAAATATTCAATATTTTATTTAATATTTCAAAATAAATGTCACAATTGATTGATCAGTTTACGCATACTAATGTACATCTTTGATCACAAATATCTTTAATTATGTATTATAAAAAATTCTAATAATTTTATATTTTAAAAATATTTATCGAGACAAATTGAACAACATCATATATGCTAATATTTATTTTTATATATTAATCTAAATATATGATCAAAATATATTATATGAATAATGCGCACGTAACTCAAACGTCACTTATTTTGAATCGGAAGGAGTACTACTGTATTTCAGAATCTCACATGATGGTTAATTTTATTTTAATTTTTGATAGAATCAATTTATAGTTTTTTTAAAAACCGAAAGGAGTTGTATAACTTAGTCAAAAATAAAATAAAAGGAATTGTATTAACATAAATTAAGCATATGATATGCCATACATTATGGTAAATGTCCAGAAATCTGAATCACATGATGGTCAATAATGGATGTTGTTGGTGTGAGAAATTAATTCCAGAAATACTGCGCATGTTACTTAATCTATATTCAGGATAAATGCATGTTAAAATAAGTATCTAAATTACGTCAAAAAAAGAAATAAGTATCTAAATTGTAACAAAAAAAAGTAAAATCAGTACTATCTGATATGAACCTCTCATAAGAGATTTTGAGAGGTTAGTGTTATTCTTTGATTGACGTCTCATAAAATAATTATAGTAAAAATAATAACAAAAGATCATATGGTCACACTCATTTCAAATAATTATAGTAAAAATAATAACAAAAGATCATAATTATAGTAAAAATAATATGTCACAGTCATTTCTAAAATTTTAAAGATCATATGGTCCCATTAATATTTAAAGGAATATGAGGTTGGAGAGGAAGGTCTCGAAAGAGAATGAATTTTGCTACAAGTTGCAACAACTTGGAAGCAAATTTGGCCGTTTTTAGGTAATTAAGGCTGTTTGCGTGTAAGAAGAGGGATACATCATGTGGACGGATGTTTGTTGAGAAAGTTACGTGTGAGGCCAAACTGAAGATGTGTTATCTTCATTTTTTTCATTACAATAAATTTGTTATTCCTATCATCATCATATCACATGCATTGATGTTATACTATTATATATTGGCCATTTTTAGACGAAACAAAGCATTCAATTCAAATGAGGTATCAAAAAGGTTTATATTTCATACACAAAAAAAAAACACGAAAATGGTTAATACTTAATAGCTTCCAAAAAGTATTAACAAAAGAGTCGTTAATACAATTAATTACCATGACAATTAATATTTTAGACGTGATTAGTTCAGTCGGTAGAAATATTGAATATAATATATTAATAGAAGATCGAAATATTGTTGATTTGGCAGAGGCGATGCTAATGAATGTGGAGGCCCATATAAGGAGCATTCCAAGAAAGAGCACATATGTGGGCGCCCACTTGGGCTTTGCTTCAACAATGCATCGGGCCAACTTTATGTTGCCGATGCATACATGGGCCTGGTTGTTATTGAGGCCAATGGTGGCACTGCTAGAAAACTCATATCACATGAAATAGAAGGTGAACCCTTGGCATTTACAAATAGTTTGGATATTGATCAACGAACTGGAACTGTCTACTTTACCAGCAGCAGTTCTAAATACGAGAGAAGGTAATACAACACTCAATTGTAGTGTAGAATTAAGTTATAATAATTTGCACTAATCATATAAGTATATAGACAATAAATTTAGCCATACCATGAAGCATGAATATGTTGGTTTATATTATTAATATATTGGGCTCAACGGAGATTAATCATTTTTTACTGTGGTGAAAATTTCGTAACTACTCCCTCCGGCCTTATTTATAAGCAAAAGTTACTTTTTAGGTTCATTAATCAAGTGATGTATCTAGCCTTATTTATGAGTTAGATTCATCACTTGTTCAATGAACCTAAAAAGTAACTTTTGCTTATAAATAAGGCCGGAGGGAGTATATTTTAGTAATCTAAAAACATATTAGACACGACTTTTTTAAATTTAGTTTGGAGGTTTATATATGGATATATAAGGGTTTGGCTAATATGTGCATCATATTGTGCATGGTGCACAAGTTGTTGATTTGATTATAATGGATACGAATTTTGTGAAATGCAGGAATTATGTGTCTCTGATCCTAAGTGGAGACAAATCAGGGAGGCTAATAAAATATGAACCAAGAAGTGAACAAGTCACTATTCTTCTAAACAATCTCACATTTGCAAATGGAGTAGCACTTAGCAAAGATGGTAACTACATTCTAATAGCAGAGACAACACATTGTAGAATACTAAGGTATTGGTTAGAAACACCAAAAGCTGGAACATTGGAAGTTTTTACTAATCTACCAGGTTTTGTGGACAACATAAAAAGAAGTCCAAGAGGAGGATTTTGGGTTGGAATCTACTCAAAAAGAGAAAAATTTATCCAATGGATTCTATCATATCCATGGATAGGAAAAGGGTTGGTTATGCTTCCTTTAGATATAACAAAAACTTATTCATATTTGGCTAAGTTGAAAGGGAGTAGTGGATTGGCAATTAGGTTAAGTGAGGAAGGTGATGTGTTGGAAATTGTTGAAGATCATAGAAGTGAAAATAGAAGGTCTATTAGTGATGTTGAGGAAAAAGATGGGGTATTATGGGTTGGATCAGTTGATGCACCTTTTGCTCTTAAGTATAATACTCTTGTGGCACAAGTATGATTATAAACAGAAATAACTAACTTAAGGGAAATCATCCTGTACATCTAAGCATGACCATAAAAATAAGGTGAATACTATTGGTTAGACAAAGTTTTTTGTTTGGATAAAGTAATTATTTATTTTCATCGTTAACATTTTAGGCTACTTAGCTTATAAATTTTAAAAATGGGGAGCACTTTGCAGTAGTTGGAAATTTTTAGGATGTAATTTACAATTGTTGAGCATTTAGGGGCCAAATTATAATATTTAAGAATTTATAGGGATCAATTTGAAAACTTTAAAAATATAGGGTCCAAGTTGCAAAATTGGAAGAAGTTATAAGTAGCAAGTTGACATTTACATTGCATATAGCAAGGAAGAAATTTCTAATTTTTAGTTGCCATCATTTGAATTTTTCTACATTTAATAATTTGGATAAAATATTCAATAAGTTTCCATTAAAGGAGAGCTATCTTTTTTATGGTATGTATGGATTTTGGGTGCAGTGTCGGCCCAACGCTTAATGAGGTCTAAAGCAAACTTTAAAATGAGGTCTTTTTATTTTTATTCGAGAAATTTTTCTGAGGTATAAAATGAATATTATTTAAAATTTTTTGAGAAGTTGCAAAGTTATTGTTTAATTTCTATAATATTTTTTTTAAGAGGCCTTTGTGTTTTTTTTTAGATTTTTCTAAAAGAGATTTATGAATTATTTGAGGTCTTTTTATTTAGTAAATTTTTTATATTTTATGGGAGGCTAAAGCCCTTGCTTAGATTGCCTTACCCTTGAGCTGACTCTGTTTGGGTGAAAGAGTTTTTTTTGGCTAACGTCACTCTTTTTGTGATACTAATTGCTCTTTTGGTGATTTTCCATCTTGCAAATGATTGCTTTTTCTCTAGTGTATTACTACTTTTATTATTGGGGACCTAGTGGAATTTTCTTTGATGTTTACTTGGAGTTGGTTACTATGACGTGATGTTCTTGTTTTTTTGCGTTGGCCTATCTTTGAAGATTACAGTTGGTTAGTAACGGATGGCATTATTTAATGGGGACACTTTGGAGTAATTTCATGTGGCTTTGTCTGCTTTGCTTTTCTTCCATATGGACCATAGTCAGTAACATGTACATGCACTCCATCAAATTTTATAAATTCCACGTACTAACCTAGTATGTGTTTAAAAACAGAAACAATTTTCTTTCTACTTTTCTGTACCATTTTTCCTATTCCTCCCCTTATCTTAAAAATGAACTCCACACTTATTGTTGCAACTTTTCTTGCATTCTTTGCAAGCATCTTCTCCTTAGTCAATCCACAACACCTCTCTACACCGGTTCACATTCCTGGATCGAAGAACCACCTCCATACTTCTAAATTACTCCACGTCGCCGGAGCCATTGGACCGGAGAGCCTTGCTTTCGATAGTCAGGGTGAAGGTCCGTACACCGGCGTTGCTGATGGTCGGATTCTTAAGTGGGAAGGAGAGGAACGTGGTTGGATTGAATTTGCCGTCACAAGTTCTAATAGGTAAACTAAATAACCATATAGTAGTAATAGATAAAGTATGGCCCCGTCTAATAGTACATAATATGTTTATTCAACCAAACTTATATCAAAGTAGTACGAAAATTGTATTTAGCAACAAAAAATCACACAATAAAATAAGATCAACCAAAATATTCACTCATGATTGTCATCAAACTTCCTACCATCTTGAGATTCAATGTTTAGTTTTGCAGTATTTCAACACTTAAAAATGTATATAAAAAATAAGTATAAGAAAACCAACTTAAGGAGGAAGAAATCTAAGCTCAATCATTCAAGAAAACCAAATAAGAAACTCACTATAAGAGTTCAAAAGTTTATTCTGAAGTGTTATATATATGTCTTCATTTTGAGCATGTGAGTAAACATGGAATCGATTAGTCTTCTTAATTTTTTTGGTTACTTAGCAATACTTTTTTTGGTTACGGAATTGAATTAGTCTTCACGCATGAGAAAAGTCGAGAGTAACGGTAGAAAGGAATTGATTGGGTCGGGTGTATGTGAGTATGTC
This sequence comes from Trifolium dubium, assembly GCA_951804385.1. Lineage (NCBI taxonomy): Eukaryota > Viridiplantae > Streptophyta > Magnoliopsida > Fabales > Fabaceae > Trifolium > Trifolium dubium. Next base: position 43,371,942 of record OX638065.1, read on the forward strand.
TAAGTTATTACATATCAAAATTGCTATATATGTAGAACACTGATCAATCAATTTGTTAATATATGCAGCAAGTCATCAATAGTAGAAAGAGAGAATAACAAAAAGAGGAACAACTATTCGTCAACAAAAAAAAAGAAAAAAAAGAGGAACAACTAAAACACAGTTGGCAACACTCTAATCAATCACTTTTGAATTGAAACCATAACAAAATTATTATCCAACCAACTCACCTACTACTAATCCAAATATCCAATACATTTTGAGACTCCATACAAATTATATAAAGAGATCCTATTTCGTTCAGAGTTTTTGAAGGGGATGATATTTTAAATTTTTATGGTTGGTTCAACTCTTTAACGAGGGAGAGAGGAGGGGAGAATTAATTTACTTTTTTTTTTTATCTTTAATCTTATAAATTCAAAATAAGAACTAAATTTTAATGGATATATTTCGTCAAAAAAATCTAATGAATATATAACAAAAAAAATTTAATGGGTAGAAAACCTAAATTTTTTGTTGTCAAAAAATAAATAAACGTAAATTTATAATATTCCAACAAGGATAATTTAAGATTTTAATAAAAAAAAAGAGTAATTGTATCATTATAATAAATTATGTTTTATTTCACCTCACCTCCGTAAAAATCTCTCCCCTCACCTCCCCTCCCTCTCAATTAAAGGACTTTAAAGGTAAAATAAATTTTAAAAAGTTAATATATTTTTTATCCAAAAAAAACAATTTTAAAAAAGAATATTCTTTTATTTAAAATATAAATAACATCAATAATATATAAACAAAAAGTCATATTTCAATCCATAATAACAAATTATGTAACAAATTAAATAAAAGTGTTACATAATTTGATTTTGTAACATGTTTAGGCCTTGGGGTTTTTTTTTGTTGACAAAAGGCCTTGCTAGCCGTTCTGTGTTCATGTTTGCGTGAAGGTGTGCGTGAAGTCTTTGTGAAAATAGAAATAATTAGCAGTAGAGTTTTGTCTGAAAATTAAATAAAAGAAAATTAAAATTAAATGGTATTTTCTTGTCTACCCCCACAAGATTTGGGGGTATTTACCCCCAATCACTTAAAAAAAATTTAACCGATATAAATTTTTATAAAATACACCGTTGGATTAAAAGTTTATATCATATAGATCATTTGTGTAAAATTTCAGAGAAATCTAAAATCATTTGATATGTTATTGAGACGCGTCAAAATTAACAGTTTCTATGATTTCTTAAACACCGTTAATCTTTATGTGTCTCTATAACATATCAAATGATTTTAGATTTGTCTGAAATTTTACACAAATGATCTATATGATATAAACTTTCAATCCAACGGTATATTTTATAAAAAATTATATCGGTTAAAATTTTTTATAGTGGTTGGGGGTATATACCCCCAAATCTTGTGGGGGTACACAAGTTGTCACCAAATTAAATTTGATATTTATATAAGGATTGACGGTGGGTAAATAAAATCTTAGGGTGTGTTTGATCTGTTAAACACTAAGTACTGGACAGCACAACATAAGATAAAACAGCACAGCACAAGATAAAACAGCACAGGACAAACTTTTATGATATTGAATAATTTTTTGTTTTGTATGATGTTTGGTGGAAAAAAATGTATTTTGGTATTTTAGACCACTTGTACTATGGACAAAAAGTTGTGCTGTGGTTTAGTGGAGGACAATAATTTCTGTTTTTGTGTTGTCCCTTGCCACCTGATTTGTCCAGTTCCTGAAACAGTTTCACAATCAAACGCAGTACAACTGAACTTGTCCTGTCCAGTACCTTGTTTTTTAGCAGATCAAACGCATCCTTAGTGTGTTTGATCTGGTAAAAATTAGGGGATTGGACAGGACAACTTCACTGTGTTTGATTTGAAAATTGTCACTGAGACTGGACAAACTGGGGGGTCAATGGACTGGACAAAATCAGATATTATTCTCCCCCACTGAATCATAGGACAACTTTTTGTCTTCAGCACAACTTTTCTAAATCATCAAAATAACATTTTCTCTAGCAAACATCGTACAAGACAAAATTTGTTTAATACCGTAAATGTTTGTCCTGTGCTGCTCTACTACCTTGTACTGTTCTGTACTGTTCTATCAAATAATTTTATTTTACATATCAAACGGACCTATATTATTTGTTTTGGTGGGAGTATTGTTTTCACGTTGAAAGAAGGGTGAGAAACTTATTTTTACTTTACTCAAGGTAACCGTGGGTAATAGTCAAAGAAAACCACTGTGAGTGATATTTGATAATACCGTGGATATTTACTTGTAGTGTTAGATATGAGAGTGTTTGTTGGGAAGTGTCTATATGAAGCACACTGAAGTGTAAGGTTTAGGGTTTAGGTTAATATTACATTGTACACCTTCTGATATTCTCTATTGTGACATGCATTCATGCAGTACTTTGAATGAAACTCTGACTGCTAAGTTGCATCATGTGCAGTTTGAATGTGACATTACACCTATATCAAAATTCATAACTATATACAATTTTTATGATGAATTAAATGAGTTTAGCTGTATGATTTTCAAGGTCGGGCTGCGTTCTTCCATTCGCACCTGAGTTGGAGGATATTTGTGGGAGACCACTAGGACTACAGTTTGATAAGAAAAATGGAGATCTGTACATTGCTGATGCCTACCTTGGCCTCAATGTAGTAGGACCTAAAGGTGGTTTGGCCACCAAGGTAGCAACAGAAGCTGAAGGACAGCCCTTTTCCTTCACCAATGACTTAGAAATCAGTGAAGATGAAGACGCGATTTACTTCACTGATTCAAGCACAGTCTACCAGAGAAGGTAAGTTTCTTACAAAGTATATATGAATCACATATAATGAAGAAATTTTGATCTATATGTTGGTCACATCTTTTTGCAGGCAAAATTTCATTATAGTTCTTAGTGGAGACAAGACAGGGCGGTTAATGAAATACGATAAGTTGACAAAATAAGTGAAGGTCTTATTAAGTGGCCTTGCTTTTCCCAATGGTGTTGCTTTGAGCAAAGATGGTTCATTTCTTCTGATAGCTGAAACTTCGACATGCAAAATTCTGAGGCTTTGGCTTCATGGACCTAAAGCCGGCCAAGTCGATACTTTTGCCGTTCTCCCAGGTTATCCAGACAATGTAAGGAGGAATTCAAAAGGGCGGTTCTGGGTTGCTATGCAACCCAAAGAAACTACATTTGCAAAGAAGCGTCGTGCTGCTGTAGGTATAAAGCTGAGTGATGAAGGGAAAATATTGAAAGTGTTGGAAGATGGTGGAGTTTTTCAGTTCGTCGGTGAGGTGGAAGAGAGACATGGAAAACTTTGGATAGCATCAGTGGAAATGCCTTATATTGGTGTTTATAGTTTATGAGCAGGTCCGGCCCACAGCCCAGGACCTCATCAACATTATAGGCCAAAATTTATAATACATAAAGTGCATTGTTCAGAATATTGATTAAGTTCCTGTGATGAAAATAGTAAATGACAAACAAGTAGTGTGTCTTGGGGTTATTTTTTTTTGACTTCAAGTGTGTCTTGGGGTTATTGTTGTCTTTTATTTGTAGAAATTTGGTATTGAAAATTGTGTATTTTAATCATCATTACCATAAAAGTAAAAAGATGTTTTGTTCTAGACACAATTATTACTATTATAGAAGTAGAATCATTAACATGTGCCCTTAGGCACAAGTTAACATGACCCATTTTATTTTAAGCTACTTGAACCTACAATAACTAGTTACATGTCTCTGATCCTAAGTGGAGACAAATCAGGGAGGCTGATAAAATATGAACCAAAAAGTGAACAAGTCACTATTCTTCTAAACAATCTCACATTTGCAGATGGAGTAGCAATTTAACCTCATTTTATCCGAATGTGTCTTGTTATCGTCTTGATGATACAATTGCAAGTAGAACAACATATTCCAAATCATCAACCAACAAATCCAATTGGAAATGTGAATAGTACTAGAATCAGCAGAGACAACAAACTATACCAGGTTTACAAATGAGAAGTTCACAATAAACGGTTGAGTGGAAAATGGTATCAAAATTTGTTTAGGCACTACAGATAATTTGAAACCTTTCATAGCAAGTAATACATATATGTATGTATGTTTATTGATGAAGATTTTATAATGGTAAATGTGAAGAAACTACATGAAAACTGGTCAATTAAAAAACTGACAAAAAAACAGGGACTACAACACAAGACCTCAGCTAAAGGCCTACATGAAATATTGGTGAAACATCCTACCAGAGTTAATTTAAAATAACAAAAGAGTACTTAATATCAGAACAGAAGTATGCACTTTATAGTGACGGACCGGCATGTGCGCGCCAATCACTCAGCTTTACCCAGAAAATCACCAATTACCGCCTCCAAATCTCTGGGTGGATTCCTCTTTCTTTTGCTTCACAAGTTCAAGTATCTTGGGATTGAAGAAACGATCGCGAACAAATTTCCTCTCCTCAGCTTGGATCTCCTTGATAGGACAAGGATATGGGTTTGGAGGAAGTCTCTTTCCTTGAAGGCGTGCAATTTGCTTCAAACGGGCATATGCTTTCTTCTTTGCCTTCTTCTCTGCTAGATATTCCATCTAGAAAAGGAAAAAAAAAAGTGACTATTAGAGGAGAAAAGGATATTACGGAAAGAACATATTAAGGAACCAATTTAGGTTACGTACATCCGCTACATCCATTGCTTGTTCCTCACCAATGCCTTGCTCTTTCAAATCAAGAACCCTTAAAGCGAATAAACGAGACGGAGGGGGATCGATAGCAGAAAACCTGTTGAACTTGAAACATTACTCATACATATTAATAAATTATGCATTGGATGCCTCAATTTTACTATCACCACAGACAAGTAGATATGGACTATCCGCTATCGCTGATTTAGGAGTCCTCTCGATGTAGATGGAACATGGAAGCACCTTGAAGGGCAAGTCCACAAGATAGAAGAAAGAAAATGAGAGGTTATAACTATTTATAGTTTCCCATATATATATATATATATATATATATATATATAGAGGGCATATCAAATGAGAGCACCTCTTATTGTGAGAGATGAGAGGATTAAATAATAGCCCTTGGATAATATTGTACGGTGCAGATTTAAAAGTTCCACATTAAATTAATTGCACTTGATTTTTATTTTATTTTTCCTACTTTCTCCTTCCTCGTTCACTCGGAAACACAGCCCTTTGTTGCTTGCTTGATTCTTCCCAGTAATTTCTCTCAACAAGCTATGTTGCTCAATAATACACTAACAATTTGAATAATTATTGCAATGGTTTTGATTATTCCAATCTATATATGTCAATTAAAAACCCCTTGTGTTTTCAACTCTAAATCTAGCTAATACTAACTCAGGAACCGGAAAGCCGTGATTTTTTTTTAACAGAATCAATGATAAATTTTCACCTTTGTTGGCACCTAACAATTTTCATTTGTAAAACAAAGAAATGAAGAAAGAAAAGAGCAAATAAGTTAAATGAGTTTGTTTTGCTGCACAGAAGAAAAGAGACACAAACAGTTCCAATTCAAATTATTTTGTGAATTCCAATGACGAATTGCGTTGAATCATTGTAGGGGAATTGTGATTGCTGATTGAAACTGGATGATAGAAGAAGAAAACATTTATGAAGCTATGGTTTGGGATTTGAGGTGCGTGTTTGGTGGTAGAGATGGATTTGGAAAGAAAGAAGAAAAAACGTCAAGGAGGAGGAAGACCAAGTCCTCAGATCTGATGCACAGTGAAGCAACAGAGCGGTCGTCGAGAGAACAAGGTAGGAGAAAGTAGGAAAAATAAAATAAAAAATCAAGTGCAATTAATTTAATGTGGAACTTTAAAATCTGCACCGTACAATATTATCCAAGGGCTATTATTTAATCCTCTCATCTCTCACAATAAGAGGTGCTCTCATTTGATATGTCCTCTCTCTCTCTCTCTCTCTCTCTCTCTCTCTATATATATATATATATATATATATATATATATATATATATATATATATATATATGTCTAAATTTCTCCAAATTCTCAAAGGTACCAAAACGAGACGATTTTCTTCCCATTGTTTCAAAACTATGGTTAGGACTATACATTGGTTGGAATCCAATCTAAAGGGGTTCAAAGCTAAATTTAGACTATTATACTAATATATTAAACGTTGGTTACTTCTTAGTGAGCCATTTTTCTTTAAAGTTCTCCAAATTCCCAAAGGTACCAAAACGAGACGATTTTCTTCCCATTGTTTCAAAACTATATATATATATATATATATATATATATATATATATATATATATATATATATATATATATATATTTGAATCTGCTTAAAATGCAACTCAAGATGTGAAATATTCATATAACTAGATAACATAACATTCCAAACGCTCCTAAAAAATAACATTGTGGATCTAAGCATTAGTAATCATTATGCTCCATATTGAGAGCAAGGTTACAATCACACAAAAGTCAAGTTTTTGAACAGATAATTTAGCTGTTTATACTAGGCATAACTAAATTGAGCAGTTAATATGCTATTTAGCAGAAAACTGTTCAAAGAAATAGGCCGACCTAAACATTTACATCCAAAATCAATAATCAAGCATAAAGATCCATGCAAACTATTATACCAATAATAAAATTGGATCTTGAAGGCCAACATGGATCAAAATTTAGACACTACAAGTTTCATTCATGATCATGTCATATCAGCATACAGAAGCCAAACTCATAAAACACAACACATGTTACAGCAATACAAAAATTGGCATAAGATGTTTCAAACACTGTATAAAGAAAAACTACAGAGCAAAGAGAAAAAAGGGATCATACTTGATGGGATCATGGTATTTTGATTCTGGGTATTTTTTATAGAACCTCTTAACATAAACATCCTCAGGAAGAGTGATGGTCTGGATTTTACCCTGAGGTTGAGGAAATGTTGCCGGTGGTGCCCTGGTAAGCACAATAAAACAAAATGTTAGACAATAATTTTTTTTGGTCATGTAGCCTAGTGGCTAGAAAATCCACCCATAAGGTGAATAAAATGCTGATGTCCCTACCAATTGAGCTGAGCTCTTGGGGACAAGTATTAGACAATAGTTAACCCTTCAAAAAACGAAAAAAAAAAGGCCATAAAATAAATGTTCATATAACAGATTCAGAAGCAAATACTACTACATGAAATCCCAATAATTCACATATAATTAAACAAGAGTGTGGCATAGACTAAGACATGACAAAATAGTCACAAGCAACATAATCTTTAGCGTGATTAAAGAAAATAAATCAAGTTTTTCAAAAAGTAAGGAAACAAACATTGACTAAAAAAATACCATTGTGCAGCAAAAGAGGCATCGTAAATAAAAACCTAGATAGGAGATTCTCAAATGGCACGATAAAACTAAAACAGACATTAAAAGGCACTAATTTAAGACATTGAATCCGAAAATGAGTTCAAACATGAAAGATCAGGAGATTAACTGTTCCATGGCTTTGAGCCACACAGGTTCAGCCTTGGCTAAACCCTTCACAAGCTTTCTGGTTCGAGAAAGCAAATCTCCTTTCATAAACGACATTGTTCCTAATTCTTTGTTTTTCGCCCTCTGTTACAGACAACAAGAACAAAAATTAAAATTACAAAACAGTATAATAAAGCCGAGTCAGACAAATAGGGCTGGATCCTTTTAGTAAATCAGGTTCATTGATTCTATATAACTTTTAGTTACTAAACTAATTTTAAAATAATTTCTTATTCATGGAACTCAGCTTTCATAAGTCTTTTTATTTCTAAAAGCAATTCCGCCAAAATGAAGAATACATATGTCATCATAGTGAGATGAAACATATCTCCCAAAACCCGCGCTGCCTATTTAACTATTCACATTCATCCCAACGCTTAATTTTTCATCTTCAATTGACCACTTATCCAAAAGACGCATCCATGGATTTTTAATTTTATTTCTTAAGGTGTAGACATTTTGTGATCGGCTTTCTTGCATATACCTAACAGACTGATCGTCCTAATCAAATTTGAGACGCCGTTCTAATATTAAAAAAAAATAGTCATTCTTATAACTAACATAAAATAGAGTTCTATTGCAATCAATAACATCAAAATACAGCTTGAAGCTATTATCATTTATCAACCTTCTAGCTACTTAAAAAGAGTCATCATTCTTATAACACTTTTTGAAGCAAATTCGTATATTCTCCGAAGAATCATTCTCAATTTCTATAAATGCTAATTCATTATTTCTGCAAAGTATTTGACCTATTTATCAAACTATATAACGAAATGGAAAAAACTTTAACCTAAATTGATTGATTATGCAGAAACCAAAGAGAAAAACACATGTAGATGAAAATTGAAATGACTTACGGAGGGACAAAATGAGGAAGAGAGAGAGAGAGAGAGAGAGAAATTGAAGAGAGGAGGAAATGAAGTGGTTACGGCGGAGAGACGGTGGTGGTACGCCTGCTCGGACGAAGAAGTCGCCGGACGGGAAGAAAAGACGCGCGTGCTCAGACTTGGAAGTTGGACCAATTTTTTTGTTCTTTTTCCGTTTTGTTTTTGTTTTTTTGGTGAATGGTTTGCTTAATGGGCTTTTTCCAAATTATTTTGAGAATTTCTTTTTGAACCTCCCTAAAGATCTAAAATTTATTTTGCTCGCATTCTAGAAATCAAGCGTTAATTAAATGAATTTTTCGGAAGAATAAGATTCGACTAAACAGTTATTTTGGTCTTTGAAAGTGTCACTCACTATCATAATAGTACCTGAATCAGCATAAAATATTTTAAAGTCTTTGGATGTTGATTCCATTAGTCAAATTAATCCAAAATTTTAAAATGATGGTAATTATGATGTGTTCCTCAATTTTACATTGATGCTTATGTGTGACTTTCATGTTAACTAGAGATTAAATTGACTTCAATATCTCTTTCATTTAATGAGAATAGAGCAACAAATTGATTTATTATGTTTTTCATTTTGGTCCATTGCAAATGTAGACATTATACATAAACATCTGATTTAAAGAAAATAAGAGGCGCATCATTATAATTAACACATTTTTAAAATTTTGGACTAATTTGATTAACAAAATCAACATCCAAAGACTTTAAAATGTTTTATACTAATTCAAGAGTTAATATGACAGCGAGTAACACTTTCAAAGACTGAAATAACTGTTTATTCAATAAGATTCTATTGTTAGAATTTGAGTAGTATTTTTAAGTTTCGCATTGTAGAACTCAAATCATGTGAAAGTCAAGAGTCTTGGATGGTGGCCTATTCTTGTTGGTTATCGCCTTATCGGAGAGGCTATGAAATTTTTTTGCCAATTATTTGCTTCATGAAAGTCTATAATTGTAACCTCAAAAATCAATTCCATCTAGAAATTCTGATTTATGTGAGTAAAATTGAAAATGAAATGTTTCTTCTCCTTGTTTGTATCTATGAATAATCTTCAAAATAAGTAACCCATCAAGGAAAACTGAGTATGTCTAGATATTAGTTTAGATTTTTCTAAAATTATATTGAAAATAGTATTATACATTTTTTACGTTTTTTAAAGGTTATTAATAAGGATTCTACAAAAAAATTATTGTATTTTATTCTTTAATTATATACTACTATATATTATGAACAATCAACTATAAACTATAAATTATTATATAAAAAAACTATAAATTGTCAATTTTAAACTACTATACTTTTTTTGTAGCAAGAAATTATAACTTAACTTATTAATTATTCGCTATTTTTATCGCGGTGTGTCTTATCTTATCCCTATTTTTTTCTTTTGCATTGAAAAAGTAGGTAAAGTGACATAATATATGGGGCAAAAGAGTGACCATCACATTGTGGTTCAGATTAATTGGGTCCTCTTATCTTTGAGAGTTCTATGGTTACCTCAATTGGCCCGCCATTCAACATTTTGTATGGATGAAAAAGGGAAGATATTAGCCACAACATTTTCAGGATTCCATGTCAGCAAATTTCACAGTGCATACTCCACCACTATTCCACTTTCTATAAGCCACTTTTTTTTTTTTATGAAAAATTAGAAGATAAGTTGGATTAAAAATTTAGATAACTAAAGAAAAAAAATACTAACATGCACTTATGGTATTGTTACTATCTACATATATCAAAAGAATATTCATTCATATGTACTACAATTGAGTTTCAACTCACACATGACTCAAACTAATTTCAATTGTATCAACATTTCATTTACTAGTCACAAGAAATGTATTATGTATCATGGTAACCAAAATGAATTAGTCATGCCAAAGATAAAAGCTGTTTCAGATTAAAAAAAATGCTACTCTCCACAACCACAATTAATCATGGATATGAAAAATGACAAATAAATAATTGAGGCTTATTTTGGGTGATGTATATAGATTATAGACTTTGATGCAAACTCAATCAAATATCCCAAGTCTACATCGTTATCTTATTACTTTATTATCATCTAGGTAGTCATGCCACAAATTTCTCAGCCATATCTATATGAATTGTAATTCTAACACCACAATCAATCATTGCTATCAAAAATGACAAAAAATAATCATGAATAAATTAATTGCTGGCAGAGAATATAATCCTTAAACCATGTCCAGGTTTGAAATAAAAATAATACACATGTAACGTGTCCTAGAATAAAACTCTCATGTTCCAACGTGTCTTTGTGCTAGAATTTGGTCACACAAAGCCAAAACCCAATCAGGTAATAAGGTATGGTTGCAATTGAGGGATGTTTGAAGTTTGATGAAGGAAAGGAAGAAGCTGTGCCGTGACAATAGGTCCCAATATGGGGCCCACACCCATATGTTTTTCGATTAATTTGATGAGTAGTTGCTTGCCTCAGACAGAATTGTGATTAGGATTTTGATTGCGATGTTTGGACTTTATTCAATTCCCGCACTTCAAGTTCGATCTCATTTGATTTTAGGAAAGAAATACTCCCTTCTATCTTAAATAAGAGAAGATTTATTTAAGACTTTATAGTAATCTAAAAAGTAGTATTGATTACTTCAGACCCCTTGCTAGCTAAAAATGTAGATATTGATGAGTGTTAATCTGATTTTTTATATTGTGTCAATATAATTAAAAGTTATCAAGTTAAATATCACATATATTACGTTATGTTGATCTAATATATCAAGAAATTTTTCTTTCAAATTAATGTATTGCTTTATTACACTCTTAGAAAAACATAAATCAATGTGCATATTTATTAACCAAATTTGAAGCATTCTCAAATATCGACCTCTTAACTCACGTTTTTCTTTGAGAAGACATTCATGATATCTTTAAAAATGATGCATGTAATGAGAATCCTCTTCTATTGTGCTTACTTTTCTTTTGTAGTTTATCTTTTATTTTTTAGCTTTCGAAAAAAAAATATTGAGGCTAATAGGATAATATTGCACGCAAAGCCATAATTTCTAAAAATAGTATGAATTTATTACTTACTACAAAATATATTATTGCTGCTTATTAGATTTTGTGTACGTAATTCAAATTTTAAATGTGTTATCAATTAAAAATATTACTCTGTCTCAAAATATAGAAAAAAATGGTATATAGACGAGATAATAAAGTCACTAATAAACTCACACACAGGTGATCGGGGTTCGAACCCAAATTATGGACGTCCGACCTAATAATTTTGACATTTTCTGTCAATTGATCTAGGACTTATGGACATTTTTTAGACACATTTAAAGGAACTTAAAATAAATTTTGTATTGAAAGACTAATTTTTTATCTAAAGAATATGCCTTAATTTTTATTGACAAAAAAAAAAAATATGCCTTTACTTTTTCCTAAAATTAATAAAATGGAGGGGGAATATTATATTTTATTACATGTATGTATACTCTCACGTAGAAATAAAAAGGCACATTTTCAGTTTCAATTTGGATTCCGTGTGAGCGAGCTAGTAAGTATCGTACAATTCATGTGATTCTGATAGTGAGTGAGTGAGTGATAAATAGTAACTCGTTCTTTCTTTCTTTCTTTCTTCTTCAACAAAAAAACCTTTCACGTTTTCAATGCTCACACAAACATAACATAACAAACACAGAACGAACGAACATGGCCGTTATGATGAGTCGTTTCCGTGCTCTAACTTCCAAATCAACCACCTCACTCAACAAATGGCGCCGTTCTCCGTCGTACTCCTCCGCTGCGGTGGCGACTGAACAACAACAACAACAACAACAACAACCAGATAATACTTTTTTGAAAGATTATGCTGATTATAGAAGATCTCTTTACGGTCAAATCACTCATAAGGCTCTTCTTGTTGATGCTGTTGGTACTCTTGTTCTTCCTTCTCAACCCATGGCTCAGGTTCTCTCTCTCTCTCTCTCTCTCTCTCTCTCTCTCTCTCAATGCTAATTCAGATTCAAATTCAATGTTATTTATTATTATTTTTGATTTATTGTTTTGTAGATATATAGACAGATTGGAGAAAATTATGGTGTGGAGTATTCAGAGGAAGAGATTTTGCATAGATACAGAAGAGCTTATAGTCAGCCTTGGGGTAAATCTCGTCTCAGGTTCGTTCGTTATATCTTTTCCCTTTTTCATTTTTTCTATTCTCATTTATTACATTATTACTTGTATTAAATCATCACTTTGAAATAAGATTTGGTCAAAAAAAAATTGTGACAATAAGATTTGGGATTTAATATGAAATCGGTTGAGTATAAATTACCCGGTTTTTTTTGTATTTTTTGTTCAGTAGTCTACTGGCTAGAATTTCACCCCTTAAAATGAATAAGTCGTCGTACCAGGGTTCGAACCCTGGTCTCTAATGTGCGATGTTCTTACCAACTGAGTTAAGGTCACGATGACAATTACTTGGTTTATTTATTTAGTACTTTTTAATTTCTTAGTTGGTATTATGTCAATTATTGTGATAATAATAATGTTATGAATGACTTTCATGGGATTGGAAATTTCTTAATTTAGATTTTTATGAATTTCAACTAAGAAAAAAGAGCGGTTTAATTTGTGTGGTCTCATAACAGTTGGCTTTGCCCCCTTCAAAAATCAAAATGCTATTTCAGTGGTTTATGGTAGAAAGTTAAATAGATTTTTTTATGGGTATGTTGTTTTGTTTAGTGGTCATAAGTGTTTTTAGTACCTACTGGATATTTGTTTAGTTTGTTGGTAGTTAAGTTTGTTTTGGTAGTTGTTTTCTTTTTACACTTATTGGGTTGCTTCTATCTTCTCCTATAGTTTGTAAATAACTCCTATGTAAGGGTTTGTGTCCTGTAATCTCTTATCAATCAATTCAATTCAATAATTGATGTCATTGTGTAGATTTATTGTCTTTCATATTAGTACCAGATGATATGTCTAACTAGTTGCTATGTGTTCGGGCCAGGCCAGGCACTAAACACTGATGAATTTTTTGTGTTTTTCATTGTAAAAATGTATTGCTCAAAATGAATGATCTTTCCCAGTTGCTTATTTCTGGTTAGAGGACATGACAATGGCCCATGTGGTTTCCTGGAAGCTCTACATAGTCATCCTTATATGTACCTTTAAACTCTGAAGTCTGAAGTTACCCTTTTCATATGCATATTCTTTGTAATTTCTGTCTGAAGATTACCTGTCCTGAACTGTATGTCCCTGGCCTTTAAGTCAAAAGACTTGAGACATTCTGATTTATGGGAGTAAAATTTAGAATGAAATGTTTCTCCTCCTTTTTGCATCTCTGAATAATCTTCAAATCATAATAAACAGGCAACCCATAGAGGATAGTTATAGAGACACTTTGTTACTTTACTACTGTCTTCATTTGTATAGTTAAGACTTTGTTATCTCCTACTTTGCAGATATGTTAATGATGGTAGACCTTTCTGGCAATACATAGTGAGCCAATCAACTGGCTGTTCGGATGCTCAATACTTTGAAGAACTTTATAACTATTATACGACAGACAAGGTAAGACCTCCAATAGCTACCTTTTTCTAAAATGTCTAATATGGTCTTTCTTTTTCTTTTCATTTCTTTTTTCAATTTGAATAGGATTTGATATGTTTGGATTTTCATCATCCACAGGCATGGCACCTATGTGACCCTAATGCAGGAGAAGTGTTCAAAGCTCTTAGAAAATCAGGTGTAAAATTGGCTATTGTGTCAAACTTTGATACTCGGTTAAGACCTCTCTTGCGGGCATTAAATTGTGATGATTGGTTTGATGCTGTAGCAGTATCAGCTGAGGTAAGTAAATTGCTTTGTTCTTTTTCCACATTTTGTTTTATCAATTTGTGTTACCACATGTTCTCCCCTTCTCCTCCTCATGCATTGATGGATATTGATGTCATTCACTATGAGAGTATCATCACTACAAAAACTACAAAAAATTCTTTGGGACAGAAATAGTGGAAATAAATCTTAAATAATTCATTGTCTCAAGTCACAACTTGCAAAAACATGTTAGGACTTGGGAATTATTAACAGATTAAATGCAGATAAAATTACCACAATAGTAAAAACACGTAAATCCTTGGTCATATCATATTATCAGTACTAAACTTTGTCTTTCTAGTAAAATCACAAATATATTAGTTGTAAAACTTATGTTGCAGTATGTCTATTTTAGCACTGGGCTCACCCAAATCCAATGCAATTCTCAGAATTATATTGCAGGAGGAAGCAGGCTAGCATGATTCTGAGCTGCAGAGTTATGTTGTAGAGCTTCCCCCCCATTGAACCAAACATGCTTAATACTGTTGTTGTATCAAACGTTGCATGCAAATGAAGCAAATTTAAGTAAATTACTGAAAATTCATGGGAAATTTGATTTCTAAAATAAGTATTTGTGTATTTTAATGCTTTAGCATTATTCAATAGATTTTGTGGAATGTTTTTGTTTCCAATAGTAACTTTCAGGAAATTGCAGTTGTCCTGCAAGATCCTCTTGACAGTTATTTAAATTTTCAAGTTCTTCATTATACCTAAAATACATTTTAGCATCCATGCATTTTAACGATGGTTTTGTGTCGTGCTGATAATCGAAGGTTTTATAAGCATATAATTTTCCTTTTCCATTCTATTGTTCTATATATGATTTATGAACTAAAATCACATTCAATGTATATGTGGATAACTGGTACCTTGTTCATACAGGTTGAAGCAGAGAAACCAAATCCGACTATATTTCTTAAAGCATGTGAACTATTGGATGTAAAACCGGAGGATGCTGTTCATGTTGGGGATGATCGACGAAATGATATATGGGGTGCTAGAGATGCAGGATGTGATGCTTGGCTTTGGGGAAGTGATGTTCACTCTTTTAAGGAGGTATGTTAGCATCTTCATCTCTTTCGATACACAAGTAAATTTTATTGGAGAGTTGAGACTATAGAGGGCGAGTACAACAAGGGAGGATAAAATATCCTCCCGAAAATGGTTATTCTGTACATACCTCCCAAGATAAGGTTCTTGCTTCTGGCTGGAGGTTTGATTCTCAGTTGTGTATAGAATGGTCCATCAGGGGCCACATGTTGATAAATTGATATAATTAATTTATAATATTCAATTCAAGTATATATATGTATGTCTCCATATGAAAGTTTGCAGTTTGATGTGGTCATCATGATAAAATAATTTGGTGCCCTATATGGATAAATCTTCTGCTGTTTATTAGTATTATTTATTAACAGTTCATTTTTGCCTTTTGTTGTTTATGCTATTTTTTGTATGAGGCCCCTATGCATACATAAATGACTTGAATATTTTGCTGATGGCTGATGCAGGTTGCACAGAGGATCGGGGTCCAGGTCTGAAAAAGTATCACTATGTAATAAGTTCAAGAATGTTATGCATAAAAATATATATAAATAGTCCTTAGGCTTTAGTTACAAGAATGTACTGTACATGTCTGAAAGATATGTGAGACTATAACTTATGAAGGTGTAGGTAGGAGCTTTTACATTTCCATTCATTAGTGTGTTTTCTAATAGATTTTCTATAGTTATAGGGGAATCCATAAATAAAAATAGAACAGTGAAATGAATAGAGTAAATTTCATCAAAACAGCATTTTAGCAATGACTCTTTGGTGTTTCTGGCAGAGAAGAAATTACTCAATAACTCAATGTTATGGAGAATAATACCATCCGAAGCTCATTTGAGTTGGTGGCTAGAAGAGCTACCGCAATGTGCTGGAAGATTGGAGAAAGGCTTGCCCTACTGATCATGCTGCTGCTATGCAGTCTGATACTAGACAGTAGACACGACCTGTCTTGGGTCAAACCTCAAACCAGTGTGTTGAAGTGCAACATAATTGCCGCGTTATTCCTTCGAGATGGTATGCTGATGTCCTCCCATTCACAGATGTCCGGTCATCTATATAAGTAGTCATGCGCTAGCTGCGCCGAGACCGCGAGTCTCACTTAGACGCTGTCCCACAATTTTTTACCTTGTTTCAAAATACACTTTAACACCATGACAAAATCATACACGCTCATTTGATAGAAACTCCAAGACAACCATTTATGATTTACCACACCCATTAAACAATTAATTATATTTCAACAAACCAATGTTTGTCATATTTATTTTGCATTATTGCACCCAACAAAAAGTACGCCAATTGTTCTCATAAGATTCATCGCAATAAACACAACAATCGAAACAATTTGCACCGCAATCTTGAAGTCAATATCAAGTCGGTAGGCAACCCTCAGCTACTGGCAAAAGGAATACTTTTACATTTTAGGGTATTCTCAAATTCCAAATTTTCATTCAATTTCCGCCAATTTGAAAGTCTCTATTATCCACCAATTCCTCCATGATATGGCGGCTGACTGATTTTACACTATGATCTCCATGGTTAGTGAATTTTCAAACAAACTCATCACTTCCATTCACCAAATATAACCATAGAAAGAATGTGCCTTGTAAGGTTTGCCATCGTGATGAAATAATTGAGTATTTTATGGATTCTAATCCTGGTTGTATCGACTTGTCAATAGGAATTATCCTTCTTCCTTGCCCAGGGATCTTGCCACACATTTATTCTACTACCAATCCCATTTGCATCTCAATCTCCCATTCACCACTTCTTATGAAGTGTGGATACTTCGTATATAAAGTTTGGATTATGGCCCAATTGAGTGCAAAAAAAAATAAAATTGAACAATATTTAATTTTCATTACTTTCCCTTTTTTTTTTTTGGTCTTAGATGAAGTGGTAATCCACTGAAATTAAATAACTCACACAACTGCGAGGTCTCGGGTTCGAACCCGGGTCACGACGTCCGGCTAGCAATTTCGGCATTTGTCATTTGAGCTGGGACTTCTAGATCCGCTTTATTAGACTTCTTTGTTTTATAATATCCTCTTTTACTCGTCTATGTTCGGTCTTTTGAAAACAAACTTCCTTTAGTATTATGGTTGGTTGCAAGCTTCTAACCTTGTCTTTTTTTTTGACAGTAAAACAATTTTCATTAGATGAAATGAAAAAGGTACAACAAGACACAATATGTTAGGACATTCCTCTTCCACATTTTAAAAACAAAACAAACAATTAACCCAACCAAGATTTGATAATCAATACACTTTGAGAAAACAGAAACCAATAGAGAAGTATCTAGCCAATAACTTAATCTAAGCATCCAAGCAAATTTCTTCCACAAATGATAAGTGGATTGGGAAACCTCAGTCTTTAAATCTATCCAGTTACGGATCATATCTTTGGGTTGTAGATACACAGATCGACCATACAGATTCATGAAAATTGTTAAACTCACCACATTTGAAAGAATCATTTGCTGACCAAAATTTACTTCTCCATTTTCCTTCGTCATAGTTAATTGGCCCCACCTTAACCATTTTATTCCTTTCTCATTGATCCTATGCCCCACCATTTTCATTAGTGGTTAGCATTCTTTGGATTTCTTCTCCCAAAATTGTTGGTAAAAAATAATTCAAGTCGATTAACATGGTGAACAATATGTATTGGTCTATCATGGTCAACTAAAAATAACTATTAATTTAATAATAAAAAACACAATATTCCAGATTGAGTTTTATTATTATTATTAAATCAATGGTTATTAAATCAATGTTTTTCTAGAAAACTTCTTAGGAAATATTTAAATTGTTGGAAACAGTTTATAAAAATAAAAACAAACTGAACAAACAGCTATTCATGGCATGGTAAGGAAAGAAATTGACAAACAGCTAAAAACCACTTAAGGACCAAATCTATAAGACAATAATATAACACTAAATGTAGATAAATTTGAGTGATTATTCCATGATCTAGAATTTCTGAATTTATATATCATTGACTGGATTGAAACAGTTGAGCTTACAAATTACAATAACAAAAATACGCCACCAAACCTGATCCAATGTGACAATGACTTATTATTCAATGTTACAGTTGTTCCAGAAACAAATTGTATGCTATTTAACAACTGTCTAGTGTGTAGAAGTAATATGTTTCTTTTTATTTATTTCTAGAAGTAATATGCTAATTAATTATTACTATCATGTCTTACTACGTAATTTATTTGAGACTATGTCATACATCATTATATTTGGCAATTCTTTATCCATAATTTTATGAAAGAATGTTAATTAATAAACCCGTGTAAACCTCTATCAAGGAAGCTAAAGGCTTGTGTATACCATGCATTGGCACGCGCACTTCAACGGCTACCATTAGGTTTATTAAAATATTTTTTCTTCATTGTTTTTGACAACAAAATGGCCAAAGTCTATACAAAGAAAATGAGTTAGTTGCTATGCACGATTAATGTAAAGTTTTATGATACATACATCTATCACATCATTTAATTTAATGTATGTGACATATAATGTGTTTTTAAACCATGTTTAAAAGCAATATTAGAGTGCATAATTAATATTAAAATTTAATTTATATATACTGTCAGTGTAAAGTTATTTTACACATGTATTGAATAATGTATTGACATATCATGTATTGTGTTTAAAAATACATAATGTGTCACATTCATTAAATAACGTGACAACATTTTATTGAATGTATGTGCAAAATAATTTTACACTGACTGTGCGTAACAATTAAACTCTTAATATTATATGATAATTAAGATATTCCAACTATATTAACACTAAAGTTGTCATGCTATAGTGTGTCGCTTAAGTCTAAGGATGTATTTTTTCGAATGTTGGATACAAAAAGTCTATATATATATATATATATACTTTTTAAATGTCACCTATTATTTACTTCATTCCAAAAATATTACTAATAAGATAAAATAAAAAATAAATTACATCTTTTGAAGGATTATTGGACAATTTTTTTTTCAGTGGAGTAAAATCTAAAAAAGAGAAAAAGAATACTTAACAATCCACAAAGCACCAACAATAACACTTGATAAAAAAATAATACATGATTACAAAAGAAACCACAAAATCTAAGGAGAGCCAAATATATTGCTATATAAAACACCTAAATGATACAAGTAGGCATAGAAATAGAATGCAACCGATACAAACCATCAATGTGAAAGTCAAGAGAAACAATCTTATCCGAGACATATATATGGCTGCAATTTCACTCAAAAATCAAAATAGACAAAACTACATAATACAGTACAAATTAAACATATTATTTGGAATTGGATACTTGCAGGGATAATTTATGACATTTCATGACTAAAATAAAATGTCCTTATTAAATAGGTTCATTTTTAAAAAAATATGGTTATTATATCCAACAACTAATGAGACTAGCTACATAAATAAATTTGTAAATGATTTTTATAAACTAATTTCAACATTATTTATAATCTACTTATGGATTAATTTGTGCTATTAGTTACTGTAACTATCCACATACAATTGTTTAAGAGTACTAAAAAAAAATGAGTTTTTTAAGAAAATAAACTGAAGACAAATAAAAAATAAGAAATTAATGTACCGTGTACTTCAGTTTTCATCCACGCTCTCACACCTTCCTGGCCTCTCTCCTACACACAAACACATAGGTGCCACATGGCGGACACGTTTATTGCTAGCTCACCTCACTAATTCTCTGACTTGAGTAATTAGTGTTTGTAATTGCATGTAAATATATGTGACTTTTAAAAAATGAAACAAGATATAAAATTAACCAAATATATATGTTCCCTTATTTTATAACTTGCGTGACGACTATGTAAATGACAACTTGTATATATGTTTGTATATATACACTTCACTATAGTCTTAATAACTCTAAGCCACTAATTAAGTGTTTAATTGTAACAAAAATTGTAACAAATCCACTTCTTATCATGGTTGCATTCTGTTCTCCTCAGCTTTCATACTCAAACATGGGATGGCTCTTAGAGGAGTTAGAGCCAGAGTCCTTAAATATTGGCTATAAGAAGAATAACTATGTTTCCTTAGAGTACTCATCGTTACCTCAATATCATCAATTCTCTTCACCAAAGAAGCAACATGTTGAGATTCAAACTCCACCATCTCCTAAGCTTATGGTCATCAAGAAACTTAACCACAATGCTAGCGAACGTGATCGCCGCAAGAAGGTTAATGGCTTAATTTCTTCACTTCGTTCCCTTCTTCCCGGTGAAGATCAAACGGTAATGATTCATTTTTCTTCTTAGTTTCTCAAACGGCAATTGATATATTTGTTTTTTGACGTATAAGCGCTGTAACTGATACTCACTTTAGAGGAATTAAATTTGTTAATAAACAACTTAATTGGTAAGAACCATCAAAGCAAATCTTAATTGTAAGCATCAATTTATCAAGAAATTGAGATATAAGATCATATTGATTAATTACATTTGTTTGTTTATTTGTTTATAATTTATTATTCATGTCTTTTTCTTTCTTTTTTTATTTATTTTGTGTGTGGGTTGGCATGGAGGGAGATTTGACTTGTGACATAAGACACTATTTTCTAACATGTCATATTCATTTAGCTTTTATTGCATCACCATTATAACTAATTTTAACATTCTAACTATCGGTAAATAATTATATTTTTCAAGGAATTACTATTTCTTCCATTAAGTTGCACAAAAGAAACCTTACTAATATGTTGATTTACAATTTCATTTGAGACAACCACTTATTTCTTTTACCACTAATCACTAATTTAAATAAAGGGTATGTAAGTTTTAACTGTTGTTTTTTACTATTTGTTTCAGAATATTTTGGAAGTATGTCACAATATAAAATGAAAAGGACATATTCATAATATGAATGGAATCATATCAATATAAAAATGAAATTTAATTTGCACATATATAAAAATATTGTCATTAACTAATATTTTATTCCTTGATGATGTTACAGAAAAAAATGAGCATTCCAGTAACAATTTCAAGAGTATTAAAATACATACCGGAATTACAAAAGCAAGTGGAAGGATTAATTAAGAAAAAAGAAGACCTTCTATCAAGAATTTCTAGGCAAGAATATGAAGTGAACAAAGAATCATCACAAAGGAAAATTCTCAATTACAATTCTTCTTTTGTAGTTTCAACAAGTAGGCTTAATGATAGTGAGCTAGCTATTCATATTTCATCTTATGTGGCCTACAAGATTATTCCTTTATCTGAGATCTTGATGTGTTTAGAAGATAATTATGGGCTTTTTCTATTGAATTCTTCTTCTTCCAAAACCTTTGGAGGAAGATTGTTCTATAACTTGCATTTTCAGGTATGTTCGTATTATTACATTCGTCTCTAAATATAAGTCATATATATTTGTAAAAATTATAGTTTAAAACATTAATTAAAAGAATATTTTTTGGAACATCAAATACTATTTCTATGTTAATTTTGTTATTGACTTATTGTAGTTAATGATGTTTGTGGTTGATTTATTTATTTAAATTGTTTTTGTAATGTTTTCTACAGGTGGAGAAAACTCAAATATTAGAGTGTGATGTTCTAATTCAGAAGCTTTTGTCGATATGTGAGAAACAACGGAGTAATCAATATTAAAGTTGTATTAGGGTCTTATATTAGTCTAACGTTTTTGGGTTGTTGGTTGTATGCATTTGATCGACATTTAGGAGTGAGATCCAAACTCATTTAATCAATCTAGTGTTGTGCACTAAAAATGAAAGGATGACTAGCTAGTGTTTTAATATATTAAATATTAAAATTTGGCTCTTAGTAGTTTTGTATATTCTGGTAATTAAAAAGAGCAATAGGAAGAAGGTGCATGGATTTAAGTTTTTATCTTGGAATCATGGTAATTCATCCCCTCATGAAGCAGAGGCGTGGAGTTTGAAAGTGGTTTTTTTTTTCTATGTAGTTTAGGCTTTATTAATGTTATTATAGAACTAGATTACAAACTAGTGGTAAATAATATTAAACGCAAGTTAAATCTTCGTACTGAATTTGGTGCTATGCTTAGAGTATATAATGATTTTTTACATTTACTTTCAAGCTTTAGGATAAATTTAACTAGGAAACAAGCCAACAGTGTTGCTCACGTGTTAGCAAGAGCGACGTTGTCTTTTGCTATTCGTCAAGATTTTGATTACATACCATCATGTATTGAAACTATTTTGATGAATAAAATGAGTTAAGTTTGTTTCTGTAAAAAAAAAGAGTTAATGTATGTCGCGCATT
Source organism: Trifolium dubium (assembly GCA_951804385.1). Lineage (NCBI taxonomy): Eukaryota > Viridiplantae > Streptophyta > Magnoliopsida > Fabales > Fabaceae > Trifolium > Trifolium dubium. The sequence continues at coordinate 43,394,601 of OX638065.1, forward strand.
AGCATAAATATTAAATGTTACATTTGTACTAACCAAGCAAATTATACTATTATGTGATCTCCTTACTCTTAAGTTATCATTCGTGACATGACATATACTAGTAGCAATAACTCTTTTCAAAAATATATTTTACACTCTACTCCGTTTTCAAAAAATAAAGCCCATAATTTAATTTGAGGAATGGATATTCAAAACAAATAAAAAAAGTGCAAAGGAAGGTGTGGGAAGTAAATGAGATTGTTTAGGAAGTCCTATTATTTAATTAGTACTTGAATGAAGATTCATAATTCCGTAACACAAAACAACCTTTGGATAAGCCTATACCTTCTTAACACAAAATTGAAATATTTTGTCACAAGACAATTATTTGAGTATTTAACCTCGTCCCCTTTCAATTGTAGCTCAACCCCAACAATTTTATGTTAATCTAATTTTGCTTTGAAGGCTTAGTCTAATATACTTAGGAGCCTAAAACAACTTCAATTGTAATATCTTTATAAAATATTATTACATAGCGTTTTAAGGTAAAAGAAGACATGCAATTGTCATACTTAAGGGTGTATAAAAGATGTCTTCGCACCATGGATGGAACAATATTCTTCACACCTTTGAGCTTTGTGAGATTTAAGTGTTGCCTCGATGACGCGTAAGTCCAATTGTTATTGGCTCTATAAATTATATGGAGATGTTTTAACAATGAAAACCAATAATCACAATGAAGAACAAACCAATGACAGTCACTACATGATAGATATATTCAAAATAGACACAAAAAGGTTAGCTTCAATGCAAAACAAAATCTCAAAAAACCCAAAATTACTAAGCAAATCTGCAGGAAAAACATCTTGTTGCATCTTCAAGGTACCACAAAGCCTAATTGAATCAAACGGAAAAGCATATCAACCTCGTATAGTTTCCATAGGACCTTATCATCGAGGACAACCTCGTCTCAACATGATCAAAGAACATAAATATCGTTACCTCGGTTCTCTTCTCAACAGAACACAATTACCCTTAGAGGAATTCTTAGGAAGATTAAGGCACATGAGTATTGTTAGATTATTGGGATTTCTTGATAATGATACTGATTTGATGATAGTTTATGAATTTATGCCCAATGGAAACCTTGGCGATGCCTTGCACAGTAGGCAACAGTTAGACAGCTTGTGGATTGGGTTTCAAGAAATAACATAGCTCTAGGAGTTGCTCAAGGACTTGCTTATCTTCACCATGACTGTTGTCCTCCGATTATCCATCGCGACATAAAGTCAAATAATATACTTCTTGATGCAAATCTTGAGGCAAGGATAGCAGATTTTGGGTTAGCTAAGATGATGATCCGGAAGAACGAAACCGTCTCCATGGTTGCTGGATCCTATGGCTACATTGCTCCTGGCAAGTTACTAGTTTCAAAATCCTTTTTTTTTTCACCACCGGTATCCGGTCCACTGGGCCGACTATTTTTATTTATATATTAAAGTTACATTGATAAAATTTGAATGATTTATTATTAAATGGCAGAATATGGATATGCATTGAAGGTGGATGAAAAGATTGATGTATACAGTTATGGAGTAGTTTTATTAGAGCTTCTGACAAGAAAGAGGCCTTTAGATCAAGAATTCGGAGAGAGCGTAGACATTGTAGAGTGGATTAGAAGGAAAATTGGAGACAACAGAAGAAGCATTAGATCAAAGTGTAGGAAACAGCAGAGATGTTTCTAGTTATAAGAATAGCACTGCTAAGCTTCCTAAAGAAAGACCAACCATGAGAGATGTCATAATGATGCTTGGAGAAGCAAAGCCTAGAATAAAAGTCGTCAATGCCAACAATGAAACATCGGCCGCGGCTAACAACAATAACAAGGAGATGTCAGTTTTTAGCACATCACCAGTTAGTGGTCTTCTTTAGGAACCATCAAGGTTTGAGTTTCACCTATGTAATTTTGTAATCAGTGCAATATTTGTAATATTACTATTAATTATTAATGTAATGATTAATTTCTACATATAATTTTTCTTTGTATTCTCATTTTGGTACAGAACCATATATAGAACTCAATAGAAGTAACCAATCTGAAGGAATTAACTGTATTCGTACCTATTAATTGTCCTTTTGAATGATAATGATCCCAATTAGCTTGGTCACAATTTGTTTTATATGATAACAAAATTAATTGATTAAATGAATGCCACTTAATTATGTAACCATGTCTGGAATGATGATATATATGCACAACTTTTCATCCAAATATAGTGGGTATCTTTCTTGCCTCAGTTAGTAAAAGCGTTGTTTTTAGACTTATGACTTTAGTCCCACATCGCCTATATGAAACAGCTATATAGCCTTTATATATCACTACTACACCAATACTTGTGTCCCTTCGGGGACATCCGATAAAATTGGAACGATACAGAGAAGATTAGCATGGCCCCTGCGCAAGGATGACACGCACAAATCGAGAAATGGTCCAAATTTTTTTGCCATTTTTTCCCTTCGATTTCATTCTGTTTCTCTCTTCACTTGCGTTTTCCTTTTTGAAGATTGAAGAAATCTATGCGTGTTCGTTTGATGTATGAGTTAATTTAAAGTTGTGTTACTAATTTTAGGGTTTTTATGTTTTGCAGATTGAAGCTGAAGATGTCAGAATCAAAGATTACAAGCAACCCTAGATGGATTAACTAATCTAATTGCTGTAAATTAACTCAAATTTCTAATTTTTTGATGTCTATTTATTTACCTTATGTAATTGTTGAATTCAATGTCTTTATGTTATGGGAAAGAAAACCACTTAGATGCAATTCAATTTCATGTGTAGGATCAAATTATTTAACCTTTATAAATGGATTATTTTGAAGATATGCTTCTACAGTTTTTTCTCTATTAAAACTCTTATAACAAAGTTTAACATAAACTCTGCTATTAGACATAATAAATAAAGCAATGAAACCAATGCAACAATGATTATATAAATAAATAAGGTTTCTAAGATAAACATAGTAATAATGGTTGTAGTTTTCTCCATGCTACTTAGCCTTCCAACTCACTGATATTTAACTCTGTAAGAACCATTTTGTGAGGTTATCTAAGTCAAATGTCCTTCTGCAAAGTTCATGTTATCGTCGCCTTTTTTAACCCTTTTTCTCGATATGAACCAAACCCTGTAACTCAAGCTTCGATTTATTTGTTTAAATACTAGCTTCTTGGGTTTCACTGTCACTTTTACTCCTTGAGGTGCCACAACCTCCACCGAGTAGATGGAGTTAGGACTTCCCACATTTGTTACCCTCCCTGCTGAACATTTTTCGCTTCATTCCATCCGTAAAAACTACTGAGATTGAGGGATAGTTAAGGCTGAAGCCTCTATTCGTCTGCATGATTGCACGGCAGTTTACATTTCTGTGCGTGATACTGAATATTTCTGACTTTGTATAACCAATGCCACCAAGGTGGTTGACGTAATCATCTTGCTTGATATCGTATATCAGTCCGGGATTCAATGCTCTTTGTGGATTCACGTTTCCAGCTCCCATTGCATAATAAGTAGCTGGTTTGTCTTCATCGAGTATCGGTCTTCCTGTGTGGTCAATTACATCTGCTGTTGTCATCATTGCAGATTTGATAGCTGCAAGACTCCATTTTTTATGAGTAGAACGGATAAGAGCTGCAATTCCACTGATATGAGGACATGACATTGGTGTACCTGACATGACAGAGAAATTCACTCTTCTATTGTCCTCTGCTAGGCCTGTAGGAACAAAGTTCTGAGGCCATGCAGCAATTATGTTGACTCCCTAGAGCCATAACATCTGGCTTAAGGATTGAAGGGTTTGTGAAGCTTGGTCCTCTAGCTAAGAATATTGCTACTGCTGGTGCTCTAGATTTGCCCATTACAGTTCCTCCAAATTTAATCATAGCACTAAGATTTCAAGGTGACTGATTCATCAAATCCTACCAATGTTGCAGGCAAGACATGAACATCGACCGAATCTTCTTCCAAGTTTAGTTGTGTTTGTTAAGATCATAGCAGCACCATCTGCATCCATCACAGCTTGACCTTTTTCTGATCTTCCATTGACACCTCGATCGCATACCACCATTTTGCCTTGAACTTTGTCCTTTGCCTTAAACCAGCTCAAATTCTTTGCTACTGCTTGCTATTCTGTTGTTCAATGGATACATGGATTCTCCATAGAGAACTTTTCCATTACCCATGCGAACTATAGCTTGGAATTTCCTGTCAAGTGTGCTTGCACCAATAGTGGCAATCCAAGGACCATCATTGGCCACAAACATTGCCATTGGACCATTGTTTCCGGCTGAACGTATAACAGAAATTCCTTTCTCCATTGCTCTAAAGCTTCCGATGGCAATACTATCAAAGTAACAACTTTTAACAACCACCACCAAATAAACTTTTCAACTTACTAACTTCTAATTAACTTGTTAACTCTAATCCTAAGAAAACTCCCCCTTATTCCTAGTCCTAACATAATACCAATGATGATCTCTTGAGTTGGGCCCCATAGGTTGGTTGATGAACCAATAATTAAGTCATACAACAAAATTAACTAATAAATGTAGAAACTATAACAAGTTTTAATTAGGACATATATATATCACTAATCAAATTTATATTACAGATCATTTTTCTTTGAATTACTCTTACAACCATAAATTCCATTGAGCAAAGACTAGGACATGGTTTTATTTGAAAAAATGATATAGTCAGACAGGCCCAATTGTTTCTTAGCTTTTCCTAGTTTGTTAGTTTATTACATTTGTTCCAATTTTCTCCTTAAAATAAGACACTTAAAAAACGGATAAATATAAATTGTCACATATGCACATCTTTTAAAATACACATATCTTGCGCAGAGGCCATGTTAATCTTTTCTATATCGTTCAGATACACACATCTTCATGTTCTATAGAATTCAATCATCAATGAGATCGTTAAATGCATTAAATTTAACAATAGCATATATTTGGCTTTTCCATGGTAGATAGATGGAAGACTAGCATATCTTATTATTATTAATATTGTTATGTATCTGAATCTTTTAAATCACATGCATCGATCTGAGCACAAGACTCAGAGATATGAAGATTTTTCAAACACTTTCTTGAGTTTTTTCCCTAGGACGATTTGACTTGAATATTTGTTTAGGACTCTTTGACTTGAATATTTTTCTACCATTCTCAGTGCTGCTTGAGTATGTCCAACAATCATCCAACAACCGTTTTTGAAATTCTTGATCAATATTGGATGCTTCTGATTCAGAGAGTTTTACAGATTCATCAACATACCAGGAACACTCTACGTAATAATAATTTGCATTTTCTTTCGAGGTCTTGCGATCTTCCTCCAAATAAACTCTGGCACATGAATTAAAAGACAATCCTCTAATACTTGAATATTCAGATTCGTCTTTTGAGCAACATGAAAAACTACACATTTCTTCTTCAGTTAAATCCGAGAATTGATTTAATCCCACGGTGTAACTGTGGTTACCTGTGAAATTCCAACAACGATATTTAAAATAAAAACAAGTACTCATCTCATCAATTATTGAATTCATGAATGTGAAATTGAACAATCGAAGCCGTGTCTGGTATCAAGTGTCTGACTCTCAGACACAGACACATGCATTGATTTTTTCAAATTTTTATGTCGTATCCATGTCTGTGTCAGCGCTTCATAGCTATTAATTAACCTATATATATATATATATATATATAAGACAAAATAAAAATGGACTGAAAATTACCTTCCCTGTTAAACTTTTCGATATATTCCAACGACTTCTTGAATATTTCCCTACGTTTCTTCAACTCAGTGCTGTTTGCGTATGTACGATCAAACTCCAACATCCATTTTTGAAAAGCTTCATCAATGGATGCTTCTGAGCGTGTTGGAGACTCATCAACAGAGTAAACACATGCCAAAAAAAAGATCATCATCATTGAAACTGTAATAAACTTCATTTTTGTAGTTGAATTGATTGATAGAAGAGAAGAGATGAGCTGCTGAGGCACGCTAGTAATATTGGCAAATGATTTTTGTCTTCATTTTATAGCATAGTAATCAAGCATGCATATATATGTTTAGGTGACAGGTTTTAATTGGCTTGATTACTTTGTGATTTGTTTTCTCTTCCAATGAAAAGATGCCACGCGGATAAGTATACAAGTCAGTGTAAATCTAAATGTTTTGGGCCAGCTGTAATATATATTTGACCCAACCCACTAACTTAATTTTTCAAATTTTATTTAAAATTTTCTTTTTCAACCACTCCAAAATATTGAGTCTTAATATGCTCCATTTAGGCCATTTAGACCATCTTTATCCTTAGATATTTTAGGATTTTTAATACTATTTATATGGGTTTTACTGTGCCACATTTAATTAAGCAACTCTTAAATAACTTAGACAAATTTTTTTTTATCCACATATTTTTATTTTAGGGTACTTAACACTATTCATTAGGTCTCACAATACTGTATTCGATTAAAATTTAAATATTAATTTCTTTATGATATAATTAATTCTTTTGGTCTATTGAATTTTTTGTTCTCTACAATTTTTTCTTTGTGAATTGTAATTTTGGGTGATAAAAAGAAAGAGAAAAAAATATTATTATAATCTAAGTATCAAAAGTTGGAAAATCCTTAACCAAGAATATGATATTTAAGTTTAAGCATTAAGGATTGCCGGCTCATCCTTCTCCAACGCTGGAAAAATTTAAGCACTGATACTTAGCTTAAAAAAATAACTAAGAGCATTCACATTCATTCCACTCTTGTGGGTGGTATAAATGGGTCCCATATAATATATTATATTATTTTACATTTTTCAACTATTTAAACCACTCAATTATATTTTTCAAATAAAAAACTCTTATAATTGAGGATCCTTAAACAACACTAAAAACCACTATTCCGGCTTCTCATTGCTCTAAAATCTACTATAGCATGGACTAACAATGCACCACGTCAGCTTATTTTAAGTTTTGCTTCAAAAAGTTTTTTATAGGAGGTGTTCCACTTAAATCCCCTATTACTTTAATCAATAGGACCTATGCTTCCACTGTTCACTTTCTCTCATATGGTCACTAACATAACATAAATGGAACATTTTGTAGCCAATGCATCTCCATTTTTTTTTAAAAGCAGACCCATGTACAATTTTATTTATTCATTTTATATATATTGTTAAGATTCTCTTTGTTAATTTATTTATTCATTTAACATATTGTAATGATTTTTTTATGTATTTATTTGTTAGTTTAGATACTTTGATGTTTAAATTATGAAGTGTATATTTTTAGGAAGTTCTATGAATTTTATCATAATTATGAACGGTCTGTTTTTATGTATATTTTCTTTATAATGTTTATTCATTTGGTCTATTTTGTCTTCCAATTTCTATAAATATTTATATTTATACTCATATATTAATAAAAACATTTTTTTTTTATAATTTATAAGGGGACCTATATTTCTACTCATATATTTATATGAATGTCTATTTTTTAAAAATATTATTGGACCTATATTTCTACTCATATAATAATACAAACTACTTTTCTTATTTGCAATTTCAACGGATATCTATAGTTTCGCTCATGCATTAATTTAAAGACATTTTAATAATTTCAAAAGGTACCCAATTTTTTATAATTTTATAATTTTGTAAAAATTATGCCAAATGTATTCAGAGATCTTTTAAAGATTTATCTGTTATAAACATAAAACGTAAAGGATATCTGGATGCATTTGTCCAAAAATTATTAAATATTTCATTTGTAATGTAAAACGACTTATATCTTGGTATACTTTTGTTTCTTTTCAAAATGACTGATATTTTACAACAGTTTTTGCGAATAACAATTCGATTCTACAACAGCGTTTGCGAATGAACTAAAACAATTTAATTTCATAAATAGGCTCCATAGACCGAATACTAATTTTTAAAAAATAAATAAATCTATTGAACCGTGCATCGCACGGGGTTGTATACTAGTATTCATACCACTCATCCAAAATTTTACAATGGGCTCCACAAAGTTCACAAAGCTCACCTTTTTGTTGCTGAAAAACAAATGAAAAGGAAAAGAAACCGTATCCAAGTTTGGAACGTGGTTAAGTTTGGCTACAGCTTACAAAACCAAATATCACTACCTTCCTGACAACATGTGGTATGAGCTGGCAAACCACCCATAAAAAAACACCGATATTTGTGGTCTAAGGATCTGCCTATAAAATTGCTCTTAAAAGCATACTCCAGTCAGACAGGTGATAAAATTTTGGTTAATGAAACATAAAGGTAGTGAGTTTAACTAAATTTTAGTTGGTACAGTGATGATTGACGTTAAATTTGGTAGAAAAGACCACGGTTCAATCCCTGCAATTGTGTTTAAAGACTTACCTCATATGAATTAGTTTCTTATAGGAGTCTTTGCTCCGTTATCCCTCCAGTCGTCAAATGATTGGAGGATCAATATATGCAGGAAGACCTTGAGTCAAATTGAAATATACTCCTATCTTATTGATATATACTGGTGGCTCGGATAACAAACATTTAAATGAAGGTTAATCTTCATCGTAGCATGTAAGAAAATCTCCTTTATATATATATATATATATATATATATATATATAGGACATATCAAGTGAGAGGAGTTCTTATTATGAGAGATGGGAGGAGCAAATTTTATCCCTTAGATTAAAATCAATGGTTAAGATTAATTTACTCATTAAAAATGACACCACATGCTATACATTCTCTCAATCACTTCTCTTCTCCTCACATTCCGCCGGCGCACACACACTTTTCCTTCTCTTCTCCCTCTCAGACCATTAACATCATCATTTTACAGTTTTCTGCAAGTTCTCTGGTTTTCCATTAACACCAACATCTATGTTTTTCACTGACCCATTTTACTCACACCTGTTCATCTTCTCTCTTTTCACATGAAACCACCGTTTTTTCCTTCTTATCTCTATTGTGCTTCAGTTTGGAAGAGTGAATTCAAATGGTATGGATCTAATATATCCCCTTGTTATTCATGGTAAATCATACAAATCAAACTTTTAATTGCCCAGCTTTTTATTTTGTTTTATATTTTATTTTTATTTAAAATTGAAAGGACAAAATACACAAAAATTCTATGCATCTTGTTCTGTTAAGTGTAAATGGGAATCCAAAATAAAGATTGAGAGACTCAAATTCTTACCATTCAGAAAAAAAGATGAAGAAAACAATTGAAGAATGAAAAACCATAAATAAAATTAGAAAACTTCCACTATAGAAAGAGACGATTGGAAACAACACACTGACACGATTCAATATGGCGGTAGCACACACACCAGAACTTGACAAAGTTCACCAACCATCACAGAGTTCTAAATTTCAATTATGGGTGTCTTGATGGATATGAAAGAAAGGATTCAGTCGTATAGTTAGAAGAGCCAGATATCTTGATGCAAAACAATCTCTTTTGCATGGTTTAATTCAAAATGTTTAATAAAAATTTTTTATTAAAAATTAGAGATGATAGTTGATACTCAGATTTGGAAGAGAAGAAGTGGGTGGAGGCGAGTGAAGAGGAGAAGATGCGTGAGACTGAGAAGATGAAAAGATGAAAAGAATACAATGTAATTAAACAAATTAAATTCCACAATAAGGATTAATCCAATGGCCAACATTTAGTCCTCTCATCTCTCATATTAAGAGTCCTCTCACTTGATATGCCCTCATATATATATATATATATATATATATATATTCATATTCGAGAATTGGTTTAATCCCACAATATAATGTAACAGTGGTTACTCGCGAAATTTTAGAAAAAAATATTTAAAATACAAACTACGTACTACAAATTAAGTACTCATCTCATCAATTATTCAATTAATGAATGCGTGAAATTAAATACGGGACTAAAAATTACATTCATTGTTAAACTTGTCGATAAATTCCAACTCCTTCTTGAATATTTCTCTAGTTTCTTCATTTTAGTGTTGTTTGCGTATGTACGACCAAATTCCAACGTCTATTTTTGAAAAACTTCATTAATGGATGCTTTTGAGCGTGTTGGAGACTCATCAACAAAGTAAACACATGCTAAAAAGAATATCATCATCGTCGTCATCATGGAAACTGTAATAAACTTCATTTTTGTAGTTTGATAATTGATAGAAGAGGATGGATGTCATGAGAGATGAGAAAATATCTGCACACTATATATAATAGTGAGAACTAGTTGAATTAATAAAATGTCTTTGGTCTAAATCATAGTATTTCTTTTGTGTCTTTATATTCTATGTTGGGTTAGTGAGAACTATTAAGTCTAAGCTTTAAGACTTCATAAAAAATGTAGGATTTACAACAACAACAACACATTAAATCTTTTACAATTTATAAATGAATGATAATATACATGGTTGACAAATTTGCGAGTAAACTCATATGAATTTACGAGTGTAGAAAACAATAACGAGTAGAATCACACAAATTATCATTAACACATATGTTTTGTGATATTTTACTCTTTGTAGTTTTCAATTAATAATAAACTAGTAACTAATTATTTATATACATTGCTATTTTTTTTTCTTCCTTATAGATTTTTTGTTAACAAATTTGTTTTAATGAGTAATTTACATGTATGAGTGTGCACGCACACGTGCGTGCGTGTGTGTGCATGTGTGTAAGTCACCTTTTATTTTTCATGGACTTGTACGAGTCTACGAGTCGAGTCTATTAACTTTTTACGAGTTTAAATAAACTCGTAAGTCTGACAACCTTGATAATATAAACATACATATATAAAATAATATTTAAATATAAAAATAATAATAAACTCATCATAATGAAATATAAATTTTTTTCTTCTATCACATTTACATATCAGAATCCAATAAATTAAGAGAAAATTCTATTGATCTCCCATCATTATAATGATTTGAGTAAATTTGAAATCTACTATCTAGTACAGGTGGTTGAAAAGAAAATGATTTTTTTATCATTTAATTTATTACCTAAAATTGATATTCTAGGATAATTAATTAGTCCTCAATAATTGGAGTTACCCCTAATTCTACTCAAGCATCATGATGCTATTCCGGGAATTACTTGTATAGCTACAATCTTTAAAAAGTCAATCAGGGAATTAACTGACTAAAGGACTATAAAGATTAACTAGGTTGTAAGATTGTTTTAGATTTTTTTAAAATTATTTTTTATATAGATAATTGTGAGTGATTTTCATATAGATAATTTGATGTTTATTTATTTAGGAAAAAATTTATAATGTTTGAAAAAAATGAAGAACAAACAATTGGATAGTGGTTTCTTTAAATAACCGTTGGTGTTTTATTATTCTACCTTGGTTAAGTATTAATTATTAGCACACATCAATGACATCATGAATAATGTAGATTTTATTTTGTTAGAGATTAATTTGTAAAAATGGTTTAAATCTTTTTTGATACGAACATTTTAAATCTTTTAAAATTTATTCAAATAAATGATAATATAAAAATATATCTATAACATAATAATTAAATATTAAAATAACAATAAACTCGTGATAAATAAAATGAATAATGTAATTTTGTTTATGGGGAATGATGTTAATAGTGCCCGGGCACCTAAGGTTCTAAAAAAGCAAATTTTAACATAAATTTCCAACCACTTCTTGAATATTTCTCTACGTTTTTTCCTTTTAGTGTCGTTTGCGTACGTGTGACTAAACTCCAACGTCCATTTTTGAAAAACTTCATTAATGGATGCTTCTGAGCGTGTTGGAGACTCATCAACACAGTAAACACATGCCAAAAAGAAGATCATCATCGTCGTCATCATGGAAACTGTAATAAACTTCATTTTTGTAGTTTGATAATTGATAGAAGAGGATGGATGCCATGAGAGATGAGCAAAAGTTGTACACTATATATAATGTGAACTAGTTTACTAAAATGTCCTTGGTCTAAATCATAGTATTTCTTTTGTGTCTTTCTTTTCTGTGTTTGTGATAGTGAGTTGTACTTAAGTCGAAGCTTTAAGACTTCAAAAACAATATGGGATTTACAACAACAAAAAAATTAAATCTTTTAAAATTTAAAAATGAATGATAATATAAACATATATTTATAAAATAATATTTAAATATAAAAATAACAATAAACTCATCATAATAAAATGAAATATAATCTTTTTTATCATAACACAATTACAAACGGGAATCTAATAAATTAAAGGAAAATTCTATTGATCTCCCATCATTATAATGATTTGTACGTGTAAATTTAAAATCTATATCTAGCACAAGTGGTTGGAATTGAAAGAAAAAGGTTTTTTCTCTCTTAATGATAAATAAACTCACGATTAATAAAATGAATAATGTAATTTTTTTATAGAAAATATTAAACAGTGCCCGTGGAAAACTATTTAAGGTGTTAAAAAAGACATTTTAACACAAAGATGTGCAAATTTATATAAAGGTATGCAATTATTAAATTTATTAAAGTCAAAGATTTATATGTTCAATGTAAATTTTTTTCTGTTTTGTATTCTTAATCATTGCCCTAGAGGTTTAAAGTGCTAAAACAAGTAACCAAGTATGAAGGCCCAAAGTTAAGACATGAAGTCAACACCAATTCTGAAGTCAAACCAAGCCCAATCACCATTGGAAACGTTCAAAAAGTCCAAGAAAATGAAAAGACAAGCTCTCACAAAGAAAAAGGGTGGCACGACTGTGTGGTTCAATGGCACGGCCGATTGTGCAAACGTTCAGAAGTTGAAGAATTTTGGCATTGAAAACTTAGGCACAGGCTTGTGAAATCTGGCACGTGCGTGCGTGTATTGGTGCGGGCGTGCGCGCATTATATTGGACTAGCTCAAGGCACGCGACCGTGTGGCTGTTTCCTGAAGGCACAAATGTGATCCTTGTTTTCCATGCAATTTTACTTCGGTTCTCATTAGTTCTCGTGGGATTGATATTTTTTATTACGACGACAGAACTGTACGCTTGTGGACCTATCAATTAGTAGTTGAATAAATGTAGATTATATCCAACAGAAGTGGTTGGAAGAGATAAATGTTTTCGTTTTTATTACTTAAATTTGATTTCCTACAATAATTAGTAGTTGAGTAAATGTAGATTCTATCTAGTAAAACTCCAAACAGAGTAAATGTAGATTCTATTCTATATAGTAAAACTCAATTATAGATTCTATCCAACAACCATAAATGGTCTTATGGACCAACTTAACATATGATTCATGAAACAAAAATAGAAGGCTTGACTAACAAAATTAGAGTTAAGGGACCAAAATAAAACTTTTAATAATTAAGAGACTAAAATGAAACCAAAAAATAAGTTAAGGAACTAAAAGAATAATTAAGCCAAAATAAAACAACAAAATAAGTTAATCGACTTAATTTTATCAAAAAAAAAGTTAATCGGCTTAATATGTAATTTAGTCATTTATGACAAATGCTAACAACTGCACCTGGGGCACTCTTTAAGATATTAAATAGAAAAAATTTTATAAAAATTTGTAAAGTCAACACATTAAAAATTATGATGTTTGATTTTTTAAATAAAAAGTTTATGTCTCTAATATTTGTTTTTTTGAATGACCAACTAATCCGACTTAAAAATCAATTAATAGGTTAAATCTTGATTCTCTCCTCTTCACTCTCTCAATCTTTCTTCCCCACGATTCTGAAAAATTCAACTTAATTTTACTTTCCTCTTCTCCATAACTTACTTTTGAGACCTTGCTTGTATCAAAATCTATCTTTCTTCTTCCTCAATCTCCATATTAGAAAAACTGTGTATAGAAAAATTGTGACCAAATTCTATTTGAAATAGCGTGTCTATTATTATATTATCATTCACATATACTTTTCTAGCTCTCTCGATCAACTTTTTTATTTGCAAAACTAAATGAGCGAGAATTAGAACACTTTACAATTTTTATTTTATTTTTAATTAATTTTATTTACAGTTAAGAAAGTAAATTTTACGAAATTTATTTACTTTTGAAAAATAGTGTTTCATGTTTTTTCAAAAAAAAATTTAAACTCTACACTGTTTTCTAAAAAGAAATCCCAGAATTTAATTTGTGAAATAGATATCTAAAACAATAAAAAGTGCAAAGGGAGGTGTGGGAAGTAATTGATGAGATTGTATAGGAAGCCACATTATTTAATTAGTACTTGAATCAGGATTCATAAGTCATAATTCCGTAACACAAAACAACCTTTGGATAAGCCCATACCTTAACACAAAATTAAATATTCGGTCACAAGACAATTATTTGAGTATTTTATCTTGTACCCCTTCAATTGTAGCTCCACCCCAACAATTTCATATTAATCTAATTTTGCTTTCAAGGTCGGTTTAAAAGAAAGATGTCTCTTGTACAAAAAAAATATGTCTACACACTTTGGATGGGGAATTATTCTTTACACTTTCGAACTTTGTGAGATTTAAATAAATGACAATTTTTTTCTACTTTTTTTTAACGTTGATGTTTCTCTAAATTCGGTTTCGAATCACAAACTTTAAATTATATGTATATATAAAATAGTTAAAAATGATATTCAGTAAAGTATTATAAAACATTTGAGGTCTATCACAAGTTAGTGTGCAGGAAATGTGTAGGTTGTAAATCACATAATACTATATTCAATTTTCATTGATAAATTTTTTACAAGGGTAAAATTGGAAATCCTTTTGTTCCGGTACATTTAAAATATCTCACACGGTTTAAAAATTAAAGTTAAAAGTAATTTATATATAACATTCAAATTCTTCGATCCAACAAGATATTTAATGAAAAAATTGTTCGATGGAACATCGATGAACATCGATACCTTTAATTACCTGCATGGTTGCACCGTCTCTAGAAGTAGACACGTTGAATGCACAAAAATAGTGTGCATTTTGACTTTCCTCAACATTTGTACCGAACATTCACTGAATACATCCTATAATTAAGGAAGAAACAAAAATTTCCAAAGAACCTCATATTATTGGACATTCAAAAAGAATTCAATGAACAAGTAAAGACATATGCAGTGCTCTGTCTTTTAATCCTCAATAATTTATTACTATATCCATAGCCGTTATAAAGATAAAAAAGATGATGATGATAATATGCATCAATAGTATATAGTAGTTGTGAGTTGGATCTAGCCAAAAATTAAGTTTTATACTTATGTTTGAGGTCCATTTGATTTTTAGTTTTTATTTATTTATAAATAAGTGTTTCTTAATAATTTATTTTTTAAAAGACAATGATCATCATTTTTTTTTACTAAACAACGATATTCATTCATTCAAATTTAAATATGTTATGATGTCGATTGATGTTCTTTACATCATTTTGTTTTAGAACAAGCAAAAATGAAATTTATATTAATTAGGTTGTTCCGATATAAGATGTTCTAAAATATATAGACAACAATTTTGCAAGAGAGTTACTACATCAATAAACACAAAAAGAAAGTAGAAACTAGTCGATGCTGAAACAAGTGAGTGGGCTCGACCATCACCAATGGTAATTTGAAACTAGATTAACGTTCATTTCTTTCTAACCACTAATATAAGTAAAATTTAACCTTATCTAATAATTGAGGTAAAGATCTTTGCTGAATTTTTAAACACTCTTTCATTCCTTTGATTCCAAACGGCCCACACACAAGACAGTCAAAGAAGTTGCAAAAATGCACGTTGCACTCTTGATCCATCCAATGTGTAAGTAAATCGGAGAAAATGATCCGAGACATCATCATAGGAAATGAAATGTGCGAAACTCAATTGAGACATTTAAAATAAGACTTATAGAGCAGTTTTAAGTGAGAATTTACTCTTATAATTTAAAATGAGAAATTCAAATTATCTCAGAAACAATTGTAAAAATGATCATCAATTTCAAAATGTCATAAAAAAATCTTTAAATTCTTGAAAAATAAAATAAAATTAGCAAACCGTGGTCCTAGTCAAACATTAAATTTAGTCACACTTAACACACAAGCATGAACAATAGGAGCATAAAATCAAACCAACATCTTTACATATCTTCGGAACAAAGAAATAGGGAATGCATTTTAAGTATTAATTAACCAAAGTTGACTTTATTGGAAAATTAGGACAAGCATGAATTATGAGAGACATTTTTCTTTTCTGTGTAAATTAAACATGATGAGAACATGCGAAACATTCAAGTATACATCACACCTACTATATGATGAAGTTGTAGCATATATCATTAGATTTTATTTTTGGACAAATTAATACTAGTATCATTAGAAAATTGAAAGCTCTAGAATTATTGGACCTTCATGTCTACACCGATTTTTCAGTTCTAGCTAATTAATTAAATAAAGGAAAAAACTTAAATAAATAATGTAATCTCACTGTACATTGAAAAGTTTTCGTGTAAAAAAATGTTACTACATACATGCTATATCTTTCTCCAGCTATATTTATAAATAAAAAATTATTTTCAGATTCATTAAATAAAATTTATATATTTGAAACATAAATAATTATCTATAAATATAGTCGAAAAGAAGTATTCTTATAGTAGTATATATAGCTTATTATAAATCTGGTCAGATTCAATCTTATAGTAGTAGCTTATATTATGCCCAAAATTATCAATAATATCCTAGTGGCCTAAATATTATACTCTTTGGGTCCATTTAAGGAAGCTTATATACCTAAGATAAGGTTTATATCATGGAAAGAATATTCAATTGCGGTATGTATAGCCTGCCAAGTGATTATGAAACAAAATTTAGGATCAATAATAAGAAATTATACTTGGATTGTAGCGCATGGACACAAATTGATATAATTAAATTTTGGTCTCTCGTTGGAATTCGTGGAGAGCCATATCTACAACTTGACTTAGTTATATTCAAAGTAGGAATTTTAAACTTTATAGTATTTTTTAATTTGGACAAAACTTAGGAGCTCATTTTATTTACGACTAGTGATTAAACAAATTGTAGTTGTTGACGTAAAGTATATATCCAGTTCATTGATACATTGAACAATTCGAAAAAACTTAGATGTTTTGAGAGACCATTAACATCATTAGTGTTTTGTTTTTAATTGTCAAGTAGCCATGATTCCACAACTCACCGTCATATATCATGCTAAGAATAAACCACTGAAGTTAATGGTTTTAAGTAGTATAGTAATACGTCAAAAAAAAAAGTAGTATAGTAATAAAAAAAAGTTTTAAGTATACGTAATTTACCAAAAAAGGGTATAGATTTATCTTCACCTTAGTTGAGATATATATACTTGAATAAAAACAAAGTAGAAGTCACCGTACTCTATTTTGAATAAAAATATACCATATGCATATTGATCTTTTTAATTAGTCAAATAACTTAATAATTATAACTAGTACAATTTTACTTTTAAAGATAAATAAATAAAGGTTCCGAGATTCAAATAAAACCCTATCTTCTATATATAATATATACGATGTATTTATTAACTGAATTAAACTACACATCACATTAAATTTATGTGGAGTTAAATGATAGTGGAACTCATTTAAATTTCAATCAAATATATAATGGAGTATATAGGTTGTGTTGAGAAAATATTTTTATGCATGTCTTTTAATATATATTGATCTCCTAATTCAAGTACTAATTTACAAAGACACCATCTAACTTATCCAATATACACTATAAATTTATTTGTTATCATATTTTTCTTAAGGTAGCTTAGTCACTGTACAATTTTAAAAGGTGAATTAAATGGATGTATCCCTCTGATCCATGTATATATATCTACCAATTGAATTAAGTTATGGCCTTATATGGGACTAGTTTTGGTTAATTGTTTCTTCCAATATTAAATGTGTTTAATGTTATATAGACATTTTAAAAAGTAATTAGTTGTATCCATTTACAAATTTCTCCCACATTTTCAAATTTATCCGGGGGTTTATATGTATATATATCACCAAAAAGTAGATTTTGAAAATCGTTAAAAAAAGTCTCCAAAACAAGTAAATTATAAGAATTTGAAGATAAGCGCTCAACACATATGTTTCCTTCACGATAAATGTAAATAATCTTAGTATGACAATCATGACGAAGAAGCTCTCGAATACGAACCAATTAAAAAAGGGTGGTTCTTTGCCTATAAAAAAAAAGGGGGTAGTTCAATTTTTTTACAATTATTAATAATTATATCAATAAATACATTCAAATCATATGGTAATAATATGGACCTTCCATCCAAACCATGTCAATGTCAAGACCTAGATAATTAATTAAAGACCCGGGACATTTCATCATACAAAATATCTATCACAATTTTTGCGAAGAATAAAAAGAAAAATTATTATATTGTATTGTTTTTATTAGATGGTACGTCTTGGCTGCTTTCTCCTCCAAATTAGAAATGAAGGGTAAGCTACGCATGTGCACACAATGAATGAATGTGTTGGAAATATTCGTTTGGAGGCATGCACGCAAATATGCATAATAAAAGTTGTTTACACTTATATGGCGTTGCTTATAAGAAAATAGTGAAAACGTAAATTTACAGATTTTCACAATGTTTCCTCTAATTTGCACATGTCATGCCAATGATTCATGCTGTTTACATCACACTCACTTACAAAAAAGATTAAAAGCAAAAAATCTATCACCAAACAACTTTGCTTTAAGCAACATGATAAATTAATAGGCCACTGGTCAATTTTTGGATCCATTCCGAATTTATAAAAAAACAAAATTCATAATAGGCCATGGTTATTTTTTTCATTTTTGGCTTTCATCATCCTCTGATTTTTAAGAGAAAAGAATTCTAATAATCCAAAGTTCGAGGTGAGTTATAACATCAAATAATTTCAGTAAAACGTAATTGTAGAAAATCGAACTGTAGTTCTTTTTATCAAATTCAGCGTCAATCACCATTATACAATTAAACGTTTGGTAGGCCATAGTTATTAATTACATTGAACTTGATAGATTGAATAATAAAAAGTTATAATGATCAAGATTTAAAATATGTTTCCTACCAAAAATATGGTTTAAAATATGTATTTTAATAATATTGTAAAAAAAATTCAATGTATTTTATCAATTACTTTTTTCTTTGTCCTCGTAGGATAACTCAAGTTATAAAAGCTGAATGATCGACATATGAGTTGGATAGGGAAAAGCTCATGGATTAATTTCTGACAGAAGTAGATTATATATCTTTCCGTTGTAAAAAAAAGTTACTTTTTTTTATCGTAATGGTCTAGTTTATCGAGTTCACCACGTTAACTCTCTCCATTATATAAAAAGATAAATAATTATTTGCCTCCGTGATTTTAATGTCGGTTGATAACGACATCATATTTAATATATGTAGCTCTCAGAATTCAATCTTGAACATTCCACTTATTCACTTTTAAAAAAAATAAAATTTTAGACACTAAAAAAAACCATATAAAATTTTAGAATTTAGACACTAAAAAAAACCATTTAATAATTTATCCACTTATTCCCATTTAGCAATTTGAAATGCATAAAAGGCAAATGGGTCCCATTAAAGAAAAAAAAGAGGGTGGGTAAATAAAGTCACATAAATAAATTAATGACCCTGCACATTGAATCATGGGGTACAATACAAGTAGTTTTATTTTGATGCAACGTACATTTGAGTTGGTTGAACCAAGACATTTTTTTTTTATCTTATAGACAATGACTCCTTTGGCATTTACAATGATAAGACCATGTCCCTCAATATCCTTGTCATTGTCTATACAACAATATAATCCCCTTTCACCCCTCTTCACAATTTCTTCATTCATTCTTTTTCTTCTCTTCTTTCTCTCTCACTCATATAAAAACACACATTTTTCACATATTGATCTAGCTCAAGGTTCTTAATTAATTCCTCAATGTGGTTTTTATGAAGGTGTGGTTCAACTTAATGATGATGGTAGAAAACAAGGTGGCTTCAAAAGAGAAGAGTAGTACTAGTAGTGGTGGATGCATGATTAAGTACTCGGTTTTGATTTTAGTTATTTTGGCTTTGTTTATATTAATACTACCATTGGTGATGCCTCCTCTACCACCACCACCTTTGATGCTTCTCTTGGTTCCTGTTTTCATTTTGTTGCTTCTTTTTTTCATTGCCTTTTCATCTTCTACTAAAATTCCAAATATGTCTTCTGTTGTTTCCAAATATATCTAGCTAGCTAGCTACTATATATAGTCTTTTTCATCTATATATGCACATGTAATTTTGAGGAAGAATAATTAGTACTAGTATTTGTATTGAATATGAGCTTTTTGAATTACTATATGTAGTATCATCGTTTAGGTTTTTTTATCTTTATTTTTTGGTTTTCTATCATATAGGTAATTTTAATTTATTCAACTTTGTTCATTTTAATGCTTTCTATACTTGCCATTTGCCAATATAGCGTTTATTTCTATGATACCATGGCAATATATAACGAGAATCGTTGAAATGGTTTCATATATATAGTAGTATAATTGAACGGTGGCTTGCATACTTAGTATTTGAATACAAGAACAACATCATACTACTCTAAAAACTTATTTTATTTTGCTAAGTAATAATACTATGATAAGATATTAGTTATTTAATCAACTTAAAAAATAAATTGTTGTTTAGTATAGTAGTATACTATTACTATAGGAAAAGAAATGTAAGACAATAATGTGTGTTTGGGGGATGTATTTTGACTATTTTCTTTTGATTAGGTCTTTTGAATTTTGGTAGTAGTTTACTTGAAGTCTTTGTAAATAAATTTGGGAACAAGATTGTGAATTTTCGAGCATTTAGTCAAATATGGAAGCCATAATTCTGCTCAAATGTCCGTTGTCTCCGTCAAAACAATCAATTGTAGGCTAACTTTAAGGTAATTTTTAATTATTGGCTAGCTTAAATTTGCGTTAAAAAAAAAGAAGAATTGGCTAGCTTATAAAAGTATGGTTTTGTAGTTGTATAGAATGTTAGATTGACAAAAAAATCTAGAGATACAAATACAATTAAATCTAAAGGTTTTCTAGAAATCTAAACACCGCTGGTGTAAATTAAAGTATGATTATTTATTCTTGAAGTTATTGAGATGTTTCTTAGTACAAAATATAGTTTGTAACCAAAAAACAACACAGTTTGTAACTAATTTTTGTAAGTGTAACTACGTATGTAAATCATAAAAAATTTCATTCATTCCTTTCAAAAACTAAAAATGTCATTCATTAGAATTTATTCTTTAATAATACAGTGATCCAATTTACAATTGTAAAAAAATATCAATTAAGAGAAAAAGAATATGCACCGACAGTATAAAATAACTTGACACATTTAACCAATAGCAATCATGTATTCCGACATGTCACCGCACCCTCTTGATATGACATGCAAATTTAAACCAACTTTATTGAATGTTTGTGTAAAAATAAATTGTGCATATCCATTAATTAAACTCATCAAATAAATTTGTAGTCTCTAATTTTATATACACTTGTTATCAATTTAGTTCCTAGCATACTTTTAGAAGACTAATATGAATTATATCAACAAAAAAAAAAGACTAATAATCTAATATGAATAAAATTTGAATAATAGTTTGAGGCTAAAAAAGACAATAAATTATTATAAAAACTGTATTTTATGTGTTATTTAGGCTAAAATTTAGCCACACCAATATATATTTTCTGGATCTGTCCCTGCACGCACAAAATCATTTTTAAAAGTGACAACATGCATGTCAATGAATTTCTATTTAATCTATCAAAAAGAATTACTCGTTGTGTTCTATAATTAGTGCCATACTTGATAAAAAAAAAAAACATTTTTTCAGTTTTATATCTAGTTAGTATATTATGAGCATCATTCTCAAATAACTCTTCTTCATTTTTCATTTATAATAATAGGAATTCATAAATAGCTAGTAAAATTAATTTGATAAGTAATTATTATCATTCTTTCATCCTTACAATAAATTATTGTATGAAAATATCATCTATACATACGAAATCTCTACAACTATTTTGATGAATGAAATTCCGGATTTATCAAGTATACACCAAAAATAACAAGAGTATACTTGTTTGTAAAATAAAAATTTTCATTTGTAAAAAGAATATTATCTTATTTGAATTTTGAACTAAGACAATTTTCTCTAAAAAAATCATAGAGCTAAGACTAAAGAAGAGCATAGTGCATTGTATTTACATAATAAAACCATGATTGGTTGAAAGGTCCATCTTACCAATATTCCATTCTAAATTTTCATAAAGACACTCCATGAATCCTATAGATAAAACGAAATGAGCATTTGATTTTCAATAGGGTGTGTCCCATTGGTTGTCTTGGTAAGATACAAGCACAAGCACACACCCACCACACCCTTAACCACTAAATCTTTCTCCCAATCCATGCAGCATGAGGGACTCCAACCAACATATTCATGGGCACCATCCCTATTCCACATCAACCACTTGCCTTCACTTCATCATTAAAAGTGGGAAACATATAAAGATGCTCCTATCCCTACTTTTTTTCATTCAAATATAATTAGCACCCTTCATATCATATGCATCCTTAGTAGACATATTCTTTCATTCTTTTTCCAATCTCCTATGATGACTTTTGGTCTGTGCATGATTGAAAAGAATAAATTAATTTTTTTTCAAACATATATTGTTTATAAAATCGATCATTGCCTTCATCCTTAAATATTTGAATGAAATACAATAATATAGCGTATTTATTTAAGGTGTAAAATTATATTCTTTAAAAGAATAACATTTATTGGATCAAATACGTCTTAATGTGTGGTGGTGGTACGGTGGTGGTGGAGAGCGAAAAGGAAAGACTTCCTGTGCAACTTTAATGTATATATGGCTAACTAATCCTATGCTCTCTTTATAGAATGGAGGGGTGCTTGATTGTTTTTCTAGTTTTGTTGGTGCCTTTTGTTTTTACTTTTGAGATTGTATGTGACTTCCTTGTACTTGATCCTTTTTACTGTCTAGATGCGCACATCTTGTGCTAGTCTAGTTTTCGGTTTGGAGAATTTCAAATACCACATAAAAGGTAAAAATTTGAAATTCTTTTTTTTACTTTAGGCAATGTCTATCTCAAAATTAATGATCTTTATATATATATTTCAAAAAATTACACATTAGTCATTTTTTTGTAAATTGGTCCCTAGCTGTGTTTTTCAAATTTTGCAAATTGACCCACATTACTTTATTTTTTAATAAGATGGTCCATACTGATCATATTAATTTTCAAAAATTGCAACTACTCCCTATATATAAATTTTTAAAATTTGCACATTGATCTTTAAATTTTTATAAAAGGAATAGTTTAATTATTCAATCCAAATAAAACATGTAAAGTAAAAGAAGTTCAATTCAAGCATTTGAATTACAAGAATTCTAATTATCTAATCGATCCAAACCTAATTAGTGCTATCTATGTACAAGATGATTATAAGCTAGTAATTTTTTTTTTTTTTGATAACATAAACTACATAATATTTTTTTTAATCTGATTCGGAATTATATTAGTTCTGACATCAAGCGATTTCATGATATCAAGTAGTTTCAATCTCCTCCCAATAACAATTACAAGTACTATTGCGTAGCTTGATAATTTTTGTGACAAAATTAATGCTTTGTACTGTCCATCTTCCTTTACATAGTTGTTGGTTTTCGTTTAATGCAAGAATTAATCGAAATTCCTACCTTGGCCCATGGTTTTATGATTAAATATATAATGATAGTTATATTACATGCTTCACCTAAAATCAATTTTGTTCAATAATTATATTCACAAGTGGTCCAATTGAGGATTAATGTGATGTAAAACAACCACTATCATGGTATAATGTCAGAGCTAATTTGAAACTTAAGCAATTAATCACTGTTCATCTTTGGAATATATTGCCACTGGTGGCCACATTTCCATGCGTAAAGAAACACTAAATGAATTCAATCTTTTGATAATTCTTCATTTAGATATGTCAAGTTGGATATATGAAATGAAAGATAACCTCATTCAATGGGAACCGTTACATACTGTGAAATGGTTTGACAGAGTAATAAAGAGTGATTCATTGAATTGAGCTTGATATAAGTAATTATACAGCTAAGCTACTATCATAGGTATCACTGGATAGATAGCTTAGCATAGCAAGTTGCTCTCTGGAAATGTACGGCCAATTTACCTTTAACAAACCAACTTGTCTAATTAAGTCTAACTATTCAATTACTCACTCTAATGTACCTTGATTAATTGTATATAATACAAAGACAGTTTTCACTTTAATTATCAGTTCATTTTGTTACGATAAAATTAAAATGGTATTAGAGTCTCTGAAATATCTATTTGGTCTTCTGCTATCGAGTTACGTTGTAGATGTTAAGACATGAAGTCAGTGTGTTTTAAAAATAGAAGTATATTACTTTATGTATAGATGCTTTCAATTAAATGAAATTACAAATGAATTTTAAAATTTAAGTCTTAAACAGAATCAAATTGGATAACCATATTACATATATATACTCATAGATTAATGGACTGCATTGATAACAAGAGCCGCCACTACAAACCCTGCATTGATAAACAGAATGTAAATATCTCTCAATTTGGCATTATAGCTTCAGACATGCATGTATTAGGTACAAATGTATTTGCTCTAGATACAAATGCATGTATTTGTTCTTGTCAGTTGCCATTATGTCATTTTGTCAAAATGACATTCTCTTATTGTAGTAGTAAAACTATTTTCTCAAATTAGGAAAAAAAATAGAAGTCACTCTGATAATTTCATATAAAATTAAAAAATATAGTTAGTTTTGTAAAAAAAATAATAAAAAAATTATACATTATTTTACAAAATTAAGAAGAATGAATTTGTCATATCAAAGATCGTCTTGAAATGGCCTAGAGCCAAAGGTCAATTATATCCGTAGTAACAAAGAAGGAAACAATGGCTGATTCACTTCCTTTTGTTAGATATGGAGATTGTAGCACCTTGTTTTCTTCGACATTCAAACACCTAATTTAATTCCTTTTTGTTTCTCAATAATGTGTTTAATAACTAAATTTGATTAAAAAAAAACTAGCTAAATTTGATTGTTTAGACACATCAATTATTTAATAAATTACATTTATTTGCAATAGTGGTCAATGTTAGGATTTTTTGGGTCACAAACGTAATATTGCACGTGTTAGGGCCATTATGTAATTAGCCAAAGCATCAGTGGTCTAATTAATAACAAGTCTATGGCTAAAAGCATAAATATCTATGCATAATTTATTGTGTAGATACCATAAGTCAATATCTATTTGAGGGGCCAAATTAAAATATTGAAAAATTAGAAATAACGCTAAGGTTATTTATAAGGGTTATGGTCCCCAATTGTAGAATAACGTGAAACTCATAAGGTTTTCTCTTCATCCCCATCAGAAGAGATTCAAGGAGTCCTAAGGAATTCTACGGTTGGAAGATCACACATACCCGTGACCTTTGATCTTCACTTATGTCGAATCACCTAAGGTACGCTTCCGCTTCCGCCTTATGTCTAAAGTGTTTCTTGGTGATTAACATGATTGATTCTAGGGTTAATGAATTGACTTTAAAATTGCAACAAGTGGTATCAGAGCCATCATGTTTGATCATTAAGAAAATAATTCTTCATGCCTATTTGATTTTATCGGCATGATATTGTTCGCCATCTGTATTTTGGTTCAGTTTCTATTTTATGTGGCGAAACTCAAGATAGGATTTAGTCTATATATTTTCTTTGGCGTTCATGAGATATTCTGTTGATTAAAATTTCAGTGTCAATTTGGCAATTATTATGCATACTTTATTTTCGGTTTGGTTTCCATTGCAATCCGTTGCAATTTTATGTTTGCTCAGTTTCGGTTTCAATCTTATACATATACGGATATGTTGAATTCAATGGGATTGGTTTTCATAATTGTGTCCGTATATGATATCTTTGTTTTATTGTTGAGTACTAATGTCCACAAGACTATGATACTATTCTTTGATGGATTTGCTTAATTATTGAATTTAGTTGCAATTGTTACGTTTCGGTTTTTTGATTCCTGGTATGAAATCAAATTAAAGATTAAAGTTACAGCAAATTAACCCTTTATCATGTAATGTGATAATACTCACTTAATATTTGCTTTATTATCTTATAGTATGGATTATGACTTAAGCTACTGGAATATAAACAATTGCTTTACGAATTTGGTGTCTCTGTCTATTTCATGATTCAATCTTGAAAATTGATTAACAGAATAGTTTATGGGATTCAATCGTTCCTTTGAATTGTAAATTCAGTAAGAAAAACATGTTCTATTTGACAACTCAATTTAATGTTTATTATGATTTTGAAATTAAAATCTAGATTGAGTAGAACAAGATTAAGGCACTTGAACTTTTGAATTATAAATTGAGTGTATGTAGTCAATTTTATTTATGCACTCTTTTAGAAAATTGCAAGTGTTGTTCTTGCAACTTCGGTTATAAATTTTTGGTTAAGTAATTCTAAATTCAAATGGAACAGATTAAGTTTAAGTATATATTTTGAAATGAGTTAATTGAAGCATAATGTTGCCAAAGTAACCTCTTTTGTGGGAGATTAATTTATTTTGAAATATAGAAGGTTGTGTGCTTGTAACTTATGTGAATAATTAACCGGCCTAAAAGAAGATAACTATTTTACAGAATTATAAGTGCAACTGTGGTGATAAACGGGTGATAATTATTCGGTTTTATGTGTGAATAATAAATTGGCCTAAAGGAAAATTTGTTATTTGACATGTTCTTATTATCAGTGTTTGATTACTACGCCAAGGTATCACTGAAAAGTTAATATTTTGTCAAAAGATAGAATGTTAATGGATTCCCGATATCTTGTTATGGGGTTTACCTCTATTTGAATTTAAAATTACTTTTATTTTGAGGTTTATGTGAGCATGTTTTGCTTGATTTTTGTTCTCTCTTCGGTTATGGATGATTTGTTGAAGTTTACTTCCAACATCATTTTAGTTAAATGGCTCAAAGTCAAGTTCTAGAAAGTAAATTTTTTGATAGTTCTTGAAGTATGGATCTCGACCTTATGTTTAAGATTGATTTTCACTCACCTCTTACGGAATTGGAAAGGTGGGAGAGGTCAAATTGCATATGTTTGATGATCATAAGGAAAGCCATTCTGGAAACATTCCAGGGCAAAGTATCTAAAAAGATAAATACGGTAACAAATTTTATTAAGGAAATTGAAAAGAGGTTTTTCAAGAAGGAAAAGTGTGATATACCTACACTTTTGGAAAACCTTAATTCAATAGATTATAAGGATAACTGCAGATACAGTGCCTCAAAAGGAACAACAACATAAATGATTTAAATTAGGTAACAATAGTTGTTTCTTTTGTGGAACTAAGGTGTAAAGAAGCATTACTTTAGCTATCAAACATGATGTGTTAAGGGAATGCATTTGGTTTGTTTTGAGGTTAATTTAACTTTGGTTAACTTAAAGTTTTATGAATTGTCGGAAACTAATTGATGGTGAAAGACACATCTATAGGTGGTTGACGACAAAACAATTATTAAGTTGAGGCAATTGAAAAATTTAGATTATTGATAATGACTAAATTTTATTTGGATTTTGAAGAAACTTTTTTGTACAGTTTTTCAAACGAAATTTTGTTTCTATTTATTTTTGAACCTACTTGGTGTATTTTTGTTCTTTCGGGAATGAAAATTTAAATTGTTTCAAAATTCAAAATTAGATGGTTCTGGTTCTTTGTCAGGTTACAATAATCTATATTTAATTTGGGACAATTGCTTCATTTAATTGAAAGTTCAGGTACATTTGACATAAGATATTGAGTGACATCTCCAAATGGAGAATAAAGAAACTTTTGTCAAATGAAATCTCAGACTCAGGTTTTACAAAATTAAGGGAAAACAAACCAATAAAGGAGATATGAGGCCAATAAGACTTCAGATGTCTTTGAACTTATAAATAATGATTTTTGTGTCATTCTTTCCGGCTGTTTGGAATGGTAAACAATATTTATAATGTTCATAGACAATTTTCTACATGGTATCATTTATCTCATTCATGATAAGGAAGTTATTGGACACGTTCAATTTTTATTCAGGATGGAGACTCGACTAAAGAATCAAAAGAGTTAAGTTGTACCGTTGTGGTAAATACTATGGTAGACTTAACAATTCAGGTGAACAACGTCCAATAAGTTATTTATTTATTTATTTTTTCTTTAATTAAAACTGCAGCACATGTCCTTAATATGGTTCTAATTATAACAACTACAAAACTTCCTGGCTATTTTATGGTATACTCTAAAAGGATCTAGGGTATAGATTTTATGATCCCACAATTAAGTTTGGTTTTTTTTTAATCAGGAAATGTCGGTTCTTTGAGGATGTCGAGTTTGCGGGGGGAGATATGGTTATGGATTTATTTTAAAGGGGAATATTTTGATATTCCCACTTATGTTTAACTCCCCATACAAGAAATTATTCCAGAAGAACATACTCTTACACCTCAAGAACGTATGTCATTCAGAATATCCACGAGAGAAAAGAGAAATACAATATCAGATGATTGTATTGTATTTCTTCAGGGACATGAGGTTAACATTGGAATGATGGATCAAAATTCATCAACCGATGGAAAGTTCTAACTCTCAAAGGTGGATCGATGCCATGAATAAAGTGATAAAGTCCATAAATGACAATGACATTTGGGATCTTTTTATCATTACTATAAGGTGCGAAACCCATTGGGCTTAAATAAAAATTTATGACCAAGAGGAATTCGTAAGGTGATGTGGAGAGATAAAAAGTTCGTCTTGTCACAAAAGGGTTTACACCTGAATGTAGGCATTGACTATAAAGAGACTTTCTTTTCGGTTTCTTCGAAAGACTCTTTTAGACATGTTATGGCATTAATGATGCATTTAGAATTTGAGTTACATATGATGGATCTAAAGACAACGTTTCTAAATGGTAACACTGATGAAACAATGTATATGGTGCAACCGGAAAATTTTGTTTCAAAAGATTCAAAGTATATGGTTTACAAATTTTAAGAAATCCATCTATGAAACATTTCAACTATGGTATTTTAAAATTCATCAAGTGGTCATCTCGTTTAGTTTTGAGGTGAATTTGGTTGATGATTGTATATACCATGAGTTGTGTGGGAGGGTATATTTTCTTGGTTTTATATGTCCATGACAAGTTAGTAAATCATGTGGCTAAGGGAGAGAAGTTTATCTCAATCAATGTCCTATGAATAAATTTAAAGAAAAATAAATACAGAAGATTCCATATGCATCAGTTGTGTGGAGTCTAATAAAAGTTTAGATTGTATGCATTTGGTTATTGCGTATATTTCTGGTATGTTCGAAAAGTATTTAAGTAATTTAATATTAGACCATTTGAAAGTAGTCAAATGGGTCGTATAGTACTTAAAGAGAACTAAAGAACACATGCTCATATATAGGAGGTCAGATCAGTTTGAGATTATTTGGTATAATGACTCCAATTTTGTTGGATGCAAAGATAATGTATCATGAGGCATCTGATCATAGAACTTTGTCACGGAGCTACTCATAGTGGATAAAGAATTAAAAGACCACTAAAGTAATTTGTGACAATAAATCAGTAGTTCTATTTTCAATAGCAAGAGAAAGTTCTTGTTGTTAAATTTAAATTCAGAGTGAATAATTGTCTATATAGCATATCAGTACAAACTCCATATTTGCGGATCCGCTTACTAAAAATTTTCATCAAAAGGACTTGATGAACATATTGCTCGTATGGATGTCAAGTCATTAAGTGATATTCAGTTCTAGTGGGAGTTTGTTATTTTTAATGCTTTTATGATATAGACATACTTCAGTTCAAGTAAGGCTTAAAGAATATTTTCTGCAGAAATAAAGTTTGGTATTTTTACACTCTGACTTTGGTTAAGGTTTGATCTCACTAAGGATTAAGGAGGACCAGTTGAAAATCAACATATACAGACCAACTTTATGTGATTTTCATGCTACACATTTCATGATGGATCTATGTCATTTAGTTGTGTCACTATTGGTGATCATTGATGGGTTTAGTTATGAATGATATAACGAAAATCACCTTGGTTCTATATATTGGCATGACTAATGGACGAGATAATTCGGGTATGCTTAAGGAATATAATGGCAAATTTTGAGCTCATAAAATCTAACACATGTGTATAATTACATATGTGACCAGTGGGAGATTGTTAGGATTTTTTGGGTCACAAACGTAATATTGCATGTGTTAGGGCCATTATGTAATTAGCCAAAGCATCAGTGGTCTAATTAATAACAAGTCTATGGCTAAAAGCATAAATATCATGAAAGGTAATTTATTGTGTAGATACCATAAGTCAATATCTATTTTGATGAGGAGCCAAATTAGAATATTGAAAAATAAGAAATAACCCTAAGGTTATTTATAAGGGTTATGGTCCCCAATTATAGAATAACGTGAAACTCATAAGATTTTCTCTTCATCCCCATCAGAAGAGATTCAAGGAGTCCTAAGGAATTCTACGGTTGGAAGATCACACATACCCGTGACCTTTGATCTTCACTTATGTCGAATCACCTAAGGTACGCTTCCGCTTCCGCCTTATGTCTAAAGTGTTTCTTGATGATTAACATGATTGATTCTAGGGTTAATGAATTAACTTTAAAATTGCAACAGTCAGAAATAATACACACATCATTGTCCACGTTCACGTGGTACTTAATTAGAGTACTGTCAAAGGGATGCAAAATTTAAATTTGAACATTTTTTTTATATTTAGCTATATTTCAAAGCTTACTATTATATATGTTGTTGTTGGTCCTGTTCTTGTAATGCATCTTTACATTGTAATCTTATGTTTCAATGAGATAATGAAAGTGGTATTCCAAGTTTTTTATGATACCGTTAACAATGTATGATTGTAAGGATAAGATTATGCGACCAATAGTCAAGGAAATGTGTTTATTCTAGACCAAAAGAATGGTCTTGTTTGTAATGTAATTAAGATATTCATCGTAAAACATGTAACTTTAGGTGCAAACCGTAATCTAATCTCTTCTTTTTTTTTCACAATAAAATCCAAATAGCCGAAAACAATCTTTAGGAAGAAGTCAAAGTGCATGCATTACTTCAAGTTATGTGCTTTCTTTATGTAGATCAATTCATTATTCTCATATATACCAACTAATAACTAACTAGTTTTAGATTACAATCCTATAGTGATTGAGGCTTGAGTGATTAGGCAATATATATTTAAAATAATTGAAAAAATAATATGATAAATAGTATTATAAAATACTTCAGTCACACGTAGATTATTTTGTTGTGTTTGTAATTTTAAAAAAATAATCAATCATCTCCTCATTTTTTTCCTCCAAAAATTAACTCAGCAAATAAATTTCATGCATCGCTTCATGTTGTTCCTAGGATCTTCCTATGCATCTTCCTTCTTAGTCGTGAAAATTTCTCTATCCTCGCATAATTCTCTATAACTCCTAAAACTCTAAATTATCCTTTAATTTAGAATGTAGATTCTGAATTAAAGTTCGAAATGTAGAACCGAAGTTTGTGCGGAGTTTTGGGAGTATAAGCATCAGTTCAGGTTCTAGATCCCGAACCAGTGCCTATACCCACCCAAAGTTTGTGCGGAATTTTGGGGGATATTGACACCAGTTCGGGATCTAGAACCCGAATTTGTGCAAGTTTTGGGGACTTGCACCAGTTTGGGAGATCCCGAACTGATGCATATATTGATATATCCCCCAAAACTCCGCACAAACTTCGAGTTCTATATCCCAAACCGTAGTTCGGGATCTACGTTCCGAATTTTGTTTAAATATCATCTAAAAGCAAAAATGATAGTTGGAGGGAAAAGAGAATGATGGCGTGTGTAGACAAATTTTCCTTATGGTTGTGGTTGTAAGTTGTGATTAACAATTACAATCCTTAGACTCTTGGGCCTTCTTGTTAAAGAATAGTTGTTGGGTCGTTTGCACATTCATATTCAATGGACTCAAGGTGATGACCTACTTTGTATCAATTTCTCACTTTGAAAATCTTCATTCCTTCTTTTATTTAATTTAAAAAGAAACACACAAACAATCTTCAGTATGATTTAATTAATTTGACCCAAGAATAACAATCATATATTATGATTTATGACAGAAAAGGGTGTAAATTTCTTCATTATTACAATTACAAAAAGACAAAGAAACATTAGCTGAAGTCAAAAATAAAGACAAAGAAACATTAGCTGAAGTAACACAATACTTTTGTGTGAAACAAATTTGACAGTTTGAATATTCTTTAGTTAGGCAAAGATTTTGTTTTGCTGCATATATCCTACTTTGTTCACATCGTCACTTGTTTGACTAATCATATGTTAAATTACTTTAAGTAATAATCTATCCCCATTCAAAATTTAATATTGCAAATAGGTTGTTATTAAACAAATTATAACTTTAAATAATAATCTATAGATAAAGAACTCATTTGATTTTTGGAGGCATCTATTTGAAAGTAGCCCAACCCTTTTTAAAAAATGTTTCACTAATTAATTCTATTATTGAAATGTTTCGCTGCCGACTCGATAGAGTAGTAGACATTGAGTGTTGTGGCGGGTGAATCATATCAAATGTTAGTTGGTTTAGTATTGATTATCACTGAATTTTTGATAAAGAGAATCACAGTCTAATCCCTGCAACTGCCTTTGTGAAAGGACTGATATCTATTAATATCAGAACTCGCCTCGAGCATATTAAAATGTTGGTAAAAAAAAGTTTCAATCACACAACGCATTAGTTTTTAATTAGGGGCACCAATTATTTTATTTTTATGTGTAGTTAGCGTTTTATATAATCACAAGAGTTTATATGGAAGAATGTTCACCAAAAATAAAAGTTTATATGGAAGAAGCTTCATGGGCTCTTCTTTTCAAATGAACTAAGCCCAATTAGATTCAATTTATTTTGTGAAGATAACTAATAGCATTTTTCTTTTGAAAATAGCATTTTCTATTTATATTTATTAAAACTTATGTTGAAAATAGCTAATATTTTTTTGATAAAGATAATATTTTACTTACCCTATGTTCGTACTCTGAACTACTAAGACACCTTCGTTTAAGAATCAAAGGTTAAAAAATAAACAAAAATTAAGAAGATAACATATTTTCTACCAAAGTGAAATTTTAGATACTAAACTATTTGACAAAAAGTAAAAAATGATAACAAATAGTCTTTAATATTTGTTATATATTTCTGGAGTGTTTTTACTCTATTTTTCTAGCTAGCATCTAATGTGTTATCATATTGAACTTGTTAGTCTCTACTCTCTAGTCTCTAGCATATTGTACATGTATAAAATAACAAAGGCTAAGGAAAAGAATGTGAGATTTTTAAGTGTATAACCTTATATATGATACCCAGTATCACCTCTCTTAAGTGTATAATCTATATAAAATACAAAAAAAAAAATTGGTCTCTTTCTGTGTACATTTGGCTGAGAGTTATAGCATGTTTGGAATCTGACCGAAATATGCACTTACTAAGAAACTGGTCAAAGATAACTTTGAAACTACAGCGAGAAGTATCAAATTTGCATGGTACATATCAGTTGCTAATACAAGTATGATTCGAGAGGAGATTCCCACATTGCTGTACTTGAGGAATTGGTCTATATTGGTATGGTCAATACTACATATATTACTGACATTTTAATTAAACAAACTTAGGACATTTATTAATTAGACAGTTTTAGAGTGTGTATCCAATTTTATCTTTGTCGTTCACAGGGATGTGTTAACAACAGAGATAAAATATTCATCTAATTTAATCATTTTGTACATTTTTTTTTGTTTAATCAATATTTTAAAGTTTCTATTATGTTGTCTTTATCTGAGTTTTTAAAGTTTTTTATACGTTTTCTTATCTTTAATTAGAAAAAAAATAAGAAAACAAAACGGTTCCGTAAAATTTAAATTTCAATCATTGTAAACACAGGAATCTATCTATCTATCAGACCAAAAGCAAAGACGACCGTTTTCAGATCCGTAGAGGGTGCCAGGTAGGACAGATTTTTGGTTGAGAGTTAAATATCTAACGCCGAATACGGTGATTAATCCTTAATTAAATTACCTCGACACTTAATTAAGGAAGAATTATGGAAGTATGAATTTCACATGCTCAACCATCCCTAAAAGGCTAAAACTGACACGTAAGACAGATATTTATATTTCTACCAATTCGGGTAACCTCCATTTCCAGGAATCATCACATCACAACCTACCAAATTGAATTATTGTCCAAACACCTTTCACTTTCACAATACCCTTTTTCCTATTTTAATTAATTAATTTCTTTATTATTCCTGAATCTTCTTTTTTCTTAACAAATTATTATACACCCAATTCAATTCAATATTATAACAAATTTAAAATAAATAAAAAATCAAGAACAACAGAAAATTTAATTGATCAAAGAAGCTGCTTCCTAATTTTTCTTCATATAATACTAATATTAATAATAATATTTATATTATATTATGTCATTATTATTAATATTATGTATATCATGATCATGATGATCACATGGTATCATCTTCATCAGATAACATCATCACAATCATAATCATCGCTGCAACTCCATCATAACACAAAACTCCTCAAAACACACGAACCCATCTCCGTTTTTATCAACACCCGCTATCATACGCCGACACTCCTCTAACGTGCACCGTTCATCACCAATCGCTCTGAACACCCTCAACAACTCCTCCGCCGAGATTCTCCCGTCACGATCCGTATCAAAAACTTCAAACGCTTCTCTAAGTTCTTCCTCATGATTCGGATCTGAACCGGATCCGGATCCTGAACCCGAACCGGATCCCGAACCGATTCGGTTCATGATGGTTTCCACGCTGATTAAACCTCTACCGTCGCTATCGACTTCGCTGAGCATCATTTCGATTTCTTCGGAGCTAGGAGGACGCGCACCGAGGCGCGTGAGAACAGCTTGTAGGTCTTCACGCGAAACGACGCCGTCGTTATCTCTGTCGATTAAACGAAAAGCTTGAGCAAGCTCCCACTGAACGTCGACCGTGACGTCGGACCAGTCGCCGGAGACATCGGGAAGGACGCTGGTAGGTGTTTGGGAGCCACCGGGAATTGTTTTGTGAGTGGATTCGTCGGAGGAAGATGTTGACCCGAAGGAAGACGGGTCGGATCTTGATACGGAGGATGATTTATCCTTTTTGGAACGGAAGAGACGTTTGGGAGAGAGGTTTTTAGGGTTGATGAACTTCATTATGGGAAATTGAAGATGGAGAATGAAGAGAGTGAGAAGATTGGAATAAGAAGAGGTGTGAGAAGAAAGAGGGAAGAAGGTGAAGGGGGTTAAATGGGTGGATGAGTAGCAGGTCCATTGCTCTTGAGAGTGTAGCTTCCACGAAGTTTCCTAACATTAATAGATTGATTGAAAATGAGTGTGTTTTGCTATATTTATATATTTCTTTTTTATTTTATTATTCTTCCTAGTAGACAGTACTTAATTTTTTTATTAAAATTTGTTCCGCCAAGTTTTATGAATTTAGCTCAATAGATAGCGAGATATTGCACGTATATATAAGGATTAGAGTTCGAAGTACATTCACTTATTCATCTTTATCCATCAGGTTACATGACTAAATAAACAAATTTTTTTGGCGAACATTTTTTTTGAAGCAACTAAAAAATTTTATTTTCACTTAATGAGTACAAGGAGTGCTACATAAGTTGTTAGTTGATGCAGTCAAAAAAAAAAAGTTGTTACTCCCTCCGTCCTATTATATAAGCACTTTCTTACAAAAAGTCTAGTCCTAAAATATAAGCTCCTTTATAATTTAAAGGTACATTTATTACGTAGTAATAATTAGGGGTATGCGTAAGTAAAAAAGTAATAAATGTACCTTTAAATTGTAAAGGGACTTATATTTTGGGACTAGACTTTTTTTAAGAAGGTGCTTTTATAATGGGACGAAGGGAGTAGTTGATAAAGACATTTCAAAAAATAAGTTGAATATAATTTGAAGAAAAATCTGCACAAAAATTGCAAATTTTGCTACGAATTTTGACTTTATAAATTAAAATCAAAATAATTTTAATATTTAAGGATGAATTTCGAAAAAGTAAAAGATATAAACTAAAACCAAAAACACGTCATCTTATAAAGACTAAAATATCATGCAATGGTCAGATATCTAATATTCAACCTCTGTATTTGCTTCTCCTTCATTCACTAACTTGAGCGTTGCATTGCCTTGCAGGTACAACTCTCTCTGCTTCATCAAGCTTATACGATGGAACGACGATCGACCGTTCCTTCTAATCGAGTGAGATCGGTGGCGCCATCCGTTAGAATGATAAAATGTCGTTCTCGAATCCACAGCATAAGGGGGCATCTGTTTTGACTCACCTTATAAGTCCCACATCGCTTAGACTTAGAGGCTAATAGTAGTTTATATACATCACGCCACACTCCTCAAACTAACCGAAACGCATTTTCTGTAAATGACAAAACTGTGAAATATTAACTTCAAAACGGACAATTTCTCAAAAACGTAAACTTAAAATCGAGTCAAAACATACTTTCATTTATTCCCTGCAGATAAATCTGAGTTCTCTTCACAAAATGATTTTAGAATTGTTTCTACTACAAAACTACAAGATCATTTTTTGTCTTAAACACAAATTTTTCTATAATACTAAAACAGTAATAATTTGTCCACCAATATTGTTTAAGATAACAAATTATTCAACACCTTAAAAATATACCATGTGCTATTATATCTTCTAGTGATTTATCTTGTATTTATCTTTTATTGATCAAACAAACTCAAATTCATTAACTAATTAATTTAAATCACTTTGCTTAATTTACTAGTTGCTACTTTGCTATATACCAAAACAATTCATTATTAAATATATGCAAGAATAAAGCTTTTTGTTGGTAGTAAGCATTTTTCAAGATGTGAGTAAAC
Organism: Trifolium dubium; assembly: GCA_951804385.1. NCBI lineage: Eukaryota > Viridiplantae > Streptophyta > Magnoliopsida > Fabales > Fabaceae > Trifolium > Trifolium dubium. Next base: position 43,431,765 of record OX638065.1, read on the forward strand.
ATTAAACTACATAGTGGGGTGGGTTAACTTTCCAAGTATTTGTCCAATAGAAAAACATTTTAAATATATGTTTGTTTTAAATTAAAATTTAGAAAGTACTTTCCACCAACAAAAAAATTGGAAAATACTTTTTTTTTCTTTCTTTCATAGTTTAATGGAGTAACTCACATATTTTAAATGTAATAAAAATTGCAAAATCTCAAATTTAAATCAATGCCACTACATCTTACTGTCTTCGTCTCTAATTTAAGATCTCGTTGACTATATAACGTAAATTAAAAAATTGATAGTAATAATAAATATAATTATTGTAACCGAGTTTCGCGCTTGTATGCAATCGTGCTGAGTTGTGCTCGTGATTGTGTTCGTTTGTTTGTAGATATTTTACCGTGTATTTTTTAATGTTTTATTACCTCTTGTGGATTGGCCAACACTTCTGTATATTTTATTGAGTCAAGTTTTATGTCCCTTCAATTTTCGTACTTTTTTTAATTTTCTATTAATCTAATTTTTGGTTGTTTTAAAAAACACATAAGAAAATCAATGATTTTTTCATTTATCCTCCACAAAGCAAACTCTTGAAGGTGATTTTTCTCGTCCACACCATCACTTTGACCTTACCCAAATGTGCTGGAAAATACTCATTGTGGGACTCGTAAGGAATAAAATTAAAAGAAAAAAAAATGGGTAGAAATTGAATAGTATATATGTTGTAACCCAAAAATAAAATTTGAATAGTATATATTTTTATAACATACTTTGTGTTAGAAATAATATAAAACTATTGATGTGGTCTTTTCTAACAGCTTAAACTTTTGGGATAATCGATCATCTGACATGGTATTAGATCTTCTATGACTAAGTGGTTTAGAATTTGATTCCCGCTCCCTTCACTTTCTAATTAAAAAGTGAAATTTTAAGCATATGATAGGTGAACCTATGCATTATCCACGCGCCTAATAAACTTTTGCGTGAAGGGACGTGTTAGAAATAATATAAAATCATTGATGTATCGGTCATCTAACACTTTGAATAGTATGTTATTTTAGGTTATTTTATTTTACTATAGTAGTATGAATTAAGTGGTTTGTATTTTTTCCCAACAAGCATCTTAAAGACTTTTAACTTGTCCTTTGTCTTTTTTTTTCTGTTTCATTACTCTTCTATATATTATCTGAAGTTCTGAACCAACTTTCACCACAATTAGACCGTTGATAACAACGACAATAACAATCATGTTACTTTACTGGTTTTGTAATTTTAAATTACACTATGATATAATTTAGATCTTAATTTAATGAATCGAATATACAATTTAATTTTTGAATAACTAAGTATACTTTTGATAACATAGCAATGATAGGTAGATATAAAAAAGAAAATTGTGTAGACCTTTCACACACCTACCATCATTTTATATATGTTGACTAGTAATTCCCCTGTTGGTAGATTAGATGGAACTAGTGTGGCTATATTTAATAAGGTTAATGTGGCTTGGCCACTTTTGTTTAATTTGTTCATTCATTCTAAGTTCCATTAGTGTTGGGGTAATCAGAATGGAAGAATTTAGGGAAAGTTTTTCTTTTTTAATTGTAAAAAGTGGTGCTTCTTTTCTGCAAGATTCTTTAACTTTAATTTTAATTGATATTTAATTTTTTTTTATCAATGTAAAATGAAACTCTTCCAATTTTAATCGAATGGTAAAATAATTTTCACAATTTTAATTTTTTTAGCAAACAAATTTAAGATGAAAATGTAGATTAACATAGTCTAACACAAGTGGTTAGGTTTAGAGCGCAATATATGTTCAACATAGAGTTAGTAGGTTGGCAACCACCAAGTGATTGGGTTGTTGTTAATTTGGATGGTGCAAAGGTAGCTGGAAGGAGTGGTTGTGGCAAGGTTGTTAGAGGGAGGAGTAGTAGTGAATGGCTTGGTGGTTATGGAAGTAGTGATTGTAGTGTTAATTAGGAATGTTGTAAGGCTTACGTTATGCTTGGAGATTGAGTTATTGTTGTTGTGTGGAGTACTTGAAGGTGGACTTTACAAGTGTGATTCGGATGTTGCATAATGAGAAAGTTGTTCGTGCTGAAGGACGGAGTTTGTATCCACAACTTCGTTGAATGTTGCAACTAGATTGAGAAGTGTTTATTTGTCATACGTATCATGAGTAAACAATTACGCAAATGTTTTTGGCACATATAAGGTGTGAACTAGCTACCAACTAGGTCTTAATATGATTTTTTACGAGTCATGCCCGACTTAAATTCTAAAATATAATTGAAATTAGATCAACAAAATATGATGTATACAAGAATCTAAAATATATTATTTCTTCAAAATATGTCACTCTAAGAAATCATAATCTCCCATTATACACGTTCATTTTTTACTTTTAAATTCCATGGAAATTACCCCATCTTCCCATTGCACACTTTCATTTCATGATTCATCGTCTTTCATTTTTCCATGGCAATCTTCCTTTTCTATTAAATAGTACTTCTAAGCATTTTCCATACAATTGCCATTGATACGTTCTCAACGATCTTGTTGACGTGCTTACCACTACCTTTAATTTAGTCTTCAAACCCACACCCAATCCTGCAGTACTCATAAACAAAAGAAGAAAGTTAGGTCAACTCGATCTAAACCGAACATTACTTGTGAAATATTTTAACGCGTCTAATTTTTTGTTTCAGTCTATATAGAACAATATTTTTTCGTCTTAAGTTGAATGTTGAGTTTTAATTTTTTTTTTTTTTTAAGTTTTGGATAAGCATATATATTTGAAACATATTTAAAAGAAAATATATGAAATTGTATGAATAAATTGTAAAGTTAGATAGCATTGTCATTGTCATAGAAACATGTCATTTAAATATTTCATTATCAAAAAAAAAAAAAATGTCATTTAAATATTTCGAGTATTATCACTAAATTTTTTAATCACTAAACTAATCATATAGTAAAAAATAAGAAGAAAAAAAGTTATGAACTACTACTACACACACTAGATGTTAGATTAGAACACAATATGTCCACATATTCGGCAAGTTGGATTAAAATAAGCACCGACTAAAAACAGCATGCGAAAATAGAGTTGAGCACACGGAAAATCCTCCAACAAAATTCGAAATAAAATACACTTTTAAGAAAATAGTGTAAAAGTAAGTGCATGTAACATGTTCCAAAATTTCTCACCAATCACTATAGCTCTTTTTGTTTTAATCGTGGGTCGTGAGATGTCCATAGGCATATGTCCACGCACATAGCACACGCACATACAAGGGTTCTTGACCCATTCATTACAGTGTGCTGTCTTTTATTGGAGAGTACTGGTCCACCATACTATCTACTTGTGTAACTTGTGTTTTTTTGGTTTACAAAGGAGGAGATGAACGAACTCATGACCTCAAACATTAAATTCTTATAGTATTTGTACAGAACTCAGATTTATCTGCGGGAATAAAGTAGAGGTATGTTCCGACCTGACCTCAAGTCCACATCTCTGAGAGATTGTCCGCTTTGAGGTTTTACCCGTCACGGTTTTGTCATTTTCTTTTGTAGAAAAGGCGTCTCGGTGGTTTAAAGTGTATGACATGTTGTATATAAACTACCATTAGCCTTGAGTTCCAAATGATGTGGGACTTAAGATGAGCCAGAACATATAGTATTGTAAAATTTAAATTTTAGATTAGAGACATAGTCAAATAAGATTAGTTATTGTATATGAGTAAGTCATTAGCTTATTCGATACGTTTGAAGTAACATCCCTATACATTTATAATGATAGAGTCCAAATTTATAGCGGAAAAAATTATAGAGTTCAACAAAATTATTAGTGATTAATTGGCCAACATAAAAGTGAAACTTGATGGTGATGAACGACTCTATTATTGTTGAGCTTATTGCCCAATACTTTGAGCACTTTGCATGCACTCCTTTATGAAAACAAAGACGCTACTATTATCATCTAAGAGGAGGTTCAAACATTCATATCAAGGAGCTTACTCACATGAGTTGTTCTTACCAAAAAAAACTCTCCAACATGTAAAACAATAAAAATGAAAAAAAAATTCTTAACTAAATTGCAAGTATATTCATATTGTCTCATTTCTACTTTTTTTTCAAAAAAATTGAACGGAAAGGATTAACTTACAAAATAGTTTAAATTATCAATTTAATCTACTTAAGTAACATTGACGATCCAACTCAATCCGACTCGGCCGAACCGACTCTACCTATTTTGGTACCCTAGCTGAAATTAAGAAGTAGCAATAGTCATGGCATTGTATGTGTGTAGTTGGCTAGTTGCCAAACATATCCGATTATAAAAAAAGGGGTGGATATCAACAAGTCATATATCAATTCTATCTACCTGTATACAATTCAAATTCATAGTGCCCACACAAAATGTATGTGTGCTTAGTATAAGTATAAAGGTCAATTATTACAGCCGAAACCTATACAGTACATTCAATTTTTGACAAATTTGTAAAGTAGCTCTTTATTAATTTTCCTTATTTTTTGATAAAAAAATATGGGTCATGTTAAGCAGTTAGCTTTTTCCAAAATATATTTTGGTCGTTATAATATTTTTATATAAAATCAAAGATTATTAAACTAACCTATACCAAAAAAAGATTATTAAACTAACGTTTTAATAAGGTTGGATGTAGTAATACTAAATACTCCCTAATCAAGTTGTAATTAACTAGTCTCTACTTGTAAGTTGTAAGTTGGATTCTTTATGATTGATTAAAGTGTACTATACTAATATTACAAAACATCATTGAATGGATGCACAACGGCAAAAGCAATGTGTGTCCCCATTGTCCTTACGTGTGAGGCAGATGGAGTAGTACACACATGGATTTGTCCACTCCACTGCCCTCAAATGGGGTAAGTACCCCGAGAAAAAGGAGCATTTATGCCTGTTAAAGTACTAGTAGTAGATTGTAAATTAGGGATTGTAATATAGGGTTTTAATAGGCATATGATTTGTGGTATCTCTAAACATTACTTCATCCTTTTCAAAATAATTGATAATATCGTACAACTTTGATCATTAATATTTTAATTATTTATCATTAAAAATTATAAAAATTGTATATATTGAAAATAATTATCGACACAAATCAAATAACATTTTATATGTTAATATTTATATTTATATATTAATAAAAATATATGATCAAATTAAAGTATATTATATATGAATAGCGCATAAAATAAAACAAGGTCAATTATTTTGAGACGTAGAGAGTAGTTATTTGAAAATTTTATTATTACAATTATTTTTAGTGCTTGTGATTTTTGTTGGAGGATCTTAATTATAATAAAAAATGGTAAAATTAAGAAAAGGATAATTTCATGTTTAATATTTTCTGCCATTTAATTATCATGCCTCCAATCCAACAATTGAGTGATTTTAAAAAAAAAATGTTTGTCTTAAAAAGGTAGAGATTATGGCGGAATGTTTAGCATGACTTATATATCAATTTTTTTGCTATATAGATTCATAATTATCCATTTTTTATATATAAGTCAGCATAACCCATAGCAAAAAAAATGATAATTATGATTCTCACAAATGTTCAAAGCAAAAAAATGCAAGCTAAGTCTCATTGAACTAAGAATCTCCCTTTCCAATAATAAGACTTTCCTCAATAGCAATCTATTTATCAATAAACTTCACACAAATACACGATTAAAAAAAAAAGAGCAAAGGAAGAAACTAGAGACCAAGATATGGTCCATGGTGTTGCTTAAAAAAGCTGAGAGGTGAACATCAACATAAAGCATGGTGAGAGAACGTGAAGATATGAACAGAAATGTGGATAAGCATACAAAAAATGTTGCTACAAATATCAGAAGAAAAAAAAAATTAACTGAAAAAATGCTTGAAAAAAACAAAAATTATGCGGTGAGCGTGGATCGAACACGCGACCTTCAGATCTTCAGTCTGACGCTCTCCCAACTGAGCTATCCCCGCATATGTTATTAATTTTAATGTGTATAATTGTAGTCATATAAACTTAGGCTAAGACAACTACTACATATGTGGCAAAAATACATACTATAGTAAATTAAAACTGAAAATAGTTATTTAATTAAAAAAAATCATAAAGAATAGTAATATATATTTTAATTTAAATAAAAACTGAAAATTATTGTTTAATTAAAAAAAATCATATATTGTATTTTTATATAAATATAGACAATTTTTTCATAAATGTCTGTTTTTTACTTGTTAGACTACATGGGAAAAAGATACACCAAGATCACCAATAATATTAAAGATACAACCAACCAAATAAACCAATAATACAAGATTTGTCCAAGATATCATGATAATACACATGTTCCTAAACACCCAGCAAAACACTTGACCATATAAAAAGCATAGTGATATACATACCCAAGAATATTGTAAATGATAATAGTAGTCTCTAATTTTGACCATATCAATTATTAAGTATTAACCCATCTATGGATCCTAGCCACATCCATTGTATGATTTTTCCATGTGTTATCAACAATTTTATAAGGATTAGTTTAAATAAGTTCTCAAATTGGGCTGTATTCTACGCACCAATTACTACTTGTTAAGTCTAAAATTCAAAAGATCATCACATTTGACTAAAAACTACACAAATGATTTAGACACTTATTTAGTGCAATGTATATGATTGAAAAGTTGAAATTATTCCTGTTGGAATAGTTAGAGGTTTACAGGTAATGAAAATATTGAATATATGATTTTGATTTGAGCATAAGATTCCTTTGCAACCATTATAGTGATTTGATTTTTTTGTTGACAAGATCAGTGATTTGCTAATAACCAACCACATATGATATGAATCATATTCACAACAGGCTTCAAAGAGTTTGTGTGGCTTGCTTTTGAGACTTTAAGTATATTTTGTTGGTTCTAGTGCATGCCACAAGACAAATAAAATTTAATCTATAGTATTTTCTTTGTTTCATCTTTTTGACTTTAACATTATTAGAAGCATTGTATATGAGAAAGTAGGGTCTAGATTGTTTAAAACTAATTTTATGTATGTGTTATTTAAACCGTCGGATTTCAAATTAACGGTCGAAATTATCTACTGCGTGTAACTGCACACGTAATTCCCCTCTACAATAAGGAATCCGGATCCCTTTAAGGTTTCTCTCACAATATGTTTACTAGGTAACATTTGTACAAAATGTCATTCTCATTTTTGTTACAATTATGAGTAAACCAAATAGTGTGCTATTCCCATCAAAATCATGAATAGAAACCTTCCAAGACTAGATTTTGTATTATTTACAATTGGGAAAGCAATAGAATCAAAATACTAAAAAATAATCACCACAAAATAATTGATCTTTGGAACTAACTGTCAACAATTTTGTTTTGATCCAAGCTCAAAGCAGGTGTGGATTCAGCATTTTCATAGTCAGAATCAGAGCTAGCATTATCCATCTCCTTCTCTGGACAGTCAATTTGGTCGCATTCACCAACTTCATTGTTGTAAGTTCCAAAATCTTGACACCTATTTGAAGGTGTTAGGGCTTCTTTCTTGACAACATTTAACAATATCCCATTGTGAATCTTTTCGGTCTGCAAAAGATCACCTTCAGTTATTACAATGCTAGATCCATTCACAACCCTGTTGTCGATTTCCTTCTGCTCAGATTCTGAGTTTGTATCTGGTCCTGTGAGTCTGAAAGTGTGATGATACTGAAAATCACGAGGGCTTGCATAAGCCACCGCACCTCTATTTAGTTCGGTATCAACAACCTCTAAGTTTTGGAGAAAGTCGACAAACATATTTGCCGAAGCGGTTCTCATCAAAGGGCCACCAGTTCTTGTCCAAGAAATTGTTTCACCGTTTTCAGAGTCACTGCCAACGGCTTGATGCAATGACGAAGCACCATCTATAAGGTCTTCAAGAGAACTTGTCGAATTCTCTCGTGCCATGCAATTCCACGAAGGAATTCTTTTTGAAGCACTGAATTTGACAGTACTTGACAGACCATGAGAAGCAGAAGCAGTTCTCTCAGAAATTCGTTTTAGTCTTCTCATATGATTGAGAATTGCTACAGATTCATCAAGAGCAAGCTCAATTTCACAATTTGCTTTTATGGCTGAAAGCTTCTCCCAGCTACATCTTCTCCCTTGGTTGGCTGCTTTTTGAAGTTCTCCTAAAGAAGGGTTCTGTATAATCTTTGAGTACTGAAAGAAGAGACATGTCAAAATTTACACAAGTTAATCACTTATGCGCTGACTTATCTGTAGTAAATAAAACATAAATAAATTCCTAAAGCATTGACGCATGACATGACACCGATAGGTCGGCACTAGTAATAACTGGAGAAAACGACACAATTGAATGTAACCACAGTGTCAGTGTTGGACACCGGACACATGTTTGATCAGATGCGTCGGCGGTGCTACATAGCCTAAACCTTTTGCAAAAATATATAATTATAAAGAACATTGGAATTCAACAAAGTTGTGTTCAAAAGCTTGATTTAACTATTTAAACTTCTTCACATTAATATTTAGCTGATTTTTGTTATTAATTAAAAATTTATTATAAATATGTAGCTGATATTTAAATAAGGCACATACCTGAGCAAGGGTAGCAGGCATAACAATAGTGACATCACCTTCCCATTCTTGAGCAAATAGTTTGGCAAGTCCACCTAAGGGAAAGCCTAGTTCCAGTACTTGATTACACCTATGTTTCACCTCCATCACCACAAGGTGAGCAAGCTGCACAAACAAAAACCATATTAGATACAGGCCTTGTTCGAATATGCAACTTAATTAAGTTCTAATGATATAATTATAAGGGCTCATGTATAAGCTATTTCTATAATAAAAGATAAAATAAAGTCAAATGGTTTTCATACAAGTTATAACTATAACTATAAGCTATTTACATAGCTATCCTTGAGAGCATATAGAAAGAAGCTGAAAACAGCTTAAGAGCATGTCATAAGCTGTTATCATAACTTTCCCAAACAGACTCACAAGTGCTTATACCAATAGATAAGCTCAAATAGACCGAAAATTGATCAGGAATAGATATATTACGAGATACTAACACAATGAATATCCAATCATTAACATGTGTGATGCCTTACAGATGATTATTGACAACTACCAGTGGATGCAACCATTTTTCCAATCATACAAGGGCCAGGGGAACAAATAAACACTTAAAATCACATGGCATAAATTGAATTTAGCAATCCTCTATGTGCAGCTATTATTCTGAATGAAAAGAATACTTGACATTGTAATAAATGGTCCCAATGCCATATAAAGCATAAATGAGCATATGAATGTACTATGCATTTTCTTTAAATAAAGGTTTAAGACAATAAATATATGTATGTTACCTTGGCAGCAAAATTGCCTCCATAAGTTCTTACAAACTCTTTCAATCTCAACAATGGTGCAATGTGAGGGTTGGCCTGACTGACAATGAAATGATTGACATTGAATAGCTCTTTCAACTGCATCATAGGTAAATCAATCTCTAAGCTACCATCCCTCCACCGCCGCGACGGTGTGGAGCCTTCTTCAGGACCTAGATTAAAAGGAGGATGGTAAGGAACAATATCTCCGCTTCTATTCTTTGCCATCAATTCTTGAGCTTCAAAAAGGCCAGGGAATGCACAAGATGCCGTTACCGCGCTCCATATAACCACATGAGGTGACGTCAAGTAGTTAAGACATCTAGGAGGTTCATGCTTCCTTGGGGAGCAAACTGTAATTCCAAGAACTCTACCTGTCATATCATAAGCTTCTTGAAATGTAAGGTTGTTTGTTAAATGCCTCAACAGCATCTGCAACTGCCTGATCTCATGAACAGCTCCGCGTGTTGCAACCCTCTTGACAACTGCAAAAATCCCGCCCATTTGATCAAAAAATTGCAACGAATGCAAGGAATCCTCAAAGAAACTCTGAAGTTCTGGCCATGATCTAGTGGCAACAATAGCACACATAATGGATCCAACGCTCGAACCAGCAACTATCCTAGGCAAGAGTTTATGTTTTACAAGTGTTTTAACCACACCAACATGAAAAGCTCCAAGAGAAGCACCACCACTTAAAAGCAAAGCTGTTCTACCAAAAGCATGTCTAGTTTCATGCATGAAAGCAAGCTTTTCTTCCAACGATAGCTCCTCCGAATCCGAATCACAAACCATTCTCAACTGCGTCGATACCTCATCAAGATACTCCTTGATTAACTTAGGGACTTGAAGCCTACCCTTATGTAATTCAGGGTTACACATATTACCTAAATTTCGAACAAGATCAGCACGCATACAAAACATAATATCTCTAAGCGATCCCTCTTGTCTACGATGACGAAGCTCTTGAAGTTTGTTCCCAACCAATTCTACATCGTAAAGATCCGATTCATTCATCTTTGGTGTCAATTTATCAAGCATCTTAGCACCATGAGCCCATTCATCATAAGTCAAAGCACTTCTCATCATATTTCTCCAAAATTTCCTCCTATATGCCATTTCAGCCCTAACTTTTACATTTGTATAACGTTTCAACAAAATAGCAACTATTGTCATCATTGCTAATATCCCTTGTGGGTTTCTTGGATGAAACCATGATAAAAAGGGTTTCAATTTCAAAACCCCTTTAAACCTATACAAGAATCCTAACAAAAATTGAAACATTTGATACCTCAAATGTGACATAGATTTGCAGAATAAAACCCTAAATGCAATTGTTTTACCAAGAATGTCTGAAGGACCAATTGGAAAACGATCTACACTAGCTTCATTACTAATATGATCCATTTTTCACTTGATCAAAAATCTAAATTTTGAATAATATTAATAATACACAAACCTATATAAATAATGAATAATCTAATCTAACTGAATTTACAAATGCAACTCCTAAGCTTATACACTTATCAAATTAAACTAAATTTAAATCAACTAATAACACACATTAAAACAATATAATACAATGATTGGTTATGAAGCTGAAAAAGTTGTTTTTTTTTTGTTCTAATTTGAACAAACCCAATAAAGGTATAAGCTTTACAACAAATTATAACTACCCAGAAACAAATTTTGATAAATAAAGGATTTTGGATCAACCCCAGAAGTTTAAACGTCGATTCTAAGAAAATCAACTTGGTTTGGAAGAATAAGCAACAGTTTTTGTTGAATGAATGTGAAGAGTGTGGAATTGGGAATTGGGAATTGGAAAGAGATAAAGATTGAAGTTTGTGTTTGTTATATGGTGATGAGGACTTTGGAGATTGACCGTTCGATTGTGATCGATGGTTGAGATTAATGGACAGTGTTGAAACTGATATGGAACTTTGACCGTTTGATTTGAAATTAACGATTGTGATTGATTACTGAGGAAAAATGGGTGTTGTAGCAAATCTAGATTCGGTTGAAAGTGGATTGGATTGTCTTGGAAGAAAGATAAGAAGAAACGTGGCTTTGATGTGTTTTGTTTCTTTCTCCAACTTGGAGAGTTGGAGCAACTTAATTACTACATTTGTTCTTTGTTATAAGAAATAAATTATTTTTTATATACATTGAATATTTGGTTAAAATATAAATTAAATACATTAATTAGTTAATAAATGTAAAAATTAATTTATCTCTTATAATAAGAAACGAAAGTAATATTTTGTTATAGAGTAACTCTTTCGTTCATGGACTCTAATATTTCAAAATTCGAAATAAATATTGAAATCAAATGTTTATAGTGTTCTTTCAAATACAATTACTACCACTAAAATAATTAACGTTTGGTTGTAATAACTTCGGGTAGTTTGGAATTATGAAACACAAATATAAATATAAATATTAATGTGAATATTAACATTATAGATATAAATAATTTTTAAAAAATTTAATATAATTTAATATAATTGTAGATATATATACTATATCTATGATATATTGAATTATATTCAACACGAGAATACGTCTAATCTCATCCATATTCATGCTTTGGAACTTTGCAAGGAGACCAATATTTTTATTTTGAAAAAAAAAGGATATGGCAAACATAAATGATTTGTGAATACAAATCATCATGATATGGGACAGTGGGACACCGTATTTTGAAAGGGTAGAATATATATTTACATTTTTCATTGAAAAATTCTCTTTTTTGATTTGGCGCACACACACCCATCCTTCTTTCTCAATTATTTTCTTATGCAAAAGAAAAGTCTTAGATCCAACAGAAAATTAAAAGTGTGTGTTTTTTTTATCGAGACCAAAGTATCTACTACTAAATGCAGTAACTAATCTATCGCTAAATTGAAACAAAAAAAAAAAATAAAGAAGAAATAAAAAAGAGAAAAATATTACGGAAATTAATTAATGGATTTAGATTAAACAAACAAGAGCCAAAGAATCACCTAACATTTTTAAATATGGAAAGTTTCAAATACTCTATGTCATAATTTTTTTATGGACATCATTAAACGGAGTCTTCATTGTAGTACAATTAAAAATCTAAAAACAACTAAAGTTAACTATTCAGTTAGCACATTCATTGCTCATTCGCTCTTTTTTTGGATACATAGATGAAATGATAAAATCACTCAACAAACTCATACACACAAGTTGAATGACCGGAGTTCGAATCTAGGTCATAGACGTCCAACCTAACAATTTCGGCATTTTCTGCCAATTGAGCTAGGACTTGTCAATTCAAAACTTAAAAATTGCGAATGTGCCGCACTAATGTGGAAACCGGTTCACTAAATTTGCAATTATCTAAAACCTTATTAATCAACATTTTAGAATCACTTTTCATTGCAAAATACACTCTTATTAAGCGTATATATTTGATATTACATACGGTGTTTTATATACAAAATTATGATAAATCCCCGTGATAATTTTAGTATACGAACGAAGATGCCAAAAATACACCAAATCATATCATATTCAAACAAAGATACATATCCCACAGTTAAGCATAAAACGTATCAGATCAGTCTAATAACTTAGGCCTTCATAAATGATAGGAGATAATGATACTGTGCGCCATTTGCTTCCGGGGAAGAAAGGATAAACAAAACAGAAGAGTCGACGGTGGAGGTGGCCCCATCAGTATGATATAATTAATTAATGAACTGAAATGTGTTACGTTTGCCACCACACCTCACATGATCATCGCCAACCAAATCTCAAATGTCACCAATGAAGAAAGTACTAGAAGAATAAACTTTTTTTCTTTACGATAATATAGACAAAATGATAAAGTTATCATAAATTCAAACACATAAAATAGAGGAATGTGAAATAAATATAATTTAATAATTTTAATATTTTTTATCAGCTGAATTAAAACTTCTTATTTTATAGATTAGACTTTTATAGAGTTCAACTTCAATGCATTGTAAGAAATGAAATATTCACTAACTTACCAATAATATAATTGAGTAAAATACTTGTTATATTTTTCACTTTTTTTTTTTGACGGACATTATATTTTTCACTTGGTAAGACATTATAGTAACATGTATGATTGAGATTTTAAAAATATTTATTTATTCACTTTAAAAAGATTATGAGACAAGACTATTTAACATAAAAAATATAATTGAGTTAAAAAAACTTACTATTAGATGAAAAAATATTTATTATATCATAATGTTCATATCAACTATATAAATTAGATTATTCTTGCTATTAAACTATTTAAAGAACATAACTCTTTTTTGCTGGTTTTTGGCACTCCTTATGCTGTAAACCCGCATTTTTTAGTTTTTTTAAAAAAAAAAACTATTTAAAAAAGAAAAAAAAGAAATAATTGAGATGAATGAAAGTTGAGGCAATTACAACCAAAAAAAAAAGTTGAGGCAATTGACCAAAGACAATTCCAATTCAACACAATAGTTTGATTCCTCTCATCTCATCCCTACTACGAGTCAAACATCTCTTGGTCCCATTTCACTTTTATTATATCTTTTGACACGTTCAATTCTCAACATACAACCAAAACTCAAAAACAATTGATTTTTCTCCTCTCTTTTAATTAATTAATAATTAAATAATAATAATATTAGTTTTTTTTTACCTTATAATTTTTAGAGGAAAGAGTCTTAGTAGTCAAAGGTTTGGGACGAATGATGTGACATCAATTAATTTTAATCTCTTCTCAAATGTAGTTGCAGAAATCAAATAATACACCGACTCTCTCTATCAAATTTAACGTCAATCACTATTAAACCACTCGACCGACTAACATTTGTTAATTAATCTTAGTTTTAGTTCTGGTTAAAACCATAGAAAACAAAGACAACTGTACAAGTCTTGAAAATTCCACGCCGTGGAATCTATTTATTTGAAAAAATAAAATGAACCAGTAAAGTAATTCTCATCATTTTCATTCCTCTACATAAGTCATCAAGTGAAGAATATATAGTAAAGAAGAAGAAGAAGAAATTCCATCCAAAAAAAAGTACCATTTGTCAAACATCATCATAATTCATAACCAGGTGCAATTTTTTTCTGCTTCATTTATTTTAGTATAACAAATAAGTTACTCAATCCATAGTTTTTTTCATTCTACAAATTCAACAGACACTGTAAAATGATCAATCAAAAAGTTGAGATTGAATCTCAGAATATGATTGGAGCAGAGGAATCTGTTTCTAGCCATCAAGAAAACAGAGGAAAATTGGAATCTAAGAAGAAAATGAAGAAAGTGAAGTCAATGAAGCTTCATAGATTGTCAAGCAGAGGAAGAAAACCACAAAATGATCATAGCTTCATAGTTGAAATGGCAGATGCATCACCCAATTACATGAAAGGCACTAGTAGTTCTCATGCAAAGGATAGTTTTCAGGTATTGTTTTCTGATTCTTAAAAGTGAAAACCTAATTTTTTTTATATATGTGATTTGAATGTGTTTTCAATTGCGAATCGCGGAAAATAAATAGATGTTTGTTTGCATTTTGCTATGCTACAATGTTATAGCGCTACTATAGATGCTATTTAATAAACACTGTGTACTAAATTGTGTATCGCAGTGTCCCCGTAAGCTTAGTTCAATTGGCAGGGACATCACATTTTATATGCAAGGGCCAAGATTTGAACCCCGGACACCCCATTGTGTATTGCAGAAAATAGTGGTTTGTTAAAATTGAGTTATGTTACACAGTTTGTTATAGTATTTGACAACACTGTATTAAATTGCTTACCGTGGAACAATAACTGTTTGTTAAATTTCCGCTATGATGTAGCGAGTAGCGTTTTAGGCTTGTAGCTATAGCCTCTATTTAACAACACTAGGTTTGAGTTTGAGTAGTTTCAGTTGATGGGGAGGAGAAATAATAGGTAATTAGTCTAGAAGTCCTAGCTCAACTGGCAGAAAATACCATAATTGCTAGGCCGGATGTTCATGACCGGGGTTCGAACCCCGATCCCTCCATTTTGTGTGTGTGAGTTTTCAATGACTTGCCATATTGTCTACGTATAAAAAAATGTAAATAATAATGTTGTTTTGCTGCTTCTGGCAGATTGCAGAAAGAGTTACCACAAACAAGAGTTTAACAAGAGTGGCTACTTTGAAACTGAAGAGAAGTTTGACTCGAAAGTCATCGAGATCAATCAAGCTTGCAACTGTCAAGGGACATAAATCAACAACGATGCTATGTTCCGATTCTGAATCTGTTCATGGCAGTGATGACAAGAATAAGAATAGTACAAGTGATGCTCGTAACAAGTCTCAGAGAGTCATTACTAGAAGATTAAGCTTGAAGCCTGTGAGGATCTCGTCAAAAAAACCAAGTTTGCTTAAAGCTACATGCTCTTCCACTATAAAGGATTCACATTTTCCTGATCAGATTGACCTTCCACAAGAGGTAAGTGGTTCTCAAGGCGTAGCAGCTGTTAAGGTTTGTCCATATTCTTACTGCTCTCTTCATGGTCATCGTCATGGTGATGTGCCTCCGTTGAAGCGCTTTGTGTCGATGAGGAGACGTCAGTTAAAGACACAAAAGCCCGTGAAAAAGGACGGCAGATCAAAGCAAACTGGCAATGCAAGGAAAGCCACTCAGAAAACCAAAACTGTTCAAAGTGAAGATGGAAACTCTGACTTTCAGACTGCGGAAAATCTGGGAACAGAATCATCACCATCTAAACCTTGTGATACTCTACCATCCGCAGTTAATGAAAGCGACGCTTCAACCAGAGGCAAAAATATGGAGGCAGATTATGAAGTGTTGCAGAAGAGTTTTGCACAAGAAGAGCCTAAACCTGGTAGTACTACTAGTGTAGGATATGGAGTGCAGGAAAGAGATCAGAAATATATAAAAAAGTGGCATTTGATGTATAAGCATGCAATATTAAGTAATACAGGTAAATGTGAAAATAAGGTTCCCTTTGTTGAGAAGGACAACAAAGGTATTGAGGAAGAAAATGCTCTCGCATTTAATGGAGGACACAACTCTTGTCAGAATTATAGTGAAACAGATTCGGATATGGATGATGAAAAGAAAAATGTAATTGAACTGGTGCAAAAAGCATTTGATGAAATTCTTCTCCCCGAAGCTGAAGACCTATCCTCTGATGATCATTCAAAATCTAGAGGCAATGTAACAGATGAGGTACCCTTTGAAAAGAGTGAAGATAAGATTGAAGAAAGCAATGTCACAACTTCCGCTGAATTTCCTAAAGAAGTGCAGAAGATGGCGAGCAAACCAAAAAGCTGGAGCCATTTGAAAAAGGTTATCCTCTTGAAAAGGTTTGTAAAGGCATTAGACAAGGTACGAAACATCAACCCAAGAAGACCAAGGCAATTGCCTTCAGATGCCAACTTTGAAGCTGAAAAAGTTTTTCTTAACCGCCAAACAGTGGAAGAGAGGAAAAAATCGGAGGAGTGGATGCTTGACTTTGCACTTCAAAAGGTTATTTCTACACTCGCACCTGCTCAAAGACAAAAAGTGACGCTTTTAATAGAAGCTTTTGAAACAATTCGACCATTTCAAGATGCTGACAATGGACTTCGGTCTACTGCGACGGTGGAATCTCAAGAAAATACAATTCAATCACTTGATGCTTCCTCATATCACAGCAAAGAAGAAATAAACAATGGAAGGGCTTTTGAGGTAACTGAGAGAGCAAGGAATGACAAGAATATGACTGCATGTAAGAAAAATGATGAAAGTGCTACTGTGGAATCAACATCAACAGATGTAGTCAAGTTTCCTATTTTCAATGTGGGGACATTGGAGGAAGAAGTAACAACCAAAGGTGAAAATATGGAGCCGGAACATAAAGTGCCACAGAATTTTTGTGTGCAGGAAGAGCCTAAACATGGTACTAGTACTACTGGTGTGCCATATGGAGTGCAAGAAGGAGATCAGAAATATATAAAAAAGTGGCATTTGATGTATAAGCATGCAGTATTAAGTAACACAGGAAAATGCGAAAATGAGCTTCCGTTTGTTCGGAAGGACGAAAAAGCTAGCAAGGAAGACGGTGTCACGTTTGATGGAGGAAGAAGCTCTTCTTGTCACAATTATAGTGAAACAGATTCAGACATGGATGATGAAAAGAAGAATGTAATTGAGCTTGTGCAAAAAGCATTTGATGAAATTCTTCTCCCTGAAGCTGAAGACCTATCTTCTGATGATCATTCAAAATCTAGAAGCTATGGCTCAGAAGAAGTACTCTTAGAAAAGAGTGAAGGTAAAGAAGAAAGGATTACAACAACTTTCACAGAATCTCCTAACGAAGCACATAAGATGGAGAACAAACCGAAAAGCTGGAGCCGTCTGAAAAAGCTAATCCTCTTGAAAAGGTTTGTAAAGGCATTAGATATGGTAAGAAACATCAATCCAAGAAGACCAAGACAATTGCCTTCAGATGCCAACTTTGAAGCGGAGAAAGTTTTTCTTAACCGCCAAACAGCGGAAGAGAGGAAAAAATCAGAGGAGTGGATGCTTGACTATGCACTTCAAAGGGTTATTTCTAAACTCGCACCTGCTCAAAGACAAAGAGTGAGACTTCTTATAGAAGCTTTTGAAACAATTCGACCATTTGAAGATGCTGAAAAAGGACTGCAGCCTTCCGTGTCGGTGGAATCTCAGGAAAATCCAATTCAATCACTTGATGCTTCTTCAAATCATAGAAAGGAAGAAATAAACAACGGAAGAGATTATGTTTACTTGGCTAAGTCATTGCTTGGGAAAGTATCATGTTCCAATGAATGTACTATGGAAGTTTTGGATAAATCTAGTGGCAATCCAGTGCCTGAAGTTTACAGTCCAATTAATCCAGTGGAAACTATAAACAGTTGTCACGAGGAGGCTAAAACCAATCGAATAGTCGATGAAGTTCCAGAAGATTTGGCATCAGGTTTGAATAGAGAAAATCCAAGTATTGAATCTGAGTCGCATGGGAGTTGTGAAGCAAAGAAGGTCATTGGTGATAACAGTGAACAATTTTCTTTGACTAAAAGCTTAATCCTAAATGGTCTTGTCAGATCACTGAAATCTAAACTGGTTGTACCAGAAGAGTCGTCAGACCAATTAGACAAACCGACAAGTGACAGAAATGATATGATTGAAAAAGGTCAACTGGAAACATCTGAAGCTCCTACTAGTGCTGTTGTAGAATCTGAGACTCAGGTAGAGAAGCAAGGCAACTCAGGATTGTGGTTCATGGTGTATAAGCACATGGTATCAGATATGACTGAAAATAGTTCCAAGACATTAACTGATGTACCAGATGAGAAAGTGTCGAAGTCTGAAGGCAGCATAACAAGAGAAAATTCTGTCTCTGATGAAAGTACACCTGTGATTAATCAAGATATGCACCTCAAGGATCATATTGTAGCAGATCGTGAAGTTGAACTTCGACAGATCGAAGCCATCAAGATGGTAGAAGAAGCAATTGATTCAATCCTTCCAGACAGACAGCCACTTCCTGACAATAATACAATTGACAGAACTGAAAGAATGTACAGGGAAAGCTTCAACAGAAAAGAACACAAGATGGAATCTGGAAATGGAATAGCTGAAGAACAAAAAGAAGAATCGGTATCGAAGGAAGGAAACAAACCAAGCCAGAAATTGTCTAGAAATTGGAGCAATCTTAAAAAAGTGGTACTGCTTAGGAGATTCATCAAGGCATTGGAAAAAGTAAGGAAGTTCAACCCAAGAGGGCCTAGATATCTCCCTTTAGAACCTGATTCAGAAGCTGAAAAAGTCGAATTGAGGCATCAAGATATGGCAGAAAGACGAGGCACAGAAGAATGGATGCTTGATTATGCACTTAGACAGGTTGTTTCCAAATTAACCCCAGCTAGGAAGAGAAAGGTGGAGCTGTTAGTGGAAGCTTTCGAGACAGTTGTGCCAACAGTAAAGAATTGAAACCGGCTGAATACCATGAATAACTTTGTATGCAAAATGCCTTCATGCCAATTCCATACAAGCCGAAAGGTAGAAAATTATAGCTGAAAGGTCAGCAAGGAATTTATTTGATCACAGTCCTTTGAGATGATTCTGAAGTTTATTGTTTGTGACAACATTGTTTGAGGTCATTGATATGTTAATATGTCCCTTAGAAAGCAAATATAGATGATATTGAATGTTGTTGTCTGTCAATATGTCCCTTATTATAGATATATTGTATTGCATAAATGCATGCTATTGTTCTTGTCTTCTGACTGTAAAAATTTCTCCAACATCCACAAATGAAGTGAAAAGAATTGAGTGATTGATTTCTTTGCTTGTTTTGATTATCACAACTGAATTATTTACATGTATTTTAGTCATGCTATGCTATGCTATGCAAAGCTTGATCAGTTGATTCTATTAATTGTCACAGGTTACTAGTGACATTTTCTTTCACCATTTTGTTATGAGAAAAGTGGATTTAGAAAAAGTATAATTTACAAGATTGTGAAACAGTGTTACGTAGCACAATGATGATATCTTATTTATGTGATCATAAAATCGAAATCCGAAGTGAGCCTCTATAGAATTATTTTTTTGGACAAAAACAGATAAACTCATTTCATCAATAAGTTGTTTAATACATGTTGATGTATTAATAAAGAGATGGAGACTAGTTTCACAAAACAAGAAAAGAAAAGAGATGGAGACTAGTTAAAGATGAAGTCATAAGATATTGCATGAGGAATTCAATTAGCTTATTTTCTGACAAACACAACATGGAATAAAAGTTTTTTATGATATTTATATCACAAAACTGAATGTTGAATAAACGTTTATGTCAAATAAATTATGTTTATAGTTTGTTTTTTTTATCAAATTTAAATCAACTAAGGATGAAGTGATGACAAGGCTCAAGTGATTCATAAGTTATCCTTTTTTTTTTGACAAAGTTATCCTTA
The DNA here is from genome assembly GCA_951804385.1 of Trifolium dubium. NCBI lineage: Eukaryota > Viridiplantae > Streptophyta > Magnoliopsida > Fabales > Fabaceae > Trifolium > Trifolium dubium. The sequence continues at coordinate 43,452,148 of OX638065.1, forward strand.
GCATGATAGAAACATGAGAAAAAGAGCAACAGAGGATTCAAAATCCAGTTAAGACATATTATGGTTTGGGTATATATCCATTCCAACTCGTCCTTACCACAATCCCTAATTGTTAGTATTTGTTAACTCTATATGTTGGTATTTAATAAGACTTTTATAAGAAAATATTAATCTATGTTCATCAGATAATTTAGGTAAAAATTAATTCAGTTTTTTTTGTTGAGTTTGGGGTTCGAACGAACTCCGGATACTTCTCTTATTCACCTAGATGAAATGTTTAGCCACTAAAGTATTTGACTAAAAATAATCATATAAAAGTAAAAAAAAATGTATTATTGTAAGTGTCATGTTTTGAGTTTGAATAGTCATATAATTTTGTTTGAATTATTCTTTGGGTCACTCGCAATCATTTTTATTGAATACTGCTATCTTAATAAGTTTAAAAAATATATCAAATAATTTTTTATTTCTATAAATTTTTTAATAGATGATCAATATGATATAAACTTTTAATTTAAAAGTAAAATTTAAAAAATTCATATTCGTTATAATAATATCATTGACTTGTGCACCATGCACCATATGCATCACTTTTGAATATTAGAATTTACCTAAAATATATACATAAATTTTACTCCTTTGTACCCAAAAAATAATATGAATTCACGTAATATTTGGGGGATCAAATATCATGGCTCATGCTTTCTTGCACAAGTGGTGTATAAGTATTTGGTTTTATCATAACGAATATGAATTTTGTAAATTAATAGTTAGATTGAAAATTTATATCATAAAAATCATCAATGCAAAATTTTATTTTTTTTAAAATCATTTGATATATTATTGAAACCAATTAATATTAACGGTTTTATTAAAAACTCATGAACCGTTCATCTTCATGCATTTCAATAATATATGAAATGATTTTCTATTTTTTTTAAAATTTCTCATAAATGATCTATATAATATAATTTTGCAATCTAATGATAGATTTTATAAAATTCGTATTTGTTATGATAAAATTAACAACTTGTGCATGGTGCACCATATGCGCAAGTTGTGCATATTAGAAATTGCCATGATTTGTGTATAAAACTAGCACTCCTTAATTAGTCAAAAAAAAAAAACTAGCACTCCTTAATCATTTGTGCATCTACCGCCGAACGTAGTGATGATTGGAGGCACCTTAAAGGGTGGGATAGTTGGCCCAAATATTTAAAGCTGCTCCGTACTCAATTCGATAATCGAATCCTCGACCATTGATTAAGAGAGAATGAGTCTCAATCGCTCAACTACACCCTCTGGATTTTATTATCAATATTATATATGACTACTAAATATAAATGATTTCACAAAATCCACAGTAGCACGCCAGACAAATTCAGGATTAAGAATTCCGGGTTCAATTCCCAGCTGTGGAATTATTTTTTCAAAAATTTGTTTTATTTTTTTGCAGCATTTTTTGTTACGGGTTTATTTGTTGTTTATATTGGGCTGGGCTGAAACTATCACAAACTCTTTTATCCTCCTGAAATTACTCTTTTGCCCTTTGCACCTCCAAAATTACTTTTTTGCCCAAGACAAGGAAGAAACGGATATTCTTATGCACCGCCATAGATACTAATTTCTAAATAAACCCAAACATTGCATGCATTGGAAACAGGTTTATCCATAACCCAAACATTGTGTAATAAAATCCATTTCACTCTTCACTCTACACTAACTAACTGCTCCAATTTTTCATTCTCATCAGGTAATAATCAACCACTTACCATTTTTATTTTTTTTTGCAATTTTTACTAATTGTTATGTTGTGTTCCATGTTTCTATAATTTATGAAGTGGGTATGGATTAAAATGATGTTTGGTGTCTTTTGAGCATGTAAAAGGGACAACTTGATTTTCATAGTTCGTTTTGTTTAAATGGGTCATGTCCTTTCTTGTTGCTTTTGTTTGTGTTTGTGTTTGAGTTTGAATCAGTGGCTGTTATTGGAATAAACTTTAATTTAAATAAATTGAGATTCATTGCATAATATTAATTCTAGTTCTAGATAAATTTGATTTGGTTAAAATTAAAGTTTTAACTAAAGTGGTTTATGGAAAACACTGGTTTTATGAAGCAATCAAGTTAAGAATTATCACGAGTTCATAGGTTTTGGCTAAGATTAACGTTTTATGGATTTGTATTGAATACTGTTAACTTTGACGGATCTCAATAACATATCAAATGATTTTAGAATTTTTTTTTTAAAATTTTTGATTGGATGATATATATGATATAAACTTTCAATTCAGCAATGGATTTTGCAAAATTCGTATTCGTTATAATGAAATCAACGACTTGTGCACCATGCACAATATGATCAACTTGTGCATGAAAGCATTGGCCTGAGTTCATAATTGCTTATCATCCATTTCTTAAAGTGGGTCTGTTACTCATGTTGGTTTTATTGACACAATTGTTGAGTGTTGAAGCGTGATCATTGAATTATCAGCCTTTGCTTTTGGTTACTTGTTTTTGATTGCTTGATGAACTATGTGTGTATGTTGTATTTTATTGTATTTTTTATTTGAAGTGAAATGCAAATCACTGAATTTTAATTCTTGTTTCAGGAACGTGTTTAAACTAGTTAGAGAAACCTCTGATCAAGATGGCTCAATTGATATCATCTTCTTGCTCCTTGACATTATCCTCTACAAATAAATCTTATTTAAAACCTTTAAATCAATGCTCAACATCATTTTCTAACACGGTTGGTTGTGATAACTCCAGAACTCCATTTAGACGGCTTTTCTTGCGAGAACAGACACCAATGAAAAGATTTCAAGTTGTAAATGCTGCTACAGTTTCAACCAGCCAGGAAGCTCCGGTTCAAACTAGTTCTGGCGACCCTTTTAAACCAAAGCGAGTCATGGTCATTGGTGGAGATGGATACTGTGGTTGGGCAACTGCCCTCCACCTTTCTAACAGAGGTTACGAGGTTGCCATTGTTGACAATCTTGTTCGACGCTTATTTGATCACCAACTCGGACTAGATTCTCTCACACCAATTTCCTCCATTCAGGATCGCATTCAGTGTTGGAAATCTCTCACCGGAAAAAGTATTGAGCTATACATTGGTGATATATGTGAGTTTGAGTTCTTATCTGAAACCTTCCAGTCCTACGAACCCGATGCTGTTGTCCATTTCGGGGAACAGCGATCTGCTCCTTACTCTATGATAGATCGGTCAAGAGCTGTGTATACACAGCAAAACAATGTTGTTGGGACACTGAATGTGCTCTACGCTATAAAAGAGTACAGAGAGGATTGTCATCTAGTTAAGCTTGGGACAATGGGTGAATATGGTACTCCAAATATTGATATCGAGGAAGGTTATATTACCATTACGCACAATGGAAGAACAGACACTCTGCCATATCCGAAGCAAGCTAGCTCATTCTATCATTTAAGCAAGGTACATGATTCACATAACATAGCCTTCACTTGCAAAGCTTGGGGGATTCGGGCAACTGATCTGAATCAAGGAGTAGTATATGGAGTAAGAACAGATGAGACTGCAATGCATGAAGTGCTGTGTAACAGGTTTGATTATGATGCAATATTTGGAACTGCATTGAACCGGTTCTGTGTTCAGGCGGCTGTCGGCCATCCACTCACTGTATATGGTAAAGGAGGCCAGGTAACATGCCGATCTCAGTTTATTTCTTATTGATAAGTAGAACAGTGACTGCTTAGTGCTTATGAATGCAATGGTGAAAATGTATATTTTGGTATGTTGCGAACCACAATGTGTTTATGTTATTACTGGTACAGAATTGAAGAACATTGGTGAGGATTCTTAGTTGTGAATGAAAATGAACACTAACTATATTTATCTAAACTTTAATTACCTCACAGAATACAGTTGATTCATATGTGTTTATTGATATTAACCTGCCGTGGCAATTACTTATATTAATCCATTAGCTTACTACACTTGTGTCAAAAAGAAGAATCGCTTAAAAGTAAGTTATTTCTATGACATGATCAATGAAATCAGTTTATTTTAAGCCAGGATCACTTGCACTCATGTTTTCATTCAGTTTCACTTGTAATTAGTTGAATGGATCCGTGTCTATAGAAAAAAAATGCGAATCCAGCCACTAATTATTTTTTGTATGTATCTTATCTTATAATGCACATTTTTCAGACTAGGGGCTTCCTTGACATAAGAGATACAGTTCAATGTGTTGAGCTTGCCATTGCAAACCCGGCTAACCCCGGAGAGTTCCGAGTCTTCAATCAATTTACGGAGCAATTTCAAGTGAATGAACTAGCCAACCTTGTTACAAAAGCCGGCGAGAAGCTTGGCCTTGACGTGAAAACAATATCAGTACCTAACCCAAGAGTGGAGTTAGAGGAGCATTATTACAATTGCAAGAACACTAAACTAGTTAATCTTGGACTCAGACCACACTTTCTTTCAGATTCCCTCATTGATTCACTGCTTAACTTTGCGGTTCAGTACAAAGATCGCGTTGACACAAAGCAAATTATGCCTGGTGTTTCTTGGAGAAAGGTTGGGGTCAAAACAAAAACTGTTTGATCCTAAGGTGTGTTCTTGGCTGCTGGCATAATCTTATTCTCCATAATCATTAGATATAGCTGTATTCTAGCTTTTGTATACTACAACCCCGGGGACTGATATATATCTATGTCAAACCTTCATACCCTTATGTAGAATAAATATTTGTACTTTTTCGAAGTGCTTTTCCTCGATAATCATATGTGTGCGTAGGGACTGTTCTTGTGTGTACTGTTACCATTTGGACTGTAATATCAGTGTGTTATTTTGTAAATTTGGAGGATTCAAAATTTTCTCTTGGGATGCATCACCAGCCATGTCAACAAAGGTAGAGGGTGAGGCATGAATTCCAATCCACTCTCCATTCATAAGTTTTCTCTTTGGAAGAATCGTTTAGATAACCCGAGTTTGATTCATGGGAGAATTTTCGATTCTTTATTTTTATTTTTATGACTATATATATAGGGATGGCAAAACGGACCAATCCACCTGATTTTTTCCGTCTAAAATAGGTTGGGCGGGTCAACTATAGATAGTGGATTGAAAATCTCATTTGTCCTATTTCATGATGGGTTGGCAAATTTTTAAATAAAAACTTATTAATAAAGAATTCATAAAATCAATGTAAAAATAATTCAATTAAAGAATATTTTAGGTAATCAGAATATGTTACTGATGAGTATATAAATATAAAAATTATATCTTTAGAAAAAAAAGAAAATTATATCATTCAAAAATTCACCATTCATCATATTTAGATGAAGCCAATTAAACACCCAAAATAAAAAAGTTAATGTATTCACTTATTCAAAAAGTATAATAAACATGAGTCTAAAATCATAAAACTAAATTCTACCTAAACAAAATTGTTTCAAACAAACCTAACTTTTTTTTTGAACGATAAATATATTATTAATAAAATTAAATAGACGAACCGAGACCGGTAAATGATGAGCTACACAACAAAAGTCCGGTATATATAGTACTCCAACTTATCTAACCTCAATCATTGCATTGGAAAGAGATTTATATATAGTAACTTATCTTACCCCAATCATTGCAATGGAAAGAGGTCTATCCATAATAGTAATAAAATCCATTTCACTCTTCACTCTACACAGACTACACTAACTAACTGCTCCAATTTTGCATTCTCTCCAAGGTAATAATCAACCACTTACCACCTTTTTGCAGTTTGTACTTTAATTGTTATGTTGTGTTCCATTCCATGTTTCTACAATTTTATTAAGTGGGTAGTGGGTATGGATTAAAATGATGTTTAGTGTCTTTTGAGCATGAAAAAGGGACATCTTGATTTTCAAAGTTCATTTTGTTTAGATGGGCAATGTCCTTAATGTTTAGTGTCAGTGATTGTTATTGGAGAATTTAAATAAATTGAGATTCATTATTGCATAATGCTCTCTGTGTCCCAAAATATAAGTAAAAGTTGGTCAACAAAAATAATGTATTTGGTCCAAATTTTGAGCCAAATACATCAAGTTTTTTTGACTCACTTTTGGTTACATTTTAAGACGGAGGGAGTAATAATTCTAGATAAATTTGATTTGGTTAAAATTAAGTATGAGCTGAAGTGATTTAAGTTTACATTTTTAACTCTAGACGTAAGTTTGGTGTAAAACTTTCAGAGTATTGCAGACATTGTTAAGAATTATCATAAGTTCATAATTACTTATTAATGCGACCATTTCTCGAAGCAGGTCTGTTCTCATGTTGATTTTATTGATACAATTGTTGCGTGTTGACGATTGATCATTGAATTATCAGTCTTTGCTTTTGGTTACATGTTCTTGGTTGGTTGCTTGATGAACTAGAGTATGTATGTATGTATGTATGTATGTTGTATTGTAGTATTCTTTATTTGAAGTGATCAAATGCAAAAAACTAGTCCAATAGGTGGGAGAGCCTCATTGTTTAATTATACTATATTGAGCACTTTATTGTACTCAATGCGGGACTTATAACAAAAACATAGTGAGCTACTATACTCATTAGCCATTTTTGTTTTGGTACATTGGAAAAGATACTAATTAATTAGCCATATGTAGTGGAGGAAGAGAATAAAAAATATATAACAAAGTTTTAGATAAACAACTTAAACCATGTGAGGGCACCCTTAAGATTGGACAATTTAAAAAGTTGCTGGGACGAAAATGATGTTGATATTTGTAAACAACAAATATCACTTGATGCTTGAAAACGAGGGGTTGGTGTCTTTGGCATGAATGCCACTCAAATAGTTTGTTGCCGATCACTTCATATTTATATCTTTATCTCTTAATTGTTCTGTTTCTTTTTGCCTCAAATGAGAATATGGCCAAATAATATAGACATGATTTTCTTGGGCACAACGTGCCCTATCACCATCCTCACTTTTTAATTAGAATGTTTGTTTCTGCTATCATAAAAGTTGATTTTATTGTTTATAAGATTCATACTAAATTTCTTACATTTTATCAAAATAATCAGTTTTATATTCACTATTATAAGTTATAACACTATTATAAATAATAAATTTCAAAAAATAAAATTATTTCGTTGACACTTTTGATGAATAAGATTAAATATTATAATGTAAATGACAGAAAATATTTTTTCTTGCAAAAATAACTTATTTAACATTAATTTAACCATAAACTCAAAAACACAAAAAAAAAATTTGATTATTTAGAATTAGAATTACTTTTTAGGGTTATGCTAACTAGTGCACCTCATGCACTAAGTTAAGAATATAAAAAGAGTAAGTTTTATATTGAAAACAACATTTTTTTAACTTTTGCATACAATGATTACACAAGTTTCAATACAATAATATTATATTAAGGTTCCTTAACTAGTGCATGAGATACACTAGTTAGCTTTTTCCTACTTTTTACTCTCCTAAATGTGATCGATGCATCCCTAACAGGCTAACACAATGAATCGAAACAAGGTGTAAAATTTATTGTTTTGGATGCAAGTTACGTGCAAACTTGTGATTGCATAATTTTGAGCAATAATTAACAAATGTAATAGTTTAAATTTTGAACTATTACACATGTTATATCTTTTAGAGGAGGAACTCTGACACATTGGTGAAGTCTTGTGATATTTGGATGTAAGTCAAAAACATTACAAACCGTGCTGGATACAAACAAATGTTACTTAGCTTCACGGGAGCAATCAAACAAAACAAACTGAATACCTAATCATCATTCTTTCTTATTGGTTTAGATGGACGGCTAACTCCTCTCCCTCATCATAAAATAAGAAGATGAGGGAGATCGGAGTTCAGCGTAAATGGTTGTTAGTTGTTACGCAACTAATATCAATAGAAATGAGTTAATTAGTCGACATAATTCATGTGATAGATATGCACAATTGGTGTTTAGCGTAAGTGGTTGTTAATCAATAAATGTGTGTTTTGTAAATTTAGGGATATCGAGTTTGATTTCTATCGATAAAAAATGTGATGACCTTTTTGAGAACCCTGTTCATGTCTAAGTTTATAGCAAATTTTCAGAGAATTTATTTGACATGTGATTTCATAGTTCAAAAGGAATTACTGTGAAAATGTGAAGTACACTTTTGAGGTAAACAATACACTTTCAAGATTTTTTAAATCTTCAATATTAATTAATGGACAAAATAAATAAGAAGGATATAAATTGGTTCACGGGAATGGTATACTATATATATTGCATGTGCATGGAATGCATAAAAGACAAGGAAGAGGTAGGGTGATAGGTTAGTATATGGTGTTTCCCTTTTCTAATGTCACTCTCTAAGTTAGTTATTACTCTCAAGGGGCACATGGGAGTACACATGTGAGGGTGGCCACATGTCTTTTTCTTTCTACCCATTCACAAGTCACAATACATATGAAGGATGGTTAATTTTAAGACTCATCAAATATTTGTTATGATTATGAATATCAGGACTATTTTGATCAAGATCCTAATATCACATGCTTATGAAAATTAAATTTTTAAAAGCCAATTTAAAATATATACATTACAAACTGTCAGATCAAGATCAAACAATCTAAATTGCGAGAGCTCAAAGAGCTAATTAAATGCGAGACAAAAAAATATTAGGGAAGAACATATAATAATTCTTATAGTTAAGTTAATGATGTAGTAGAAACTTAGGAAATAACAAGCTCGCAAAATGCAATTGTCTTTTGCGTGTAGATTTAGTGATTATTTTTTTGGGAAGACAAAGATTGGACCCTTGCAAAATAAGCGAAATGCTAACCGGTGCTCCCGGGCATTGGTTAAGGAACTAAATATAGAAATTTGACCTTGGAAATCGTGCAGTCAACTTCTCAAAAGTTTAAAAAGTGATAATTTTATTTTAAAACTTTCTTCTTTTAGGTTCCTTAACCAATGCCTTGGGGGCACCGGTTAGCATGACCCATAAAATAATGTAGCTACAATGCGCCACATTTCATCTATAAAAGACCCTAAAGTCTCATCTATCTATAATAACTTACACCCTTTAGTTCTTGTGATATCTTCTTCTCTCTATTTTGAGCAATGGCAAGAAAAATGTGCATTATTATACTCTTCCTAGTTCAAATGGTGCTTCTTCCTCTACAAAACTATGTAAGCCAAACTATGTCTTAAAATTTTCTTTCTCATTTTCTTCTAATTACTTACTAGCTCAAATTTAGTACTTTTACTCTGTTTTTTTGCTCTACATTACTCTTTACACTTCAATTTTTTCATGTTCAATGTTAACGCGACACAATGTTCATGTTTAGCTTGTCAATGAGATTGTTTTGAACAACAACAGCAACTTTATTATCAAATTTTATAATTCTTTTGAGTCTTAGATAGTCAATTACTTGAAATTTGAACTCTGATACACCCACTGATGCACAATATTACTAAACGATTATGTAATATAACACTGTAATTGTAATAATGCTTCCAGGCTGAGATTATTGTATCCACCGTTGAGGCACCAGCTCCACAGCCTAGTAAGAACAATGGCTCTACTCAATTTCCCAATGTGAGTTCTTCTTTGTATGGGGTTCAACTAGAAAATTTTCATATATTCTGTTTTTGGTTTGGGCATTTTTGCAATTAACAATATCTGCATATGTATACTTTGTCAATTTGTTTTAATTTTTTTTGCTAGAAAACATATTTCTAATCATTCTTTCGTTTTCCTGTGAATTTCAGCACGGCATCACCGAAGGAAGTCTTCAACCACAAGGTAACAAACAATTAGAGGACATACTCGGTCGTCTCTGGTCCTAAATATAAGAGATAATTGAATCAATGAAAATTGATGCATTTGAGATGAAGGAATACATTTTTTTTCTTTCTTTTTTGGTACTAATATTTGTTTTAGAATTTTGACAATGAAATTAATATTGGTACATGAATAATTGCAGAATGTGGACCACGTTGCACTAATAGATGCTCAAACACACAATACAAGAAGCCATGCTTATTCTTTTGTAACAAATGCTGTGCCAAGTGTTTGTGTGTGCCTCCAGGAACTTATGGTAACAAGCAAGTTTGCCCTTGTTACAACAATTGGAAGACCAAAAGGGGTGGACCCAAATGCCCTTAAAACTAATTGCATTGTAACATTCTCTATCAAAATCACTTATATGCCTTATTACCACCACCAAGGTCTAGCACAAAGTATTGATGTGTAGCATATGTGTGAGTATTGTAAACTTTAAAGAATTCGATTACTAAGAAATTATGTCTTGGACTCTTGGTACCCCTCATCAATGTATGTACTACAAGCACTAGCTAGAATATGTATGAATGAGTTTACACTAAAAATATAATTAAATAGCTAAATCTTGTATTGTCCACTAGACTAAAGTAAAATAATGTTTTGATTATTGATTGTATCACAATCAGTTGATGTTGGAATCAGCTGAAGTGGAGTGATTTTGCACTACGACAACAATATGTATCCATGATATTCATAATATCTTAATTTCATTATGTGTGTCTTTATGTGTTTGTAATTTTTAGCCTTAAAAAACCTTAAAAAACATAAGACAAATTTTAGCATTGAACTTGTAGTCAAATTCCTCCTAGAAATAGGTACTATACAGATCTAGAGCACAAGGAAGACATATGCAAATAGTATATATGCATATCAATTATCACACATTAGTATATGCTAGTAATTTTATAAGGTTGTGTTATTTAAACAATAAAATAACATTGTATATGATATTATATGTGTTTATTTGTGTCTCTCTCTTCTATTTTTTTTTTTTTATCTTTTCTAACAATATTTTTTATATTCAAACATCATTTCTCAATTTTATATATTTAACTGTTGGGGAAAAGCCCTCAACAAAGAACAACAAACAAAAAATAAAAGAGGGAATGAACTAATGAAATTGAAATTGAATTGAAAAGTTTATGAGAAAAAGTGTTAAAATTCATTGAGCACTAAACACCTATATATAGGTGAATCATGAATGTGAATGATACAAATGAGGTTTCTTAGGTCATAAGAGATTGCAACTACCTCTAACAAACTTAACTGAATAGAACTGAAAAACTAACTATATTTACAGTTGGCATAACAACCTATAACATGGCTAAGACATGATCAAAACAGAAAAACTGGAAAACATTAAAACTGTCAAAATGTCACAGTGGCTCGCTAAGTCAGAGTTGGCTCGCTTAGCCAGAACTGACAAATTTTGAATTAATACCAATATTAACTACTTTATGTAGTTGATTTTGATCCTCAAATGTGTGATGCATTGTTACAAATTCACAATAGTCATTGAATGAATCAAAATTACTTGCATGACATAGTTAATTATGAAATGTATTTTTCGTTTGTTTGTAATTTTTCAATACATTTAAAGATTTTAATGTCTCATATATTTAACAATATATTTACGGATTATAATAACAAAGTCTCTTGCTTCAAAAAAAAATATAATAACAAAGTCTCATATACATTAAATAAATGGGAGTAGAAGATAATAAATAGGAGTGATTTAAATAATAGTAGTATTAGTTAGACATAGAGAGTACAATTAAAAAAAAAAAGTTTTATTGAAAATTGAAAGGGATTAGTCATTTTAAAACATTTTTGGAAATAGATTAGATATTTTTGGGATATATGAAGTGTTATTTTTAAATTTTAAATTTTGTTTCACAATATATATTATTTTTAATCTTTAACATAGCTGTTAAGTGTATATGTGAATAAGATCCAAAGAAATTTTAGCAAAGTTTTTGGAATCTCAAATATTTTAATAGGAATCATCGTCCATTGAGCACGACAAGGAGCCGTCACTCAGTAATTTTTTATTTTTCTTTTACTTCTCATGAAACTTAGTTTATAATTGGAAATCCCTGTCAACAAAGTTATTGTAAATTATGTCAGATTAATTTAATTAAATATGGTTAATATTGACATAATAGAATATATAATTTTTAATACATAAACAATTATTTATAGTGTTGCTATTCTTTAAATCCAACACATATGTTACGCAATTAGTTGTGGTCCTAAGCTTGGGTCATTGGAAAGCAAAATAAAATATTTAATATTGGGACCTCTTATTTATTTATTTTGTCAAATTGGGACTTTCTTATTATATAACTGATGAATGATGATAAGATAAGTAGACACACACATCACAAAAATTGGAATGGTAGGTTTGCCTTTCAGAGTTCAGACCGACTTATTTTCCATAAGTTGGTTTTGTTAGGTATTTGTTACTATTAACCACCCATGATCACATTATATAAGCATGCAAGATCTTTTAGAAGAACTCATGGGCCTCATTAATTCGATTTTTCCTATTAGAATTAGAATTTTTAAATAATTTTTTTAGAGTAGCAGATATTATGGTGTCTGATCAGTCTAAATTAAAAAATACTGTAAAGTTAAAAAGTAATTACAATTATGCCTTTTTTATTTATAAAAAATATCGAAAGCCTAAAATAAAAACAAAAAATAAACTAATTAAAATGAATGCTATAATATATAGAGATCCCGACTAAGTCATCAAAATAAATAATTTTTTTCTTTGAAGAAACAAAATAGGTGGTTCTTAATTTTCATATTCTATAACGAGGAGCGCATGTGTAGAAATTTTGATACTAGAATAAGTCATCTAGTGAGCGCAATTGATTACTCTTCTTCAAAGTATGACTAAATTGTTTCTGTAGAATAGATCAAGTGGTAAGAGTTGGGGGATATGAATTGGGTAGGAGGAGGTCCAGAGTTCAAATCCTAATGAGGGCATTTACCTTTCCGATGTATCAAAAAAAGTATGAATAAATTGAATTTATCGATTCCATCTAATCATATTAATAATCCTACGAATCAATGTAATAGTATCACTATTCAAATAATACCATTTTTTGTCACAAGTAACCTAGTGTGGCTAAAAATTTCATCTTTAAAATAAATAAGTGAAGTATGAATATCTACCGCCTAAAGTTCAAACACCGTTCTCTACATATAAAATCCGATGTTCCTGTTAATTGAGCTAAAGTCTCATAACATTTCTAATAATTTTTAAATACTACTATTTGAAGGTGATTTATCATAGAACTCACATGGTTTACATTGTAATTTGCAAAGTACATATTATTCTTTATTTAGCAAAGATGCATATTCTCTATAGGAAGAGGGCGGTATTTTTATACTTGATGCTTCTAACTTTTGGGAAAAGAATCTCATAAGCTATGTCCTATGCAAATTCGTTTTACACCTCCAAAATAAAAGGCTACTATTTCATTATTTTTTGGGGTCTTAACCTAGACCGTTGGTTTGTTGATTAAGTAACATGTGGATCATGAGTTTAATTATACATATAAATTGGAACTACTAATTTTCTTTTTGAGGTAATAAATTGGAATTAATATTAATTAACCTTAGAGAAGCATTTTCATTGAATATTCGCAATGGATTCTAGAACTAAAATTAGTTCCCCTGCGTATGTTGCACTGTTTCAGGCTTGCCGGTTGCCATGTTCTTCTAAGTTGAATTTTGTTTTGCTCTTATTTTATTTTCTTTTTCCATAGTTGAATTTGAATATTATTTTGTGTAATGTGATGCACATGTTCAGAAACACACCAATTTTGACTTTGTAGTTTTCTACTCACACAGACACACTATATTTGACTTTCAATCACGCCTTATTAAAATTTAAAAGAAATCAAATAATTCAACAATTTCACATTTTCGGAATTGCGAAATTGGACAAAATAAATAAATAAATAAAAAGGCATAGAAGTGAAGAAAATCACAAGCTATCAATTTTATTAATTTCCATCTCTTGTGAGCAACATGAAAATTAAAAAAAAAAAAGAGTAAAAAAAACATTAAAAAAAAAAGAAATTAACCCCTTAAAATAATTTACATATATAGTCTAAAACATAACACTAAGGTTGTTTCATTGAAAAAAAAAAAAGAGGTTTTTTAACTTCTAAGCTCTATTCTTCATCTTCTTGATCCATCCAACCCATCAAAGAAAACGGATTTGATGAAAATTTTGATGTGTTATTATTATCAACAACTCCAAAAGATTGTGTCTTGTGAGTATAAACCAAAGAAGAAGTAGAAGGGATTGATTTGACGATGGTGTTAGCTGGTTTTTGTTGCTTCTGAGTCTGAGAAAGATCTTCGGTGTTTGGTGTTTGGATTGGAAGCACGTTTGGAGAAGGTGTAGATTGCTGTGGCTGTGGACGAGGGTAGAAGAAATCAGTGGGAAAAAAGTTGTATTGTTGAAGACCAGCCATGGAAAAAAGTTGAAGAAATTTGTTTGATGATTCTTACAAAACAGAGAGAAAAACAGAGGAAAGGGTTTTTTTAGGTGTATCTAATTTTGTTAGTAAAAGGTGTTAGGTGAAGAGGTGTATTTATAGAGAGAGAGAGAGAGAGAGAGAGAGAGAGAGAGAGGGTTTTAAATTTTTCTCTTTTGGTGACTTGGGAAACAAGAAAAAAAGATTTTCTTGGAGAAGGGTGTTAATGTAAATGTACTCTATATTTGGTTTGTCGATGTTTACAATAACAATGATTTTTTTGATAATACAAATACAATTTTAGTTTATTATTCATAGTAGGGTGGACGGTGGTGGAGCTAAAAAATTACAGTATAATATATGAGCAAAATTTTAATCTTAAACAATAATTTTAATTTTGTATTGAAATTTTTAGTTTTGAACAAAAAATTCAATTTTGTCATAGTTTAATTCTTAAAAGTTTCATTATTTTGCGTAACAATGATAATTTTATCATATCATTATTTTGCGTTCCAGTGTTCAATATAGTTTTGTGCTCAATTATATGATATACATTTGGGAGAATTGTATGTATTTGGGATTTAATTTAGCAAGTTTTCATATTTTTCGTGAAAGAAATAGATGTACGGATCAACTTGCTAATTATGGTCATTTCATTTTAGATTTTATATGGTGGGACGTTCTGCCACATTTTTTTAGGGGAGATTTCATTGATGATAGATTAGGACTTCCTTGTTATCGTTTTGATTAGTCTAAGTTATTTCTTTTGGGATGACCAAACCTCCTCCTCCTTTTGTAAATAGTTTTTTTCTATTTTATTTATATTATTATGAGATATAGGTTCAAGGTAGGAATGTTTAATTTAAAGATGTCAACATAGTCGAGATATGTTTGTAAAAAAAAAACATAGTTGTGATGTCTACGATATTTTAAAGCCTAGAAGCTCTTACTTATAAAGAAATAAAATTAAAACTACTAAATGTACAATTTTAATGTCATAAAAATTCCAAGAAATTTTTGAAAATTAAGTTTTTGGAATCTTAAAATTGTATGAGGAATCATCGTCCCTTGAACACGACAAAGAGCCACCATGAACTGAATGAATTTTATAATTGAAAATCTCTGTCAGCAATATTATTGTAAATTTTTCCAAATTAATATGAATATACTAGTAGTACATGACATAATAGAATATATTATTTTTAATAATATAATCAATTACAATATTATTCTTGAAATCCATCCCACATGTTAGGTGAAGTCCCAATTAAGCTTGGTTTTGGACTTGTTAATTAATAACTGATGATGATAAGTAGACATACACACCACAAAAATTGGAAAGGTAGGTTTGCCTTTCATACCAACGACTTGTTTTCCAATAAGTTGGTTATGTTAGGTACTTGTTACTTATAAACCACCCATAATCACATGATGAAAGCAAGCAAGATTTTTTAGGAACTAATGGACCTCATTCATTCATTTATTCAACTTTATAAACTACTATAATCAATTAGTACTACTCAACCATATGTGGCTCATTCCAATTTTCCATTAGAATGGTCGGCTCAAGATAATTCATATTCTTTATAAAGTAGTACTAATATCATACCATTTTTTTTTCACTTTATGCTATAGTATATTGAATATAAAAAAATGTATTATTTTGTACCAACTTAATATACCTATACAAAAATTGGACTTTTTTATACAAGAGAGTTGCATTGCATGACTGTAATATGAGCTTATAAAAAATATTACTTAATTATAATTTGTGTGGATAAATTAAACCAATTAGATTACTAATATATTGTAAAGCATGTTATTCTTTATTTAACAAAAGATGTATATTCTCCATGGAAGTGGGCGGTATATTACATTAGATGCTTCCAATTTTGAGGAAAAGAATCTCACTCACTATATGTCTTATGCAAATTCGTTTTACACCTTCAACTTGTAGCCTATTGGTTTGATTATTAAGTAACATGTTGTGTGTCATAGATTTTTTTTGTCAAGTAGTTAAATGATCGAAATTTTAACATAGTCGATGAATAAAATATTTCGAGCTCAAATTCAGCTATATCATATTACAATGTCTCTATCAGCGCGCACAACTCATGAGAACACATTATCATGAGTTAATTTGGGTGTGTGTTCCTTGAGTGGTGGCAATGAATTCTAGAAGTACTGCTACTAGTTCACTGCGTATGTTGCACGCCGTGTGGCTTGGCTGCCATGTTCTTCAACATTGAATTTTGTTTTTCTCTAACTTTCATTCTTTTGTTCCCTCTATTCTTTATTTCTCTATAATTACGTTGAATATTACTGCATCTGTTCTTTATTATAAGAGACAAGTCATTTTTTAGATACATTGAATAATTAATATATCTAGTCAATATATAGACTAAATGGTGGCTTCTAAGGTGAGGGCTCTATTAAGTCCCTCACCAGTGTACCATTCAATTTCACCATTAGATTAAATAAGTGCACTTGATTGAAAAATTCATCACCACACTAGATCCTTTTCTCTCAGTAGATCTAACACACTTTTTCCTTCTCTCTCTCACATGTTCTTTCTCTATAAACCACCGCCTGCACAAAATTACTAGTAATTACACTAAAAAATGTCAATATTGGTTTGGTTTACTTTAGTTATTAAAGTGACAAATAACAGAAGACTACTCTTCTCCATTCCATCATTGTTTTACCTAGTCACGAGGATATGCAATGGCCTTCAATAAATTTAACCATTTAAGCAACATTTTGAAAAACGATGACAAGAATATATGAAAAAAATAGATCACCAAATTATAACTTTGAACTTCCTAGATGAGTGGAGTGATCGATGTCCTTTTCCTGTTATCTATTTTAATGGGTTGTGTTCTTTCTTCGTTTGAAACCTTTTTTATTTTAGAATTCTTTTATTTTCAAAAATTGTCTTTTGTTTTGCTGTAAAACAACCGTCTGCTTCTGCAAAGTTTAGTATAGAGAAAGAATATGTTAGAGAGAAGGGAAAAGAAAAGTGCTACGATTGAGTGTTAGATCTACCGAGGGAGAGAGAGAATAAAGAGAGAAGGAAAAGGTGTGTTAGATCTACTTAGAGAAAATGATCCAATGTGGTGATAAAATTTTCAATCAAGTACACTTATTTAATCTAATGGTGAAATTGAGTGGTACACCGGTGAGGGACTTAACAAGCCCTCACCTTAGAAGCCACCAGACTAAATACATTAATTATTCAATTAATCTAAAAAGTGAATTGTCCTTTATAATAAGGAACGGAGGTAGTATTTGATTGATGTTAATGTACATTTTCATATTAATATACCCGTAGCCGTAATGCATGAAACACACCAATTTTGACTTTGTCCTCACACATAGTTGACTTCTAGAAACTCCTCAATTTTCAGTTTTTCACACAATTATGATTATTATTTTTTTAATTTTGTAACACTAAACTTCTAATAGGGTGAAGATTATTCAAACTTAGTTACAAGAAATCATATAATTGAACAATTTCACACTTTTTCATGGTTTGGTTAGTATATTACAATCACACTACCACAGTTCGATCCTAACCAGTTACGATTAAGAGGAAATTACAACCACTTAATGTCTGAATTCTTCTTAACCAGAAATTACAATCATTTAATGTCAAAATTCTCTCCGAACCAGATTAATCAAAGGCCGATTAGTGGTGGTGAAAGAAAAAATCATTATCTCTTAAGTTAATACAAATCAAACCCAATTGACTATTAACCAATCTTTAGTGAATTGCAAATTGGACCAAAAAAAAAATCAAAAAAATCAGAAGGATCACAAGCTTTGAATTTTATTGATTTCCATCTTGTGTGAGTAACATGAAAATTGAAAAGCATAAAAAAAAACATGAAAAAAGAAACAAAATTCTTAAATAATTTACATACTCTAAAACATGAAAATAAGGTTTGTATTATTGTTTCATTCAAAAAGAAGTTTTTAAGCTTAATTCTTCATTCTCTTGATCAATCAAAACCATCAAAGAAAAAGGGTATGGTGACAATTTTGACAAGTTATTGTCAACAACGCCAAAAGATTTTATCTTGCGAGTATAAACCAAAGAAGAAGTAGAAGGTGTTGATTTGATAATAGTACTCTTAGGTGGTTTTTGTTGGTGCTGAGTTTGAGAAAAATCATCACTGTTTGGTGTTTGGATTGGAAGCACGTTTGGAGAAGGTGTAGATTGTTGAGGTTGTGGACGAGGGTAGAAGAAATCAGTGGGAAAAAAGTTGTATTGTTGAAGACCAGCCATGGAAAAAAGTTGAAGAAACAAACTTGTTTGAAGATTGTTGAAAAACAGAGGAATCACGTTTTAAGTGTTTTTAATTAATTTAATTTTGTTAGTAAAAGTGATTATGTGAAGAGGTGTATTTATAGAGACAAATAGGATTCTCACCCAGTGGCGTATCCAGGACCTTAGGGCAGGGGGTGCAATATTTTTTCTTAAAAAATTTAATTATTTTATTTATTAAATAAATATTTAATTTTTTTAGTAAATAAATATTTATTTATTTTATATCTAATCAAATATATTAAAATTACAAATATATTTTTAATGTCTCTTTTATTATTGATTATTGTATAGATTAATTTGACCAATAAAAAACATTTGAAAACTAAATTAACTATTTAAAAATATATTTAAATATCAAAATATAAGAAAGTTGTAGATAAAATGTATTTAAGTTGTATAGTCAAATTACTCTTTCAGAAACAAAAATATATTGTAGTACTTATACTAGTAATTTTTCCATATAGTAATAGTAGTATGCTAGACTACTAGGCTGGTGGACACTTTATTTTACTACTGTATATCATGTGAGTACTGACAAGTGTTCAATGTCTTTGAGTGAGACTTTAATAGAAACGTTGCATCATCACACATTGAGAAGTGACAATTTTGTTTTTATCAACGTTGATTTACAGGTTCAAAACCAATTTCAGGGGGTTCAGAGTAAGAAAATACTATGATTTGAGGTGCAAAGTTTTACACTCAGGGGGTTCACTTGCACCCCCTCGGTTGTATGTGGCTCCGCCACTGTTCTCACCTTTTCTGATTTGGTGGCTTGGGAATCAAGGAGGGATTTTCTCAAGCATTGTTCTTAACTCTTTTTTTTGGTAAATTTATTATTTTTCTTAATTAGATTTGTTTTTCTTTTTGATAATATCTTTTGACTGAATTTAAGATCACAAACACCTTTACCTGCAAAAAAAAAAAATTCACAAACATCAAGTTTCCTTGAATATAATAGGGTTATTAAAGGAATAAAACAAAAAGCTTAATTCAATTGATGAAAGTTATATACGTAGGATTGAGATTTGAAACCTTAGACATTCACGTGAAATTTTTGTCACTAGATCCTACTTGATCAAAAATAAATAAATTAGTTTTTTTTTTGTTTGAATAAAGCGGTAATCCATCAAAATTAAACTCATTCACAACTGTGAGATCCGGTGTTTGAACCCGAATCACGACGTCCGGCTTAATCATTTTGGTATTTATCAAATTTTTTATATATATTTATATAAAACATATTTTTCTTTTCATAAATTTTTAAAGTGATTTGAATACACTGAACTGAATGCAGAGGAATATTTTTTGTAGAATGACATTTGAAAATAAAAAAATATTTGTATTTCTCGTAAAAAAAAATAATATTTGTGTTTAACTAATTTGTATATAAGAGTCCTTACCAAAAATAAAAAATTTGTTTATAAAAGTATATATTTTGATAAATGAAAAGATAATTTCTCAATTTACATTCTAGAAAGATTATTTTATATTTTGTTTTTTGCTTTGCATGAATATTTGTTTTGGTTGGGACGTTTGCATAAATATTGATATCTAACATAAAATCACATTTTTAAATGATTTTACTTTTTGTTTTTAAATAACAGGGTGTGGAAATGTGGAATAGTTGCAGGCTTAACTCAGGTTCGTTTAGCGTCAACAAAAAAAAACTCAGGTCGATTAACGGTTTAAGTGTAATGTGAGTTACAAAAATACTGAAATAGACAAATAGTAACGGGGATTTTGTGTTGGCATGGCTCAAATATCGTATAAAGTTGCAAAGATGCCAATCACTTCATTAAATGCGATAAAATATTTTTATTATATTTTGTTATTGTAGTGTTACATTTTTATATTCATATATGTTATTTGATGATAAAGTCTTACTTCCGTTTTAAAATGAATGTCGTGTTACTTTAGATTTTTGCACACATATTAAATAATGTAATTATTATATTAAAAGAAATAATATTTTTTATTAAATTAATCATACTTTATTGGTTTGTTTTTCTTGAAATTAATGCAAATTATAATATTTGAGGGGTAGAATTAGAAAATGTTACGCTGAAAAATGAAAATGACGCTCATTTTATTGAAATAATTTTTTTAGCTAAAACGACCCTCATTTTGAAACGGAGAGAATAACGTTTAAAACCATATTTGAATATATAACAAAACTATTGAACTCAAGTGATTAACGAGATTTATTAAAAAACCTTTTGAACAAATCCGAATTTAATTTTTAAGCTGAACAAAATAATTTTAGATCACTCCAAAAATCTTATCTCAATTGATAAAAAAAATACCAGAATTGATAGGTCAAACGTCCATGATCGAACTTCGATCACTTCCTTTTGTGCATGTGAGTTTTCATTGACTTTGTCATTTTGTCTCCGTAAAAAAAACTCTTTGCCCATCACTCAATTGTTTAATATCATGTCAGTTTAATATTTTTTTATAAAATAATTTAATGACTAAAAATTCACCGTTTTAAGTGATTAACAAGAGAAATTCAAATTCAAGTCGTGACCTTTATATATATAATGCAATGTTCATAACTAATTGAAACATGCTCGCGAA
The DNA here is from genome assembly GCA_951804385.1 of Trifolium dubium. Classification (NCBI taxonomy): domain Eukaryota; kingdom Viridiplantae; phylum Streptophyta; class Magnoliopsida; order Fabales; family Fabaceae; genus Trifolium; species Trifolium dubium. Next base: position 43,473,380 of record OX638065.1, read on the forward strand.
GTCCAGAAGTTCCACTTCAACTGGTAAAAAATACCAAAATTGTTAAGTCGGACGTTCATGATCAGAGTTCGAACATCGGTCATTCCTCTTGGTAAAAAATTGTTAATTTTTTTATTAAGAAAAAATAATCTGTCAATGTTATATATATTTGGTATAAAGTTATTTTTAATTATTATAAAATAAATTTTAAAATTTGACCCAAAAAAATTAAATTTTAATTAATTCTTTTTTTTTGTCAACTTTTGAATTAATTTGTATTAATGTATGCCAAAGATATTATTAATTTAAAAGTATCAAATTTGACTAAATTGATTAAACCACTATTGAAAAAATGGGGAAAAAATGAAAAGTTTTCTTTTTCACAAATGGGACAATAATGAATTTTGATCTTCCATACATGGTACCTCATTATATCACATAGTCAATATTTCAAAAGAAAAATATAACATAGTCAACCTTATAAAATAAAAAAATATTTTAGCAAACATTATATCTAAATATTTTTAAAGATTTTGGATTTAGATTTAAATATATCTTAGATTTATATTAAAATATCATATCTTTTTATTTAACATTAATATTTTAATGTAAAATTTTTACAATTTGTTTATTATTTAATCATATTTATAATCTATAAATATACTTTCGTAGCATAAACGCACAATTATGAATAAAATAAAATAAAAATAAGATACGAGAGAATTCTCCGTATCAGATATATCGATATATCACACACTCGTGTTGCATACGAATATTAAAAAAAAACCATCAGTGATATCAAAGGCAAAGCTCCTATAAATCTATAAATATAGGAGTATCATATCACACAGTGATCACATCACATCACAATTCTCATAGTAAACACAATCTTCTTTCAATTTTCCTCTTCCCGCCATTTCATAACTTCATAGCTAGCTGGTTCATTTGTACACAAAGATGTACGTTAGTTAGTTAGTTAAATTTTCTGTTAGATTATTCAGTTTTCTGTTATTCAATTTGATTCAACATCATGTAATTAATGCATATTCATTATTATTCATTTCAATCACATTCAAGAATCAATCTTTTTTTTACTTTTCTTGATGCATCATGTAAATATTGCATTGTTGGATTAATGGATTCATTGCTGTATAATTGATGTATGCAGGACCAGGAGTAACGACGAAAATCTTGTTGCGTTCGATGTAGATCCTCTCACGAGATCGCTTAATCTTGAAAGACATTGTTTTGGGGATTTTTCAATGGCTAATGTTCAAGCTAATGAAGTAATGGAAGATCAAAGCCAAGTTGAAGTTGCCGCTCACAATGCACTCTATCTTGGAGTTTATGATGGCCATGGTGGCGTCGAGGCTTCGCTTTACATCCTGAGTAACCTCTTCAAAAATCTATTGAGTTAGTATCTTTATTTCTTTAATTAATTCTATTGATTAATTTCTGTTTTGTTTCTTGATTTGGGGGAAAATTGAATTTTTTACTTTATGTGGTTAATTATAGGGTTTGCTCTGGCGAATCAGAATCAGAATGCAAATGCTATAACTGCAGCGAATTTGAGGGATGCGGTTGCGGATACTGAAAATGGATTTTTGGAATATGTAAATGCGAATTATCATCGAATGAGGATGATTGGAAAAACTGGTTCTTGCTGTCTTGCTGCGGTTGTATGGAAAGGGACGCTGCATGTCGCGAATCTTGGAGATTCGCGTGCTGTAATCGGTTATATGGATGATAACAACAGATATCGTGCTGAACAATTGACAAGAGATCACAATTGTAATGATGAATTAATTAGAGCAGAACTCTGGGCGCAGCATCCGGATGATCCTACCATTGTGATGGAAAGGAACGGAGGGTGGCGCGTTAAAGGCCTCCTTATGGTAATTTTGTTTTTCTTTTAATCAATTTAGGTTTGATTTGATATTTGATAGTAATTTATGACTGTTATAAGGTTTCTTGTATATTAGGTTAGTAGAAGTATTGGTGATGCATATTTGAAATTTGATATAGAGTTATAATTTGATTTCATATTTGATACTGGTTTATGAATGTTATATTGTAATCTATCACTGTTATAACGTTTCTTGTATTTATATTTGATAGTAGTTTGATTTGAAGTATTGGTGATGCATATTTGAAGTTAGATATAGAGTTATAATTTGATTTCATATTTGATACTGGTTTATGAATGTTATATTGTAATCTATGACTGTTACAAGGTTTCTTGTATTTATATTTGATAGTAGTTTGATTTGAAGTATTGGTGATGCATATTTGAAGTTAGATAGAGTTATAATTTGATTTCATATTTGATACTGGTTTATGAATGTTATAAGGTTTTATTGTATTTATATTATAGGTTAGTAGAAGTATTGGTGATACATATTTGAAGAGGCCTGAATTTTCGTTGCACGAATCGTTCCCTAAATATGAAGATGTTCCTGAACCTTTTACTAGAGGTGTGGTATCAGCAGAACCAGAGATGCATTCTAGAGTTTTGACATCTAAGGATAAGTTTATCATATTTGCTTCTGATGGACTCTGGGAGCTTTTAACAAATGAACGAGCAGTACATATTGTGCATACCTATTCAAGAAATGTAAGTATATATTTACTGTTTTGATTCTTTGTAATTTCAAATTACGTTCGAATTAGTGTAAAGACGTTTTAGTTATGGTAAAAACTGTTTTGACTGACATTTGAGAATTCTGTAGGGAATTGCAAAGAGGCTTCTGTTTACTGCTCTACATGAAGCTGCTAGAAGAGGTGGTATTACCTACGGACAGATGCAGAATATGTTTCCGGGACGTGAAAACAGGAGGGTTATACACGATGACATTAGTGTCATTGTTGTGTTCCTAGACAACACATCGATTTTCAGGAAGCGCGTAGCTGATATATCCTACACAGGCTCATCTAACTTGCGTCGACCATCGGACTTTGGACAGTCTGGATTCAATGCTTCGCCATTCAGGAGTCTGAAGGCCTCTATCAAACAGCGGTTTAAGTCATCAAGCTCTCAAAATCAGAGCTCTACAGGGGAGACTTCTCAGGGTCTGCGCGTGCTTGGTCAGAGCTCTACAGGGGAGACTTCTCAGGGTCTGCACGTGCTTGGTCAGAGCTCTACAAGGGAGACTTCTCATACCTCTCAGAATCCGAATACTCGTAGTCGCTGGAAGACTCTCAAACAGAAGTTTTCATCATCATCATCATCCAGTCGACACTAAACAAAAATTTAGAATGTGAACTGTTTTTACTTCAACCCTTGAAAACTGTTAACTCTATTGGTTGAGTATTTCTTTTCTTTCACTGCATCAAATTGGATTCTAGAATTGTCAATTTTATGTTATACATTGATTTTTAGTAATAAGTGTCCTGGAGTTTATGTGACACAAACACAAGTATTATGTTTGGAACTATATAGCTAATAGATTTGTATGGCTCTGCCTAGTTTTGGCAATGGATGTTATGTTCAAAAATATTCTGAAATGTTGCATACTGTTTTCAAATAACTTAACCTGTTGTTAAGTTTAAATATTTTATTTGCACCTTAAATTATTTGTCCTGCATAGTATTAAATAATTGACTTGATCCTTAGTACTAGTCTTAATTAATAAGGATCAAGTCAATTATTTAATGTCCTTCTTGATCAGCATAGGGGGTTAGTATTTTATAATGCGGCGAATCAAAATTTGAATATCAGTTCGGAGAGGTGCTCACGAGTTTTTTGTCTGACAATGACTCGAATATGATTACCTCATGTGCAAGGAGGCTATTGCTAACAAACAAAAATTATATATACATGTGTGTGCATACCAGAATCCAAATAGAAGGAAAAATATTAGGAAGATAGAATAATGGGGTCTGAACTACCTCTACCAGTTATTGATTTCAGTGATGAAAGTCTGAAACCTGGTACTCAGAAATGGGCTTCAGCTTGTCAAGTTGTGAGAAATGCATTCGAAGAACACGGTGGATTTCTTGCTCTTTACGATAAGATTAATACAAATCAATATGAATCTGTCTTCTCTGCTATGAAACAACTCTTTGATCTTCCATTAGAAACCAAAAAACAACAAACCACTCATAAACCTATCTATAGCTATGCTGGTCAACGCCCTTCAATTCCTTTGTATGAATCAATTGCCATAGACAATCCAATTAGCTCTCAAGATATTCAAAACTACACATCTGTTATGTGGCCTCAAGGAAATCATTTTTTCAGGTAATTAACTAATCGGTGTAAAATGTTTTTACACCGTCAATCAGTCACATATGTTAGATCATTGGTAAATGGTAAAATTTGACTTTTTATATTGACAGTGCATGAAAATTGTCAGATGACCGATTATCCCAAAAGCTTAAGTTGTTAGGAAAGGACACATCAATGGTTTTATATTATTTCTAACAAAAATAACTCGTTGATTTATGAAACGCGTAACGTTTTTATATTTTTGTTGTTTTTTTTAGTGAAAGTGTTAATTTGTATGCCAAGAAAGTGGTGGAACTAGATTATATTGTGAAGAGAATGGTGTTTGAGAGCTATGGATTGGAGAATAAGAAATGTGAGAGTTTGATTGAATCAACTGATTATGTGCTAAGATGCTACAAATATAGACCACCAATGGTGGATGAAACCAATGCAGGAGTGCATCCTCATACTGATTCTGGATTTTTAACTATATTGAATCAAAAGTTGAATGGCTTAGAAGTTCAATTGAAGGACAGAGAGTGGCGTCAGGTTGATGCTTCTCCGTCTATGTTTGCTGTCTTGGCCGGCGATGCATTCATGGTAATGGTCGGATATAGTTACAAATTATTCAGGGACTAAATAGCAAATTATTGCTAGTTCAAGGACTTAATTGCAATTTTTTTAGTTAAAGAACTTATTTGAACATTTTTCAGGTTTGGAGTAATGATAGGATACGCGGTTGTGTACACCGCGTAGTGATGAATTCGAAGGTAGATAGATATTCGATTGGGATTCTTTCATATGCTGGTAAAGTAATGGAGCCAGAGGAAGAGTTGGTGGATGAGGAACATCCTCTTCATTATAAACCATTTGATCATTATGGTTATCTTAGTTTCTTCTTCACAGAAAAAGCTCTAAATTCTGCATCTAGACTCAAGGCTTATTGTGGTATATGATTGTCCACATATACTATGATGATTTACTCTATATATGTTTGTTGAATAAATTACATCTAATATAGTTTCCATGTGATTATGTACATTGTTGTGAATGAACTAGAATGAATAAAAATTTAACCATGGTCATTGAATAATTTGTCACATGTGTGAATATTTTCTTTATGCTGTAACCCCTAGTTGAATGGTTTCAATATGTTATTTCCTCAACAACCAATAAAAGAGAGACAAAATTTGAATTATATACAAAGAATCCAAAATTGCCTTTGAAAAAAAGTATGTGTTATTTATTACACTATATAGTAGTACATCAAAAAATGTATTTTTGTAATAATAATTTCAGGATTTGATATCTATTACTAAGAAATCCCTTAATCCTAAGAAATTAGTTATGAATAATTTGCTTGTAAAACAAACAAGAACGACTAAAACTACATAAAATATACTAACCAGTGGTGTATCATAGTGACATAGTCTGTGGTCCAAAGTTTGATTTGGCTCATTCTGTTAAGTTTGACATTAATACAAACCACATATTTCCAAAAAAATGTAAGGCAAATTTGGAAATATAAAAAAAAATAAAAAAATTATTTATCATAGTTTGTGGTCCAAAGCTTCATTGATTGATTCTCTCGAACATTTTAGCATACTTTTATTACTTTGAAGAAAATACACACACACACACCAATACACCATGCATGCTGCAAACTCAGAAGAAATATCAATAACTTTTATGAGAAATTTCAAGGGGGGTGATTATTTAGAGGAAACACTAGTGTAATTTACAATAAACTTTCAAATAGGGATGACAATAGGTCGAGTCAGGATAATATACTACAGTTCTTTACATCCACAATTGAAAAGTATCAGTATTTGAATTTATATCCGCACGTCGGATTGACAATGAACTGAGTCAACTTGAATCAAGTTTGAGATTTGATTAAATTATTATGCAATCTTCATTTTTTATTTAGATTACATGACAAATTGAATATTTATTTAGTTACAAAAACGTCCCAAAGTCATGACGTTTGTGCTAATGGATTATACTGCAATTTTCATTATGAATTCTAAATTAAAGCCAATCATTCACACACAAAAATGTAAATTAAAGCCAGAGTCCAAAAATCAATCGATTTGCTGAGATCGTAGTATAAAGTGTGTGAAATTATTGAGTGGTCCTAAAATATATATGATAATGTACGTAGCTATTCCATATACGTAACAAAGTATTTTTCTTATAATATAGTACATATGCAATATTTAAATTGTAGGTTGAAGAGGTTTTTTTCTTCATTTTTTTTGACCAAACTCCAAAGGTTAAAGAGGTAGTTGTTGAATGACTCATACCGTTCCATCTTCAACATTGATCTGAAGTGATGATCGGCATCCAGCAATAATTCATCAATGTTGAAGTTGAAAGATATGTAAATACTTTGACATTTAAGTCGGTAAATGAGTAAAGAGTGTGAAGTTTCTTTGAAAATTGGTATCCAATTTAAGGACGGGCGTACTAATTTGAGAGGTATGATTTCACCGTTCAACAAAAATCGAACCTAAGATTTTACGAAGACCAGGTACAAAGCTTGCAAGCCAGCCCAATGGATTCAAACTCGAGGGGATAATGATAATTAATATTCAATCTGTTTTAAAATGAGTGTCTTTTTTACCTTTTGCCCACATATTAAGGAAAAAAATCTTCATGTCAAAAATAATAACATTTTTACTAAATTAACTCTATTATATTGGTTGTTTCATATTGTGAACGGTGTATAAAGTAATATGTTATAGGGTGAAATGGAAAAATATTGCATTAGAAATTGAAAGCGACACTCATTTTAAGACAAATTTTTTGGACTAAATCGACACTCATTTTGGAACAGAGGGAATACGTAACTGATATTACTCATTTTAATTTCTTTTTATAATTAAAATAATTTTTAAAATGTTGAGTGTATAGTAGCTTGATCCATAAACATCAATTGTGATCGTCTATATAAAATCAAATCAATACCAAATAGAGTTACTACCATTTCCATTTTCTAAACAATATCATCATGGGATCTGAAACAGAGTCTCAAACAATTCCTGTCGTTGACTTCTCCGACCAAAACATGAAACCTGGTACCGACACATGGCTCTCAGCTTGCAACATTGTTAGGACTTCACTTGAAGATTATGGTTGTTTCATAGCAAACTATGATAAAGTTGGCAAAGAACTTTGCAACTCTGTTCTGTCTTCAATTGAAGAATTATTTAGTCTCCCTTTGGAAACTAAAGTTCAAAAAACAAGTGATAAACCTTTTCATGGTTACTTAGGACAAGTCTCATGGCTTCCCTTATATGAATCTATGGCCATTGAAGATCCATTAACTATGCTTGGATGTCAAAAATTGGCACAAATCATGTGGCCTCCTCAAGGAAATCCTAGTTTCTGGTAATTAATTAATATATTTTCAATGTCATGTAATATTTTTATATATAAAGTTAATTTTTTTTATTTTTTTTTATATAAAGTTAATAGGATAGTGGACGAATTTTGTTTTACTTTCTGCAAAATTATATTGACTTTTGTTGACTTTTTTCTAATATATAGGCAAAATGTCAACTTTTTATTAACGTGACAGGTCATTTTTGTTGATGTGACAGTTGACTTTTGTTTGTCACGTTAACATGGGTAAATGCTGAAATCTTAATCATTCTATATATATATTAAAATTTTAAATGAATTTTGATTAATTACAGTGAAAGCATGAATGAGTACTCAAAGTTATTGGGAGAATTAGACCATGTAGCAAAGAGGATGGTGTTTGAGAGTTATGGTGTGGATATGAAAATATGTGAAGAATCATTGATAGAATCAAGCAATTATCTCCTAAGATGCATAAAATATAGACCAAGAGAGATGAATGAGAATGATATAGGATTGCAACCTCACTCGGATTTAACCATTGTATCAGTAGTACATCAGCTGAATAATCTAAATGGATTAGAAATCAAATTGAAAAATGGAGAGTGGATTGGGATTCATGCCTCACCCTCCTCCTTTGTTGTCATGGCTGGTGATGCATTCAAGGTCAGTATATATCATATATGCCTCTAATTCTTATTTAATCATCAATGGTATAGTACATCAATTGGTCCAAAAAATTATATTGAACTGACGTCAATGATGTTATTGTTTTAGCCATATCGTAATATTTTATTTTTAAAAAATATTGACAATAGTCGATCTTAGTTTCTGGTAATTTTAAATATTGATCCACAGTGAACCACTTATAAAGGTGGTCCACGGTAGCAATCGCCAACTATTTGTATCATGACTTCTAATAGATAATTAGAGATTGATAAAAATTGAAAAACCAATACATAATCCTATAATAGCCAATGACATAAAAAATAAAGTCTTAACGATTATTTTTTCTTTAATTTCTATAAATAATTCTATTTCTTAACTATATATGTTCCTTTCTTAATAATAGTCTATTAATAATATAAATTTAATAGTCTAGTGAATTTAACTCAATTGATAGAGATACTACATGATAATACAGAGATCGGATTTCGAACTCAGGTACACTCACTTATCCAACTTAAAAAAGTGGAATTCTAGCCACTAACCTAATATCCGTAACTTATGTATGTTTTTTTTTGTTGTCCTAGGTGTTGAGTAATGGAAGAATAAGTACATGTGAACACAGAGTAACAATGAATGAAAAGAAAACAAGATACTCAACAGGACTATTTTCTTTTGGTAGTAAGATGATGGAGATACCAAAAGAGTTAGTCAATGATCAATATCCCTTGCGTTACAAACCAACATTTGACCATTATGATTATCTTCGTTTTTATGAGAAACAAAAGATTAATGAACCTAATTCACGTATTGAAGCTTATTGTGGAATTCATTTGAAGCCTACGCCAATAATATGAAGGATTAATCAATCAAAAATAAGAAATCATATATAGACTATCTATCTATCTACATGTGTTGGTTGTTATCTGAATAAAATTATTTCAGTTTTGTCTTTTGTGTTTTATATTAATTTGGGTGCTACTATATTTTAAACAATGTATTTGATGATTTGTGTCAAAAAAGAAAAAACAGTGTATGGGTTCGAGAATATATATGGGTCCGTTTGTTATGAATATTTTTAAGAAAAAAATTTATTTTATCATTTTGAAAACATGTGTGGCTTGAGAACAATTTCATTATCTAAACTTCAATAAATATTTTTAAAAACCCCACTTGGGTGGTTGGTCTAGTGGTATTGGTTTGGATCCTTGGAGTGTGCTCCTCACAAAGTCTTAAGTTCAATTTTTAATGGTGCTAATTTCGGTGGGTTAGTTCATACAGAACAAAAACTCTGACTTTACATGAGGTCCCCGCAAGTGGGCGGTGAAATTAGTCTCATCGAATTAGTCGGTCAATTAGCCGGATACCGAACTTTAAAAAATTTTAAAAAAAACTTAATCAATAGCAGACAAAACTTAGAGACCATACCTAAAAAAAAAAGACAAAACTTAGAGAAAAATAACTTGCAAAATAGCAATCCCTTGTATCTTATTGATATCATCAGCAAATCATTATGTGTGTGTGTGTATATATATATATATATATATATTCACATCATTCCAAAATATACGAGACAGGAGTATGGTCCTAAAATTATCCCCCATTGGGGACCAACACCAACTAACACTTCAAATTATCACCTAGTAATAAAAGACACGAAGATAATCACCTAAATTTCAGTGAGAAAATGAACCAATATATTGTAAATTAGCAAATTGCTGTAAAAAGTGAAACATTGTCTATCAATAATATTTAATATGTAATTATTAAACTATCCAGTTGTATTTCATCACCAAAATAAAAAACTGTCCAGATGTAGGGACCTAAAATTATGTCTTTTAATAAGTTTATTCTATCAATCTGATCAATAAATATTGTTGCATATTAACTTATAAGATTTCTGTAGTACAACACTCTTCGAATATTGAAGAAAATTTTTACTAAAACGTTTTAATCAATGTGATAAAATAAAACTAAGTTAGTGTCCAATTGATAGTTATATTAATGAGAAAAGTGGATCTCTTAGTACGATCGTATAATAAATAGTCCTATATTTAATTTATTTTTAAAGATCATTACATTTTAAATTATTAAATCTTGGGCTTGAAAGTTTTGGTTAACTTAAGATACAAGCGACATCCGATGCAATTAAGAAAGGAGGGGACATTAATTTTCTATGTAGACGAATTTAATTCGTTTGAACAATATTTTGTTACTAGTATGAAGATTAATCGAAAGGTAAATAAAGTTTGTCTAAAATTCATTTGATTTGACAATTTATTACGAAAATGGATATTACAGTCCAAATGGTAACAGTAAACACGTACAAGAACAGTCCCTACGCACCATAAGGGTATAGAATACAGCCATATCAAATCACCAGAAGGGTCAATGATTATTCAAAATAAGATTATGGCAGCAGCCAAGAACTCACACACCTTAGGCTGATGAAGCAGTTTTTGTTTTGACCCCAATCTTTGTCCAAGAAATACTAGGCATAAATTGTTTTGTGTCAACGCGATCTTTGTACTGAACCGCAAAGTTAAGCAGTGAATCAGTGAGTGAATCTGAAAGAAAGTGTGGTCTGAGTCCAAGATCAACTAGTTTAGTGTTCTTGCAATTGTAATAATGCTCCTCTAACTCCACTCTTGGGTTAGGTACTGTTATTGTTTTCACGTCAAGCCCAAGCTTCTCACCGGCTTTTGTAACAAGCGCGGCTAGTTCATTCACTTGAAATTGCTCCGTAAATTGATTGAACACTCGGAACTCTCCTGGATTAGCCGGGTTTGCAACCGCAAGCTCAATACATTGAACTGTATCTCTTATGTCAAGGAAGGCCCTAGTCTGAAAGTAATTGTCACGGCACGTTAATATCAATAAACACATTTTCACCATTGCAAAAATAAACAGTCATTCATAAACTGAGATTGGCATGTTAATTACCTGGCCACCTTTACCATATACAGTGAGTGGATGACCGACAGCGGCCTGAACACAAAACCGATTCAATGCAGTTCCGAATACTGCATCATAATCGAACCTGTTACACAGCACTTCATGCATTGCAGTCTCATCTGTTCTTACTCCATATACTACTCCTTGATTCAGATCAGTTGCCCGAATCCCCCAAGCTTTGCAAGTGAAGGCTATGTTGTGTGAATCATGTACCTTGCTTAAATGATAGAATGAGTAAGGTGTCTTCGGATATGGCAAAGTGTCTGTTCTTCCATTGTGCGTAATGGTAATATAACCTTCTTCAATATCGATATTTGGAGTCCCGTATTCACCCATTGTCCCAAGCTTAACTAGATGACAATCCTCTCTGTACTCTTTGATAGCGAAGAGCACATTCAGTGTCCCAACAACATTGTTTTGCTGTGTATATACAGCTCTTGACCGATCCATCATAGAGTAAGGAGCAGATCGTTGTTCGCCAAAATGGACAACTGAATCTGGTTCGAAGGACTGGAAGGTTTCGGATAAGAACTCAAACTCGCATATATCACCAACGTATAGCTCAATAGTTTTTCCGGTAATAGATTTCCAACACTGAATGCGATCCTGGATGGAGGATATCGGTGTAAGAGAATCTAGTCCGAGCTGGTGATCAAATAGGCGTCGAACAAGATTGTCAACAATGGCAACCTCGTAACCTTTGTTAGAAAGGTGGAGAGCAGCTGCCCAACCACAGTATCCATCTCCACCAATGACCAAGACACGCTTCGGTTTAAAAGGGTCGGTGGGACTAGTTTTAACCGGAGTTTCCTGGTCAATTGAAATTGTAGCAGTATTTACAACTGCAAATCTTTTCATTGGTTTCTGTTCTCGCAAGAAAAGCCGTCTAAATGGAGTTCGTGAGTTAGAAAATGATGTTGAGCATTGATTCAAAGGTTTTAAATAAGGTTTATTTGTAAAGGAGAATGTGAAGGAGCAAGAAGACGATAGCAATTGAGCCATCTCGATCAGAGGTTTCTCTAACTAGTTTAAACGTACACGTTCCTGAAACAAGAACTCATATTTAGCAAGAGCAAATACTATAAACACAAACACAAACAAAAGGAGCAAATACTATAAACATTGTGAACATTAAGGACATGGCCCATATCTAAACAAAATGCATGCACTATGAAAACCCAAGATGTCCCTTTTTCATGCTCAAAAAGACACTAAACATCATTACCATACCCACATACTAAAATTGTAGAAACATGGAACACAACAATGCAGCATACCAATTAAAGTACAAACTGCTCAAAGATGGTAAGTGGTTGATTATTACCTGGAGAGAATGCAAAATTGGAGCAGTTAGCTAGTGTAGAGTGAAGAGTGAAATGGATTTCTGAATAAACCTCTTTCCAATGCAATGTTTGGGTTTAGATAAGTTACTATATATAGATATAAAGTGTACAGTATGTGTAACTTTTCTTTTACCCGTCTCTCGGTTCGTTTGCTGAGATATTATCTTGTTAATACTGTCGCAAAATAATTGACCTAATTAACTATTTCATGCACTTCAAAAAAATTGTGTAAATAAAATAAAGAGAATATGAATTTTATTAAAATATTCTTATTTTTTATTGGTAACAGACTTTAAAATTCTAAAAAATAGATATTTTAATTACTTTAATTATCTCCTCTAATCATTGTAATAAAAGGTAAAGTAGGAAAAGCAAAGTTATAGATTGTAAATGTGAATTATTTTAGGACAAATGATTTGTCAATTATTTTGCAAAAAGATGGAACACATCGTAACAATAACAATTACTCCTTCCATCCCAAAATGTAAGAGAAAACTGTTCAACAAAAGTTGATGTATCTGGTTAAGAATTTAGTCCAGATATATTAACTTTTGTTGACCATTTTTCTTTTACATTTTGAGACTAAGAGAGTAAAATACAAACTCCAAAAAGACAGTAAGTGGTTGATTATTACCCGGAGAGAATGCAAAATTGGAGCAGTTAGTTAGTGTAGAGTGAAGAGTGAAATGGATTTGATAATTATATGGGGGTTCTGCATAAACCTCTTCCCAATGCAATGATTGGGTTTAGATAAGTTATTATTATATGCATACGGTACTATAGCTCTTCTTTTATCGATATCAGTTAGTCTTGTGATGAGATCTGGTCATATTAATAATATATTTGTTGTTTAATAAAAAAGTTTAGAGCATGTTTGAAATAATTTTGTTTTGGTAGAATTTAGATTTATGATTTTATACTCATGTTTATTATACTTTTTGAATAAATAAATATATTAACTTCTTTATTTTGGGTGTTTTATTGGCTTAATCTAATGAATGGTGAACTTTATGAATTTTTAATTAAAAGATTTTATTTAAAAATTTGCCAACCCATCATGAAATGGGACAAATGAGATTTTCGATCCCCTATCTAATATCTATAATTGATCCGCTTAACCTATTTTAGAAGGGTTAATGATAAGGAAAAAATCAGGTGGATTGGTCAGTTTTGTCATACCAATATACATATTCACCCTCTTCCTTTGTTGTCATGGCCTTTGTTGTCATGGTTGGTGATGCATTAAGGTCAGTATATATTCCTCTAATCCTTATTAGTTATTAATCATCAATGGTATACTACATTAATTAGTCCAAAAAATAATATTGAACTGACATCAATGATGTTATAGTTTTAGCCATAACGAATACGACAATCGTAATTTTTTACTTTTAAAGAGTATTTACAATAGTCTTGATAGTTCCTGATAATTTTAAAGTACATTGATACATGGTTTTTTTTTTTTATTATTTTAAAGTACATTGATACATGGTGAACCACTTATAAAGAAGGTCCACTATAGCTTTCATAAATTAATTGTATCGCGTAACTTCTGATAGATAACTTATGGTTGAACTTCATAACTTATGGTTGAACTTCATAGAGATGATTATTACGATTTAATCCCCTATAACTATATTTAGGAGGAGGCTTTAGTCACTTGATATCATAATTTGTTCCGAATTTTGAAATATTGGAGTCTCATTTTCTTATAAACTTGAGAGTGAAAATGAAAAAAAAAAATCAACACATAATCCTATAATAGCTAGTGACATAAAAAATAAAAAAAAAATTCTAATCTACCCCACTTGAATTGGGGGGTAGTTACCCTTATACACCTTTTAACCAATGAAATTATACTAAGTGGAGTCAATTATTTAAGTTAAAAATAAAATTAACTTTTTATTATAATGTAATTATAACTTTTTTATTTCGATTAATTATATTTTAGGTGTTCTATTCTATCAATTTATATTCTAGATTATATAATTTCAACACTTCCATTTATTTTATCTCCTTTCCACCATTTCTTTCGTTCTCTTTTTTCTCCAATCCAATCGTGAGAGATTTTTCTTTTTCTTTTTCCTTCAATCAAATATCGTCGTTGTGATCTGCCGCTCATTCAATTTTGTAGCCGTTCATCGTTCTCCAGATTTCCCTCTCTCTACTTTTCAATTTCAACATTATATTGTGATGTAAAATTATGTGTTGCTAGCTAGTACACTAAATAAAATTAGTATATATTAGTAGTGCATAATTTTGGTATAAAAATGGTAAAATAGAAATTAATTTTATCTAAAATGTCTTTTTTTTTTGCAATATTATGATTTAAAATTATGCACCAATAATGCAAATCAAGTGTACAATTACGCACTATTAATGTAAAATTCTGAACTATTGTTATGTGTTGTGGCAAGTGTGAGTAAGTCCCACATTGTTTAGAAAAGTGGAGGTTGAACACTTTATAAGTAGAAAGACCCATAAACCCAATGCCTTAAGGTTTTGGGTAAGAGTGTGGTGTCTGACACTTATATCGTTGTTCTTGGATCCAATGTGGATGATCCCCCGGCTGCCCCTCGATGTCCCAACAGTGGTATCAGAGCCGATGGTTAAAGACCGGGCTCCTTGTATCGAAAGTCCTCTTGACAAAGGTGGTCAGGCGGCGGGTCCCGTGTGCAAAGTGGCAACGGCGGTACAAGTGTATATGGTTGGAAGAGCTTCCGCTTGAGGGGGAGCATAATGAATTGAAGACTCACACTTGAGGGGGAGAATGTTGTGGCAAGTGTGAGTAAGTCCCACATTGCTTAGAAAAGTGGAACACTTTATAAGTAGAAAGACCCATAAACCCAATACCTTAAGGTTTTGGGTAAGAGTGTGGTGTCTGACACTTATATCGTTGTTCTTAGACCCAATCTGGATGATCCCCCGGCTACCCCCTCGATGTCCCAACATTATGTAAGATCAGAAAAATCCTTCAAGCATTATTGTTGCTAAAATTAGAAAATTAAAGTTTTTTAAACTAGAAAATGTGGGAGTTTTAAGTGCTTTCAACAAATTAAATCAGAAGTTAAAATTGTGCACAACTGATATACTAAAATGCCTTTTATTTGTACGAGCTTGTTATTTTCTAAGTTTCTACATCACTTAATTATAAGAATTCTTATATGTTCTTCCCTAATTTTCTTTTCTTAGTTTCACATACCCTTCGAGGCCTGAGCTTTTACAATTTAGATTGTCTGATCTTTGATTTTAGTGTATGTGAATTTACGACGACGTATAATCCAAATGTATACATGTGAAAGGTGATTTCTTTAATGTATTTTATCAAACTCAATCCTCTCAAAATAATGTAACTAGTATGAAATTGGAAATGAGTTGAATCTTTATGAACTCATGGAAATGAGGAAACTTAGGTGCAAAAGATATATATAATTCAAAAAAAATTATAAGTTGTAGACTTTGATCATATAAGTGAAGCTATTGTTTGTAACAAGGGAATTAGTTAAATTAAAAATTATTAAAAGAATCATAACAAATATTTGATCAGTCATAAAATTAACTATCCTTCATAGTTCATACTATGTGATTGTGAATGTGATATCAGATATGTGATTGTTAATGATTAGAAAGAAAAAGACATGTTGCCACCCTAACATAGTCACATGTGTTGTGTACTCCCATGCCCCTTGAGAGTAATAATTAACTTAGAGAGAGTGACATAAGAAAAGGGAAACACCGTATACTAACCCATCACCCAGGCCCCTCCTTGTCTTTTGTACATTCCATGCACATGCAGTATAATATACACATACCATTCCCGTGAACTAGTTTATATCTTTCTGTTTATAGTCAGGAACGGTTCCACTTAGGTGGGAGTGTGGGCAATTGTACGCACAAAGTTTTTAGATTTTTTATTATTATGTATATTATATTTATAAATTTATATTTTGATCATTTAATTTTAACTCATTTATATTACACAATATTTTTCTTTAGTCCCACACAATTATCACAAGTGACATATTAATTCTATAATTTTTTTACTTTTAGATATAAAAAACGAAAAAATCACTCTCAAAACAAAAAATGTAAATATAAATTGACAATATTTGTCTCATTATATTTTAATTTTGGTTTGGAATATTATATGGTGTATTTATACTGGTCTCTTTATTGTATATTTTTATGAACCTTTGTTTTTTCTCTTTTTTATTAGTGTATTACCTACATTAGAAAGTCGTTGCTTTTTTACCTTGTATCTCTTATGTGTCTTTTATATTACTTATACTTGCCTTTTTAGCAAGTCGTTGTCTTTTAATTATTTTTTAAAATAATATATTTATATGTATTTAATGCCGCAAATTTATTAATATGTTGCCCCACTATTCAAAATTCTTGAATCCGTCATTGTTTATAGTATACCATTCTCGCGAACTTCACAGTCTATCTTCATCTCAACCAATAAGTAGAGCCGTCAAAAATGGGTCAAATTGATGGGCCGATCCATTAACCCACAAGCTTGGGCGGATTGAGCTTCAAAAAAACCAACCTAAATGTACTCCGGCTTTTTTGGTCCCAGCCGACGAAGCCCTCCAGATGTTTGGGCCGGGTTCGAGCCGGCGCATTATCTAAAAATTTATGTCATTTTTGTAAAAATAATATCAATAAATACATAAAATAATATCATCTAATTGAAAGATTATTACAAAAAATATAGTTTAATGTGTAAGTTCAATAAAAATAGTTATATTTACCTAAAACTTTAATAAAAAATAATTTTATAATTTATTAATGCATATTTATTAATGATGTAAAAATTATTTACACTTACATACAATTATATCTTAATAAAATTAATAATTATGAGAAACTAATATATTAAAGTCACTTTAAAAAGATCGAATAAACTGAAGAAAAAAAATTAGGTCAGGCAAATCCATTAGCCAATCGAGCCAGGTCGGATTCATGCAGAGCCGAACCGAACTCGTTAAAACATGATCCAATAAAAAATAGACCTAGTCAATCTAACTCATATATAGTACAAAACTTTACGGGCTAAACTAGACTGAGCCGGATCGGCCCATTTGACAACTCTATACCAATAAGTAACATTTGTTTATATTCAGCACAGTTCGAAATGTTTTTGACTTATATCCAAACATGTCACATGACTTCACCGATGTTCGTCCTCTAAAAGAAGATATAACATGTGTAATATGTGTAATAGTTCAAAACTTTAAACTACTCCCTTCATTTTATAATGAGTGTCACTATTGTTCAAAAAAAATTATTTTAAAATGAATGTCATTTTTCAATTCTCATTGCAACATTTTTTAATTATACCATCTATTTATTACTATTTCTAAGAAGAAAAAAAAAAGTAAGATTAATTTAATAAAAATACTATTACTTTTATAATAATTGCATTTCTTAATATGTGTGTAAACACTTAAAGCGACACTTATTATAAAACGGAGGAATTATTACATTTGCTAATTATTGTAAGTTTGCACGTAACTTGCATCCCAAAACAATAAATTTAACACCCTTTTTCAATTCATTATGTTAGGGGTGCATTGAACACTTTTGTACTTTTACTAAATCTTATTAACTTTAAACTGTTTCATTTTAAATTTGTCTTAAACCTCAAATTGTTGAACATGGCTTATTTTACTTAAAGTTCATTTTTAACTTAAATCAATTGCGACAACAGACAACAGAAACAAGCATTCTAATTAAAAAGTGAGGATGGTGATAAGTGACGGATCCAGAAATTTTGAGTAGTGAGGGCATTATATGTGAAACACTACAATTATTAGTACGTTCTAAATGCATCCAAATTACAAATATGTATTTAGTGTGTGAGTTGTCAGTAATTTTATGGATTAAACTAATCAATAAAATAATACATTTGATGACTAAATTAACTACATAAAAGTAGACTCGATGATCAAAATAACTAATAATTTTTTTTATTATGTTTGCAATTTCTATTCAATTTAGAGACAAATAAAACAACTAGAGATCAAAACAATTGTTTATCATTTTTTTTTACAAAATGTGATTCGTTGTTTTATAGTGTTTTTGAGTTTTTTAGATAGACGAAATGATAATAGCCATAAAAAATTCACACATAAATGAAAAGGTTAGGATTCAAACTAATCACAACGTTCGATCTAATAATTTTGATATTTTTACCAATTAATTTAGTGTTTATTCCAATAAAATTCTTTAATTTTATAGATGTGGACCAACTTTACACCAACAGAGCCAAAACAAATAATGCATTTTACCATGTATGTGGAGTGAGAAGCTTTGATATTTTTTATTGTGTAGGCAATAACAAATAGTACTACTCAATAGTATACCAATAAAAAAATTATTCTCAAAAATTAGTGAAGACATGTGCCCCATATTGATCAACATGGATCCATCCCTGATGGTGATAGGGCACATTGTGCCCGAGTGGCATTCATGCCAAAGACATCAACCTATCATTTTCAAGCATCAAGTGATATTTGTTGTTTACATATATCCACATCATTTTCGTCCCCGCAACATTTTAAATTGTGCAAATTATAAGGGTGCCTTCCCTCGCATGGTTTAAGTCGTTTGGTGGTGTCTGTTTTGTTATTTTTCATTAGTGTTCTGCTTATATACGGTTCATTAATCATTCGTCTTGTGCAGAGATATAGTTATTATTAATAATATATTTGTTATTCCCAAAAAAAAAACATGGTTTAAGTCGTTCATTCAAGAATAATATCTCCATTTGACACAAACTTGTGAAAGACGTTTAGATAATTACTAATTTTTTTAGTATGGTCTCGCACAACTACTAAAACTAATTTTTAAAATATTATACAATTCTAATGGCTGATAAGTTTTTCCTAAAAGTTTTAACTATAACTTTGAGGTTACATCTCAAATTGTACGCAATGAGGTACTCCACACAATAGTATCATGGAATGTTAATATCGTATAATTTTTTTATCTCTTCCCTTCTCCTTAGCACATCTATGACAGCTTATCCAAGACTCAGTAAAAATAAATTACTTTCATTGTTTTACTGTCTTTTCTAGTATTAATTATCTTTTGTAGTAGATGCTTCTAGATTGCATGATCTGTCATTTTATCTTCATTGGATCCTTTTCTATGAGTTGGCAATTATAGGATTTTTTTTGTTTGCAATCAACGGTGATGAATGATCAATTTTTGTGATCATCATACCTTTATAAATCTTTATGGTAATATGAATAAAGAATTTTTATGCATCAAAAATATTCTTTATCTTCTCTGATGAAACCATCTTTGTCACCATCACGCAATCAACGACAAAATATACAAGGTTTGCATAATATGAAGAACCAAAATGTTTCAATCAAATTTGAAAAATCATTAATCACTAGACTATATATTAATTTTACAACAAATTAGAGTTATAGAGCAACCAAAACCAATAAATTGGAGCTACCGTTTATGGAAGCAACTAATGCAGAGAACATTATATGCTTTCAAACCTGAGAATTTACTCAATTTCAAATTTTCAATATACAGAAGTCGTAAGAATGCTTTAATTTTTAACCCAGCATAATATAACAAATAAATACGTATATGCTCAAGCATGAGTTGGATAATAATACATCTACAAAAAAATGCTATACTTCTTTCCTCAAAAAATAAAAATGCTACTTTTCTAAAGCAGACACGACTCTCAGTATATGGGGAAAGGCCCCCCCAAAAAAAGCATGCTACTACTAATATGAAGAATTCTCAATATTACCCATTGAAAAGAGTGAAAAGCCCCCAACACTAGAGAAAAATAAGTGGGATGAAACACTGGAACTAAATCCCAGAACTAATGCGCCTACTTGTACACAAGCAGAAGAAAAATCTGAGCTAAAGCCACCATCATCCGAAACAGGCGATAAGGGAATCATGACAAAGGCGCCAATACTTTTTGTAGGGTAGGGACATCCATGGCATTGGTGAAGGAAGAAGAGTTCCCCGCATATATGGCATTCTGGCAATGAGGAAACAAAAGCAAAGTTTTATATAAGTAAATAAATAAAAATGAAAAAAAAATAATTAAATAAAAATAGAGCTAAAGAAACAACAGAGGAACATGAAGAAACATCAAATCACACACAAGAGCAACTTTGCACTAGTCGCCAGGATATGTTACCTTTGCCCAATGAGAATTCCATGAGCTACTTTGGAGATTGATGACCCAGAAACTCCCAAAAATGCATTTCTGTAGTGAGGTGAGATAACTTTTCCTGAAATATAATTCATTTAAGTAAGCATATAATGTTCTCCCGTGCAAACATACACCAGCAGGCATATAATGCAAATTCTTACTTCTCCAATATCACAATTGATATTTCAATCAAGTCTTCAAATTCATTTTCAATAAATGTTTGATGATATCTTTGTTTCTGATATAGGTGTTCTTTTTACCTTGATATGAAACTTAGAGGAGAGAGGAGCTTTCACAACAACAAAAAAACTAAAAAAAATATCACTGCCTGATTAACCATGACAGATATCATCATGAATAATTCATAGAAATATTACACATCCAAATTCTTCAAGTAAAAGCCATAGACATTAATTTACAGAGATAAAACATATCTACGATTCACCACAAGATGTCGCAAAAATATTTCATTACTTTACCAACATATAGACAAATATAGACAAAATCAAGAAGAAAAAACCAAATAAAAGCACCAATCTGAACCCTTAAGTAATAGTTTCAGGCCTCACCTATGCTCAAATAGTTACTTTGGAGCATTGAAACCAGAATACTAAATTTTTCTCTATTGAAATCCTTTAGATGCAATGATTCCTCCTTAGATGAGTGTATTTCATTAGCAAAATCCCGATTTGTAGAAGCAATATGATTACTCTGACAGCCAAAAGTTTCAAGCCATATTCCACAAGGGAATCTTCCTGGTCTTGTCAACCAAAGAAATATCTTGATATAAGGTGTAGCATGAATTACCGAAATAGTAACTTCAATAAGTATGCAGGTAAGGTTAATGGTCGTGTCAACAATACTAAAGAATATGTAGAAAACGGAAGTAGTTGGTAACAGAAGCAAAAGTGGTGTAAATAAAAGAGATCCAACAATATGTTGCTTCACAGTGTAGTCAAAGCTATCCAACCTCTGGCGAAGAGGATTCCATTTCCGACCCCTGCCAAAACAGTCAGCAACTTAATGAAAATAAACGAGAAAACAGAGCAAGTATTATGAAAAATGTTTGTGTATCAGTGTATCTATAACAATTATTCTTCAAAAAGGATACTAAATCAAAAATAGAGTAGTTCAGTAAGCATGAAAGCTTTCAAAAATAGAAGGGATATCATGATCCTCATTCCTATTATAAGTTATCTTCAATTTTACAAATGCGTCGACTTCTTAAAAGCTAATAATAATTGGTTCTTGCTCCCTTAACTGACTGTCATTGTTTTCAGACATGTATTAGTTCAACAAATAAAGGATTACCTACATACCATAGTAAAAATGACAAATATGACCGACGAGATCACCATTATTTAGGTGGAGTAACATAATATGTCTATGCACCTGATAATTATTTGAAAACAAATTGTGTTGTGCCAAACAGTCAAAGACCTAGATGTTAACAACTTATAAAATTTACAAAAACCTATAAATATAATATTAGAACGTTCCATTTATGAAACAAAAACCAAATTATGATGTTCAATTCCTATTCAAATCAACGCCTTACTTTCAACCTATCATCCCAAAGAGAACCAATATTTTTTACCTGAAAAGCCGCCACAAAGCTGCTAGTGTCTGTATTTGTGATGAATATACAAGTGAAATAAACCAATGAAGAGTTGAAACATGTAAGGTTCCCAGCGCAATCATGTCTATTATCAAAGAAGCAGGTACAGTGAATCCACAAAGAATTCCTAATAGAGAAAGGACACGAATGATATAATTGAAGATGAAACCCACAAAGATCCAGAGTGTTGACCATACTTGGATTGCATTCAACGAAAGCATACCAAGTACACCTGCCAGCTCCGCATTCAATTTGAAGCCTGCAGGGTTTCCCATTAACCAAACACACCCAGAGCGCAAAAAAGTGGCAAACCAATGGATAAAGTTCAAACCCGACAAACAAATTGATTCTTCATGGTATAACAGTGACCAGCCAACCAAGTTCCCCAGGAGAATATCAACAACCAAAGATGACCACATAGAATGCCTATGCATTGCAGCTTTCTCTGCATATTCAACGCATGATTGTGACCTAGCACACAAAAGAATAGTTTTAAACATGGAGAAAATAAAAAATCAGTACGAAAAGTTATAGATCATTAAGAATAGTGAATAATTGCACAGCAAATAAAAACTAAAGCATTTAATTTTAGAACATAAATTTAAGTTCCATATATAACATAAATATCACTGAGGTAAGCTGAAAGAAGACAAACAAGATATAAAGTGATAAAATATCGTTTTCAACTTCTACCAAAGAACAATTGTTTCAAACTAAAAAGTTTAGTGTATTGAAAACTAGGGTGTTCCTAGCCAAATTCAGTTTGATTATTTGTTATGCATGCTCAGCTACAAACTAAACCTTTCTTCACAGCTCACAAATTTAAAGAATCAGACCGAACCAAAAATTCTCAAGGAATTACATTATAAAAAACTGTTCTAGGATTGTTAGTTTCAAACCATAGTTGATTGGTGTTTCTGGTCAGAAGAATATCTTGTTATTTCTTAATACACTCAAAAGCCAGCATCCATAGAAAGAATAACTTAAAATAGTAAACATAAATGCAATGTTTGAATGTAAATAAGCAAGATCATGCAAGCAACTCCAATATTACATTTGTAATATAAACAAAATCACATGTGTCTAACATATTGATGACGAACATATTATAAGAGAAGAATGGTGGAAGGCAGAGTAGAACAAGCAATTAAGGGATGAAGTAGACCTGGAGGGAGAAAACATCATACTAATAGTGCTGCTCAATTCAATCACAAATTCAAATCAATAAATCAAACCTAAGGTAGGCAAACCCAACTTGACAAACAATTAGCCGAGCACCCTAAATTTCCAAAAATCTAAAATAAGCCCATTTTATAAAAATAAAGATACTTCACAACCCAAAAGACACTGATAATAAAAAATAACAATAAATTCTCAATACATAATTCAATACACTACATCTAACACTGTAAATATCAATATTCTATATTACATTATTCAAATCCTATATCACATCACTTTTGTATATAATAATATGATGGGTGCATATGGTTCAATCTAGCCTCACAACTTTTATTTGGGTCATCATTACAGTAAAGAAACTGAACTGAATTGCAGTTGGATTTCATTTAACCATGTTAGTTAGGCTCTTTTTCTTGAACACCCTTACCAAAACATCTCCTTTATATTAAAACTAAATTACATGAACTTGAATATTTTATAATAAAAAAATCATATTACCTGAGGTCACTCTCCTGAAGAAGAATTGGCCAATATAATATCTGACAACAACGGATTCGGATATTTATCCATGCAGTCTTCTTGAATACATTTACAGATGTCACATACAACCATGATTTTGATTCTGATTCATCGTGATTAAAATGTGTTTGCAAAAACTGAAGAACAATATAGAACACAGTGGAGAATGAAGCCAAAAACTTGCAAAACAGATGCCCTATGATGACAAAAAACCTGAAAAACCATAACATCGTCAAAGCTTGAATAAGAGAGCAAGAGATAATGCATTGATATTTAATAGTTGTTGTACATTGAAAATAGGGAGAGTTGGCTCAAGGGTCTCCTTGGGACTACATGGCTGTCAAAGATTCTTTTAGTAGCAGATGTGCAATTAATTGCCAGAATAACTGTATCCTGGGGTGAAATTGAAATGGCACATTAGCATCTAGGACAAAATCTGCATACACAAATATGAATGAGGTAAATTTCATTACCAAATCAACAAGTTTCTGCTTTTTATGGAGCTCGTCAATCCACTTAGGATTCTTAATAGGAGTTTTCGCTTGCTCATTTGAACCAAATTGACACAATGAGAAATGATGAGAACCATAAGAAGGTGTTTCATAAAGTATTACCTGCAATTGTTCAAATATGATACATATTTGTTAGATAAACGGAAAAGGTTTTGACAAAAGCTACATGCAGAAAAGCGAGAAGTAAAAGAAGAAATTGTGACTTACATACGTGAACATCATATTCTGACAGAGTTAGTCCATTGCAATGAATGTGGTGCAATTTAGGAAGCCCGTATATTCCTACATCATTCTGTTCAGGTTCAGAAGAATCAAACATCAGCACGACCCAATTACTTTTTCCAATAAAAGATTGGCTACTTTTCATCAATGACCCATCTAATTGGAGGAAACTGCAACTCCTACAGTTATTCTGTCTGTGTACACTTGTACTTCCCTCTGCCCGTCCATTGCCACAATCAGAGAACTTTTTTTTATCAATGTCTGCTTCAGCTGTCAAAATATTGCTAGTAGTTCCAGTGATACACATACCAAGTACAGAGAACGCAGACCTATCCTTAAGAATAGTAGGCATGCTCCCGTGTATACCATGAATGATCCCCTGACGGAAAGCAGCAGTTCATGATGTTAGTTATTATCAATTCCTCATTACACCAGACCATTTCAGAAACCATATATGATAACTTGTAAGGAAGAATTATTAGAAGACTTAACAAAGGGAATTTTCCCACAACTTTTCCAAAAGTCATACGGTCAGAGATCCAAGATTTTTAATTTTAAGACAAACAAATAAAACAGAACAGTTATACAACATTTCATGTAGGAATTGTGCCGACGAGCTCATCATATTCAATTCCTTGTCCCATCAAACCTTATTTATTTTTCCCGACAAATTTCCAATAAGTTGGCATAAATTACATAGGGACCTTATATATATTTATTTAGGTGAAAATCTGTCAAATTTCAAAATACTGATGACCTACTGAAAATCCTAAAACGGAAAAAGTTTGTCTTTGTTTAAAAATGACAACTCTTGCAAGATCTTGACGAATAGTATAATATTATTAATATCGTAAAAAAGGAAACCCAAAATTTCATCAGCAATTAATGGTTGAAAAAAAAAAGACAAATAATCATTTCATTGCTGCGATTGTTATTTCACTCTAAAACTAAATACAAGAGATTGTGAAGTCAGATATATTTAATTATATTAGTATACCTCGATGCCAGGACTAGAACTAGTAAACAAGACTTCGCTACAAGTAAAGGCTACAACAATGTCGAGGGATGACGGCGAGCAGGTGACAAACCACCCGAATAAAACACTAGAAGAGGATTCGGGTTCTCGATTTGATATGAGCTGCCTTGGCCACCAAAGTCTGCAATGTTTTCCCATCTTCAATTCTTCATCTTACGGTCTTCATGTGAACTAAACTACTGATCATGATATCCCTACACTGAACACAAAAAAAGCACGATTTCACTATTATAAATTCTTAGATAAAACATATAGATGCAAAAATTAAAAACATATATAAACAACTTTTCCACATTTTCATACAATTTGCAATCATTCGGTACTTACGCATTACACGAACGAACTCGATAAATTTCCTTTTTAACAAACCTATCAATTGCTAACTAAATCATAGTAACAATTTCTAATTAAAACCTAATTAAAAAGCTAAAAAAAAGGCGATTAATTGAATAGAACAAGGGCAATTACTGAAGCTGAGTTAGTTAAAACTCGATGAAGATTCGGAGGATCGTAATTGTAGTCGCTAATATTAAGCAAGAGGATATGCATTTGGATCATATGAAGGAAATGAGTTGATATATAACAGAGAGAAATGAAAAAATCTCTATAACAGAAACTAGAGAGAGAGAGATGAAGTGAGAAGACGTACCACCGTGAGTTAGTTGGTGGCGGCGGCGAAACGACAGTTGACGGCAACGACGGCGAGATTTTGTAAATAGCGGACAGTGCGAGGCTGAGTGAGAGAGTGCAAAAGAAAAAGACGAACATTCGAAGATGGGAAAACGAAAGCTAAACGTGTGCTGTTAATAGTGATTTTTATTTTTAATTTTTTGATGAAATTTCAAATTTTTTTATTTGTTTTCTTTAATTTTGTGTAGTGAATTTTTTTTTCTTGTCAAAAAATTAATTTTTTTTGTACGTAAATGTAATGTCAATTGTCAAGTTATTGAAAATTCAGAGAGAGATGAGTTTGATCATGGACGTCCAGTTTAATAATTTTGATATTTTCTGTTAGTTAAGCTGACTTTCAAACAAAAAAATTATTCTTTTAGTTCATTTTTAAGTGTCATTCTAGTATAATAATTTTGTTTTTATTCAAGTGTCATTATAATAGATTAATGGTACAATTTATCAATTATACTCTTGGCGTTTGGCCCTACTTTTTTTCTTTCTACTTTTCAATAGTTTTAAGTAAAAGTAAGGTCAAACACATATTAAACTAAATACTTATTGAAGGAAAAAAAAACTTTCATTTAACAAAGAAAAATGACCGAAATAACTTAAAGAAAAAAGGCTTTGAAAGTTATTTTGAAAAGATTTTTCGTTTAACATATTTCTACTTTTTGCAAACAGTATTGTGGATGTCGTGTTATGGATGTCAATGTTTTGGTAGAAGATGAAGCCTAACGAGACTAAAAATTTCCTCTTGTATATATGTTTTATGGGTGGCTTCTAAGGTGAGACATCAATTAAGTGTCTCACCAGTGTATCACTTATAATATACCATTAGATCTATTTAAATATTTTAATAGTTCAGATTTGTTGAAAAATATAAGTAACACTTACGACTTTTTCCACCTAATCCTTGCTTCTTTCTTTTTCTTTTCTTTTACGGTATTTTTTATACCTTTTGTTCATCTTTATTTTTTCACCATCATCTTCTTCAATAACTTTCTTTTTCTTTCCATGGTTTATCTTGTCTTCCCTTCATTCTCATGACCCTGCCACCATCTTATTCTTTCAAATCCAGAAATCTTGAATATTAAAAATTGCATGGTGATTATCAAAACAATTTAATTTCTTTTGATTATTTTGAGATCTTTTAAGTGTATAACTGTCATGGTGGTATTATGAGAGTGAGAAAATTGATATACACATTTTGTCTTGCTCAGTTTAAGAAAATTGAAATAATATGTTGTTTTCAATAGATCTAAATCTCAACCCACTGTACATGGAGGAATTGGATTTCCTTACCTCAGCATATGGAGGAACAATTAGATCTAATTTACATGTTCCAAATTTTGGGATCTCTTTAGAAATAAAAACAAATAACTCAAAGAACCACCATGAACCGACATGTTCTATTTTCTGATTTTTGAAGAAGATAATGGTGAAAAGAGAAAAGTGAACAAAGGTATAAGAAATACCGAGGAGAAGAAGGAAAAAAAGCAGAACACATGATTAGGTGGAAAAAAGCAACGATGTTACTTATATTTTTTAATAAATCTGAACCATTAAAATATTTGAATAGATCTAATGGTATATTATAAGTGATACACTGGTGAGACACTTAATTGATGTCTCACCCTAGAAGCCACCTGTTTTATGAGTGACTTTGGGATCCCGATGATTGTTTGTGGCGTTAATCCCGATTTGCGTGGGTTTTAGAGTTTTTTTGGTTGTTGTACGAAGTTGGTATCAGAATGCTTTGGTTGGGGAGGTATGAGGGTTGGTTATGGTGTGTAGGGTGGTTTGTTTTTGGATTGTAATGTTTGTGTTGTATCTTTGGATCCTCTTTCATGTCGGGTCATCGACGGAGAGCATCACTGAGTCGGATCAACATATTAATCTTTTGAGCAATTTTACAAGTGACTTTTAAGGCAATAAGTTAATGCGTCCTCTCACTTATAAATTGTTCAACTTCAACTCTTTTAACCAACGTAGGACTTAACTCACACTTAATACATCTCAACATTTCATTCTCTCATTACTTCTTGTAAAAGAGATAGCTCGAATAAAATTTAGCATTTTTTTTAAAAAAGATAGATAAATATATTGACCTAGAAAAAAAAGTATGTATGCCTTAATCTTTTAAGATTCTACCAGATAAAAAACGTAAACTAATATGGAACTTTTACAAAATATCAAGAGCTAGACCACCATGGTTACTTATGAATCCTTAAATCAATACTTACTGATTCAATAACATTTTTTTACCAATAACTTTCAAAAAAAAATATCTTCAAATAATTTAGTGTCTAAAAATTTAAATCTTAAGATGAAGAAATGAAGAATCTAAAGTTTAAACTCCAACCTTTAATTATATATAAAATATGATACTCTTACAAATTAAATTATGTTTTTGAACAATATATAACTTTAAAATATTTATATTGTGAACAATACTATATCAGTCCTTTACTTCATTCTTAAGATTACACAAACAAGATGTCTAATAAATTTACATACATCAACGTTGTTCAAATGGGAATCAACTCAAAAGTGGTCCAATAATTAGCAAAAAGGAACAATCAATCAATCTATCATTATAGAAGAATCATTCATTATTGATTAAATTATTAATTAAATAAAAATAAACATCCCAACCAAAAGCCAAAAGAGAATAGGAAAATAAAAAATCTTAAATTTGATCTCCCCAGGTCAAGCTTCTCAATCCAAAGTTTCAAATTTCAAATATTTTAAGTACTTTTTTTTACAAGTCTTTTTAATTATATTACTATTTTTTGTTCTACAGCCAAAAAACAACAATATTTTATGAAATATAGTACTGTTGAATGATAAAGAATCAACACGAGAATAAAATAAGTGTAGTAAAGATGAGAAGGTTGTGTTGGACGTATAATAAAACTATATATGGTATAATTAAAAAAGATGGCATCAATAGAGATTAAAATTAATTGGTTTGGTTTAGTTTGAATCTTCGAGTTCAATGATTTAGTTTTTACATATAAGTACAAAAAAAAAAATAACTTTAATTACTAAAAAAGTAGGTTCTTTGAGTAAACAATATAGGTTCAGAATATTTTAGAAGAAAAGCAGGAAAGGAAAAATTTAATATTAGTTTTGTCAATCCAAGAGATATGGTTGAGCGGTTGGGATTCATCCTTCTTTAACTAATGGTCGAGGATTCGATCATCACCTTGAGTATGGAGCAATTTTAAATCTTTGGGTCAGCTATCCTATTCATCGAGGAGCGCCTCTAATCTAGTGAGTGATTAGTAACTGCGTTCGGCTGTTGATACCCCGATCTCGACCAAAAAATACTAGTTTTGTCAAAAAAAAAATAATCTAAAGAAGGTAGCAAAGTCGAACTAATTTATTAATAACTTAAAGAAAAGTTGATGATATCTTACAACATTCGTCTGCAAAAACATTTGAATTAACTATATGCTCTTGCAAAGTCAAACTTTTTTTATTTAAAGAAGGTAGCAAAGTCGAACTAATTTATTAATAACTTAATTAAAAGATATGCCATGGACAGTATAGAGTGATAGACTCTAAAAATATTTGAAATATAACAATTACTTGAATTCATATCTAAATATAAAAATGGGAAGTTAATTTGACCTTCCTTTAATTTCTTTCATTTAAGAAACCATATGCTGTTTTCAGTTCATTCATACATCATATTGTGAATGCAAGTACTATTATATGAACGAGACTAATTTATTTAAAAATTTAAATCAAGAGATCGATTGACAAATGAACCACATGTGATAGAGCTTTACATTTTTGTAAGCATAAGTGGTTGATAATTGATATTAGTTATATATTATTTTTAGTTTCAGGTACATATATACTATTGTATGTTCTTGTTTAGAAGATTTAAATATTTTTTGGTAACTATTATAAATAAATTTAATTTGATTATCTTGATACATTTAATAAATGATATATTACTAAAAATATGATTATCTTGATACATTTTTTTTGGTAGTATTATAAACAAATATATCAGTTTTTGATGTATCTAAAAGTTAAATTTGTCTAGAAGTCTACTCCTAGCTCAATTATTAGACCGGACATCCATGATCGAGGTTCGATCTATGATCTTTCCACTTTATATGATGATTTTGTCATTCATCTATGTACAAAAATTAATTTTACTTATAATATTGATAAAAAGAATAGGACGAAGTTAGCGGTAGAGAAATGCTTTTCTATATGTCTAATTAAAAATTAAAAATAAATATAAAAAGTAGCCTAGACAAACATGGCATGTTCAATGAACAAATTATTAGGAGATTTTGGATCGTGCTTGCCCCTACATAATCAGACAGCGAATTAAATTAATCAACTATACGTAGACATCAAATTATAATTGAACATGCCATAAGAGACAAGTAGTTAATAATCGATCAACTACTGATTTCAAATTCCTACTCTTTCATTGAGATGTAATTCAAATAAATAAACTCATGATTCTAAATGTTTGTAAGAAATTAATCTCTATTACAACTGTTCTCAGATTTTGCAATTCATTGTTTTCCTTAACACCCATTGTTGCCAAAAGATTATTAGCATATACTATGTTTAGATAAGATTTATAAATTTATATGAAGCACATATACTGACATGACACGTTGATATTGATAAATTTTAAGAAAATAATATAATAAGTATTGTGTCCGACATCGGTGCGTGTTGACACGAACACACTTAATCCAAAGAATGTTTGTGCGTGCTTTATAGATAATTTAAGATGTTTAATATATAAATTTGTTTCATAAAGTAGATTGTAAGTAGTAAACAAACTTATCTCCAAAAATTATAACTCAACTTTTCAATTTTGAAACAACTAGCTCAAATAAAGCGTTTATATTTTATCTCTTTTTTTTAATAAATATAAAAGAGTTCAATGTGTCGCATAGTACGTATGTCATCCTGCTTGCAAAGCCCAATCTTTCTCTGTCTGGGTTCGTCTAACTTTGCATTGCTGAGATTTTGTTGAGGAGGAGAAGAAAACATTGCTTTATATGAATGTTATTATATGATGCTTCCATAGTTACTCCTCGAGAAAGCATTGCCATGGGAGGTGGTTGTAGATTCATGGTGTTTATATATATGAATATTGTGCATTGATGATACCTTCAAAATTTTCAAAATTCAAAATGGGTTTAGAACCACCACATCTATAGAAGTACCACACGCGACACACAAATAAGTAGGAATCAAAATTCCAAGTTTCTAACGTAAAATTTATTGCTTTTTTTTTTCTTTTGAGTGTGGATTAATTTATGGTCGTTTTAAATTATTTGACAAAAAAAAGTTTAGACATTTCAAGATAAAATCAAAAGTTCACTTAGAATCACAAGTTCAGTGTCTATAATCTATTTATAATTACACTAAATAAGCGTTGATCATATGCTATAGCTAAGATTCAAGTTTGCAACTTTTTAGCTTCACAAAAATCACAACCAAGAGGCAGTTAGGACCTAGGGAATGGAAGGATGATTTAGTTTCAAACATACACTAAGGGGTTGTTGCAAGTTGGATTTTAGAGTTGAGACTTGAGAGTGTTTTAGGGTTAAGTATATACTATTTTAATATATATTTACAATTTAACAATTTTTTTTAACAAACAACATGATAAATAATTATATAATAATACTCTAAGCCTACTTAGTTAAAAAAAATGCATACATTTCTCTCCCCCTCTAAAACTCAACTTCAAATAAATTAAAGTGACATCTTAAAATACAATTTTTCTTGTATATATGGACGAAACTACAAATTATTAAAAACTCACAAATGAAGTGAAAGAAGTGGAGTTCGAAAAACGTTTGACCTAACATTTATGAAACTAGGATTTTTAGATAATACAATTCCTTTTTACTCAATTCATAAAGTATATCTATATATCAAAATCGTCCTCAAAACATCTTATTCATCCTTTCTTCTTACCAACCTCATATCTTCGATAATAAATGTGCATGAAACTTAGAACATGCTACATGCATCACGTTATGTGGGATCCAATTACCGGACATGCATGTGTGTTTTCTAACTGAGACATCTCATGATCTCAATTTGTTTTTCCTAAAATTTGACTTTAACAATTTAATCATTTATTTGCAAAAAAAAATTATCATGGCCTTCTCCTAAACAAAACTTTAATTTGTATCGTCCCTCTAGATCGATAATTTAAAGAAAACTATAGCATGTAAAAAAGAGCAAGAATAAATAGTTTCTCTCAATTTGTTTTTTTCTCATGTTTCTCATTTGTCATCAATCTTACCATTTAAACATATTTTTCTTTTGTTTTTGATATACTATTTTTATTCAATGATTTATATTTTACTATTTTTCTCATGTCAATGAAAGGAACACACTCCCTATAAAAAATTAATAAACCATATATACAAATGATCTTATTAACACATGATCTAAAGACACATGTTAAAAAACTTAAAAATATTACGTTGATTTCTAAAAAGTTGAATGCATATTTTTTAAGATAAATTTCCTATATTGAGCTTTTTAACATACGTCAATTTAAGTGTTGATTTATGAGATAATAAGAAATTAATAAAATAAAACATATAAAATGTTTCCCATATTTGGTGTCAACTCATTGAATCAAAATAACATTTTTGATATAAAACTCATATGTGTGTGTATGAAACATTCGACATGCCATATGATACATCAATTAATTTTCGATCTCAAGTCTCTACGAACTAATATCATTATCATTATATATATAGTATTAAAATAAGGTACACAGAATATACATTATACGACAACCCCTCATGTTTAATTTAGCTAATGTTTATACAACATACATTTTACTTTCACAATTAACCAGTTTAGCAAATAACACGCTAAAATTTTGGAAAGTAATTTTTTTATAGCTGTGGCACAAAATCTAATTTAACTATAGCAAACAAATTAAGAACCATAGAACAAGAAATCCAAACGAGAAAAATGATGAAAATGTGAGAGAGAATTAAACATTTATTTATTCATATAAAAAAAAAAGAGTTCAGAGAAAAGTCAACAAATAAACGCGCAGAGTTGAAATTGACCTTAAAAACGAAGCCACCACCACGTTGCGTCCGAACCAAGACGCACACTGGACGGTGTTTTCACCAAACCTACAACAGTGGGCCCCATTTCATTCCCGAACCGAATTAGGTTCGGATATTCTTTTCACCCTTCTATAAATATTCACGTTCGCGATTCGCTTCAACGCGTGTTTCTCGATTCTCGCTATAATCAAATCTCTCTGGTAATTCCTTTTTCTTCGTTCTTTCTTTTTCTTTCGTAATTCGTACTTGTAACTGCACGAAACTTGAATTATTAGCGATTTCTTCAATAATTTGCTTCATCGATTATCAGAAACTAACGAATTTCAATTCATCCATGTTCGAATTTGATTTCAATTTTTTTGAATTTTTTATTACCCGATCTTGACTTCAATTTAGTCAAAACATAGTTGATTTTGATTTTTAATCTCAGATCTAGGTTTTTTTTTTTTTTTTAATTTTATTTGATTTATTTTACGATTCTGATGAAATTATTGTTATTAGAATCATGATATCACCTAGTAGAAATTTTCAGAAATTTTAGAATTTGAAGCTTTATGTAACAGTTAGTTCTGATACCGACACGGCATCGATATTTACTATTACATTTAATTATATCATTTTTGGTTAATTATTCTTTTGGATTTTTGATCTATAATTAATTAAATTGTTGATTATTGATGTTATGATTCAGATTAAGGAACAAGTGCTATAAAAGTGAAGGTGATTAAGATGGCATTAGTATCTGGAGGAAGATCAACACTAAACCCTAATGCGCCGCTTTACATACCGGCTGCTTTTCGCCATGTGGAGGATTTTTCACCGGAATGGTGGCAGTTGGTGACAACATTGACATGGTATCATGATTATTGGGTTAGCCAGCAAAATGATGATGAAGGTTTTTATGATGATGATGAATTTGATGGTAATGATGTGGTTGATTTGTTGCCTGATGCATTTGATCTTGATGTTGATGAAGATCTTTCTATTGAAGCTCAGCTTGAAGAGTTTATCAGGTCTTCTGAAGCTCAAGGTATATAATTGAGTAACATAATTTGGTCTTTGAGATTTTAAGGCGTTATAATGTATGAGAATTTGAACAATTTGTTATTGTGTTTCTGTAATCTGCGATTGACCACACCGGAATTGATTTGAATTTGGTTTTCGTTTGCTAATTATCGGTTTCGATCTTTTCAGAGCAAACATTTGTGGAGGCAAAGAAATTTACTGGATGAGTGAAAGATGGAGTTGCTAGCAATCTACCAAAGAAGCCGAATGCGATGATCTTGCTTTAGTTTTCGGTTATTTAGCTAATGTACTATGTCAGCTTTAACTTTCTGTAACTTTTGTATAGGCAAAGTTTCAACTTTAAGTCATTCCTTCTTACCAAAATCTATGGTAAATAGAGAGAAGGAAAGAAAAAATGTAAAAAATATTTTAAGTACTGATGTTGTAATAGCTGCTAATGCTATAAGTAATATGGCAAAATGAGAAAAGAAAAAAACAAGTCAGGATTTCTTTACTCATAAATTTTACCTATCTTCAAAATGAATGCATTCAACTTCGTGCTGCATGTAAATTTTGCTTGGCATAACTCCAAGTGTATGGAGTTTGACAACACCATACCAGCTACATATCCAGAAGCAATCAATTGACCAATAATATACTTGTTCAAACACAAATATTAGTATAATCTAATTAAATATTTAATCAGAAATGGCGAAAACACTCAAAAGTGTTTTTTTCTCAAAACAATTAAATGTCTCTTAGCTTTTATTCTTTTTAGAGATGAAGTGCAAAGACTCAATCCTATGCAGCTATGCATCCTAGTGATATGCATTATGCCAGAACCCTGATCAGCTTGTGCAGATTATTTAATTTTTACTAATAACTAGTATCATATAAAAAAAACACATTAATATTAAAATTATAAGAATTTAAAATATCTAATATATAGAAGTAAAAATAACGATTTTGGTCTCTAAATGTGTGGGACGATATTATTATAGTGATTGGTTCCACGTCCTTTCTACCGTGAAAAATAAGAAGCTGCGCGAAAAATGTACATTTGTGGTTATGCTGCCGTGGAAACAAACACTCACTTACAAGGTTTAGCTTAATGGTTTCTCACTTTATGCAAAAATACATGACTCAAACTTTGCTTTAGATCTCATTCTCCGGCTATATAAGATAAAAAGATAAAGGATTTGATTTTAAATTGAGTCGATTTCAAAGAGATTAATTATGAATTTAGAAATTAGAAGTCACTATGCTAAAAAAAAAAAAGAAATTAGAAGTCACTTTTTTTAATTGTGCTTATAACCTTATCAGTCGTACTTACAAAAAATTAAAAAATGAGAAGAGGGTTCAAATATAAAAATATAGGGGTGAAAAATTTGAATAATCATAATTTAGTGAGATTTTCTTAGTGAAGGAGTACAGGTACAGAATGAAACTTCAAAATTTGTTCTTAAAACTTCAACAACTAAAAACTATGACTGAGTAATACATCTGTACATGAAAGACACAACAAGTCTTACTCTTACAACTCATCTCAAAACTACATACAGTCACCAACTTTGACATCTAAACAGCAGGCAAGGAGTGTACTAATCTTAATCTATATTCTCTTTCTAACTTTGGTGGTTGAAATCACATTCACACCAACTAAGTGGACAAAAATGAACGCAAAACCTTCTCATTACAAACACATTATTGCCTCTAAAACAAGTCACAGTTCAGTTACAGCTTCTACTATCTTTTCTTAATGAAAACCATAGGCAAACCAATTCAATCTTTTCATGCAGAAATCTCTGACCCTGCCCCAACCAATTCTGTATCTTCATCTTCAAGTTTTTTCCTTCTTTGAGCTTCAAGTTTAGTTTGGTTGCCAATAGCTTCAGATATCGCTTTTGGTAACCAAAAACCTGGTTTCTCAAGAGACGGGGCCCGGTCAAGTACTAATGGTTCTCTCAAAGTTATTTCAACTCCATCATAGGTCCATAATTTCATGGTTGCTTCACCTTGAATACCCAAAGAGAACCAACCTAAACCGGCTATTGATATGTCAGTGCAGTTGATATCCCAACTAGATCCAGATACTTTTATTTCCCTTTCTTTCCATGTACCTAGTTCAGCTGCGCGGTCATTACCGATCGGCGGCTGGAATATGAGCAAAAATGAAAAATTAAATTAGAGAAAATACAGTGTTAGATCAGAAAAGCAGCTCAAAAGTAAATAGATAAATAAACGAACACAAGACACAAACAATTGATCGCAAAGTTCAGCTAATAAAAATAAAATCTGAATTTAATATTAATATATAATTAAAGATAAGCGCTTACAACATATGGGACTTAAATTTTTTGAAAGAACACAGAAACCCTGATAAACAATGTAAATTTTTTGAAAAAAAAATGAAACAAAATAAACATCAATTGTGATCGTCATGGTAATTCAATCCAGGCAAAAATTGCTCAGGTCCCTTGTTGTTTATCTACACTTGAAGGTGAATCTACAGGTCTTCTTAGAGCTCTCCAAAGGATGAGAGAATTCGGTTTTCAGAATGTTATCTTTGAGTTAGATAACTCAATTGGTTGTTAATTGCATTCAAGAACCTGTTGATCATGTTTCTTATGCTGGTGCTATTGTTGCTAAATGCAAGTATCTTTTTAATTCTTTCACAACCCATGGTGTTAGCTTTGTTGGGAGACTAAGGAATGGTGTTGTTCATACTCGCTAGGACGATATTTTTCACGTCTAGTCCCTAAGGTTTTTATAATCTGTCTCCCGGTATTTCCCATTTGATTTTGAATGAGATGCATTGAATCTTTTAGTTAACAAAAATAATATATTCACTATGTGTGTGGCAACAACAATCAATATCGAAGATGCAAATAAGCTGCCGTTTTCAGAGTGCTAAATGAGCTTCAAAATTTATTTACTTAATAAAGAGTCCTCAAAACGTCCTCTTTTTCTAAATAGTGTGCCTGTTAAATTTCTGGACATAAAATTCTTATTCTAGAATATAACTAACACTAGAATTCTTCGTGATGGATTTCAGTATAACCAAATCAAGGAAATGGATTGAACAGAAGATGGTTAAGATAAGGAAAATTGTAGTCATAGACCTCCTCAGTAAACAAAGTATAACTGCTATATAACACTATTATTATTGATGATAGAAAAAGGCTTACCTGCAGCCTGACGCCAACATGATTATTCAAAATCTCATTAGCTTTTTCTATTTTTCCCATGTGTAGAGAAATATTTGGTGATGCCCAAACTGTAACATACATTGTTGCAACAGAGGCTTCAACTAGGTCAAGTCTCGCCAAACCACCAACTTGTATAGCTTGCCCTGCCTGCAAATGAAAACCAGCACATATGTATGATTCAAATAGCATCTCCTTTTTGAAATATACACCAGTTTTGTCAATTGCAGATAGTGAAAAATAGTGGTTCATTCAAATTTTGTTACACCGCTATTTGACAACACTGATATACATACTAATACACATAAAAACCTTACAAACTCATCTCAATTCAATACAAATATTCATGGTTCGTACTCTCTAGAAAACGGGATAATTTATTGAATTGTTAAACAGCCAACGAAAACAAAACACTTAAATTGAAACTATTCTAATATTTGTTAGCTATTAACTACTGAACATGTAAAAAGCACACATATGAATGTATAATCTATGCAAGAAAATAAAATCCCCCTCAGACAATTTACATCTTGATTGAGGATAGAGAATGGAAATAGCAATAATAAGTAACTTGCCTTAATTCTATATGAACGAGGTCGAAGTTCCTTCCGTATCTCGACCATCTTTTGTTCCTCTGGATTCAATCTCATTGACATTAAATACGGATGCAAGAGACCTGGAGTATCAAACATCTTAGCCTTAGCCGACAAAATTCCACCAATTCTTAAGATCCCAAGCGTTGTCCCAGGAACCGGAGCTTCTGTGAGCTTTGTTACTTTGGCTCCTTCTTTCTTCGCAAACGCATTGATTAGAGTAGATTTCCCAGCATTTTGAGCCCCAATAACCCACACATTCCCGCGAGGACCAGCCAAATTCTTTACAAACGACAACAGATTCCTCACACCTAAATCCTTCCGAGAACTGACCAAATAAACCGCACTTAACTTAGGCGCTCCTCCAGCACTTGCACGATGTCGAACCCATCTATCCAACCTCGTAGGAGAAACCTGAGCTGGAAGAAGATCAACCTTAGTAGCCACAAGAACAAGCTTTGGCAGTCTTTTCCCCTTCTTCGAATTCTCCTGAATACCTTCCAACGCCTTAAACAACGATTTCACAGCGGTTCTCGGAAAAGAACCATCAAAATCAACACAATCCACAACCATAACAACAACAGTAGAACTACCACTACCAGCAGGATTCATCAACCTAGTAGAAATCAACCTATCGAAATCGAAATCAGGTATCAAATTCTCAGCTGTATGATTCTTCACATGCCCATAATTTCTCAAGGAATGACACCTAGCACAAACAGTAACCTCTTCTTTCACCTTTTCAGCTTCTCTTATCATTCTCTTCTTCTCAGCTTTTGATACCTTCTTCTTCTTTAACCTCTCCAAAACCTCCTCAGTAACAT
Organism: Trifolium dubium; assembly: GCA_951804385.1. NCBI lineage: Eukaryota > Viridiplantae > Streptophyta > Magnoliopsida > Fabales > Fabaceae > Trifolium > Trifolium dubium. The sequence goes on from OX638065.1 coordinate 43,512,585, forward strand.
TACCATACCCTACCCCTGCATTTGTAAACCCATTCAAATCAACCTTATCATTATTTTCTTCACCTAGTAACATAGAATTTTCTAATTCTAAATCATCAGAATCCCAATCAAACTCATCATTTGACCCCTCATCTTCTTCACTATCGTCGTCGTCGTCGTCTTCATCTTCTTCTTCATCAACTTCATCATCAAAAACATAACCCTCTTCTGTAAAATTCTCAACTTTGACCTCTCTTTGTTGGTAATAACCAGGAAGATTTGAATCATTATCTTGCATGAAAATTCCACAACCAGGGCAAATGGGTCCAAGAGCTTCATCTTCATCTCTACCTTCACTCAAAACCGGGTTTCTACTATCTCTTCTGGGTATGTTTTTTCTCTGAGTGGGGTTACCATTCACCGAAAAAGCAATAAAAAACGAATCTTTATGAAAGCGTTTAGTATTACCTGGAATGAAATCATGTAGAAACATAAATGGGTATGAGAAAAATGAAAAGTGGGGTGCTGAAAATTGAAAGAGAAGGAAGAAGAATAGTGAAAGGAGTTAGTTAGTTAGTTACCTGTGAAATGGCGAAGAGTTGGAAATGCGTGAAATTGTGGGTTGGTGTTGAAGATGGGTAATTTAGAAGTGAGGTTAGTGGAAGGAAGTGCAATTGTTGAGAATAAAATGGCCATGGCTTCGAAATTCGGAGAGAATGGGATAAACTGGTTCGGGATAGTAGTAGAGCACCAAATAGTACTCATCAAAAGATGACTTGTTATTTTGTAAAAATAATTAAAAAATTGACTTGTTGTCATGAAATTTTGGTGATCGACGCTAGACTTTGTTAGGGAGTATCACATTTGGATCTCCGCAATAGTATTTGAAAAGAGACTAAAAACATTTGATAGCATAATTTGTTCTGAAATTTCTAGTACTAAGGCCTTTTTTTCCTATGAATCATAGTTTGAAAGAAAAAATGTAACTTGGTATGAAAGACAATCGTTGGATCCCGTGGTCGACTCATCGAGTCGAATATCGGTGGTGAGAAAAAAAAAGGAGATAAAATGGTTGATTTGATGGTGATTATTGTTAGATTTAGTAGAAAAGGCCAATAATTTGATCTTCGCAACTTCGCTTGCGTCTTGCGAGACAATGAAATCACTTGATGTCAGGATTGATTCTAAATTGGATTAATCAATCTAGTGGACTAATTGTGTTTATGAGAAGATTGTAACTACTTATACCAAAATTTGTCCCGAAATAAATTAGCCGGCAGAAAATATTGGCGGAGAAAATAAAAAATATAGATAAAATGATATAAAAAAGAAAGAATAAAAAGGAGCTAGAAAATAGCCATTGACCGTCCCTCTCCCGCTTCTATAAATTGAAAACGCAAACCCAAACTGAACCCCGAAACAAAAAAAACATGGCGCCAAAAAGAAAACATTCCTCAATCTTCATCGGTAAATCTTCAAACCCTAACTTCACTTCCTTCTTCATTCTCAATCTTTCAATTTCATCATTCTCTTTTCATTTTACAGGTAATTGCGAGATTACCGTCGAAGCCACCACTTTCACCTGCAATTCCACTTCCAACCAACTCTCAATCACTCTTCCTCGTAGCGGAAAGATCAAAGTTTCCGGTAATTTATTTATTCGATTAACGATGCTTCTATTCGTATTCATTCGATTTCATTCACAATTAACAATTTTTACTATGATTCTTTGACACAAGATGTTTCTGCAAACAATAAAAATGCTTATGAGAATTTCACTTCTGAAGAAAGAGGTAAAAAAAAAAATACAAATTTACACGCGATTCGTTGTATTATTCATTTTAGTCTTCATTTGCGCGATTATAATGATTGTTCTTTGGTTAATATATTCGTAGAACGCGATTTTGTGCTGCTTAATCCTAAAGATGTTGATGATATTACCAAATGCTACCTTCAGGTAACACCCATTCATGGCTTAATTGTTTTATAAATTAGAAATGTTAATAAATATATCAAATGTAGAAATTTTAATAAATTAATGTTTTGAATGTAAATTTTCGGGTTTATAGGAAGTGTTACAGATTTATATGACAGAGCTACCTGGAATGAATTATGCTGCGAATACTGGAAAGCAATCAAAGTTTCTTGAGAGATGTGTGACTAACGGGTATTGGATACTTTTAACTGTCTTTGCTTCTCTGGTGTGATGATAATGCGCATCGACTATGGTGATTTTAATAGATTGTATTTATTTACATTATTGATTGTTTGTTCCTGCAGGAAATATCGAACATTAGTTCTGAAATCAAGTTCGGATGGAGACTCAGGAAAGGTATTTTTTGATTGATGATTATACTTCTGTGACAAATTGGAAGGATCGTTTTGTATCGGTGTTTTGTGTTTTACATTGGTGTTTTATGTTGACGAGTCAATGGCTCCGTATTTTGCTGCAGTGAATAATCTATGCTGCAATATCCTATAAATCAGTTCCAAGAACAATGCTTTTGGTCCTAGTACATTTTCAAATTAAGCACAGTATGTGTCTATTTCATAAAAAGCCTAACATTTTTAGCCCCAAGATTCTGAGTCTTTGCGATTGTGTATCAAATTGAAGCGGTGTTGGTTTTACAAATGGGTTGATAGTGTCTGAATAACAGTCATGATTGATCTCTGCTGATACTCTCCCTTTTCATCCTAAGACCATTTAGCTTAGACATAAAAGAAAATAGTATTTTTGCTCCTTCATTTCGTTTGAGCTATACAACAATGCATAGCAGTGGACATTAGAGAAATATAATAAAATGTGTATCATAACATCCTAAGTTTTAACTCACTTTCTTTATTTTACAGGTTATAGCTGCAATTACGTATCAAATCATCCCTGCAGATACAGAATATGCAGAGATCCCACTTGCAGCTGTCAATGCAATATATCAACGGAAGGTCAGCTTATATATTCCAGTTTTTAAGTTTTTTTTAAATGCCAGGTCTGGAGTCAGTTTCAAGAAATAAACTTGCAGTGGTCAATCATGGCACCGTTCTGTTGGTTTTGCTTATAAAATTTATATAAAGATTTGGATTTAGTTCTAATTGTAATTTGTTTGATTTTCAACTGTATAATGAAGTTAATTAGATACCTTCACGATAAGTATTCTCAGTTACCAGGGTTGGTGCGAGCAGTATTTAGTGGAAATTTACATGGCCATCTTGTTTCCAAGGGCTACAATGTTTAGGAACTTACCTGAACTTTTCTTGTCAACTACAAGATGGTGCATCTTAAAGAAGTCTTATGCCATGCTGTATTTTGATGTTGTTCTCATTTATTTGGATCTCAATCATTTTGAGATGTAGCTACGTATATGAAATGTTAAGCTTTTTTTCTGGATTCTCCTACTGATGTCATCTGATGTCTTTTTTTATATGTTGATGATAGTTGTTCATAGTAACTATAATTTACTGCTTCGTGTAAGATTTCTTAGCTAGTTACTAGTTGGTATCCTGCAGGGTATTGGTCATCTGTTGTTTCTAGAGCTACGAAAGAGACTTCAAAATGTTGGCATTCGCTCCATTTTATGTTGGGGAGACAAAGAATCTGAAGGATTTTGGCTTAAACAGGTAACATTTAAACAAAATTCTCTGGAGTGTCTTGGGCAGATCATAGTATTGAAGTATAGAAACTGAAAGAGAATTCACAGAGAGTGTAGATCTGAATTCTGAAATCTTTGATATATTGGCTTAATATAAGTATTCTGCTTATATCGGATTATATAGTTATAATAACAAACTGTAAACAGACTTTAGAGGTCTCTGGAATATACTGTGGATTGGGCACAGGACAGCTGGTCCAATACCACACTACAGAAGCTATACTGCAGACAATACTGTATATTTTGCATGAATATATATTCATTTTTGCAAGAATGATTGCCATTCAATTTTTAGTATAGAATTTTCTACAGACAGCTGTTTATTATATGAATGATCGTCATTCATGTTTGAGTCTAGAATTTTCTATAGATTTGTGATCATCCTTGCAAGACCCTTTGCTAGAAAAACATTACATTTATGCAAACAGTTCAGTAAATATCATAAGATAAACATTAAATGATATGAATACAGTTTGCTAAATTTAGAACCATAATTTTTATTCAGTAAAAGATGCATCTTTAGTGGAGTTACAACTTTTTTTGACCCACAATGCAGGGTTTTTCATCAATAGCACAGGTGGATACAAAAGGCAGAGCTCGCAGGTTACCTGTAAAGGCGGATATTCGCAAAACATTATGCTTTCCTGGTGGTTCGACTCTCATGATTTTACACCTAACAAAGGAGTTGATCGATGGCAATGCTAACTCTGGGAAGTGTCTCCCCTCACAGCCTCATCACAATTCCTCTATACCTGCAATTGTTGAAAATGAGCGGTCTGAATCCTCAGAGGAACTACTCATTAATTTGAAATCTTCGCGTAGAACAGACACAGTTAAAAGTAAACATAAGGATTTGGTAAAAGTTGGATCTTCACGAGGACAAGGAAAACTCAGTGGTAATTAATCACTCTATCTGTCTGTCTCCCATACTCCCTTTTTTTGCTGGAATTAGAAACAATAAATATTTTATTAGGACTATTTGGTATTTTATGGTATATTCTTTTGTAAGTTGTGATCTCTTGGACAATGGACAGGATTTGGCAGTCAGAATCCTAAGAATTGCTGCAATGACACTGTTGCTTCTGCCAGTGCAAAGGATGATAGACAAGCAAATGGTGCCGATTGTTCGCAGGATGGAAATTGTGCTAATGCGGTGAATTGTTCTCAATCTACAAAAGTTTCAAAGAGGGCTTGGGAAGCCTCTTCATCCTCGTTGAAATCAAAGAGAGTGAGGGGAAGCCAGTTATTTGACTGTCAATTAGATTCTAGCTGGGGTTTTGCCTCAGAGGCTGACAGGACCAATCCTTATTCTGTGGAAGCCCCTCATTGCAATACTTCAATTAAAAAGAACTTAGCAAAATGTATTGGAGACAATATGCATTTAGAAGCTCCCATCAGCCTAAAACTGCCATCAACTAAACAATGCTTTAGAATCATGTTGATGAATATCACTGATGATGCTAAGAAAACACAGCTTGCGAAGGTTTGTGATAAACCCATGCATTTTATAAATGCCTAAACGGATGAGCAACATTTGTTTTTTTCCTTCTTAAATTGTAATACCTGGTCTCTACCTTTTGAGTTTAACTCTTTTTAAGGTTTGGTTTACTGCAGATGGTAGGAAAAATATTAGGGATCTACTTTTGTGCTTCCTAATTTTTCTTTTCGTAGATCCTAGCAATTAATTTAAATACTGGGGTCTAGATTTCTTAGAGATTTGTTTTACATATAGGTGATTGAACAACTCGGTGGGACTATTGCCTCTGATGGAAGCACAACAACACATGTTGTCACAGGACAAGTTAGAAAAACTATGAATTTCTGCACTGCCCTCTGTTCCGGGTAGGTTCAAACTTTCAAAATGTCAGCAAGCCTAATTTTAAACTGAAATTTTATTTATAGTTGAAAATAAGTTTTAATTGTCTGAAAATTTGCAAATAATTGAAATCTTGGTATTTCTTGGTTTTTAAAATAAAAATTGTGAAGTGCATATCCCAAATCTCTAGTGTTATGAGTTTTGCTTATGTTTCTATACTACTGCTTCCAGATGTGCTCATCTTTCATGTTCTCTTTATTGATTTGTAATTTATAAAGAACATTATTTTTGCGCCATTTAAAGCTAACTTTACCATCTTTGTCAGTCATTATTTTATTCTTGTCAAGTTGTTCTTATTATTCATTAATATATACCCTACCACATTCTTACATGCATCCATTGTGTTGATTATTTATAATTCATAACAAGGATATATTGTTAATTACACAGTGCTTGGGTGGTCTCATCAAGTTGGTTAAAAGAAAGTTTTCGTGAAGGCAGATTTGTTGGTAAGATGGACCAAACTATCTTGTCTATATTGAGTTATTATTCAGGTTGCTAACACAATCTTATAATGAATATGCAGATGAATCGCCTCACATTCTGAACGATAAGGATTATTTGCTGAAGTACAAATGCGAATTAAGAAGTGCAGTTTTCAGAGCAAAAGCTCGTCCCCATGCTTTGTTTAAGGGGTATAATATATGTATTGCAGCTAATGTTCAAACTCCTGCAGAAACTCTATCAGCAATTGTTAGGTCTGCTGGTGGTAATGTAAGTTTTATTATTTTTCTGGATTTTAAAGCTTAATACCCCTTTAAAAAGCATACACAAGTAATCTCCTTTCATTGACAGTTGATATATCACTGCTAAAAAATGAATGACAGAAGTGAAAAACATCAGTTCTAAGAATGGGTGTATTAAAAAAAGACAGACATTTGGTCTAAATATAAATCAATTTATTATTTTTGCATTACTCATTCTATTTCCTTTATGCCAAACATGTACTTCTTAGCTTTAGTCTGTGTTCCAAGCTATTTTCAACTAAAGATTAAATCATATATGTGCATGTCCATATGATACATCTGTGCACATTCTGTTTTCCTTTTTGCTTTTGGAAACTAAGGTTTGCCGGTTAACAAACTTCATTAATCTTTGTATTAGGTTATTAGTGGACTCGAAAAAGTAAACGAAGCATCAACAACAATCTTTGTGACCTGTGAAGAAGATTTTGAAGAAGCAATGTTGGCTTCAAAGAAAGGTATAAGGACTTTCAGCAGCGAATGGTTTATGAACTGTGTCATGAGACAAGAGCTTGACTTGGAAGCCCCCCAATTTGCATAGCCCTTATAAGGATGTTAACATGCATTTTGAGTATAGAAGAAATATCTATGATTAAGAATATTTATTTTCATTTAAACTAATGACTAGATTTTGAGTAGAATAAGAGCTTGTTAGCAAACTTGTCTTTCACATGGAGGATGACTTACCGGATTAAATCTCAAACAAGGTTTCAAAATATACTGTAATTAGGCATATACTAGCTATTGTGATGATTTGTCTGGTTGGAATTGGGAATTACTTGCAAAAGTATCCATTTTATGCTAATTAGGCAAATCTGTGTTTCAATAAGTTTACTATCACTTTTATAATTTTTATGTTTTTAAAACAAATTAAAGAGCTATTAATGGATTTTATATAGTACAAAGTAAATGAATTGACATTTTTTTCTTTTTTCTTTTTACAGTAAAATTCAAAAACAGAATTTTTTGCCACTTCCTTTACGACAAAAAAATAATTTATCTCTAATGTAATCAGAATACAGTCACTAAACTGTTTAAGTTTAAATGGATTGTGTTACGGATTGTTCCTAAAAGTGAAGACAAAAGGACATTGACTACCAAGCTAGCAATGCAAGACCTATTCATTTTGCTACCCCAACTAGATTGATTGTGTTCTTCTGTATTCAAAACTCTCTTATCCGAACCATTATGGTCCTCTCAAATTGTCCCAAGAGTTCCCTGCAATGCAATCCTGAAGTTGGTTCAGCTGCTGCGAAATAACCCTTCCTATTTATTCAATGTCTTAGCACATTGTAAACACCATCTCAACCATAGGGCCTTAGCATTAAAATAAGACTGTTATTTGTTCTCTTCTGCATATAATTTACTACACCAGCTGCATAATGGTGCTTGAAAATGATACATTATCTGATCATCACCCCATGTTTGCATCAGGAAAACATCTTACAATACATAAACCTGAATTATGGTGCAGCCACTACCAAAGTTATCCTTTTCTGGTTGAATAATTGTGCAGGTTGGAAAACTTGTTGAGTTGTTTCTGCACTGAGACAGTTGCTTGGTTAAATTCTTGGAGAAAATTATGAGCTGCTTTTTGAATGCATCACAGTAATGCTATTGCCACCTGAATGTATTTTATACTCATGTGTTGATAGACTAAGGCATAAAATAAGAGCTTTTCGAAGTGTTTACTTTATTCAGTTCCTCTTGTTCTGGAACCACAAAATCATTATATCCATTGAGCATCAAAAGATTTTGTCTAACTTTGTTATAACTGTTGTTAAGATATTAACATCTAATTTAATTAGATTAAAAGGGCTTATAGAATGCATCACAGTAATGATTTTCTGTTTAAGTCAAACCAACTATATGTTATAAAGCGAAGCGATACATCACATTGTTTAAGTCCCATACTGCTAACACTTGATAAAGCTTAAGCGTTTATATTAGTATTGTGGAGAGGAAGGGACACGACCTTACTTGAACAGGATCTGTTCTATAGGTTGTACTACTGTATCCTTGATTTCTAAGGAGACAGGAACTTAAATTTGGTGGATGAATCATGACCGTGTGATCAGAGCGTGATTAATGGTTCTATGGTGAGATCTTTGGTGATCATCATGAGTGACTATAGAGGATCGTTCTCATCTTGCAAGTCTAGATGGGTTGGTCACACGGTTGTCTGACAAATTTCAACTCTTTTTTTTTTGTTTCCTTTTCAACATTTGGTTATCATCTTCATTGCAAGTTTTGTTTTGTTTCTGCTATTGTAAATTGAATGCTTTAGTTTTGTTGTTGTTTTTCATCAACACTAATCTTTGGCCATATTGCATCTGTGTAAGAGTTGAAGAGTCTGTCAAATGGTGATGTGAGGTTTGGAAATAGAACATTGAGGGATATGTATGCTTCTGATGCATTTGTTTACTTTTTATCTATGAAGCAATGCTTGCTTATTCTTGCAGTTGTATTATTTTTGTTTATTTTTTATCAATGAAGCAGACACCAAACTCAATACTGTCATTGACACGTAGTCGTCAATAATAGAAATGATTAAATATAATTATATGTGTAAGTGCCGTGTTGGTGTTGGATGGACATCAAACACATTAATAATACATGTTCAATCCGAAGTGTTAGAGGAGACTAGAATTGTCCTAGCTACGTTGGTAAACTTTGTCCTCCTATTGATGGAATTCATTGTGAGACTTCTATATCGGACGCGGCTACTCTCATCATTTTGTTATGTCCCAAATTTTATGTTTTTTAAACTATGTCATCTAATTAAAATTACTTGCAACCAATTGAAGAAATTGCAGGTGTATATTGCTTGGATTTCATGTTTTAGTTATGGAGAGGTTTGCTTGTGTGCCATGATACAAAAGCAGTGCTTTGCAAATTATTCAGAAATAGTACTACTAATACTTTGTGAATATGTAATGTGTAATTTTATTTTAAAGAGATGTGAGGTATTAGATTTAAAAGTTACTGATAGAAAGAAAGTGGTGTTTTGAAAGCTTAATTAGCAGCAGAGAAACAAAGACAATGACTTCATATTAGCAATTTTGGCTTACCAAATATATTGGCAGTTATCAATGATATTGTTTTTCTTTTTCAATTGTCTTTATTTTGTATACTTTTTTTAATTAAGAGTTGTTATAATTTTGTATCGTTTGAACCAAAATTTGTATGAGTTATATAAATATTACATGACAATGTGATGTATGGACCATTTGTTAATAATATATGATATTCATAATGATATCCACCGGTGAATACAAGTACTAGACACCGGGGGCTCAAGCTCCCACCAAAACTAATAAGTTTACTTTAATATTCTCTCCGTTTTTTTAACTGTCGTTTGAGATACGTGTGCACTATTTATGTAATTTACTTTGACCATATATTTATATCAATATATAATAGCAAATATTATCATATAAGATGTTGTTCAATTTGTCTCGATGTATATTTTTCAAATATAATTTTTTACATTACATAATTAAATTTGTCGTCAAAGATATGTATTGGCATACATGCAGTGGTCAATTGTGACAGTTAAAATAAAACGGAGAGAATACTAATATTAATATTATTCTTAAGCCCCCATGATTAGGTTTAATATTCACTCGTCACAAATTTATCTTCTTATATTTTAGTTTGATTGATTATTGAGATACATAAAGATTAACGACATTTAAAAAAATACACAAATCGTTAATTTTGATACATCTCAATAACATATCAAATAATTTTAAATTTGTCTGAAATTTTACATAATGATCTATATGATATAAACGTTCAATGCAAATAGTAAATTTTATAAAAATTAAATAAGTTAAAACGTCATTGAGGGCTGTTAGAATTGGTGCCAAACTAGTTGATGTCAACATATCCCGACATTTTTATAATGTTGGTAGTGAAACTCCTAAAAGCTGGTTGTAATTTAAACAATATTTTATGTATTTTGAGGGTTTTTTCATGGTCATGTTACTTAGTGCATGGCAAAGGAAGCAAATTTTATATTGATAAATATTATTCAAACTTTTAAAAGGTTGAAATATACGGCACAAGTTATGATGCATAAGTGCATGAATACCCTAGATTGCTTAGTGCATCGCTCAAATTTCTAGCGCACCTCCCAAATTTTTAACGCACCCTCAAATTGTTTAGTGCACCCTTCAAATTTTTAGGGGGTGAGCTAAAAAATTTGAGGGGTGCGCTAAGTAATCTGAGAGGTGTTCTAAGCAATCTGGGAATGCAATAAGCAATTTTCATTACTTATGCACGGTGCATAAGAAAAAAACTTATGCACCATAACCACTCCCAGAAATATACACGTTCAAATATTTTATTTTATTTTATTTTGACGAACACAGTTCAAATATTTGTTTATTAAATATAATTGTATTTTGTAAAAATTCGTAAAATATTTATTTAGTCAAAATCTGTAGACTAGTATTTTTCTAGTCCACATCAGCAAAAATTTATGGAACTGCCACTGATGATGAAATCACTGTTGAAAATGTTCTAAGTAAATAGACGAAATAACAAATTATTTATTATGGACATCCGATTTAACAATTTTGATATTTTCTACAAATTGAGTTAAGACTTCTACACTTTTTATATATATTTTTTTTGGTTGATACCGAGGTATCCACCGCCGAACACAGCGACTAATCCCTCGCTAGATTGGAGGCACCTTGATGGGTGGGATAGTTGACCCAAAGATTTAAATCTGCTCTATACCCAAGATGAGAATCGAACCTCGACCCTTAGTTAAGGGAGGATAAGCCCCAACCGCTCAACCACACCCCTTGGATTCTACACTTTTTATATTTGTTAAGGAATAAAAAAAAGGTTGTGATAATAAATATAATAAATTATAAACTTTCAAAAAATCATGAATATCGTCAAAATTTTATGTTGACTTTGCGTTTTTTTATTATATTTTTGAAAATAAATAAATAATTCACAATAAAATTTATTATAAAAGTGATGTTCATAAATAGATTTTAATGTTTCAATTTATTATATCCTAAATTGCGGGTCTACAGTCTACGCTTATCACATAGTAAACGTATCCCGCCAAAAATAATAAATGTATTTTCTATCCGTTCTTAATTATAAATAAAAACGAGTCAAATCTTTTTATTAATTTCGTTCAAAATTGAGACTAAATACATAAAAAATAATTACTCACCTTTATTTTTTATAATTAAAAATATAAACTAAATACATAAAAACATAGATTGAGTTGGGCCTATAAATACGAGGGTTCTTATGCTTAAGGGACCATAGTCACAACTTGGTAGAGCATAGAAGAAAGAAACACACACTCAAGTGTCTTCCCAATGGCATATGAAATTACTAGCAAGCAAATGATGCCAAACAATGGTGACTTACCAGAAAATTTCATTAAAGAAATGCTTGCATATCTTCCTATAAAATCTCTTTTCAGGTTCAAGAGTGTCTCCAAGCAATGGCATAATTTAATTTCTGATCCTTTTTTTGCTCGTTGTTATAGTGGTCGATGTAACCATCCTCACAGGGAAGCTATATGGGCCATGCACTACTATGACAATTGCCATAAAGTCCAAAGAGAGTAGTTCATAATCTCATCAAATTACAAACAAAATTATCGGTTTATTTTCAATTGTTCTTGTTTAGTAGCATCTTTATCATTTGTTATGTATGGTTTTTGTTCTCATGAATGTCATGAGTCATGACATTTAGAGAATATGTTTGTTTGGTTATCTAAATTCAAATATATGAGTTTTTTTTTGACGCAAATATCTATCTAAGTTATTAGATTTTTATTTTTATTTTTGTAGAACTTTATAGACAGAGTTGATATACTAATTTTTATTTTAAGCAAACAAAAATTAGATTAATAAAAAAAAGAGTACAAAAAAATTGGGGAGACACCAAACCAAATCCAATAAATCCAAAGTGTAACCTAGACGGGTGATACTTACCAAAAGAACCCAAACGGGTGATAACAATAATTAAAACAACACTACAAAATCCACTCCTTGTAAAATTTAACAAATGGACAACGATTACAAGCACAACCCGGCACACCCGCGTACGGATGCAGAATTAGATTGCAAAAAAAGATGAATCATGAGCATCAAAGATCTAAAAGAACTGGCGTATGGACCGATCATCAACACGAAATTAGTTCAAGATCCAACAACTCCTGCAAAAGACAACAACAAGTATAATGACTCTTTCGAGTCAAACAGTCTAACATCAATAAAGACGAGGATAACAATTAACAAACCAATCCGAAATCAAATCCAAACATGAATAATACTAAATTAATAGATCAGTAGTCAAACAAATAATTTACTAATGGACACATTAGTTATATGAATATTTTGTCGTAAGCATGACTCAGTTGATATGTATATCACATTATATATGGATGATTTAGAATCAAAATCTAATTTTTGTGTAAAGATTAACGTTGATTGGAGTTCCTTAGTAATCCTGGTAGATCTGGTTATGGCGGCATCATCCGTAACAATATTGATGGGTGACTTTATGGTTTCTAGGGTTTTTGTGGCATAACCACCGATCTTCATGGGCGGATTCACCACCCGGCTACCCCAGGCACTTGCCTGGGCTTGGTCTAATTTTTTTGGAATTTTAGGGTTAGTTCAGGGTAAAATTGTAATTTTTAGAGATTAATTTAGGTCAAAGTTAATATCTTTTTGTTTAAAATTGAGATTATTCATAGTAAAATAATTGAGATTATTCATAGTAAAATAATTTTTTTTTATATTTTATAGGTTAATTTAGGGTATAACTGAGATTTTTAAAGATTAATGAAGGTAAAAATAATATTTTTTTATTCAAAACTGTGAATTTTTGTATAAACTTCAAAATTTGCCCGGACTTTAAAAAGTTCTTGGCTCCGCCACTATCGATCTTAACGTTGAGTTACTAACCATTGTTCACGGTCTTAATTTTACTTGGTCAAAAGGATATACACTACATTATTTATGATTATGATTCTAAAATAGCTATCGATCTCATAAATCAAGGAATTCCAAATACCCACCCTTATGCTCATAAAAACTACTCTAATTTTTGTTCTCACAAGAGTCTCAACGCTTGGTGAATAGAAAATGTGTCTATATAAGTTCGTGTCTTTTCCTCAAAAACAAAAAAAAGCTTTTGCAATATGCTAATGTCACCTATGAAAAGATTTAAGTTCAAGAGAAGCATGAACCTCAACTAGGTTTTTTTTTTTCCTTCTGTAATAACCTCAGCTAGGTTTATGCAGCCTTCGAGATCTAATTTTACTTTTTTTTTTTGAGTCAAGATCTAATTTTACTTTGATATATGAAAATTAGTTTTATATTTTTTTTTGGTATAGTAAAATTAGTTTTATATATTCCTATCATTCCTTTAAATAATTGATATCAAATTTTCAAAACGTAAATTTATTTTTATTACTTTTCTCTTTGTTATTTTTTTTATTGTTTTCTCTCAGTTCCACTTATTTCTCTTTTACTTTTTATTATTTATTATTGTTATTCTCTTACTTTTCACATTTCAAATTTAAATTATCTTTTCACATTTCTTGTTATTCACTTTAAGATATATAGTTACAAACACTTTAGGTGTTAGACTTATCTTTTTTACCTCAAAATATAGAGTTCAAACTGATTGAGATATTGTTGTAAAATGATCATTAATAACACTTGATTTAATAAAATAAATCCTTCCCAATATAAAAAAGAAGAAGAAAACATACAGTTACAAGTGTAACATACAAAGAATGAGTTCTCTTCATATTTGTTTATACTCATGCTCTCTCATATTCCTTAATTTCAACCTTTAATTCTCCTCATCTATTTTTATTTCGTTGTAAACTCATTCTGGGTCTATTTTAATATAAATGAAAATTTAAATGAACTCTCATGTAGTCATGTCACATGTGACAAAATATATTTTCTTATAAAATGATTCATATGCTATAAAATTCAAAAAATATAAAAGATCTATGATCCACTAAAAATTTGTTGAGAGTAAAACCTCTTAACAAGTAACAACAGAATAGAAATATGAGTTGTAATAAACTAAATAGCAAATTCAAGGGAATAAATACAAGAAGAATGAATTAATGGAAATTATTTTCTATGATGGCATACTAATAACAAAATGATATTGAATAATATCTCCAAGTTAATTAAAGAGATGTTCTATCCATTGTTCCATCACACCAGGGGAACCATACCATGGTCTAATGGCATCATCTGAACCAACTGGGGAGTGATATACCCCATCCAGTGTAATGTTAAGTGCACCCTCAAGATGAGCTGATACTTCTGGTACAACACCATCTCCCCATACATCTGCTTGCCCGCAAACCTGACAAACTCTCCGAGCTTTGGTTAGCATAATCGCCGCATGTATCACAAGGAAACGATAGCAGTTTGCACACTAAATAAAGATTTGGTTATAAATTCATTACTAAAAATTAGTAGAAACAACTGCATTCATTCACCTGCTTGTATCCTTGCCCAACAAAGCGAGCGCGTAATGGTGTGTTAGGTACAGAAGTGCTTGTAACTTTCAAAATATCAGCCTCCGGAACTAGTTGATCTGAACCATCACTAGGAACCACAGCCTCAACATTTGGATTTGAATTGCCAAAAAGTGGAGCCCCTTGAATATACCTTCATTTTGGAGTGTGCTATTAAAATCCATATATAGTATATTATATAATAACAAATAAGCTCTTTCAAATGTGTTTCATATACAAAGCTCTTTCAAACTAACATTGCTTTACCAAATCAATGAAAACAGATAAATGTTAGTTAATCCTTGAAACACACAAAAAGTTGATTTCAGCTAGTTGTTTTTGCAATTGCAAGATTCCAGTATTAAAGGATAATGCACAAACAAGGGAACATGATTGGATAAATTAATTGAAGTATGAAGAAATCCATGTGTGAAAGAGAAAAAGTACCTTCCTGCTATACATACATACTTGAGTTGAGGGGTGTAAACAGCTTGTGAACAATGTTTTTGAACATAATGAAGCAGACCCCTGGTTTGATCGAAAACGCCTTCTGGAGGTGGGCTGAAACGATTATTAGTTAATAATTAGTGCTAATTAGAAGAAATATTGATAAATTGAATAAAGTAATGATCATTTGTAGTAAATGGAGCAAAACCAAACTCTTACAGATGAGGGGTTCCAAGAGTCAATAACAAGGATATATGGGACACTCCGAATTTTTGCATATACAGCCGTGCAAGCCATCCTCCTGCTGAATGCCCAATCAATGACAATCCCGAAACTGCTGCCAACTCCTTGACCTCTTCAACAGCATCATTAACTCTCTCCAAATACCAATCCAGGACAGGGCTTGGTTCAAGACTGCCACGCCAATAATTCGGGTCGATCAAACCAGACGCATTTCGGAGCCAATCAACTCTTGATACTTTTGCCACCACCGTAGTTGACACGCCATAGTTTTCCTTCAGCGTTTGCTCCAACTTCAGATAGTCACCTGAATTGTTCCCTAAGCCCTGACTCAAATGAATCAACCTCCATTAATAATACTATCAAAATGACCGCGAGCGAGCTTATAGAGAAGAGATACTAACCGGGAGAATAACGACGGGTCGAGAGTTGTTGGAGGAAGAAGAAGACAGTGACTGGTTTGAGCATTTGGGTGAAATTGGAGAATGTGAGACACAAGAACCTGATATCCATTTTCCTCCACATACAACAAGCATCACTGCTCACTTTACTTTACTTTCTGTTTCTGTTAGAAGACAGAAAGCTTTGAAGTTGTGTGTGCAACTTGAGAAAGTGAGAACAGTAAGAGGGAGCTATGGTCCCTTCCTTCTCCTTCCAAAGATATTGTTGGGATAAAAACAGTTTTTGCTTCTTAGTTAGTACATTTTTTTGTCCGATAGAAAGTGCTTTTGGTTTTTGTGGTTCATCATGGGCTCATGGTATAAGACTTGCCACGTAAACACTTTCAACAAAGGACTGAGTTACTTACTTTCATCAGAATCTAGTGGCTTTTCTTTTCTTCCTATTTTTATTTTAAGTGTCTCATTAAATGTGATTATCTTTCCTTGTAACAAAAAAAATGTACTTATTTTTTAAAAGTGAACAAATGTTGTTTATCCTTGAATCAATTCCAAACATTTTCACCATCATCTCCATACCTTTCTCCTCTTTCCTGTAAAACAAGTTTACTGAAACTATTACAGGCACAGCATGGCAGAATGTTAGAAGGGAGAAAAATAGATAGAGTGGACAGTGTCTTTTCCCATTGGATGACAAGATAACCTTCATTGCATATATTTACTTATCAAAACCTTTCAACAAAAAGTAAGAATTTGATACAAATACAGGCATTTATTAACAGATGCAAGCTAGAAGAAAATTGTTAGCATTTACTTACAAAAAATAAATGTTACAATTAAGAGATAATTACACTCACCTCCCTTAAGGTTTATTAAAATGTTACTAACATCCCCTCTATTTTTAAAACATACAATGACCTCCCCTAAATTTATATAAAATAGACAAATACCTCCCTCCTCTACTAACACCGTTAGTGCTCCATTAACTTTTTTTTTTTTTTACTGCCTCCTTTGCTCACTAACAACTTAGATACAGCAGCAACTATACAGAAACAAAGGCACAAAACAATAGCCGGAGAAAAAAATGCAGACGAAGAAGTGGTACACGAGAGCATAGAAATAAGGTACCCAATATTTTTTCACACATTAAATCATACATACATATAACATCATCACATATTCAATTTCAAAATCAATATATTTCTTCAAATTCACATGGCAACAGAACAGCCAACAAAATCAACAAAATTTTCAATTTAGAACTAATAATGGCAAGAACAACGTGTATAGAAATAGGGGCACCAGGAACGATAGTAAAGACGACTTAACAACGTGAACAGGGAAAATGATATTGCTGCAAAAATCGGTGAGAACGTCAACGAGAACAATGATGAGTGATGAAAGAAGCAGATCAGAGTGGATAGCGACTGAAAACGGGTTAGGGCGATGAGTGATAGTGAAGACGATGGTGACTGTAAAGGGATTAGAGCGATGAGTGATGGTGAAGACGAGTGAAGAGCAGCAAGGTATCCATGGGAGAGAAATAAGTTTTGAGAGGAAAAGTAAACAAAGGTTTAAGGAACAAAAACACGTTTTGTATTCTAACAGACATTTGACGGAACATGACGGTAAGGGAGGTTTCTTATTTTTGAGAAAATAGAGGGGAGGTTTGTTGTATTTAGGTAAAACTCAAGGGAGGTTGTTATAATTTCCCCTACAATTAACTCATTCTAAGCTGTATAGAAATTTCAAGCTGTATATCCTAGAACTTGAGTGCAGAATTGTAACAGTGCTTCATACACCGGTGTTTAGTTATTTACAGTCAAGGTGTCTGCCTTTTCAATACCCAGGTGAATAAAAAAGGTACTATCACAGAAAGCATAAGCTTAAACAACATTTGTGTCATGAATTTGATGATGTCCTTTACTATCATTATCCCAAGCTGATATATGGCCTGTTTTTTGGAATCAGTTTGCGGCTTGCGCCATTTTGTGCTACAGCTTTGATGAGTTGTATGAGTTAGCAGCAGCCATGAATGATCAATACTCTGCCTCTTTAGAAATTTAACCTCTAATTCACAATAAGCAACCATAATTGTACCATAAACTTAACCATGACCGACTAAGCCATCAAGGGTCTAGTGTAAATCTCAAGGCTATTTGTTTTAGAAAGGGCAAATGAAATCAATTTATAAAGTTATAAATGATTCTACTCCATAAAACTCAATTTGGTTTGTCTTGAACTTCAACAAAACATGTATCCGGAGAAGTGTTTGAATCATTTATTTCTATGGAACTGCTAGCTGGTGGCTTCTGTATATTACTCTCCTCCATCAATCCTCTCATTTTAACAACATCTTCCCACCTATTGGACCCTGCATAAGTATTAGAGGATAGTACATAGTTGCCACTATTAGAAGGATCCAGCTCTAGAAGTTTGTTTGTGGCAATCTCAGCCAAGGGTAGATTTCCATGAACCTGAGAAGCACTCAGCAACATCCTCCATACTACAACATCAGGATCCACAGGCATTCTCCTTATGAACTCATATGCCCTTTCTAAATTACCCGAGCGACTCAAAAGATCCACAATACAACCATAATGTTTCATTTCCGGTGTCAACCCATAAACTTTTTCCATACTTTCAAAATATTCCAACCCCTTATCAACCACTCCGGCATGAGCACACGCCATCAAAACTCCAACAAAGGTTCCATGAGTAGGCCTAAAACCTTCCTGCAACATCAGTGAAAATAAATTAAGTGCAGAATCTGCAGAACCATTAACAGCAAGGCCTGCGATCACTGACGTCCACGATACCGAATCCTTCTTTCCCATCTCATCAAACACTGCCAATGCTTTCTCAACCGCACCACACTTGCAATACATATCAATCAAAGCATTTCCAACATAAACATCAGCTTTCACATCATATTTCCTGATATAATAATGAACAGACTCCCCAACATCAAGTGAGCCAATATGAGCACATGCAGACAGCACACTGGCAACCGTTTTTTCATCCGGCTTCACCTTAGCTTCCATCATTTCTTTAAAAAGCCTCACTGCATTCGCAAACTGGCCTGCTTGAGAGTAACCGGAGATCATAGAAGTCCACGAGATCACATCCCTCTGCGGCATGCCATCAAACAATCCCCTCGCAGCAACCAAGTCTCCTACTTTCCCATAACCCTTGATCATAACATTCCAAGAAACCAAATTCCTATCACGCATTCGATCAAATACTCGTCTTGCCAGATGAACCATACCGCGCTGTCCATACATATCAATCATTGTATTTCCCAGGTAAACATCAACTTCCACCCCATTTTCCTCAATGTACTCAACCATAGCATCAGCAACATCCCACTTACCCAAAACAGAACACGCATAAACAACCTTCATCATTGTCACGGCATCACCCTTCACATTAGCAATCCTCATCGCTTCAAAAACATCTAAAACCTCACTAAACCTCTTACACCGATGATACCCACAAATCAACGAATTCCAAGAAACCAAATCCCGTTCAGACATTTCATCAAACACCTTACGTGCAAAACCCAATTCACCAAACCCCACATACACATTAATCAAGTAATTGGAAACATAAAGAAGTTCATCAAACCCAAGTTTGAAAACACGAGCATGAACCATTCTAGTGGTATATAAACCATGTGGAATACGAGCACATGCCTTGATAAGAAAAGGGTAAGTGTGATTGTTACCAACTAACCCTTGACTATACATAAGACTATAAATGCGAATTGCTTCAATTGGTTGACCCGTTTGAGACCAACCACGAATCATGATGTTAAAATGGGATAAAGTGGGTTTGTGAATTTGGTTGAAGAGTTGTTTTGCTTTGAGGATGTTAGTGGGTGAAAGTGCATAGGTTTTGAGAAGATTGAAAATGGAGGAAGCTGAGTCTGTTTGAAAAAGTGCTTTAGCCATGTTTGTATAAAATCCAAAACTGAAAGAGAAAGTGTTTATTTATATTACAACAATAAAACAAGAAACTAAGTCCCATACTGCTAAAACGAAGCGAAAAGAAAGTGTTTATATACGTCTCGCGGAGACGAATGGACACGACCTTACTTGAACAGGATCTGTTCTATAGGTTGTACTACTGTATCCTTGATTTCTAAGGAGACAGGAACTTAAATCTGGTTGATGAATTATGACCGTGTGATCAGAGCGTGATTAACGGTTCTGTGGTGACACTCTTCGGGGTTCATCGTAATCCACTGTAGAGGATCGTTCTCACTCAGCTCTGTCTGGGTGAGTTGGTCACACGGTTGTCTGACAGATTACTAACTATTTTTGGAACAAACTCCACTTTTTTTATGAAACACAGTGATAAATTGGATAAACAGACCCCAAAAAATAGTGAAAAGGTTTTGATTTACCTCTATGGTGGAAGAAGTGAGTTGAGAGAGGATAACATGGTAGGAAGTTGAAATGTGGTTTGTTCTTGAATCCCTCTTCTTAGTGCATTAAAGCTTCTTCTTCCTTAAGCTTTTTGTGGTGACCATGTCTTCCTTCTCATCTTCCCAAAGGTAAAGAAACTTGGAGTGAGAAAACCAAACGTTTAGAAACGGAGAAAGAGCTTTTTGTCAAGCTCATGGAGTTGCCACGTAACAATTAAGTTCAAGCAAAAGATGGGTGATCAACTTTAAAATTGTAACACGTCTTACAAATACACTTCTTCGGTTTTTGGTGCTAGGTGTTTAACATGGATTAAGTTGTTCCTCTTAAAAAAAGGTTAAGGGTGTGTTTGATTCGCAAAACAGTAAGTATTGGACAGAACAGTACATGACAAAATAAGATAGTACAGGACAAAATAAGATGGTACAGGACAGGACAAAATTGTATCGAAGAGAGATAGGGAGATAATTTTTTCATATTTGAAAATAAAAAGGGTATTTTCGTATTTTTTATAGTTGTACTGTGGACAAAAAGTTGTCCTGTGGTTTAGTGAAGAACAAAAATTTCTGATTTTGTCCTGTCCCTTGCTATCTATTTTGTCCAGTCCCATAACCAATTTTTACAGCAAACAGGGTACAAAAAGTTGTCCTGTCCAGTACTCTGTTTTTTAGCAGATCAAACGCACCCTAATAGATTAATACTTATGTAAAATACGTAAGTTTTGTAATATTTGAAATTTTTTTATGTAATGTTTGCTTTTTTGCAATATTTTCTAAATTCAGCCAATTATAATAAAACTTTTGTTAGAATAATATTTTGCGGCTGTTTTAATTTGCGGTGGTTTAAAACATTTGTTAAAATTATATTTTACGGCGAGTTTTTTTTGTTTGGTTATATTATGGTTGACAGTTGACATAGTCCAGAGGTATTGCAAAAAATTAAACATTACATAAGAGAATTCTAAAAAAAATAAATTATAAAAAGGTATTTTACCGGGATATTAGCCTATTTATCCTTAAAAAAGATAGTAACAATGTTAGTAAATATCTAAAAATAATATTTAAGTCCATAAAAAAGTTTAGCACTTTAGTCAAAAAAAAAAAATTTAGCACTATTCTACCAAAAATTGGTCAAGAAAAATATATTCTGCCAAACAAGGCCAAAAAAAAAGTTTAGCACTAGTAATGTTACAAAATTTTAGCACGGCAATTTTGTTTCTATATCTTTTAAATAGTTTTTTTTTTTTATAATTTGATTTGGATAGATATCTTAACAAATGTTTGTTTCTATTTTTTTTTAAAAGATATTGTTATCTTTTTTAAAATATATTCTTATCTTTTTTTAAGTGATTATCTAATTCAAGTTTTAACTATAAATACAAGTATTCATGTTCACATATTTACTTATTTACTTATATATACAGTTGAGAGTCAAAGGAGTATAGTCACAAAGTTGATAAAGCAAAGAAGAAACCGATACTGAAGAGGCTTCGATCTCAAATGGCACATGAAGAAGATAAGAACAAGCAAATAATGCCTAACAATGGTGAATTCCAAGAAATTTTCTTAAAGGGAATGCTAGTGTATCTTCCAATCAAATCTCTATTCAGGTTCAAAAGTGTCTCCAAGCAATGGCATGATTTGATTTCTGATCCTTATTTTGCTCGTTGCTATAGTTGTCGATGTGACCACCCTCACAAGAAAACCTTATGGGCCATGAACTACAAAAATAGTGATTGAAATATCATCAAATTAGCACATCTTTATATAGTTATGGATGGGTTTTTCTTACTATTAGGTTTGGTTTCATACCTAGTTATTAGTCTATTTGTAATTCTCTCCTAGGATGTGATCTAAAATACTTTTATGTGGTTTAATTGGGTTGGCTGTATATGCCGATAATGTATTTTAAAGTTTTTTATTTTATTAATCTACTTTTTATTTTGCTTAACAAAAATAATTAGAAATAAAGTTAATTATCACTTTTGTTATTATTTTTTCGTCAAGTAATTCATTAACTAAATTTCACCATTAAAGTGAACAAGTAGATTGTACGATATTTAATCTTCAACTTCTACGTATAAAATAAAATATCTTTATCAACTGAACTAACATCATAGAAATATAAATTTTGTTATTTTATGTCTATAAACAACTATTCTTTTGGTTCATCATGTCTATAAAACTCTTTATTTTTTGATCCAATGTCTATAGAACTTTATTGACTCGGCCTATATACTAAATCAATGATATCAGAATATCACTAGTCAAATAAATGATTGTTGATTATTGAACGACTTAAATCAGTTGAATCTTATTAAAGCAAATATGATGGTTTAGACTTTAGAGTTGGTCTAGAGTTTCATAAAATAGTAATCATACCTAGTTCTTTCAAATATGATGAGTTGACAAGTATTTTAAAATACCACTGTATTGTTTCCAAAAAAAAAAATACCACCGTATTAAATATTTTGCAATAAGATTTATTTTAAAAATAATTTTTTTAAATATGATTATAAATTAAAGATGAATGTAATTAAGTTGAAAGAGACTTAACCAACAAGAAATAAAAGAGAGATGCAAATTTTGTTTGGACCACGTTTGCATAACAATGTTACAGTAACCACACCAATAACAATAATATTTCACCTTATAAATATATATATCTCAATTTAAAAAGATGAAAACAACACATCACAACATATAGGAAAAGTTTTTGTACACATCGCGATCGCATATTTCTTGTATGTGAAGTTGTGAACAATGAACCAGACATTGTTTCACAAAAAACAAAAACACACACAAGAAATCAAGAAGAAATATGGGTACACCACGTGGTAATTAACAATCATAGGTTCCAAACAACTTAACAAATAAAATCCCAACACTAATTACAGTGCCGACTCAAAACAATAGATAATGATGCACACCTCTCATTTTGTTACACTATCAGTAAATTGTTAGTTTTATTTTGGTCCCTTAACTAATAAATGGTTCATTTATGTCCTTTAACTATATTTCATTAATCAACTTAGTCCCTTAGATTTTTCTTAAAATGATAACCATTAGATCATGCATGCATGTCTATCTTAACAACCAGTGAACCATCTACACATAATTTTATTAACTTTCTTCTTCTTCCTCCTCATTCATCTTCAAGATCTTCACAAATCTATAACACAGAAAGAAAAAATAACAACACAAGCATGTTGTTTGTTGTTGCTACATCGTCTCACCCCATGCCTTTCACCTCCATCCATTATCATTCATCACTCACCATCAACCACCTCAACTTTCCATCACCATTTTTAAATAAAAATAGAGAACAACAGAACCACACAAAATCTATTGGAAAAAAAAAGCAACAACATAGCCATAACTCTCGTTCAAAAATTACATCAATCAGTAACACACCACCACCACCTTTAACCTCTATTGATCCAAAACCTCTATCACCTTCTCTAAATCACCACTTCCACCATTTTCATCACCCTTCAATTTAAACCCATCAATAAACCAAAAACAGAAAAATAATACAAATCAGAAACAGAAATTAAAAGAATAAAAAAAGAGGAGATCAAAAACCCGACACCGAGCCACCGCCGTTTCTGGCCACTCCTCCAACAACACACGGCGGCGACCGCCGTTCCATGTCTGACCATAGTCACCGCTACCAACACCAATTCCGATTCAGCTTGGATTTGAGTTTGAAAATGGTTTTAGATGTTTTTTTCCTTGTTAAAAAGCTTGGATCGGTTGACTAATGGTTTAAACGTATGAAATTCATGAAGATCTTGAAGATGAATAAGGAAGAAGATGAACAAAGTTATTAAAATTATGTGTAGTTGGTTCACTGGTTGTTACAATAGACATGCATGATCCAATGGTTATCATTTTAAGAAAAATCTAAGGGACTAAGTTGATTAATGAAATATAGTTAAAGGACCTAAATGAACCATTTATTAGTTAAGGGACCATAATGAAACTAACAATTTAGTTAAGAGATCAAAAGTATAATTAAGCCTTTTTTTTATAATTTCTAAAATATCCTTGATTGTGTTTTTTAAACTATAACTTCTATTCTTAATTTCTATAATTTCCGTCTCATTAATTTCTATATATTTTTGTTTTCATCAAACCAAAAATTTATAATCATCTTTAACATATATAAGTTAATATTATAGAAAATAGATATCACACAAACGGGCACGGAACGTGTCCGTTTGGCCCTAGTTATTATAAACTGAATACTTTGATTATTTAATTAAAATTAAAAATAATTTTTATCTATAATATTAAACAGAGGACGGACAGTTGAGTGTTTTCCAACTTTAAAATATTTAAAATTTAAGATTAAGAATCAATTTAGATTTTATTTGTTAAGAATATAAGTATCAAATCAAACTGGATTTGATTCAAAATTTAAAATTAGGATTCATTTAATTTTTTTTTTGGTAGAATTTAATTCATTTATTTAGTTAATAAAAATAACAAAATTCTTGACCAAAGAAAAAACAAAATTATAAATAAAACATATTAAGTAAATGATAAAATTAGATCAATTCACACAAAAATATCACATTTATATATTTATTTCTAAAATATCTCAATAAATACTCACATAGGTTGATTTTTTTTTTTGACTTCAAATACTCATATAGTTTGATTTAATTAGATACACATGTAAAACAAATTACACTATTAGTTCATACTATCTCTGTCTGTATTAAAATATAAGTCATTTTATAATACCAATTAAACATTTAATATTATTTTTCTTATTATATTCTTAACTGTTTACTACCTTATTTATCTTTTTTCATACTATTAATAAAGAACAATTTTATAAACTAAATCGTAATTTATATTTTCTATACAATATTAATTACATTTATTAATTAGTGTAATATGGTCAAAAGGATTTATATTTTGATACAAATGAAGTATAAATCAAATCCATAATTAATTACGGTTCGATTTCCACAACTACGTTTGACAGAATGATTAGAACCACTTAATGTTAAAATTTATCCCAAACTTTAGATTAATAAGCCTTTCCTCTAAAAACCAAAGAATAAAAACCCAAAAATAAAATCATAATTAATTATTTATTGTCTTATTAGGTAAAAGAAGATTGCCTTTCTATAAAAAAATAGAAAAAAGATCGCGTTTTTCAAAAAAGAACTTTTCTTGTTATATCAAAAAGATAAATTGATCCCGCTATAAATCGATCCTTAAACCTCTCCTTATCTAACTTATATATCCTTCAACTCTTACCACTTAACATATCTTACAGAGAGTTAAAGACTACTCCTTGCGTACCAACATATATGTCGTTCCGACATTTTTAAGCATATTAAGAAATTTGTAACTTCTATGAATCTTGTCAAAATTATATATGTTTTTCATCTTTTACTCTTTCTCTCTTTGTTGATATATGAAAAAATAATAAAATGAGAGAATTGTATTTATTTTTTGACAAAGTAAACTATTAATTGTTGGTTGAATAGTTTTTGAAAAAGAATTAGTGATTCGTTGAATTGAATAGTATACGAACTGAAATACCAACGACAAAACGGCTTTCATTGATTGAGCAGTTGTTGTGAAAATTCTTTCTCAACTCTTTTTCAGTTTCACTCACAATTCTTCCTTTCCTTTCCTTTCCCGATTCATATAGTATTAGTACCACCAAATTTCAATTTCAATTTCATTTTCATTTTCATTTATATATAAACAACACCAACATTCAATTTCTTCTAATTGCACCTCCCTTACCATGGCGGGTGCAAACTCATCTTCTTCTCATCACAGACCAACCACTTCTTCTTCTTCTTATTCTCGTCTTATGGTTCTTCTAACCGTTCTTCCCCTCACCCTCGCCGCCTTCGCTTTCATCCTCCAATGGCGCGGCGGCGTCACCGATCCCGTCACTCGTTGGTCACCCGATCAACATCTCTTCCCCGGCATGTCTATCTCCACCACCAATAATCAACTTCAATCTCAATCTCATCCTTCTCATTCCGATTGTTCCAATCTCTTCCCTAACTCTCATTCTCCTTCGTTCCCTTACTTTCGTGATAATTGGAATCTCGATTACTCCTCCCATCTCTCCCCTAAGGTATCGTCCTTTTCTTCGATCTATCCTCCTTCTTCATATTCTTAAACCCTTACCAGATTCAATTTTATTTTATTAATCCATTGTTATCATCGTTTTAAATCCATGAATTATGTGATTTGAAATTTGAGTTTGAAATTGAAGTCGTTTCTTGTTATTTTATTTGAACGGTAAATATATTATTATTAATAATCAGGTCGGTCTCTGTACAAGACGAACAGAGACTGGTAAAAGAGGATTACAAATATATTATTACTAATAATTAGGTCTCTGTATAAGACGAATATAGACTAGAGACGGGTGAAAGAGGATTACAAATATGTTATTATTAATAATCAGGTTTTTGAAATTGTTTTTTGTTATGT
This sequence comes from Trifolium dubium, assembly GCA_951804385.1. Classification (NCBI taxonomy): domain Eukaryota; kingdom Viridiplantae; phylum Streptophyta; class Magnoliopsida; order Fabales; family Fabaceae; genus Trifolium; species Trifolium dubium. Next base: position 43,539,360 of record OX638065.1, read on the forward strand.
GATTTTGGTAGATATGTATTACGACAAGTACTTCTGCTGGTTTAGAGCAGACACTGCCATGGATCTTTTATCATAAAGTTATGGGAGTTTCAAGTTTTCTTCTTTTTGTTGAAGGGAAAGCTGCATCACCTAATGTATCTAGAGTTTTAGAAAGCATTCCAGTGAGTTTTATCAATTTCGATTTTTGATGTGAAATTGTTTATTTAAGTTTAACACTATTGTTATAGTTCTGATTAGTTAATTGTATTACCAAGTTTTGATCCTGATTAAAATGATGATTTTTTTGATTAGGGGGTCAAGGTTATACATAGGACAAAAGAATTAGAGGAGCAACAAGCTAAGAGGTAGTGTATGTTTTTTATTTTCCTTTGTTGAGCAGGTGGTGGTTTACGTCGCTAGTTGTGCCTTTAGTCGTAATGATTGAAATAAACTACTAGAGTGTGTATTTTGAATTTTATTTTGGTTTAATTTGGATGAACAATGTTGAGCAGTTTAAGCATACTTCGTTGCTTGTATGTTTTTGTGGATTTAAAGTTCCATATGCATTCTGGATCTGGTTTGGTTTTACTATTCAGACTGTGTCTTGTTTTTGAGATACATGATTTTAATATTATGTGCTAAACTTTGTTACCTCCTCATACTGCTGCAAATGATTTGTATAGGTGTATTAGTACCTTATTTTCACTTTGAATTTTGTTATGTATCAGCCGGATATGGAACGAAACTTGGTTGTCAAGCTTCTTCTACAAACCATGTAACTATGAGTTGTTTGTGAAGCAATCTTTGAATATGGAAATGGCAATTGTCATGGCAAGGGTATGTATTTTTATTTTTTGAATTGGATTATTTTAATATAGTAACGTACATCATTTTAAAGTAATTTATTTTTCCAAGATCTTAATGTTTGTCTTTACAATATTCTTTTACTCAGGATTCTGGCATGGATTGGATCATCCATCTGGACACTGATGAACTGATACATCCAGCAGGAACTCAAGAATACTCCATGAGACAGTTGCTATCTGATGTGCCTGGAAATGTTGATATGGTTATTTTTCCAAACTATGTGAGTTCAGGAGTTTTATTTCGATCCATAAGTCACTATAGTTCAATATAGTTAGTTTATTTAACTGTGATATTGTAGCCTCTTTCATATTCATTAATAATTATAACTCAATGCTGAAAATGTTATTTGCTTCAGGAAAGCAGTGTTGAGCGAGATGATATCACGGAGCCTTTCAGCGAGGTATTTGCTTAAATAGATTTTCTTAGTTTTCTAACAGACGATTGATTGTTGGCTGTTGCCTTTGCTGTCTCATATATTTTGTTCGGATAAATAAAATATGTACTGAAAACGAGATAATCAAGAATTTTGCACACATTTTGTATTGACGTATGAAAGCATACCTGCATAGGCATTCACGCTCAAGAGTTCTCTATATTTTTTAAAATGAACCTCTTAAGTGATGTATGCAGCACAGATACAGAGTATTTTTGGCTGAATTTATGTCTTGTTTAGTATTTATGGGTCGTTAGAAGAGGCTTTTTTTGTGATGTATATGGAAGTCTGAAGTGGGATGAAATGGAAGTTAGCTTGTTAGAATTATGTAATTCAGTAATTAAGGAACAGTCAAGTTATTGGAGTATACTAATAAGAAGTATATAAACATAAATCAATCCACTTCATTCACATTATCATGTCAATTGCTGGTCTTTGGTTGGATGAATCTATATTATTGACAACTTTGTAATTTAGTTTCTAAGTTTTATTCATTTATTTAAATAAAAAGTTGAAAGTGTCTATTTTGGTAACAGCCATTGGTGCAGATCCAATTTTACCATGTGTTGTAGCCATTTTATTGTTGTTTGTTGTTCCAATTTTTTTACTTTCAGAAACCAAGTATTTTCAATGACATATTTAACGTACAATATTGTAGGTTTCAATGTTCAAGAAGAACTATGATCACCTTCCAAAGGATGTATATTTTGGAAATTACAAAGAAGCAACTCGTGGAAATCCAAACTATTTTCTTACTTATGGAAATGGAAAATCAGCTGCTAGGATTCAGGATCATCTCCGTCCTAATGGTGCACATAGATGGCACAACTATATGAAGACACCAACGTATGTTGATTCTGCACATTGTTAATACATGAGTATGCATGTATAGATGTATATGCATATACAACAACATTAGTTCATAGTTAAGGGAAGATATTACTGAGTATGTATACATTTTGGAGTTTATGACCATACGTAGTTGACTTAGGCTAACCATCAGAAATTCATGGGTATGTTAGTTTCAAATCATGCAAGTTAACATTTTTTTCTTCTTCATGTTTTCTGCTAACTGTTGGTCTTATATTGAATGTTTTTCCAATTTGCCGACAATTTATGCTATCATTAGTAGGCTGTCTTTATTTTTAGACGTTGACATTTTCTGTTGCAGTAACTTCTTAGTGTTAATTTAATTTAAGTAGTTGTAAGTATTATCTATAAATCCATATATTATTAGTGAAGAATGTGTTGTGTCTGTATATATTTTACACTGATCTGTATTCCAAATCTTTGAACAGTGAGATCAAGTTGGAAGAAGCTGCTGTTCTGCATTACACTTACACCAAATTTTCTGATTTGACTTCAAGGCGTGATCGGTGTGGCTGCAAGCCTACAAAAGAAGATGTAAAAAGATGTTTCATGTTGGACTTTGACAGAGCTGTAAGTTATAGTTGCCATTTACATACTCTCCTTGCTTCTAGTTCTAATTAATAATTACTACTGGCTTCATGAAGTGCTATTTTTTTTAGTACATTATTATCTGCTGTTAATCTATCAGTTTTTGCATGTTGATGTATGTTTAAGGCCTTGCACTCAGGTTTCCTGGTGAAACCAGAATGGAATTCATGTTTTGTTTTGTTATTTTCTGTACATGTTTGGTTATGACACTCCCTCAGATTTTTTTTACATTTCTTAAAATTGTTATTAATAATCAGTTGTTTCCCGGTTTATTAGTTCATTTCTTAGTTTTTTCTCATGTAAACAATAAAAAGTTCATTTTTTTAACACCATTGCCGCTTTTTTTCCTTGATGGCTAACCTAAAGTGAATGGTGTTTTTTCATTACTTTCTAGCATATTGGGTTGTGAAGTTGCGCAAGTGCACATTTTGGGTGTATTTGTTTGGTGGGGGGCAGAGGATTTTCACATTGCACCCATGTATATATATAGTCTGACAATTTTGTTCTGTGTCTGATGTAGGCTTTCATAATTGCTTCAACTGCAACTGAGGAAGAAATGCTTCAATGGTAAGTTCAGGAATATGAAAATAATACTTCAAACTTCTTACTAAAAATAATGAGGAACATAAATGAAGACATTGTTTTAAAACGAAACAATCTCAAACATATTAAAGTTGTGTGATTCTGAGTCTATCTATCCTTAAGTAATTTAATAGCAGTTTTTAACATAATAGCAGCCTCCTTGTGTTTTTATTTACAGCACGACGAAAATGTCTTCAAGTCAGTTTTTTTTCTTTCTTTCATTTAGGTATCGTGAACGAATTGTGTGGACTGACAAAGCACTAAACATAAAACTTTTGAGGAAAGGCATCTTAACTCGCATTTATGCTCCCATGGTAAGTTCATTTGCCCCATATTTTCTTCTCAATTTCTTTCTGAGCAATTTATACTGTTATCTGACATAGTTAATTAAAAAGAACATCCTAATATTTCCTCCAAAAAAATTACCTTTGCAGGCCATTATTCAAAGTTTGAGGGAATCTGGTGTTTTTAGCTCTGTGATTGCAAAAGCTGCTCAAACAACAATATCAAAAGACAAATTTTTAAAATCTGTTGAGAGTAGCAATTCATCTAGGAATGCCAGATCGGAAATGTTATCTTCTAGGAAAATTGATGCTGGCGGAGTAACCCAAGCAACTGCAAGAAGAATTTTGGAGGTTATAGATGATTCAATTCCCTCTGCAATCCCACCATTATCTCCACCCGACCATGACGACGCTGACACTTCTTTTACATCCTAGTCTTTGACCGGCTCCTTGCCATGGCCAGAAATTATTTTGGACATGAGTCTGATATTTGAATTGTGGAGAATTTTTTCAAGAAAGGCAACAATAGAAGCACTTCTTCTGGCTGTCATGATGGGCATTCCGGTGATTTATGGGAATTTTCCGATCATTACCCAAGCGCTTATGTAAATTTCAGGTATAGACTGTAGGCTTAGTGTAGGGATCATACAGAGCATGCTTTTGCATCTGTTCATTATTCTTTTCCTATTTATTTTGGGCAGATCTGCAATTGTAATGGAAATTAGTGGCCTGTTCTATTTTTGGTTCACACGCATTGAGAGAGGCATGTTATACATACAGAGGTTGAGATTCTCCCCCCTGGTTGGAGGAAGGAGAAATGATTTATACAATGAAAATGATGTTTTGCCAATTTTTGCCTGCATTTGAATTGACTTCTTTCATTACTTTAGTGTCCTACATCCAAAGGAGGAGTGAAAGAGTTTTTAGAATTTATGTCACCTAGTGTGGTCAATGAAAAGATGGTTAGAGTTTTGCTTAATTATAATTTATAAGTAAAAATTGGTCAAACAAAATTAATAATGTATTGGGTTTAAAATTTGGACCAAATACATTTCCTTTAGCTTGTTTGGTAGTAGAGTATGTCTATAAGATTTCCTCCCATAAATAATTTACAATTAAAGGGTATATGAAGTCTAAATAAACTCTTCTAATAAGGGCTAAATGTATCTTTCTTTTCCTTTGAAATCAACAAATTTGGCTTTGTATTCTATTTGTTAAATACCAAACACCTATAATTTTTTGAAAAATAATAGTAGTCTTATTTAAATTCCAATCAATAAAATAAAAAATGTGGCCTCTCTTCAAGATATTTCTCATTCAAATAAAATTGCCAAATTTTTGTTTAATTTAATAGAATTTCTCCCCATTGCAATCCTTTCAATATTTGAAATATTCACCCATTAGTTAATACATTAATGGATGTTTGTTAAATTACTTGCCTAACACGACATCTTGCAATCTTGGTGAGGTGATGCCCAAGCCTAGGGGAAGAGTCTTCTTACGTATTGGTTACAACTAAAATATATTCATACAAAAATCAATTCATAGCATGACAATTATGAATAAAAAACTCCACTCCGTGCATAATTATGCAGATTAGACTGAAAAAATTCAACACCAAAAGAGTGATTTGAAAGTATGAACGGTATCAAACTCATTGCATGCGAGAATTAGCTTTAACGTAAATATTCACTGTGCAAAGTTGATTAAGGCCACAACTACTGCATTCTAACTTCTTAGAATGGTCCAACACTTGGACTAGAACAACACTCAATACAAAAATCTGTTATGGAAAATAAAATAAAGCAAAGACGCCAAGCAGAACTGTGGTGTTGAAAGATAAAATCCAATGCAATCTCAACAAAGGAACTCAACTTGTGCTCTTTGTGATGCTGGTTTCATCAATAACAAGTTTTGTGAAATGCTTGACAACCTAGGTGCATCTAATTTCGGATAAACATAACGAATGTCAAAAGTAAGAGTCTTTAACGAAGTAGAATTTGCAAGTAAGAACCGTATCAAACACATTGCATGTTGATGAGAGGTAGCATGAGTGCAGATATTCACTGTCTGAAGTTGATTAAGGCAACAGCTACTGCATTCCAACTCCTCCGAACAGTCAGGCACTTGTGTAATATCTAGATGGACGGCATTCTGAATTATATCAAGTTCAACCAAGCAAGGAGCACTTTCAAGTACACGAAGAAGAACGTACAAAACATAAAAAAAGTATACATTTTTCACTATGGAATGGTTAAGACTTAAGAGACATATACATGCCCGTGGAAATGCCAACGTCTAAATGGAAAGTGTTTTCTAAAGTTAAGTGTGTAGTTTTTTTCTTCTCATTTAGGGTGCTTTTCCCCCTCCTTTTCTACCCTTAACTTGTTGTCTTTCCCTAACCACCCTTACATACATACTAATTCTTTTTCTACCCTTAACTTGTTGCCTTTCCCTATCAACCCTTACATACTAGTTGCATGTTGTCTTCCCTTCTAAAATTTACAATCACGCAAATTTGCCTCCCATCATAGAAATATCGATGATGAAGAAAAAGAGAGATTGAATAAAAAAAATGGTAGAATGAGAGAAGAATATTGCGAGACATGAAAGGAGAAATGGAAGAGATGGTAGAAGAAGATTGAGAAACCGGGAAGGAAAAAGTAGAAGCATTGAAGATTCTATAGAAGAAGAAAAAAAAGGAGAGTCAAAATACTACAATTAATAAGAAAACAATTAAGAAACTACGTATGGTAAAACAAAAATATTTAAGAAACAAAGGTATTCATATTGATCTCTATAACATGATCAACCAAGCAGGGAACACTTTTAAGTGATTTTTTTGTTGGTTGATTTTTTGTTTGAGTCAACTGATTCACAAACTATAGTAAACAGTGGCAACATAATATCAAATAGACTGAGATCAAATCCATTTAACAAATATATCACATTAGAACTTATTTCTTCTTAAAACTGCAAGAAAACATCAAAATTCCTCAAAAAATAGATACTAGAAACACTCTCCGTCTCACCACTCTGCATGAATTCATTGCTAATATAATGCGTAGATTAAAGAAAACTTATATCCTAAACTACTTTTACAAAACAGACCCTTTAGCAGCTTCATGAGTCATTGCTTGTTGTCCAAGCCAAAGCACTAACCACCCAAACATAAGCGTACAAAAATTAGATTATAGTAACAATTTCAAAGTTACACGCAAAATGCAAATTCACAATACAAACAAAATAAACACTCTCCAAGTTGCCTAAAATATTTAAACATGCAAAGCATTTTCATCCCATTATGCCAATGAGATGACAGGCAATACAAAAAAAAATGTATTCATACAAAAATCAATTGCATGCGAGAATTACCATGACAATTGTGAATCAAAGACTCCACTCCATAGAATGAAAAAAATTCAACACTAAAACAAGTAATTTGCAAGTATGAACTGTATCAAACTCATTGCATGCGAGAATTAGCTTTTAACGTAAATACTCCACTGTGAAAAGTTGATTAAGGCCACAACTACTGCATTCAACATCTCAGAATGGTCCAACACTTGGACTAGAATAATACTCAATACATAAATCTGTTCTGGAAAATAAAATAAAACAAAGACGCCAAGCAGAACTGTGGTGTTGAAAGATAAAATCTAATACATTCTCAATGACGTAACTTAACCTGGGCTCTTTGTGATGCTCGTTCCATCAATAACAAGTCTTGTGAAATGCTTAACAACATATTTTGACGCATAGGTGCATCTAATTCCTGAGAATCAATACAAACGTCAAAAGTAAGAGTCTTTAACGATGTAGAATTTGCAAGTAAGAACCGTGTCAAACCCATTGCATGTTGATGAGAGGTAGCACGGGTGCATATATTCACCGTCTGAAGTTGATTAAGGCAACAACTACTACATTCCAACTCCTCCGAATGGTCAGGTGCTTGTGTATTATCTACATGGCGGTAACTCTGAATTATAAAAAAAATAACAGTCAGAATCTGACAATAAGAAAGAAGCTAAGAAGCATAGGTATTCATCATGTTCACCTTTACAACAAGTTCAACCAAGCAAGGAGCGCTTTTAAGTAAACTAACAACATATAAAACTTCTCCTCTTTCATTCAACTTCACATCACCCAATTTCAGATACTTTATGGAGCTGAACGATTTTTTTAGCAGTGTCGGAGGAATGATATTGATAGCTGGACAATAAAGAATCTATGCATACAAACAACAAAACCATTAGACATGCACAAACTACACTTACAAGGGAAGAATAACACAACTTTCAATGTAAATATTGGATTTGACTATGTTATGAGTCTCACATTGAGTACATAAAAGTGTTCAATATGGTATTTAAGCCATGAGGCTCTCCCACCTATTGGGCTAGTCTTTTCGGTTGGGCTCTCTTCATGTGCTTAAATCATAACAATTAGTGCTTTTATTGAGAGTTGGACCACGAAAAGGGTGACCTATAGGCTGGATTAAGGTGCTCCAAAGAATACTGATAGGTCGGTGAAGCCGCCGAAAAGGAAAGGGCTACCATCGAGTCAGTGTCGATAGAGTGAAAGCCGCCGTGGACGTCGGCTCTTAAAGGCAATATTATGAGTCCCACATTAAGTACATCAAAGTGCTCAATATGGTATTTAAGCCATGAGGCTCTCCCATCTATTGGGGTAGTCTTTTGGGTTGGGCTCTCCTCATGTGCTTAAATCATAACAGACTAACATTGCTTCTCTTTTAAATATGCAATAAAAGAGTAAATAAAGCCTGTAACAGACCAATGCTCTTTGTTTCATATGAAAAATAATAAATATACATTTAATAGAGATGTTTTTTTCTAACCTTGTTACCTAAAAATGAACCAATATAAAACCTCTCAATTTTTTTTGGCAAGCTTTTGATAATACCAGATACCCAGCCGTCCATAGCCATGAGTGTAAGATCAATCAGATTCTTCGCTTTCTTGAGACAAACAGACTTCATATTTTGACAAAATATTAGCAATAAGACTTTGAGAGTAGGAGAAGAAATATCTAAATATTCAAAACCATCACAGCCTACAATGCTGAGCTTTTCAAGTAACGGGCAACCAGAAATAAGACTCTGAAGTGCACATGACTCAAATGTAACACTTTCTAAGTCAAGATCAAGCAATCTTTTAAACCCAGAGAAATCAGGTGGAATTGACAAGTTAAATTCACCAAATCTAAAGTATGCCAATTCCTTACAAGAGAAGACAATATATGGCATATGATCGAGATCTGTTGTGAAGTTCACAAGCTCGAGATATTCAACGCCCCTCCTTGACAAAAGAGGAATCCACGTATCAAGATGTCCCTTAGTGATCTTGAAATTGTAATTCAGAGGTGTGCAAAGACAAAACTTATATATCGGCCCATTGTGGAGCATAAGAACATCAGTGATGATTTTAGAAACCACAGGGCCAGGGTAATGGTGATAATCGCAGTGATTAAAAAAGCTTGAGTCAAATTCAATTCGTGGGATGGACGTCCACATTTTCCTCCACTTAGTTGACAAAATACTAGTCCTAACTTGGTCTCGGATGTTCAAATGTTGTAAGATACCATCAATGACATCACTTGGTAAGTCACTGATTCGATCGATGTGAGCATCTTGATTGGCCATCTCGTCGAACAGAGACAAATATAAGACCTAAAAATGAAATTCAGCAGAATAGTAAAAATTACAATCTGAGTTCAAAAATACTGTACATGTAAATCATAGATTAATAATACAAAGACTGGATGTAACAAATCGACAATACACAACTGAGTTCATCATACTAATTTAATTTAAACATATCACTACCATAAAAAATGAAGTAATTTATGTGCCCTAATTAATACTACTAAATCATACTAGTTAGGAGTATTGCTACGAAAAGTAAGAAATGAATGATGATAATAATAAATGAAATAGTAGCGATATTTATGAAAGCTAACAGTTGAAAGTGAGAATCGCTGCAAATTGCAATGCGCTGTGTTTCTTCTGTTAGTTGAAATTGAAACGCTTCACACAAAGATTCATACAGTGAGTGACGAGCGGAGTGAGGCAGAATTTTTTTTTTTTTTGGAGTAAAAACAACGAAATAAATATTGAAAGATAGTTGCTTTATCCGCCCTTTGAATTACTCCCGCACCTCCAAAGTACCAAAAATACCCTTCAGATTATATCTTCTGAAACACAACAAGGCCAAAATATTTCGGATTATATAACACGAAAATTTATATTTTTTTGGTAGATAGAATCCGAAACTAAAGTTTTAGGAGTTACGATCTTAAAAACCTTATTTTTTAGGAGTTACTATCTGAAATGTATCAGAAAAAAGATTTTTCGTCCAGTTTGGTAGTTACGATATGAAATATATGTTATTTTGGTAGATAAAATCCGAAAAAATGAGGAAAATAGAACCACTCAATTGATTATTTCATTTCGTCCATGGATTTGTCCATGTTGTAATCTAAAATAAATTGTAATTTTTTTAGTAGATACAATCCAAAACTAAAATTTTGGAAGTTAAGATCTGAAAAACTTTATTTTTTAGAAGTTACTATCCGAAATGTATCAAAATAGAGAATTTTCGCCCAGTTTGGTAGTTACGATCTGAAATGTATATTATTTTGGTAGATAAAATCCGAAAAAATGGGAAAAACAGAACCATTCAATTGATAATTTCATTTCGTCCATGAATTTGTCCATGTTGTAACCTAAAATACCTGGCAATTTAGTTTAGTTCAATACAAAACGCACAACCATAATTTATCACATAATTAACGCACAAGTACAATAAAACTTACTTTATGTAATTTTGATGCAATTGGAGACAAAGAAAGGATCGTTTTTTGCCGCGTACGCCAACGTTCGTAAGGTTCGGCGAAGGAGAAAGGATCGGCGGCGAGAGAAGGAGAAGGAGAAAAGATCGTAAATCTGAATTAATAGATTTTATATTAGGCAGTGATTTTGGTAGATAAGATCCAAAATAATACATTTTTCAGATTATACATACTGAAATTTTTATTTCCCTAAACTGAGGGCATTTTCGTATTTTTGGGGAGTCTGGGAGCAATTTGATGAGCCTAAAAAGTAAATTTCATATGGATGAAGGCCCAATAAAGCCCAGATCAGAAGATGTAAAAGATCTGGGAAAGGAGGGGAGGGATACTATCTAAAATCTTAAAAATACGAGGTTAACATTGCAAAAACCAATTTTTTTTTTCTTCATATGATACATAAACTAAAATTATAATTAAGTGTTTAAGTTATTATTGTTTGCAGATATCATCAATAAATTTGTTATTGTCTGATAAAAACTCAAAATTTAAAATATTTAAAATTTCACAAAAAGATTTAAGTAATGTTTATCTAATTGTCAAATGTTTGTAATAAGTGTCACTGTATGCTCATTAAGGTATTTTTTCTGTGGCTTCTCAGATATGCCAACTTAGTTGAGATACTTTGATATTACCTCTGTACTCTTATATAAAAAAATATATAAAAATGTCACAATATGCATAAAGGAGCAAAGATAATCAAGGAGACAAAAATGAAACAATATCAAACAAAAGAACAGTACAAAATTGTTTGTCCTATGTAGTGATGATCAAACACAGTGAAGTACAAAAAGTTGTTATGTAACCCAATTATTTGTCCAGTACTGTTCTGTTCAGTAACACTTCTTTTACAGATCAAACACACATTTTAGCTTTGTTTAACAGTAATTGCATATTTCATACATATCAATCAATAATACTAGTACTAAACAGTACACTACACTGGATTATATCTGTCACCAAAATATTTCTTCAACTACATACGACAATAGACCATAAATCCAAGTGATGAATGTAAGTAAGAAGTTGTATTGGATTGAAATTTCAAGAAATTATTTTGACAAAAAATATCTTAAAGATTTCTACAAAAGAAATAAATAGAATCAATTGATGATTTAAGGGATACGTAGAAATAAATATGCCTCCAAAAGATTTAATTAGTAGATACGTACAGTTTCAGTTTAAAACATGACATAAAAGTTAGTATAAAGTAGAATGTAGTTGAACTAAACAGAAGATTTAGATATCTTAGCATTACAATAATTCAATTCAAAAGACATGGCCAAAATCAAGACATATGTTAAGATCAAATTTAACCAAAATCAAAACAGTTCATGTAAAACAGATAGACTAATGAAATTTAACTGCATTTAAGCTTCATTGATTTAATGAGGTAGGGTTTTGTTCACACAGGGTCACCAAAAGATTTGATTTCTAGATATTCAATTCGAAATTATTACAGATCATAATCTGCTGAAGATCCAATAAAAACAGAAACTTAAACAAAAGAGTGATACATCCAAAACACAAAAGAGAAAACATAAACAAAAATGCACATTCAAAACCAGCCCATAAAAGAAAGATAAAAAATAGATTCCCAAATTTTAAACCAAAACCCAAGTTGAACACATTCAAAAGTAAGGTGATCATAATCAAGGTTTTAAAAAACCCATTTGCAACCCCAATTGAAACAGCAAATCAAGATTTTATACCTTTCACCACAAAAATATTTCTTAAACTACATACACCAATAGACCATAAATCCATGTAATGAATGTAACAAAATAGGAAAAGACTAGATAACAACTTAATTATATCCACAGCAACTTTCACAAAACTGGCCCTTTAGCAGCTTCATAGGAGTCTTTGCTTGCAATCCAAGGCATTTGATCTTTCGTTTACCATGCACCATGAGTAGCTACTTTGTCCATTTAAGCAAAATTCTCTCAATAAAATAATACACTATTCTCCCAATTCTCTCTTTTCTTCCTTCTATTCAGTTTGTTATGTTCTGTTCAGAGGCTACTGTTTAGAAGTGCAATTGCAGTGCCATCTCTAACATCAATTCCCTTTGCAATCCCACCATTATTTCCACTCGACCATGATGATGTTGATGCTGACACTGACACCGACACTTCTTTACATCCTAGTTTTTGACCGACTCCTTGTGATGGCCAGAGATTATTTTGGACACGAGTCTGATATTTAAATTGTGGAGAATTTTTTCAAGAAAGGCAACGATAGAATAGAAGCACTTCTTCTAGCTGTCATGATGGGCATTCTGGCGATTTATGGGATTTTTCCCAATCATTACTCAAGCGCTTATGTAAATTTCAGGTATAGACTGGCCCTTTAGCAGCTTCATAGGAGTCTTTGCTTGCAATCCAAGGCATTTGATCTTTCGTTTACCATGCACCATGAGTAGCTACTTTGTCCATTTAAGCAAAATTCTCTCAATAAAATAATACACTATTCTCCCAATTCTCTCTTTTCTTCCTTCTATTCAGTTTGTTATGTTCTGTTCAGAGGCTACTGTTTAGAAGTGCAATTGCAGTGCCATCTCTAACATCAATTCCCTTTGCAATCCCACCATTATTTCCACTCGACCATGATGATGTTGATGCTGACACTGACACCGACACTTCTTTACATCCTAGTTTTTGACCGACTCCTTGTGATGGCCAGAGATTATTTTGGACACGAGTCTGATATTTGAATTGTGGAGAATTTTTTCAAGAAAGGCAACGATAGAATAGAAGCACTTCTTCTAGCTGTCATGATGGGCATTCTGGCGATTTATGGGATTTTTCCCAATCATTACTCAAGCGCTTATGTAAATTTCAGGTATAGACTGGCCCTTTAGCAGCTTCATAGGAGTCTTTGCTTGCAATCCAAGGCATTTGATCTTTCGTTTACCATGCACCATGAGTAGCTACTTTGTCCATTTAAGCAAAATTCTCTCAATAAAATAATACACTATTCTCCCAATTCTCTCTTTTCTTCCTTCTATTCAGTTTGTTATGTTCTGTTCAGAGGCTACTGTTTAGAAGTGCAATTGCAGTGCCATCTCTAACATCAATTCCCTTTGCAATCCCACCATTATTTCCACTCGACCATGATGATGTTGATGCTGACACTGACACCGACACTTCTTTACATCCTAGTTTTTGACCGACTCCTTGTGATGGCCAGAGATTATTTTGGACACGAGTCTGATATTTGAATTGTGGAGAATTTTTTCAAGAAAGGCAACGATAGAATAGAAGCACTTCTTCTAGCTGTCATGATGGGCATTCTGGCGATTTATGGGATTTTTCCCAATCATTACTCAAGCGCTTATGTAAATTTCAGGTATAGACTGTAGGCTTAGTGTAGGAATCATACAGAGCATACTTTTGCATCTGTTCATTATTCTTTTCCTATTTATTTTGGGCAGATATGCAATTGTAATAGAAATTAGTGGTCTGCATTTGAATTGACGTCATTCTTTACTTTAGTGTCCTACATCCAAAGGGGAGTGAAATAGTTTTTAAAATTTCCAATTTTAGTTTAATTTAATAGAATTTCTCCAGTTTCCAATTAGTTAATAATGGATGTTTGTTAAATGACTTGCCTAACAAGACATCTTGCCATCTTGGTGAGGTAATGCCCCCAAGCCTAGGGGAAGAGTCTTCTTATGTCAATATGTTACGGCTGAAATTTGGGGTTATACACAAACTATTTATTGATAGGTTTAAGTATTTGGCTTAGTTGTACATGGAATTTCAGAAAGTTTATTCTTTTTGACAAAAAAATTAATGAAAGTTGGTAGGCTTTCTTTTTTTTTTTTTTTTTTTGAAAAATTGGTAGGCTTTCTTTGGTTGATGATATAATAGGGAGGCTTCATAGCTTTGAATTTTATGAATCACAAAACACCACTCCGTGCATTATTATGCAGATTAGACTGAAAAAAAATCAACACCAAAAGAGTGATTTGAAAGTACGAATTGTATCAAACTCATTGCATGCGAGAGCTTTAACATAAAAATTCACTGTGCAAAGTTGAATAAGGCCACAACTACTGTATTCTAACTTCTTAGATTGGTCCAACACTTGGACTGGAACAACATGCAATACATCCAAAGCATTCTCAACAAAGGAACTTAACCTGTGCTCTTTGTGATGCTCGTTCCATCAATAACAAGTTTTGTGAAATGCTTAACAACATAGGTGCATCTAATTCCTGAGAATCAAGACGAATGTCAAAAGTAAGAGTCTTTAACAATGTAGAATTTGCAAGTAAGAACCGTATCAAACCCATTGCATGTTGATGAGATGTAGCACGGGTGCATATATTCACCGTCTGAAGTTGATTGAGGCAACAGCTACTACATTCCAATTCCTCCGAATGGTCAGGCACTTGTGTAATATTTACATGGCTGTAACTCTGAATTATAAAAAAAATAACAGTCAAAATCTGACAATAAGAAAGAAGCTAAGAAGCATAGGTATTCATCATGTTCACCTTTACAACAAGTTCAACCAAGCAAGGAGCGCTTTTAAGTAAACTAACAACATACAAAACTTCTCCTCTTTCATTCAACTTCACACCAGCCAATTTCAGATACTTTATGGAGCTGAACGACTTTTTTATCAGTGTCGGAGGAATGATATTGATAGCTGGACAATAAAGAATCTATGCATACAAACAACAAAACCATTAGACATGCACAAACAACACTTACAAGTGAAGAATAACACACAACTTTCAATGTAAATATTGGATTGGACTATCATTCAAAATCCAACATTGCTTCTCTTTAAAATATGCAATAAAAGAGTAAATAAAGCCTCTAACAGACCAATGCTCTTTGTTTCATATGAAAAATAATAAATATACATTTAATAGAGATGTTTTTTTTCTAACCTGGTTACCTAAACATGAATGAATATAAAACCTCTCAATTTTTTTCGGCAAGCTTTTGATAATACCAGATACCCAGCCGTTCATACCTACGAGTGTAAGATCAATCAGATTCTTCGCTTTCTTGAGACAAACTGACTTCATATTTTGACGAAATCCTAGCAATAAGACTTTGAGAGTAGGAGAAGAAATATCTAAATATTCAAAACCATCACAGTATACAATTTTGAGCTTTTCAAGTAACGGGCAACCAGAAATAAGACTCCCAAGTGCACGTGAATCCAATGTAACAAATTCTATGTTAAGATCAAGCAATCTTTTAAACCCGGAGAAATCAGGTGGAATTGACAAGTTAAATTGACGCAATCTAAAGTATGCCAATTCCTTACAAGAGAAGACAATATATGGCATATGATCTAGATCTGTTGTAGAGTTCACAAGCTCGAGATATTTAACGCCCCTCCTTGACAAAAGAGGAATCCACGTATCAAGATGTTCCATAGTGAGCTTGAAATTGTAATCCGAAGATGTGCAAAGACAAAACTTATATATCGGCCCATTGTGGAGCATAAGAACATCATTGATAATTTTATAAACTACAGGAGCAGGGTAATGGTGATAATCGCAGCGATAAAAAAATCTAGAGTCAAACTCAATTCGTGGGACAAACGTCCACATGTTCCTCCACTTAGTTGACAAAATACTAGTCCTAACTTGGTCATGAATGTTCAAATGTTGTAAGATACCATCAATGACATTACTCGGTAAGTCACTGATTCGATCGATGTGAGCATCTTGATCGGCCATCTCGTTGAACAGAGACAGATTTCAGACCTAGAAATGAAATTCAGCAGAATAGTAAAAATTACAATCTGACTTCAAAAATACTTAGAAATCAACAATGCACAACTGATTTATCATACTAATTTAACTTAAAAGCTTCTAATCAACATCATCATCATGATAAAAAATGAAGTAATTTCATTTCAGTGCCCTAATTAATAGTTACGAATGTTGGTACGAAAAGTAAGAAATGGATGATGATAATGATAAATGAAATAGTAGTACCGAATTTTTACGAAAGCTTACAGTTGAGAGTGAGAAATGACGATGGATTGTGGGAATCGCTGCAAATTTCAATGCGCTGTGTTTCAGTTTGTTGAAAGTTGAAACGCTTCACACGAAGGTTCGTGCAGTGAGGGAGAAAATGTGTTTTTTTTTTTTTGGAATAAAAAGCACGAAAATGTGTTATCCACACCCCCTTTTTAAGTCTTGAGTTCAATTTCAAAAATGGTCAAAAATATAGGAGGTTAAAATTGCGAGAAAAAAAAATTAATAGGATACAGGGAATAAATTATAATTAAGTTTTGAAGTTATTATTTTTTGTAGATATCATCACTATATATCTTTAAGAGGAATAAAAAAATTTATAAAGATATGTCTAGGTTACATTTAAGTTTGGATTCATTTTATGGTTCGAATAAATTCTATTTTGTTATTTTTTACTACTTATCTATTTAGGGACAACATAAAGTTACTGTTCTTCAATTGATTCATTGTTTTTGTCCATTAAGTGCTTGTTTGGTTCAACGGTTTTTAGAAAGCATCAAACGTGAATTCTAAGTGCGAAATACAGTTTGAGCACAAAATGGCAATTTAATAATTCCTTATGTGAATTTGCGGATTGTGCATCTTGGTCTCGATAATTTATGGAGCAGAATAAACTTTTTAGCAGAGAGGGAGGAATGATATCTTCAAACAGGATTGATGCATGCAAACAGCAAAACTATGAGAAATATACAAACAAGTGACAACACTAAGTGAAAAATAACAACTTTCAATGTATTAATATTGGTTTGGTCATGAAAGAGAGTCTCATTGAGTTTAATTAATTTTCTGTTTTGGCTGTTTGTTGATTGATATTTTGTTTGAGTCAACTGATTCACAAACTATAGTAAAAAGAAATCTATTCATGCAAAAATCAACTCAAAGCATGAAAATTGTGAATCAAAAACTCCACTCCGTACATAATTATACCTATTAGATTGAAAAAATTTAACACCAAAACAAGTATTTTGCAAATATGAACTGTATCAAACTCAGTGCATGCGACAATTAGCTTTAACGTAAACATTCCAATGTGAAAAGTTGATTAAGGCCACAACTACTGCATTCAACATCTCAGAATGGTCCAACACTTGGTCTAGAACAACATTCAATACATAAATCTGTTCTGGAAAATAAAATAAAATAAAATAAAGCAAAGACGCCAAGCAGAACTGTGGCGTTGAAAGATAAAATATAATACATTCTCAATAAAAGAACTTAACTTGCGCTCTTGGTGATGCTTTTTTCATCGATAACAATTCTTGATAAATGCTTAACAAAGGTGCTTCTAATTTCAGATAATCAAGACGAATGTCAAAAGTAAGAGTCTTTAACGATGTAGAATTTGCAAGTAAGAACCGTATCAAACACATTGCATATTGACGAGAGGCAGCAAGAGTACAGATATTCACCGTCTGAAGTTGATTAAGGCAACAGCTACTACATTCCAACTCTTCCGAACAGTCGGACGATTGTGTAATATCTACTCCGCTATAACTCTGAATTAAAACAAAAAAACAACAGAGTCAAAACATGACAACAAGACAGAAGTTAAGAAGCATAGGTATTCATGTTCACCTGTACAACAAGTTCAACCAAGCAAGGAGCACTTTCAAGTACACGAACAATATACAAAACTTCGCCTCTATCATCCCACTTCACATCACCCAATTTCAGATACTTTATGGAGCTGAAGGATCTTTTTAGCAGTGTCGGAGGAATGTTAGCTGCATAATCAAGAATCTATGCATACAAACAACAAAACCATGAGACATGCACAAACAACACTTACAAGTGAAAAATAACACAACTTTCAGTGTCAATATTGGATTGGACTATCATTCAAAATTCAAAATTGCTTCTCTTTTAAATATGCAGTAAAAGAGTAAATAAAGCCCGTAACAGACCAATGATCTTTGTTTCATATGAAAATTAATAAATATATATTTAATAGTGATGTTTTTTTCTAACCTGGTTACTGAAAAATGTACCAATAGAAAACCTCTCAATTTTTTTTGGCAAGCTTTTGATAATACCAGATACCCAGCTGTTCAGAGCTACGAGTTTAAGATCAATCAGATTCTCAGCTTTCTCGAGCCAAACTGACTTCACATTTTGACGGAAATCTAGCCATAAGACTTTGAGAGTAGGAGAAGAAATATCTAAATATTCAAAACCATCAGAGCTTACAATGCTGAGCTTTTCAAGTAACGGGCAACCAGAAATAAGACTCTCAAGTGCACGTGAATCCAACGTAACATATTCTAAGTCAAGCTCAAGCAATCTTTTAAACCCGGAGAAATTAGGTGGAATTGACAAGTTAAATCCACAAAGTTTAAAGTAAACCAACTCCTCACAAGAGAAGACAATATATGGCATACGATCGCTAGCTGGTGTGGAGTTCACAAGCTCGAGATATTTAAGACCCCTCCTCGACAAACGAGGAATCCACATATTAATATGTTCCATCGCGTTCTTGAATTTGTAATACAGAGGTGTGCAAAGACAAAACTTATATATCGGCCCAGTGTGGAGCATAAGAACATTAGTGATAATTTTAAAAACAACATGACCAGGGTAATCTCGATAAAAGCAGCGATTAAAAAATCCTGAGTCAAACTCAATTTGTGGGACGGATGTCCACGTCTTCCTCCACTTAGTTGACAAAATACTAGTCCTAACTTGGTCTCGGAGGTTCAAATGTTGTAAGATACCATCAGTGACATTACTCGGTAAGTCACTGATTCGATCTTGATTGGCCATCTCATTGAACAGAGACAAATATAAGACCTAGAAATTAAAATCAGCAGAATAGTAAAAATTACAATCTGACTTCAAAAATACTTAAAAATCATACATTAAAATTACAAAGATTGGATATGTCATGTAACAAATCAATAATACAAAACTGAGTTCATCATACTAATTTAATTTAATAAATGAAGTAATTTCATTTCAGTGCCCTAATTAATATTAATACTAGTAAATTATGAATGTTGGTACGAAAAGTAAGAAATGGATGATGATAATGATAAATGAAATAGTAGTACCGAATTTTTACGAAAGCTTACAGTTGAGAGTGATGAACGACGATGGCTTCTGGAATCGTTGCAATGCGCTTTGTGTTTTGTTTGTTGAAACGTTCACACAACTCTCAACAATTAGAGTGAGTGAGGGAGAAAATGTTTGTTTTTTGGAATAACTACACGAAATAAATATTGAAAGGATCAAGGCCCAATAAGACCCAGATCAGAAGATGCAAAAGGTCTTGTAAAGGAGGGAGTCAAATTTCAAAAATATTAAAAATATGAGGTTAACATTGCAAAAACCAACTTTTTTAATAGGATACACATACAGAGACATTTTTTTGGTTTTCACCGGCAATTTAATCTGGTTTGGGGGTCTGTTCTGGTATCAAGTGGTTTCAGTCTCCTCCTAGTGCGGAGATCGAACTGTACGTCTCCCTACCAAGTTCAACATCAATCACCACAAAACCAACTAACGATTGATTAATAGGATACAAAGACTAAAATTATAATTAAGTTTTTTAGTTATTATTGTTTGTAGATGTCATCAAATCAAATGTATTATAAAGCTATGTCACTTGATGTTGATATTAGGTTACATCTAAGTTGGGGTTCTTTTTATGGTTTGGATAGATTCTATTTTGTTATGTTTTTACTACTTATCTATATAGGGACATAAAATTATACATTTTTCAGTATGAAATGCTTGATGGACATCTACATGTCCATGGAAAGTGTCATCTTATGTTTACTAAAGTTAAAATGTGAAGATTGCTTGTTTGATCCACCACTCCAAGTCTCCAACTAATTGCATGTTGCATTTTCCTCTATAAGTCACAACCATACAAATTTGCCTCCCCGCCGTAGAAATATTGATTATTAGAAAGAAAAAATGAAATGAGACGGAGAAATGACAGAATAAGAAAAGAATCTTGTGGGATAGGGAGGACAAAATGGAAGAAATGATAGACGATCGAGAGATAAGGAAGAAGCAAAGATAGATGGCGTTGAAGATATTGATAAAATAGAGCGGATGAAAATCGAGTTGATGTTAGCCTATATTTTCGACAGGCTAAAAAATAAGCCAAATTTCCCAGTAAATAGGCTAAAGATCCTTTTAGTAATTTACACGTTTAAAATCAATGTTGAAAAAAACTTTGTATATCAAATCTTAATGTTTAATCAAAACTCAATTTCAAGATTTAATGTTCTTTAATCTAAAGTAATGTACTGTTTATCTAGTTGCCACTGTTTGTAATAAATGTCACTGTATGCATAAAGGATCAGAGAATATCAGAGATAAGAATGAAAAAATTTAGCTTTATTTAATAGTAATTGCATATTTCATATATCAATAATACTAATACACTGGAGCATCTGTCACCACAAAAATATTTCTTAAACTACATACACCAATAGACCATAAATCCATGTGTTGAATGTAACTAAATGACATAACTCTTATATGATATAATATAACATATAATTCCTAGATAACAAAGCTCATATCCTCAGCTACTTTCACAAAACTGGCCCTATAGCAGCTTCATAGGAGTCTTTGCTTGCAGTCCAAGGCATTAGAACTTCTTTTACCATGCACCAGTAGTAGCTACTTTGTCCATATAAGCAAAATTTCCTCTCCTTCCTCCACCTCCTCCTCTTCCTCCATTTCTTCTTCTTCCTCTATTCATCTGATAATCATTAGTGCCATGATGATATCCAGTGTTCTTAGACCATGACATGTTTTCTCTCTTTCTGTTGTATCCATCCCATGTTCCCCAATTTCCAGTCCCAGCATTTCTTCCTTGATACTTGTTATGCAAGTCACCACCATATTGCTCCCTCTGATACCATCCCTGAGAATCATTCTGACCATTTTGCCATCCATATTCTTTTGCATGTTCATTAACAGGAGCATAATATTGTTGTTCCCAAGAGTTTGTTTCATTATTTTCATGTTGGTTCGGTTCCCATCCCTGTGCAGCATAATTTGGTTCAGAAGGCTTTGTTACTTCTTTTTCTTGTTCTTCTTCGTCCCCCCATCCGGTAGGTCCCCATCCTGGACCAGAAAAGGACTGATTCAAGAGGAGAGAACTACCGAGAATCATAGGCTCCTCAGGTTTTTGTTCTAAGTTGTGTCGGGCCTCTGCTTCTCTTTCCACATCCAAATAAAGTTCAGGGTCGACACTTGCATGCCAATCTACATCGTCGATGTAAATGTCAGGATCAGGAGATGGTATGTCACAGGGAAGGCCATTGATATCAGCCCAAAACCTGTTTTTGGCATTGTCAAATGCCTCTTTGACAGCAGAGTCGTCCCAGCTTACCACATTGGGAAACAGATACATATACCTCTTGCCTTCTATTACCTTTCCCCATGGAACTGACCCAACCAAATCACAAAACTTCTTTTCCCACGAAGGCACTGTTGAAAACCTATTACCTGTGAACCAAAAGAAATAAATAGAATCAATTGATGATTTAAGGGATAACCTATGATCACAATGAGATAGCATGACACTAAAATGCAATACTAACATAACATGGCAAAAGAGTGAAAAACGTGCAAAACTTGTGGAGAAGAATAAATACTTATATATTGAATGGCCAAATCTAGACAGCTTTAGTTCAAAACATCAACCATTAATTCAATAATTGAATGACGTAGGGATACTTAAAATATGCCTCCAAAAGATTTAATTAGTAGATACGTAGACAGTTACAGTTTAAAACACGACATAAAAGTTAGTACAAAGAAGAATGTAGTTGAATTAAACAGGAGATTTAGATATCTTAGCATTACGCTATTTCAATTCAATGATATCACACATATTCGGGTAATCTAAGTCTAACCAAGATACCTACTTGAACATGGCCAAAATCAAGACATGTTAAGATCAAATTTAACCAAAATCAAAAAAGTCCATGTACAAAAGGAATACTAATGAAATGAAATTTAGCTGCATTTAAGCTTCACCGGTTTAATGAGGTAGGGTTTTGTTCACAGCGGGTCACCAAAAGATTTTTTTCCTGGATAGTAGATATTCAATTCGAAATAGCACAACAAACAGAAATTATTACAGATCATAATCTGCAGAAGATCCATTAAAAACAGAAACTTAGTTATCTATCACCCCTGGCAATTTCAATAATTGAACGACGTAGGGACCAACAAACCTGAAGAACATACAAAACACCAACAACAAGAAATTACAACCTAACAACCTACCAACCAACGAAGTGACAACATTTCATATCCTTAGCGACACTCCTTTCAATTATTGAAACTCTTCGTTATTTTTGTTGACAATGAATTGAAACCTAAACCCTACATCATACTTTACAAAACCCCACCTTTGCCCTTATCCAGGTGAGTCACACACACATACAAAGTACAAACAACTAAAAGTAGGCCAACCAAAAATAAAATTGATAATACTTACATCATCTAATCTAACTAAAGCTACTTCTAGAAACCTATGATTACCACAAAATGAGTAATACATCCCAAAACACAAAAGAGAAAAACCAAACCAAAATTGCTCATTCAAAACCACAATTTAAACAACATATATCAAGATTTTTGAATGTCTCCACTCTACAAAACATAATTATTGTGGCATCATCAATCAACATGTATGTGACAAAAATTATTCACAAAATCAAAAATTGCAAAGCAACTTCATTTTAAAACCTTGATCATATTCATGATGATATGTTTAACAATTCTATCACTAACCCAATTTTTGTAGCATGCCCAAAAACAATTAGAAATAAAAAACAAAACTTTATGGAGCTTAATGAGTAATCCATACAAAAACTGAAGAATTAACAAAAGCACTAAATAGTAACTAACTTACCTAATGGTGGTTTTCCGTTAAAGGATGATGATGATGATTGCCAGTGACCCAGTTGAGAATTATGAGTGAACCCTTGATTTTTTCTCCAATTAGCCATTTTCAAGAATGAACAGAGAAATACCCAGATGAGAAAATTGGGAAAGTTTATATCGAAAACAGAGAACAATCACAATTGAAGAAAAAATGAACAGACTTTGGGAAAAGGGATAAACAGAGAAAGAGAGAGAAAATTTGTGTGTAATGAAAGTTACACAAAAATAAACAAAACAAAAGCGGTGGAAGAAAAAGAAGAAGGAAAAGATTATGAAATTAGAAAAAGAACATGATGATGGTGATGATGATTTGGATATAACGACAGATGAAGAAGAGTTACGAGGTTGTTTTTTTTTTTAAGTAAAAAAAAAAAAGAGTTGGTTACAGAAGCACATAAGAGAGATAGATAATATCTTTTGGGTTTGTACTTGTTTCTGTATTTATTTATAGTACTTTGGTTTTTCACTTTGGCTTTTGCTTCTTCGTTACTTCATTCACATTCACATTTACTATTTTGAGTAAAAATAGGGAAGTTAGTTCTTATCTATAACAAAAACAAATCTTATCTTTTTTTTCTTGGGGTAAAAAAAACTTAATAAATTTTTTTTAGATATTTTTGTATATGGTTACAAGTACTTGTTATAAACTTATAATCATGAAGTTTTTGAAAAAAAAATTATAGTATATGAAAAATATACTTAAATTTTATCCTTTTACAAATTCACACCTTTATGTATGGGGAAAACAATGCATATATGAAGTACTAAGTTAAAGGATTTGATTTTTTTGGTAGATAGGCAAAATAGCATAGCCAATAGAAACTCACGCACATAACGTGTAGGAATTGAGATTCGAACATCAGTTATGGACATTTGGTGTAATAATTTTGACATTTTCTGTCGATTGAGGTAGAAATTTTGGACAATTAAAAGATTTTATTTATTTGACACAACTTTGACATTATAACAAATACTACTCCTATTTATCAAAAATAAATTAGTTTAACCGTTATCATATTCTAATCCCTTAAACTGGTGTTTATAACTTATGATAAATGATTATAATCCCAACCATATAATAAGTATGATAAATGAACTTTCAAAAAAAAGTATGATATATGATTATAATCCCAACCATATATCTATCGGTTCACACCACTTGAGCTAATATATCAAATATTATATTAATGTAGAAAATATAGAATAAAGTTTTTAGAAATATTAGTAATGTAGTTCATCAAAAAAAAAAATTAGGAATGTACTAATGTAGGCTTTTGCTTGCACATATGTCCCGTTTTTTAGGTATTTCAGAGATAAATATTTATTTTATATTTTTATTAATTAGATGATAAATTAATAAAAAATAATTAATATTGTAGTATTAAAAATTATAAATATCAATTATGCTGAAACAAACTTTTTTATATACTATAAGAAAAAACAAGCTTTTTCTTATGTTCATCAAACAAAGCCTCTTCAAGGGAGAATATATGAAAACTTTGTTTGATGAACACACACATTATAAATGAATTTTCCAAGCCTTTTTGGTGTCTCTCTTTTCAAATGTTGAACCAAGTTGTAGTATTATCAAGTGAAGTTGCTATCCTACCAGATGAAGGCCAACCACTTTCGATACACCTATGTTCAATGACCCTTCACCTACTTTCTCCAATGTTGAATAAATAGAATCCACAATGGCATAACAAAAGGATATTACCACCACAGTAGGAGGTGTTGAAATAGCATAATCAAGAATTCAAGATCAATGTCCTTGACTCCTTTCCCTAGTTTTGTCAATGTTGAAAATGAGAATCATATCATACACAAGTTTTTTATTTACTCAATAAACAAAAACATTTAAGTTGTACAACATAGGCATGTCCAATATGAACCTCTCAAAGGTCTGTACAACATTTAAATATTTCCTAATAGACAAGGTTTCAAATGGTTTACAATGAGCAAAAAAAATTCACATTTGGTAATATGACTGCAAAGTATATTAATCACATCGAGTCTGCAGTTTGGCTTAGATCATCGATGATCGGAAAAATTTGGAGGTTTACCGAATTTTTAAAGATAAAGTATTTTCATGTTCATAACTAACTTGTCTCACAAATCATTTTATGTTTAGCCAAAAAATATAGTTCAGTAGCTTCTCTACTACAAAAAGCTTCTCCTTCAATACAGTAGTTTCTCTCATCTTTCATAATGAGTCCATGTTCACAAGACAAATCAAAGACCTCTGATTCTTGGCAAAAGCCTCTTCCAAACTTGGTAGCGCACCGACCGTAATACCCTCAACCTGAAACACCAGACGCCAAGAGCGATTAAAAGAATTAAAACAAGATAGGTGTTTGGGAAAGAAAATGAGAAAATAGGCAGCTTTCATATGCTACTAAGATGCAATAAGATACAAAAAGTGAAGTTTAGACATAGCTCTGGATCCAGATGATACTTCAAATATATTGAAGAACTCACCTTATCTTCAGTTTTGATCAATCCCAGTTTTGAAAGTCGAAAACAAACAGCTGCATAGAATCTTAAGTGTTTCCATGTCCCTCAAATGCTTTGGGACTAAATTTAACCTGTATACAAGAAACGGTATCAAATGATAAATCTAATGATTCATTTGTATATTGTACAAATTGACGACGACAACAACAAACAACCAAGCCTTATCCCACTAAGTAGGGTTGGCTACATGAATCGAACAGCGCCATAGTGTTCTATCAAAAATCATGTTTTCCTCCAACAAAATTAAAATAAATTATAACATGCACAATTTCAAGTAATGTGACTTTGACCGGATTAACAAAATCTAAATAATTGCATGTCATCTTGAGAGCTTGACTGCTACGGTTGTGCTGGGCACACGACCAATATAGGCTATCATCTTGAAAGTGATACGCTACTTTTGGATCTTATGACAATGCAGAGAAATTTTACAAAAATGTTGGTTTTTCTAATATACTTAGAATGTACTGTAAATAGCCAGGCACGGTAACTTACACTATCAACCACAATTACATCTACAGCTCCACTTTTTGTTAGTGTATCAACCATGCTCAACAAACTTTCAGCACAATCGGGATTTGAGATGAGAAGCTTTTCGGTATTTACACCCATTGATTCCACAAGTGAAAGGTCTAATGCACTTTCTACATCAAGATATGCACAATATCCTGCCAACAGAATTAATAGAATTTCTTTATCAAATTGCATCAACTGACTAGTTTAATTATTGAGTAGTTATTTTCATATTATTGAAGTACAAATTGAGAAATTCTTTATCTATATACAAATAGATTTAATAATTTGCAGGGCAAGTGTTGTCTTACCAGCTGCTTCTTGCCCGTAAATTTCAACAATCCTACCCTAAAAGATTCAAATGTGATGCATATCAAGGAAACTTGTATGTATGTATGTTTTTTTTTTTTGAAACATGAAAACAATGCATATATATATATTCATATAGTCACGATGAAAAACGTACAAGAAGTACTATTCCCACCCACGTAGGATAAGTATATTTAGTACTCGAACCAACATCATATTGAAAAACAACTACACCCCCAAGAATAAGGCTCAAGAAATGCCTTTTTCCCCCACTGAATTATCAATATATACAATACAAAGGATTAATACTCCACTCATAGAACAAGCAAGGAAACTTGTATATATATCCTATTAATCGTTGTATTATCTGTGTTTGTGTAGAGGCTTATTTATACACTAAGCTAATTTATCCTACATTCGGACTATAAAGCATGAACACTGACAGAAACACCCCAGCACCTTATGAATTAAATAAAATAAAGAGTTAAATAAGTTTTTTCGTCCCTAGAAATATAGCAAACTTTGATTCTAGTCCCTAAAACTAAAAAGAGGATGCTTTCGTCCTCCAAAAAATTTTAGTTTTGTTTTTAGTCGCTAATGGACATAACTTTGATATGTTAATATGTTATTGATATTTTTTTAACATTATATGGACATACATAGATTTGACGTAATAAATGAACATAGCATGGAAAAGTCTTGAACATAAATTGATCATAACCTTTAACATTAACATGAACATAAATTGGTCATTAGAGAATAAAAATGAAACTTAAAATTTTGGAAGGACTATAACCCATTGTTATTTATAGGGACTAAAATAACAAAGATCAAAACCTTATATAACCCTAAAATAAATGTGCATAAAGTTTCTTAAACTACATACACCAGTTTATCTGTCCCCACAGAAACAATTTAGCTTCATTTAAGAGTAATTGCATATTTCAGTAATACTAATAGTAATGCACCGGACTATCTGTCCCCACAGAAAAATTTCTTAAACTACATACACCAATAGACCATAAATCCATGTGATGAATGTAACAAAATAGAAAAGCCTTATATGATATAATGACATATAAATACCTAGATAACAAAATTTATATCCTCAGCTAATTTCACAAAACTGACCCTTTAGCATTTTCATAGGAGTCTTTGCTTGCAGTCCAAGGCATTTGATCTTCATTTACCAAGCACCAGCAGCAGCACCAGGAGTACCAACCTTGTCCACATAACCAAAATTTCCCCTCCTTCCTCCACGACCTCCTCCTCCACGTCCTCCTCCTCCACGTCCTCCTCCACGTCCTCCTCCTCCTCTTCCTCTATTCATCTGATGCTGATTATTACCATGATGATATCCAGTGTTCTTAGACCATGACATGTTGTTTTCTCTCTTTCTGTTATATCCTCCCCATGTTCCCCAATTTCCACTCCCAGCATTTCTTCCTTGATATTTGTTATCCCAGCCACCACCATATTGCTCCCTCTGATACCATCCCTGAGAATCGTTCTGACCATTTTGCCATCCATATTCTTTTGCATGTTCATCAACAGGAGGATTATACTGTTGTTCCCAAGAGTTTGTTTCATGATTTTCATGTTGGTTCAGTTCCCATCCCTGGGCAGCATAATTTGGTTCAGAAGGCTTTTCTACTTCTTTTTCTTCTTCTTCGTCCCCCCATCCAGTAGGCCCCCATCCTGGATGAGATACCCACTGATTCAAGAGGAGAGAACTACCAAGAATCACAGGTACCTCAGGTTTTTGTTCCACGTTGCGTCGGGCCTCTGCTTCCCTTTCCACATCCAAATAAAGTTCAGGGTCAACACTTGCAAGCCGATCTACATCGTCGATGTACATGTCAGGATCAGGCAATGGTATGTCACAGGGAATGCCGTTGATATTAGCCCAAAACCTGTTTTTGGCATTGTCAAATGCCTCTTTGACAGCAGAGTCGTCCCAGCTTACCACATTGGGAAACAGATACATATACTTCTTGCCTTCTAGTACCTTTCGCCATGGAACTGAGCCAACTGATTCACAGAACTTCTTTTCCCACGAAGGCACTGCTGAAAACCTAGTACCTGTGAACCAAAAGAAATAAATAGAATCAATTGATAGTTTAAGGGATAACCTATTATCACACCGAGATAGCATGACATTAAAATGTAATACTGACATAACAAGGCAAAAGAGTGAAAAACATGCAAAACTCGTGGATATTATTGAATGGCCAAATCTAGACAGCTTTAGTTCAAAATCCAAAACAGATTGAATTGTTACATAGCGGGAGGTACAAAAGATCAACCACTAAGATTTCCTATTCAATAATTGAATGACGTGGGGATATTTTAAATATGCCTCCAACAGATTTAATTCTTAGCTACGTAGACAGTTTCAGTTTAAAACACGACATACGAGTTAGTATAAAGAAGAAAGTACTTGAACTAAACAGGAAATTTAGATATCTTTGCATTATGCTATTTCACTACAATGACGTCACACATAATAGGGCGATCTAAGTCTACCAATATTAAGATCAAATATAACCAAAATCAAAACGGTTCATGAACAAAAGATAGACTAATGCAAGGAAATTCAACTGCATGTAAGCTTTCACCGATTTAAGGTAGGTTTTGTTTACAATGTGTCAACAAAAGATCCGATTTCTAGATATTTAATTACAAGTAGCACAACTATAGCCAGCATGAATTTAAAGCACAACACAAACAGAAATTATTACAAAACATAATCAGCAAAAGATCCAATACAAACAGAAACTTAGTTATCTATCACCACTGTCCATTTCAATAATTGAACGACATAAGGACCAACCAACCTGATGAACATACAAAACACCAAAAACAAGAAATTAATACCTACCAACCAAAGAAATGACAGCATATTTTACAAAAACCCCACCTTTAATTATTGAAGCTCTTGATTTCTTTTGTTGACAAGGAAATTAAACCTAAACCCTCCATCATATTTTACAAAACCCCACATTGCCCTTATCAGGTGAATCACACCCACATAAAAACAAGTAAAGTAGGTTCAAAGCCAAAATAACATTCATAATACATACACCTAATCTAACTAAAACTACTTCTAGAAATCTATGATTAGCACAAAATGAGTAATAAATCCCAAAACCAATATTTGCTCATTCAAAACCAGCTAAAAAAACCCAATTGAACACATTCAAAAGTAGGGTGATCAATGATCATAATCATAATCAAGGTTTCAAATTGCAACTGCATATCAAGACTTTTTATGTCTCCACAAGACAATTGTGACTGAATCAACATATATGTGACAAAAATTATTCACAATATAAAAAATTGCAATGCAACTTCATTTTAAAACCTTGATCATGATATGTTCAACAATTCAACCACTCGCCCAAATTTTGTAGCATGCCCAAAAACAAATTGAAAGCAAGAACAAAACTTTATAGAGCTTAATGACTAATCCATGCAAAAAATGAACAAAAGTAATGACAGTTAATTACCCAAAGGTGGTTTTCCATTAGAGGGTGGTGAACGCCAGTGACCCAGTTGAGGATAATGAGTGCTCCCTTGATTTTTTCTCCAATTAGCCATTTTCAAGAATGAACAGAGAAATACCCAGATGAGAAAATTGGGAAAGTTTATATTGAAAACAGAGAACAGACACAAATGAAGACAAAATGAACAAACTTTGGGAAAAGAGATAAACAGAAAAAGAGAGAGAAAGTTTGTGTGTTGTGAAAGTTACACGGAAATAAATAAAACAAAAACGGTGGAAGAAAAAGAAAAACAAGAAGGAGAAGAATATGGAATTAGAAAAAGAACATGATGATGGTGTGATGATGATGTTTTGGTCACAAAAGACAGAAGCAGAGTTACGAGGTTTGATGATTCTTGTTGGTTCTACAAGAGATAGATAGATAGATATCTTTTGGATTTGTACTTGTCTATGTATTTATAGTACTTTTGTTTTTCACTTTTTTTTTTTTTGGTTTTATCTTTTTCTTTTGGTTCATTACTTCATTCACATTTACTTTTTTGAGTAAATAGGAAATTTCTTTCTCTATATAGTAAACATGGGTTAAAATAGTATAATCTCATTTTTGTTAAATTAACAAATTTGTTTATGAAAATAATTGCATTCATGAATTTATAAAATGTCCAAACTTTTTCTATATAAAATATTTGAGTGAATAAAAATCAATGTATTTAGACGGTATTATGAATCGAATATATTAACTTTTGCTGATTTATTTGCCTATTTTAAAAAGAATCGGATATAGATAGCATATTAATTAAAAAAATTATTTAATATTAATTGAAGTATTTCATTTAGTGTACACACATGTAGATTATTACAAATACTATTAATTAATATTAATATGGGTTATGCTAATTAGTGCACACATGTTAGACAATTATTATTCCATTTTTTATTGTCTGAGTTTAAGGTGTGATTTTGTCAACTAATCTATGTATCCTTAAAAAATAAAAAATAAAAGAATATATTTTATATTTTATATTATATATAAAGAGAAAACTTTTTTGTAGTGTAGTCTTTTTTCATAATTCCTAAAATGTCTTTTTTTAAAAACTAACTTCTATGCTTTTTTAACACCATTATTAACTTCTATCTTCTTAACTTCTAACTTAATAATTTTTATACATTTTTGTTTTCATCAAACCATTAACATTTTTTTAACACATTTTTGTTATCATCAAATTGGATCACACACACGGGCACATCTGGCCACTAAATAATAATAATAATAATAATAATAATAATGTTCTCTCATAAAGAAATATAATAAAATTGTAATAATATAAATGTATTCCTTTTTTTTTTTTGAATCCAATGTATTCCTTTTATTAATATTAATTCTCTATACTATTTTCTATTTTCATTTTCTTTTTGTAAAATTTTTAATATATTTTCATATGGAAAACAACCTTTATCATTTAAGAAAAAGCATTTGAAATATGAATTTATTTGTACATTAATTTTTATCATTATTTTAATATTATTTGAATGGAAAGATTTAATTCTTATTCAATTTTTATATATTTTTTCATTTTTAATTCTTAGTAATAAATAAATTATGTATTTACCATTCTTATTAAATTATATATTTAATAAAGGATATATAGACATTGTCCGTATGAATTAATTTTTTCATTGAAAATTGTTGTTAGTGTATTCGGCTCGTGCGGCACGTGACTTTAATGTGTGTAAGGTTTTAATGTAGTTTGTTAATTTCTATGTGTGTATATAGGCAAAGGATGGGGGCGGAGCCTACTTTGTCCTTAACGTCTATATTCCCTTTATCTTATTTTTTTTATGTGTATATCCAAGTCAGACGTGTACACATTATAATTTTGCGTTGGAAACTGTTACTAGTGTATTTAACTTGTGTGGCTTGTGATTTTGATGCGTACAGTGTGTCAACTTCAATGTATGTAATTATATGCTAGTCAAACCGTACACATTATGATTTTGCATTGGAAACTGTTGTCAGTGTATTTGACTCGAGTGACGTGTGACTTTAATGCATGTAAGGTTCCAATGTAGTGTGTCAACTTCTATGTATGTATATCCTAATCAAACCTTACACATTATGAATTTGTATTGGAAATTGTTGTCAGTGTATTTGACTCGAGCGACGTGTGACTTTAATGCGTCTAAGGTTTCAATGTAGTGTGTCAATTTCTATGTATGTATATCCCAGACATATGTGCACACATTATGATTTTTCATTGGAAACTATTGTTAGTGTATTTGGCTCGAGCGACGCTTGACATCAATGTGCTTAAAGTTTTAATGTAGTGTGTCAATTTCTATGTGTGGATATCATAGTCATACATGTACACATTATAACTTTGCATTGGAAATTGTTGTTATTGTTTTTAACTCGGGTCGCATATTATTCTAATGCATGTAGTGTATCGATTTCTATGTGTATATCCTAATAAGACATGTACACATTATGACTCGAGCGACGTGTGACTTTAATGCGTCTAAGGTTTCAATGTAGTGTGTCAATTTCTATGTATGTATATCCCAGACATATGTGCACACATTATGATTTTTCATTCAAAACTATTGTTAGTGTATTTGGCTCGAGCGACGCTTGACATCGATGTGCGTAAAGTTTTAATGTAGTGTGTCAATTTCTATGTGAGGATATCATAGTCATACATGTACACATTATAATTTTGCATTGGAAACTGTTGTTAGTGTTTTTAACTCGGGTCGCATATTATTCTAATGCATGTAGTGTATCGATTTCTATGTATATATCCTAATAAGACATGTACACATTATGATTTTGCATGAAACTTTTGTGAGTGTAATTGACTCGGGTGGCGTGTGGTTTTAATGCATGTAAGAGCACACACATCCATGCCACTCTTGTGAGTGGTATAAATGGGTCCTACCTAATATATTATATTATTTTACATATCTCAATTATTTATACTATTCAACTATATTTTCTAAATATTCATACCACTCATCAAAAAATTTAAATTGGGTCCCACTTATCATTTTGTTTTGTGCAATAGACCAATAGTATAAGATACAAAGTTATAAAACAAAAAAAAATTGACATAAGTTCAGTAATGCAACGGTGCTGCAGTTGGAAACGTAGTATAATAATACTACCCAATATCTCAAATAGTGGTTGCCAAACTGACATGCGGTTCCAAACTCTGGTGTAGCTACACCGATAATTATGCTTTAAGGCTCCAATGTTGCATGTCAATTTTTATGTATGTATATCCTAGTCATATGTGTACACACATGGTTGGTACTAGGCAATGGGCACAGACCAGATATGCGACGGCCCATAGCCCATGCTTGTAAGGGGCCCACATTTTTTTTACGTTGGGGTGTATATATCAATATTTGTTTTATTGAGGTATATGTAACAAAAAACACGAAAATATCTCTTTTGCCCCCCCTCCCCCCCTCCCCCACTCTATTACCCCATAAAACTCTAAATTACCCTTCAATTCGGAACGTAGATCCCAAATTGAGGTTCGGGATGTAAAACTCGAAGTATGTGCAGAGTTTTTGGGGGTGCAGGCACCATTTTGGGATCTAGAACCTGAAATGGTGCAAGTTTTTAAGTTCAACATCGATGCTGAAATGATTTGTGGGTGAATTTTGGGGGGTGCAGGCACCATTTCGGGATCTAGAACCCGAAATGGTGCAACCGTGCAAGTTTTTAAGTTCAGCATCGATGCTGAAATGATTTATGGGTGAAAGTAGCTCATTTTGAGACATAGATACCGAAATACATTTCGGATCTTAGAGCACAATTATCGCCGTAGTTTTGATGGGTGTCTTGCCACATATTACTACGAGTGTCAGAATAACTTGGATATTTACATACATGTTGAGTGTCTTTTCTTAACCACGTAGTAAAGAATGACAACCGTATCTTTTGCTTTTTTTATTGATTTTGAAAAACTTTTTGGATTAAAATAATAGAAATAAACCCATATCTAGCATTTTATATATATGTTGTGATTATTTGTGGGACCCATATTAGAGTTTTAGATGAGTGATATGGATATTTAGAAAAAATAGGTGAGTGGTTTAAATAATTGAAAAGTGTAAAATAATATAATATATTAAGTGGGACCCATTTATACCACCCATATGAGTGGTATGGATGTAGATGGTCATAGATCACGAAATTTTTGTATAACGGTAAATAAGGT
This sequence comes from Trifolium dubium, assembly GCA_951804385.1. Classification (NCBI taxonomy): domain Eukaryota; kingdom Viridiplantae; phylum Streptophyta; class Magnoliopsida; order Fabales; family Fabaceae; genus Trifolium; species Trifolium dubium. The sequence goes on from OX638065.1 coordinate 43,573,825, forward strand.
AATTAGGAGGGGGAAAGAATGTTGGAGAACAAAAAAGAAATTTTCAAAAAGCACAAAGAGGGTCTAAACATTTATTAGACTTCATCTCAACAACCCTTCACCTTTCCTTTTACAACTCATCAGAATTTTCTTTTCACACTCCTAGCACTTTCATTTTCATATTCCAGCATTTCATTGGCCAAAATGCAAAATTTAGTAAAGCCTAAAACGCAGAAGCAAAACTATAAAATACATTAATTTATTCTCGCCTTGCATCGAAATTGTTATTTCTTCTCTTCTGTTATTAATTCCCGCGATCGATTACATTTTTACACTTTTAGGGTGTTTAAAAATCCGTTTACATTCTTCACAGTATTGCTAGTTGAAAAGGAAAACAGTTCAAAAGCATAAGAACCAGAAAAAGGGATACAAAAACTCATCCAATGGATCCAGAAAAGCTAATAATCTACCTTGAGAATTAGGGGGCGAGTAAGAGAATATAACTTATATAAGGCAGTTAATCATTTACATTGCAGTCCTGTAATTGGAACATTTCTAATAGACAAGAATGGTTTACAAAGAGCAATAAAACTCACTATTGTTAATGTGACATTGAAGTACTCCACACAGTCACATTGTAGATTGGTTGATGCCATTGAAGACAATACTGATGCCTTGTGAATATGACTGCAAAGTTTATTAATCACATTAAGTCTGCAGCTTGGCTTAAATCATTGTTGGTCGGGAAAATTTGGAGGTTTACCGAATTTTTAAAGGTAAAGTCTTTTCATGTCCATAACTAACTTATCACAAACCCTTTTATCTTTAGCCAAAAATAGTTCAGCAGCTTCTCTACTACTAAAAGCTTCCCCCTCAATAAAGTAGTTTCCCTCATCTTTCATAATGAGTCCATGTTCACAAGCCAAATCAAAGACTTCTGATTCTTGGCAAAAGCCTCTTCCAAACTTGATATCCAGTTCAGCCTTTTTCAGTGTGGCTGGTGCTAGTTTATTTTTTACCACTTGTGCACATATCGTAATACCCTCAACCTGAAGCACGTGTAAAGAGAGAACATAATTAAAACAAGATAGGCGTTTGACAAAGAAACGGAGAAATTGAGTAACTTTCTATATGTTACTAAGAAGCAATAAGATACAAAAGTAAAGTGGCAGGATTGAGGATGTTTTCGTCAAGAAATTATTTAGTTATAGCCCTGAATCCTGACGGTACTTCAAATATATTCAAGAGTTCACCTTATCTTCAGTTTTGATTAATCCCATTCTTGAAAGTCGTAAACGAACAGCTGCATAGAATCTCAAAGCATTTCCACCACAAGTGACCTCTTCCATAGGTCCACGCCCCCCATATGCTTTTGGACTAAATCTAACCTGTATACGAGAAACGGTATTGAATCATATATCTAATTGTTCATTTGTATATTGTACAAATGGACATTGAACTTATAGCATGCACAATTTCAAGTAATGTGACTTTGACCTGATTAACAAAAACTAAGAGAGCTTGGGAGCGGGATAATGAATAATTAATTTTCCGTAGAGCTTGAGTCATCATCCGTGAATGTAAATCTTGACTCGTAGCAACTCCCAATTGATCAAGCTCGCATTTGGGGACAAGAGCAGCAACCTAGAATGACAAAATCTTGCCAGATAAAATACCTTGGAAATATGTCATATTATATATCATATTTGCATCATTATATCTTAAATGATATTTTTAGAAGTGATTTCCTTATTTAATGAAGAATCTAGTATTGGTACAAGTAGAGGACAGTGCTTTGAACACAGATTATTCATCAACTTATTCTCTCTTTTACTTCTTCCCTACCAAAACCCTCAAATTTTACGAATTAATGAAAGACAATTCAAAAAAAGTAAGAGAGCATAAAGAAAGTTAATCTAAATAATTGGATGGAAACTGGTTACTGCTACAGTTGGCCTGTTATAGGCTCTCAGCTTGAAGGTCAGACACTACTTTTGGATCTTATGACAACCAAAGAGAAATTTTACAAAAACACTGGTTTTTCTAGACTACTTAGAATGTAAATGGTTAGGCAATGTAACTTACACTATCAACCACAATCACATCTACAGCTCCACTTTTTGTTAGTGTATCAACCATGCTCAACAAATTTTCAGCACAATCAGGATTTGAGATGAGAAGGTTTTCGGTATTTACACCCATTGACTCCACAAGTGAAAGGTCTAATGCACTTTCTGCATCAAGATATGCACAATATCCTGCCAAGTGCCAACAGAATGAACAGAATTTATAAAATTGACAGGATTTATAATTGAGTAGTTATTTTCATATTATTGAAGTACAAACTGAGAAATTCTTTATTGATATACATGGAGATTTAAATGCTAAAATACCAAAATCCCAATATGTACCTCCAAGCTTTTGAGCTTCTTTAATAATTTGAAGGGCAAGTGTTGTTTTACCAGCTGCTTCTCGTCCATATATTTCAACAATTCTACCCTAAAACATACAAATGTGATGCATATCAAGAAAACTAGTATATATGTAATTATGTATTAAACTAATGGTTGTATCATGTGTCCGCATGGAGTCTTATTTGTATACTTATCCTACATTCGGACTATAAAGCATGGACACAGTAAAACTCAAACATACCAACACATTACGAAACAAAGAAAACAAATGTGTTGCACAGCATCATTGGGGTCATAGACCAGCATATTGTGAGCGTGTGGTACATATCTGAATACACCAACTAACAATCTAGAGGATAACTGTACTATTAGTCTAGTTATCACCTTTGGTAATCCTCCCATTCCAAGAGCTATGTCAAGCTTCAATGAGCCAGTAGACACCACATTGGCATAGCGTACACCAAAAAACTTTTTCAAAGATAACATTGACTCCTTGCTAAACTCACTAGCAAGCTGTGAGACAGCCAAGCAAAGTGCACTTCTTTTCTCTGCTGCTTTGACATCATCATGTATCTCATCACATTCTAAATCTGAAGCTGCAGCCGAAACTAGAAAACATTTCCAACATTATTAGCATATTGTTTATCAAATTATCATAACAGAAACTCCTACTGTTTTCAAACTACCGGTAAGAGTCCGTGCCAAATAGACACACGCGGGTACAAACTAATACCTGTCGTAGAAAGCGAGCAGGTGTTCATTCCAATCCTGCTCATTATTTCTCTAATTCCATTCTGTGCAATAACAAAAAAAAAAGTTAATTTAAGATAAAAGGAGATGAAAATGAATTTGGAAAAAAATAATCATTTAGGAGCATAAGAAAACATAAGAACACAATAAAAAAGAAAATGAACTAACAGTAGATATTTATTGAGAAAACATCTTAACCCAGAACCAGAAACCATCAAAGACCATTACTTTTTGAGAAAACATATAAACCCAGAACCAATGAACAATAAAAATTTGCTCTTTTCGAACAAACAAAGATAAAAAACTATAATGTTTTGCTTATTTACTATAATTAATAATGATTAGAGAATCCTGTTCCTGCTCTATTCAACAACCAAATTCGGTACACAGATTCGTTGAATTAGAAGCATAATGAATTGTGAAAGGTGTAGAGAAGTGAGAAGAACCTGGCGCGAAGAGTAAAGAAGAGAGGACGAGAGTAAAGGCCTTGCAAAAAGATGGAGACGAAGCGAAAATGGCATTTTGAGAAAGGGAAAGAGACGCGCTTTTGCTGTACTCTTACTGGGTCATTCAACGATTTGGTTTTGTACCAATTTTCTGAGAGGGTTCAAAGGTGAAGAAGAATGAAAAAGAGACAAAGCATGGAATGGAAGAAACGAAACGAAAGCAAAGCAGGGAAAGGGTTTTGGGGTTTTGTCTCAGACAGACAAGCAGAACACGAGTTGAATGGTGGAGGGAAATTTTGTTCGCAAAACTTCTTTTTGCTTAATTTTGGGTCTCCTTCAAATAATACGAGATCTATGACACTATTTTTATTTTTAAATTTCTTAGCATAAAATGTGACTTCAAAAATTATTATTTTTTGGTCAATACCATATATTCACGGACGAATGTAGTGATTAATCGCTCATTGAATTGAAAATATTTCAAAATGTGAAATAATTAATTCATTGATTTAAAGTTGTTTTGTATCCAAAGTAGTAAGAATCAAAACATCAATCTTTATTTAAGAAAAAATGAGTTAAATCATTCGGCTACACTCCTGAATTCATACAAAATAATTCTATAATAATAATAATAATAATAATAATATTGTTATCATTAAAACAATCTTTGATTGTTTTGTCAAATATTATATACCTCAAAATCAAACTTCAAATTACAATAACATTGTTTGTCAAAAAAAAAAATTACAATAACATTGTTTAACATAAACATATAATTAAGACTAGTAACACATACTGTGAACTAGGTTGATTATCTTGCTCATACTTTAAATTTCATGTAGTATGGAATATATTTCTAACTTCTAAGTATGAATGAAGTAGGTGTGAGATCGAAGCTTTGAAGGTAAATGCCAAAGACCATTAACAAAGTGAAATGCATTATTTTTGTCGGATAGTATAGTGGTTAAAATTTTACGGTGAATAATACTAAGATTGAATTTCGTTTTTTGTACATTACCTACAAATATTCAATCAATTGAGTAGTCTCGTTAAAAAATAAATTAAGATTATGAATAGTATTTCTTTTTTGGGTTAGGTAGCCCAGTGACTAGATATTCACCTTTAAAGGTGAAATAAGTGGGTGTATCCAGGTTCGAACCCGGGTTCCGGCACTTTCGTTCAATATGTCCAACCAATTGAGCTAAGCTCATGGGACAATTATCAATAATATTTTATTTCAAATAATTATTTTTTTTTTTGACAATCATTTCAAATAAAAATTAAAAAAAGGTTTTCCCAAAGAAAAATAAAATAAAAAGGGTAACTTGTACTCTTTAATAAAAAAAAAAATTAAAATTGGAACCAGCTGTTTTTAAAACTTGTGTGTTTTTCTTTCAATTAAAAAATTTCTTCAACATGAGTGGTTGGTTGCAACTTTGACGAGTCTACAAACAACTGCAACATTTTCCCCATTCCCATTTCTCACTTTCCTCAATTCTTTGCTTCAAATCCAAATCCACCATTAATCTCCGGCATGGCGGCGACATCTCAGGCTCACCTGCTCTGCTTCTCCTCCGTTCATCGCAGTCAACTCCTCCGGAGCCGCTCGCTTCCATATCTTTCCTTTCGCCCCTCCAAGGTCTCCTCATTTCACTCTTCTCTTTCATCATGGTTCAGTTCAATTGTACCTTACTAGGGTTTCAAATTACGTAGATCTAATTCAATTTCTAGATAGAAGGAACTTTCAAGTTGAAAAACTGAATTTTTTACTCAATTGAATGAAAAGCTGGTTTTAGAATGACTCATTGTTACTATCTATAAGTAGGAATTATGTTGAGTTTGTAATTTTGTTAACTTTAGTGTTGAAGATTGTGTCTTGCATTGTCCCTATAACATAGCTCAAGTGGTAAGAACAGAGGGACACATGAGTTGGGCCGGGGGAGGTCCAGGGATCAATTTCTGGCGGGAGTGGTTTATTTTTCCGATGTACCAAAAAAAAGAAGATTGTGGCTTGCATTTAGTTTTCTGAATTTGTTATTTTTAGTCAATGGATTTGGATGGTTATGTTTTCCTTTTAAATCATGTCAAATTGAATGTAGAATGTAGAAGAGGCGTTAAAATAGATCCATTTGATTTAGGAGCTTCGTGATTCAAATTTGGCGTATGTAAGTGGTTATATACATAGACATTTTCTGCTTAAGTAACATAAAATGCAGCTTTAATGAACAAATATGATTGTTGTATCTCAGATTCTCAGTATGTGTAATTGTGTATGTAACTCTAGTGAGAATTGTGAACAGAATGCTGGAAGTGTGCATGATCAAGTTGGCATTAATGATATAATGGACATGAAATGCCCAATTAGTTTATTTTTGCATTGTGCCGTTTTTCTGTGCATGTGTCACTCCTTTGAGATTAAAAGGCATAGTTCTAGACATAATAAATAGGGTTGCAGAACAGTGTGATATATTATATATTCTTTTAAATGAAAGATTGCTATTGCAATTATTTTGATATTGATACTAAACAGGAAACATATCTCATATAGTTATCAGTTGCTATGAGTCTGGAGAGGCATGATGCAGAAACTACTGGTTATGACACAAAAAGTACATTAAGTTATGCAACCGATGAATCAAAATTGAATGTCGAAGAAAAGCAGGAGTCCTATTCAACAATAGAAGAAAATGGCACTGGAAAAATAGGGTTAGGAAAGGCAGTGCAGGAAGGTGTTGATCAACAGAAAAAGACTGCAAAAATTCATGATTTTTGTTTTGGCATTCCATTTGGTTAGTGTACCTGATTAGATAACTTGTATGTTAGACAACTTTACTGTTTATTCATCATAATATATTTCGCTTTGATGTCTGTTGGTGGATAATAGTTTGACTTGGTTGTATTCTTGGACTTTGTACTTGTCAACAATAACAACCAAAGGATTTCCCACCGGGTAGGGTCAGTTACATGGATTAAATGATGCATAATATCTTATCATAAATCATGTCTTGGGCGTGGGGGTAGTTGACACATTATATTAAGAATAAGTGAAAGGGAAAAAGGAAATAGTTATAGTTTCTGTTTAAAGGGTGTTTTAAATTAGGTAAATGTCTTGAAAATAATATAGTGAATTGATTCACTAATTCACTTCAAGAATGGCTTTTTGAAGGCGGGTGTTATAGATTATGGCTATCAGTCTTTCTACATGTCTGTTAGTTTAAGACGAAAACTATACTGAACTGAGTTTGTGGTTGGCCTCTTGATTGTTACAACAATCTGTAGGAAATGTTGGTACACTATTTCAAATTTTCAATACAAACGGTGAGAAGAAAACTATGTTCTATCATGCAATTTATCCTCTCTTTAAATATGTTATCTTTTTTTTTTGACCAATTTAAATATGTTATCTCTGTCTTTTGTTTTAGGTGGGTTTGTTTTAGCTGGAGGCATTATTGGATTCCTTTTTTCACGGAGTCCTGCAACACTGGCCAGTGGTGTGCTCTTTGGTGGTGCTTTACTATTCCTCAGCACCCTTAGCTTGAAGGTCTGGAGGCAAGGAAAATCGAGTTTACCTTTTATTCTAGGACAAGCAGGTATAAAAATTTACAAGCATTAAGACATTGTTGGTCTTGGAGTAAAAAACAAAGAAACGGAAATGTTGCAGCATGATTTGTTTGAATAATTGTTCTTTAATATCTTGTTTCTTTATTTCACAGCATTGGCAGGGATCCTTATCTGGAAGAATTTCCAGAGCTACTCACTGGTACTACATCTTTTTTACCAAAGACTGTCCTTATATTGTACCATATCTCATTGTTATACTCATTTGTTTTTCTGCATGCAGGCAAAGAAAATATTTCCAGCTGGAATCAGTGCTATTATAAGGTATTTCAATCCGTGGCTTCTACACTGTTAATTATTTCTGTTTGAAATTGCTTATGGTTCTTTCATTCAACCGGTTGGCTTTAAGACTGTTCTGATTTTGTTCTGACTCCATTTATGTATGCGTGAAAATATTGTTTGCAGCTCTGCAATGCTCTGCTTTTATTTATATGTACTTGTTTCTGGAGGAAACCCCCCACCAAAGAAATTGAAGTCATCAGCCAGCACTGCATGATGAGATATTTAAAGGTTATGTTAGCCTATAGAACCTGAGAGATATAATTTTCTTATTTTCCTGTGAATCAAAATAAGATTGTAAGATAATTTAGCCAAGTCACTTTTGGAGGCAGGTCAGCAAAGAGCTATAAATGTGATTATTGCATTAGATTCATAGGCATATAGTGGGGTTACATATTACGTGAAATTGGTGGAAAAGTTTATTTGCTTGTTATAGTTACATACATAGTTTGGAGGCTGATTACATTGCACATGCATTTTGATTTGGTGATGAATTTTGGTGCCTTAAAAACATCCATATTCCATATACATTACTTTGAATTCACATCCTGATTTACCATTTTAGTATTCTGTCAAGATGACTTGAAATTATTATTTTTCTTTTTGTTGAAAGAAATGACATATGAATACTTAAGATAAGGCAGAAAAGACTCGTGATCTTACAACTTTGTTCGGATTCAATCACCAACATGTTTAATAAATTTTCAACACCAAACCATGTTTAAACGTTTTTACTCGTAATTTTTTCACCTATAGACCTGAAAAGTCATATAAACCCTCTTGATGCACCAAGCTTGATCACAACTAGTATTAGTTCGGGTGGTTTAAATAATTTGGTTCACCTCTAAAGGATATTGTAATAAAGTTCACATTACATTGTTTGTACTTTGTGTTGTCCAATTCTACTAAATAGTAAACACTAGTATTTGTTCAGGTGGTTAAAATATTCTTATAATAAAGTTCACATTATATTGTTTATGTTGTCAAATTCTACCTTTTGGTTTGAACCGGGTATCTTTTGCGCACAATTGCAGAGACTAATCCCTCGAGCCGGGTATGACCATGAAGGGTGGCAAAACTCTCCTTCAAGAGAATTTAACACAGTTGCATTCTCTTGACTGATTTCGATCCCATGATATCTAGTTAAACTGAAAGAGATCCGTTATCATTTCATCTCAATTCGACTAAATATTTAAATATTGTGCAGAGACAAAAAAAATTTGATACCTTATAAATTTTTCTTGTACTTTTTGTACGTAGGTAGATCACATCTCACCAAATGAAATAAGTCCACTTCAATTATTTTCAAAAGCACTATGGTAGGATCCATTGGTTTGAGAAGAGATTTATTTTAATTTTTACTGTAAAAGATAACCTATTTTTGAAAAGATTTATACACAAGGTGTTGAAAATAGAAAATGAAACGTTTGAAAATATTTTTTCTATTTTCAAATGCTTGAACAATTAAAAACGCAAGCTAGTTTTAGACTTTTAGTTAAAAGTAAAAGCAGGCCATAGTTTATGCATTTCATATCATTGGGATTATTGGAGGGTTTGGATCAACGGCAGAATAATGATGATAGTGTGGTACATATATGATCAAAAAAACTAGGGACAATTCAATGTAAACGTTGATGGATGGGGACATGGGGTACATGTGAAAATGAAAAATATACTTCTTCCAATTTTATTTACAAGTAAAAATCATTTTTTTAGGTTCATTGAGTATTGAGTAAGTATATATCTAGCTTAAATATAGGTTAGATATATCATTTGTTCAATAAATTAAAAAGTGACATTTGTTTATAAATAAGACCGAATCAAAAAGTGACATTTGCTTATATGCATGACAACTATGCCCATGGGACTATATGCTTAACAAACAATCAATCCATCGTTGATCTTTAATTGGAATGGAAAAGTTGATGATAGGGATTCCATAATAAGCGTGAACTATCATCTTCAGATAGTGAATGTGTTTTTCCAAATGAAGACCGCATCTACTTATCACTTATCTAGATTAGGTTTTAGACTTACCCACTCATTATAGATGCAGCTTCAATTTTCATCAACAAAGTGGTTCATTAGTCAAATCTTAAGACAATGACAATTTTTTAGTAAAGGATTCAGCTAGTCTCTAACTCTATAAGTCATTTTTAAATAGATTTTTTTGTCTTTGATTTTATTAATATTTTAAAATAGTCTATTTTTTTGTTAATTGTTTCTCAATTTAATCTTTCTAAGGAACTAAATTGAAGAAAAAAAATTTAACAAAGATAATAATCAAATTGAAAAACATTTAATAAAGTCGGAGATTAATTTGATATATTGGTAAAATTATAGATCTATTTAAGAGCAAATTACACTCGACAATTTAATTATATGCTTTTAGATTACATGACATTTTGGTATATCTCTATTCCATCGTTGAATAATGGTATCTAAAAGCCATATTTGACTTTGAGTGACTCTCAAGCTTTGTTATAGACTTATAGTAGGGTTTTTGGGGTGGGGGTCGTCATTCCTAGGTATCTAAGAGGTCTTTTCATGCTTCACAGTTCACACTGCTCACTTCACTTACCCATTGATGGGATATTTGTTATAATTTCCTTACTCCTTAAACATTTTTGTAGGGAGATACACTTGATTAATTAATCATAAAGTTTAATTAAAATTTATTTAGATACAAAATAAGAACAAATTACATCGGTATAACATTTGAGTAATGTTGTATCGTTCAATAATGTTATAACGAATATAAAATTTTCATTTTTTTTGACTAAGGAATATAAAATTTATTATTTGGTAAAAAGATTATATATCATATATTGTTGATGTAAAATTTTAAAGAAATTAAAGATAATTTAATATATTATTGAAATTCATTAAAATTAATGGTAATTCAATAAAAATAAAAACACATAAATCATTAATGATCTGTATATATCTCATTTTATATATTATTAAGACATTTTTTTTGAAGCAATATATTATTAAGACATATATATCAACCACTCTTTCTCTAATTTAGAAAAACTACAATATATAGCCAATTGATAATGTTTGGAAAAAAGCTCGCTATCAAGATCTATATATAGTGGTGCATTTTCTTTGTGTTTTTGATTTATTCATCAAAGTGTTAACATCATTTAACATATCTACTAGGCACTTCTACATTGCATGATCAATTTGCTCGGTAGGGGACCTTCAACCTTGTACAATTTGATTATTCGAATTTGAATTATGATTTATGGATCATATCAAAATTAATTCTAACATATGTATAATTAAATTCAAACATATATTTATAATAAAAATGCGGAGATAGTATCAACAAATATGAAAATGTAATTTATTCAAATTCAAATTGAGACCAAATACATTTTGTTTACACATTTTGACTTTATAATATTGGTGAAATGAATGGTGAGCAGAGCAGTGAGCACAAGTATATTCCTAAATTGTACAATCTCAATATGAAATATGGTGAGTACACGTATATTCCGAAATTGTACAATATGGGTAATGAACAAAATGATGTTTTTGAAAAGTAAAAATCATATCATGGACAGTTTCTTTTCTTGTATTGGATAATGCAGACAAATGACAATATATAATGCAGAGTTTAGCACATTTATAGAAACCCTCTCATGACACGTTTCGATTTAACAATGGTTCTAAGTCTAAGATATTACTCACAAATGATGTAGCATCTCTTTTGTGTCTACACCCAAGTCATGGTCTATCGTTTTGATTCAATCTAGCACGTGAACTGATAACGAAACTTCACAAATGGAATCTCTAGACATATTGGAGGAGGCTTAATTTTATGTGTATGTTTGGATTATGGTATTATAGTTGATTATCGTGATTATAAGATATCTACCATAACATCAAACTCTAGCTATGAAGAAAGAAAAATATTTACATATTTGTTAATATATTTACATTTAGATGGATTTTATTATTGTGTTTCGTTATGAGTTAGAGTATCTATTATACTATTTTTAATTTACTTTTGAATATAAAAAAAATGTGATATGAAATGAACAATAATAGGTAAAGGCAAAAAAATTATTCATATTTTCCTAGATGCTAAGTAGGTTACCAATTTGGTCAATAATATAGCATATGGGTGCTAAATAAAGTTGGGACAAACATATAGTATTAATACTAGGTGAAACAAACTTAAAAGCATAAAGTAAGAGGAAAAACTCCTATATTTAATAATGCTCCATATTCAAACACAATATAGATGATAAGGAAAAACCTTTTTTTGTACATGAGCAGTGCAGTTGGCATTTAGCTTTTTATATTCATTATTTACTTTGTGATATATTTTTCTTCTTTTTAAAAAGCTTAAGTAATTCTTTATCAAAAAAAAAAAAAGCTTAAGTAATTATTTGATCGATGTAAGTTCGTGAGTTTTTTGTTTTAGTTTTTATATGTTAATTTTTATGGAATTTATCTTTGAATGTTAAAATTATTTTGATTTTAATTCTTAAAGTTAAAATCTACAGGAAAATTAGATGAAAAATCTGCAAAAAACTTGTAAATTTTCGTACGGATTTTAGCTTTAGAGACTAAAATCAAAATGATTTTAACATTCAAGGACTAATTTTAAAAAAATTAACATACATGGACTAAAACCAAAAACACCCGAACTTAACCAATTGATTATTTAAGCCTTTTAAAAACAAAATTGGAAAATATTTCATTGAAAATTGAAAATAACATTCATTTTAAAACAAAATTTTTGGACTAAAACGAAATTCATTTATTTTGGATCGAGACTAGGGTATCTACTGTCGAACGCACTAGATTGGAACACCTCAAAAGATGAGATATGTGACCTAAAGATTTAAAATTTCTCCATATACAAAGTGAAAATCAAACTCTTAATTTTTTATTAAAAAGAGAATGAGTCACAATCGTTCAACCATACCTCCTAAATTAAAAGACACTACTTTTGAAACAAAGGGAGTATTACTGCCGCATAAAAACTTTTATATGGACTTGAATTAATGTATGGTGTTGTTTCTGTTAAATATGTTTGGATCTCAACCCCAAAAGTTAGCTCATACGATGAGGTTGCCCTCACATATTTATACACTACTCGACCGCCCGAGAACTTAAGAAATGTGAGACTTCAAACAAACTCCAACAATACCATATTCAACACCCACCCTCACGCCTAGCGTGGCCCTGGGTCAACAACTACAAATTCAACATCCACCTTTACGCCTCGCGTGGGCCTGGGTCAAACGTCTACATTGCAGTCCTTAACACGGCTCTAATATCATGTTAAATATGCTCATAGGGTGAAAGTGCCCTCACATATTTATATACTCGACCGCCCGAGAACCTAAACAATGTGAGACTTCAAACAAACTTCAATTTAACATCCACCCTCACACCTAGCGTGAGTCTGAGTCAACAACTACAAATTCAACGGTTTCCACGAGATGTACTATATTTAGCACAGCAGCACTACACGTGCTATATGTAGCTGAAATATATAGGGTGTGAGGAATTAAGAGATGCAAAGCTTTCATTCCACTACACAGGTACACTCAACTGGTATACCCTTGTGATCATCACGTGGAATAGTCCCTACATCAATGTCAGGCTTGGCTAAAGTTGTTCTCACTTCATTCATGTCTACATCGGCACCAAGAAGCAAACACTTTCATAAGATATATACTACTAGTACAACATATATGATCACTATCATCGTTTTACAATTGCAGCCAATCACATTAATTTATCACCATCATACGTGTCTCTTAGTTAAGTCATATGTTTTTGTGTGTGTTATTCTTCCGATTTATAGGGGAATTTTTTTGATAATTCGTGTGATAGACTGTTTAGTTGTTACACTATATCACCATGCAAATTCACATTTGCATATGATAATTATTTAATGAGAAATGTTAATTGCTACACAATTTTCATATACAAAAGTCACACACATACTACACTATTCATTTATACATCTATTTTCATTTACTTCTATTTGAAATAAGGATCCACAATTAAATTAATAAGTCTTTACCTCACACAAATATGAAAATATGTCAAATTCTATTACTACTATAAAAAAAACTAAGTACAAATGTGTGTGACCTATATATTTTTATGTATACAAGTGAATACTTTTTTCTTTTTTTGGTGAAGATATATACAAGTGAATACTAAACACACTTCTATATACTAATATGATACTAACTTTTGTGCCCAAACTACACAATATGTTCTAATTAGAACTAGCACAACTATAAAAGGAACATCATCAGATATTAAAACTAATTTTCAATAATTTTATTGCATTTTCAAGAAAACTCCTAGTTAAAAACAAGTATCATTTGAATTAATTTACTTTCCAACACGTTTTTTCTTGTCTATTAGCCTAATAACTAGAATTTCACCTTATAAAATAAAATAATAAATATTTCAGGATTCTAACAAATACTAAACGCAACAAAGTACTTCTAATCAGACTCCCTAATTGCGGCTTGCATTTTTGCGATGTAAATGTTACATTGGAACGTGAGAATGAGTCGACCAATGCGGCTTCAAACACATGCTTAATAGGTAAGGTATTTTACTTTTAAAGTGTAGGACCCCATAAATTTGTGTCTCGTGACCTCTCCCACACTAAGCTCTAACAAGAAGATGTTTACAGTAGGGGCCGGCCCGGCAAACGCTCTAAAACCAAAATAAAATTCAGTAGTTTCAAACTGACAAGAGTGACTTCAGATTAAGTACATAGTCATCTTCATGGGACCTCAAAGCCTCCTCCAGGTCAAATTGTACTCCATAATCAACCCAATCCGTGCCATGTGGGTCCATCACATTTTTTTTCTTCCACATATATACTATTAAGTATTAAATATGGAGAATCAAGTTAGTTACATATAAATTTAAAAAAGACGTGGTTGAGTGGTTGAAGTTTATCTTCTCTTAATTAAAGGTCGAGGATTCGATCCTCACTTTGAGTATGAAGCGGTTTTAAATTTTTGAACCAACTATCCTATCTATCGAGATGCTTCAAATCTAGCAAGAAATTAAACACTGCATTTGACGGTTGATATTACAGTCTCAAAAAAAAAAGTTAGTTACACATACTACCAATGTCTCTATCCCAAAATAACCTAACTACTATCAATATGTCAGATAATAAGAAAGCACACTGTGAGGATGAGATACATATTGTGAGTGAGATGCATTGAACAAGGTGCATAATTTGAAGATGTATAAAAAAGACTATGTAATGTGTTATTTGAATATTTTTTTCTATGTCTCGTATTTTTATCTTTTACACTTTATATTTTATAATTTTATTAAATATTGTTAATTTTAACGATTGTTTCAAAAAAAAATTGTTAATTTTAACGGGTCTCATTAATATATCAATTTTTTTTTAAGTTTCATATGAATGAAATATATGATATAAACATTTGATCTAAGAGTAAATTTTATAAAATTTGTATTTGTTATAATGTTATGAATAACTTGTAAACATTAGACATTGCTTTATTAATTAAAAACTTTACTATTGCATGTTACTATTGAATTTTTTTTTTCATTTTAGTCCCCCATAAAATACAAAAAATTGTAGTTAATTAGCCCCTTACAAAATTAGAAAATGACATTCCCACAAGTGAATAAACTAATAACATTGGAACTCTTGACCAAAAAAAATATTGGAACTTCTTTGGGCCAAAAAAGCATTAACAAACTAGGTGATTTTGATATTTTAATCGGTGGAAGGAGAAGGAGGTAAATTTTTTAAGAATTGTCATTTAAAACATTAGGAATATCTATTCACCAAAAATAATATTTAAGGATCTTTATCACGTTTATGAACAAAAGTATAAACAAATGATGTGATTTTGAATTTTGATCTTTTGATGAAGGAAGAAAACAGATAAAGGAAGAAGACTATGAAGCTTATTGATATATAGAGTTAAAATGACCAAATTGTTCACAAATATTTTTGTTGCAGAAATTTAAATATCTGAGCGCCACATCAGCTTTAACAAAAAAACTATTTGTGTTAAAATATTGACATATTGATGATAGAATTCGTCCCGAACTCGATTAAATTAAGGTGAATTTTTTTTTGACATAATAATGATGGATACATTTCAATTTAGTTTTGTAATAAATATAATTAAAGATAATGTTTTTTGTACGTAATTAAAGATAATTATCTGTCCATTTTTTTTATCGGTGTCTTTTAACTTTTGACTCAAAAAATTGTACTTTAGATTCTGATGGGCAGATCACTTTTCATTCGAGATCAGGAATTAGTATCTAGTGACACTTTTGTTGGATCGAGTTGAGGTATTTCTGGAGGCTGAAGTGTGTCTTTTAAGAATGAGATTAGAAATGATATTCTTTTAAATATTATGGGTTTTAGTTTTTTCATTGGTGTTCAGTGTATTTCGCGCCTTTATATTGTAAACTTCTCTTTTATCAGTCTTTATTCGTCTTGAGCAAAAATCTGATTATATACTTATATTAATAATATTTGCCATTAAAAAAAATGATACATATTACACCTACATCCAATGAAAATAATTTAAAATTTTATGTTATATCAAAAAGACGAGGCGAAATAAAATGATGTGCCAAAATATATGTAGTTGCTATTGATTAACAAATATAAAAATTGCGTCAAAAAAAAATATAAAAATTATTTTACAGTGCCTAAATACATTCCTTTTCATTTCTAAAATGAGTTCCATAGTAGTAATTGTCACTAATTTTTTCACTCAGCGTGCAAGAATTAAGAAAACGTGACACCACCAACTTTAGATTAGTCTCTCGTGCAAGAATTCTTTTGCCGTGCTGTGCAAGACATTATAAAATGTTTTGTAACTATAAGTATTAGCAGTTTTTTATGTGCAAATTAATTACTATCATTAAAATCTCATTTAACTCACCAGATTGCATGACTATTTTCGAATGTTGTCATATATCGCCACACAAATGTTGGAAAATCGCCATAGAATGTTGCCATTCTGTTGTTCTACTTCAATCCGATGATTAAACTCCATTTATTTATATTTGATTTTTATTTTGATTTGGGTATCTTTTGCGTGCAATTGTAGAGACTAATCTTTTTAGCCGGATAGGAACAAAAAGGTGGCAAAGCCCTCACTGTTGTATTC
Organism: Trifolium dubium; assembly: GCA_951804385.1. Taxonomy (NCBI): domain Eukaryota; kingdom Viridiplantae; phylum Streptophyta; class Magnoliopsida; order Fabales; family Fabaceae; genus Trifolium; species Trifolium dubium. The sequence goes on from OX638065.1 coordinate 43,590,490, forward strand.
TCAAGACTTGTTTCAATCCCATGACCTCTGGTTAAACCGGAAGAGATCTGTTACCAACCCACTTGTAATGGCCTGGTGATATTGGCTTACGACCTAGTGCTCCTCCTCGAAGTCTTAGGTTCGATTCTCTCCGGTAACAATTTAGGTGGCCTAGTTTAACCTCTTCAAAAAAACAAAAACAAAAGAGATTCATTACCGTCTTATCCAAGTGCTCATTAAAACATAATCTTTATCTTTAAAAAACATTAAAGATGCTATAAAAAAATGTCCAATATATTGTTATTTGATAAACATTTTCCTATATTATATTCATGTAAATCAGGTCTCCGTGTGCTTAGACCGGTTTATAGAGATATTAAATGACTGAAGTTCAAACCTAATAGTACGCCCATTTATCCACTTTTAAAAGAAGAATTTTGACCATTAACTACCTTCCAAAATAAATTCATGTAAATCAGTTTGATACTTGGTCGATGAAATTCTTCATTTTTCCGTATCACTTCATCACCAGTGTTAAAATACATTTGCAAACTATAAATGATATGACAAAACAATGATTTTTTTAACGTTCAAATTCAAAAACTCAAAATTGTGTTTGTAAATTTTAGTGGTATTTATCATTTTATTTATAGACAAAAATTAATTCTCATATGAATGTCACTATGTCACACTAAAACTAATTTACACTAACAATGCATCATGTACCAAAAAAAAAAACACTAACAATGCATCATACTCCTTTGGACAATGTTAATATGATTAAATTTCATATAACAAATAAGATAGTAAAACATGATTAAACAAGTATAATTACTCTTTTGTATAATATCCATGTATAACTATATGATATTATTCAAATATTATTTAAAATAAACATCCCACATTATTAAATTTCATATTATTTTGCTTGTAAGATCTAATTCAATTGATTATGCCGAAATTTTTAGGTTGAATATATTCGTTCCTATTTGAATTGTGTGTGCGAATTTCAATACTATTTTGATACTTATAGTTTGTATATAACACCAAAATTTACACACCATGAAGAAACTGTTACTATTACAAGGTGCATCAAACACACCTATGGACACCAACACCAGACTATATATCAGGTATTCAGGTTTGTCTATAAAAGGTAGTGACCTCTTCAAATATTCTTAACCTTTGCATTTGTTTATGCTTCTAAATCTTTCCTTATACCTGCCTCAGAATAACAGTATTCAACCCTTCTCTTATCAAGCAATTTTTATAAGAAGAAAAAATAATCATGGTTTTAAAACTTATTGGTTTCTCAAAACTTGTCAAATTTTCATTTATCAAAACCATTATATTTCTAATCCTTACTTTTATACTAAACAAAGCTGACTCAGGCTGCAACAATTCTCTTACAACTTCATTAGTTCCAATTCCACCCTATGAAATCCTCATATCACTGCAATCACAATCCCTTGATGGCCACTTGAGCTTAGAGAACAATGAAGATGCTGCCAAGGACTTTGGCAACATACAACATTTTACTCCTCTAGCAGTGTTGCATCCAAAAACAGTTTCGGATATTTCACGAGCCGTAAAGCATATTTTTGAAAAAGGATCTGATTCAGAGTTGAAAATTGCTGCTAGAGGTCATGGACATTCACTTCAAGGTCAGGCACAAGCACATCAAGGACTAGTCATTAGCATGGAGTCGCTTCGGAGTCCTGAGATGAAGATTCACACCGGTGAATTTCCTTTTGTCGATGTTTCAGCTGGTGAGTTGTGGATAAATATTCTGCATGAGACTATACAATATGGATTGGCACCAAAATCTTGGACAGATTATCTTCACCTAACTGTTGGAGGGACTCTTTCAAATGCTGGAATAAGTGGACAAGCTTTTAGGCATGGACCTCAGATCAATAACATCTTCCAGTTGGAAGTTGTCACGGGTACTGCTCATGAAGAATCTAATCCTTTCCTTTAATGTTCCCTTTTTTTATAGAATGAATGCTGCACTATATAAAAATAATACCATTTTCTGTGGAAAATGTAAATCACTTTTTAATGACTTCCAACCATGTTAATCTTGTTTTACATAATAATTAGGAAAAGGAGAGGTGGTTACCTGCTCGGAAAACCGAAATGCTGATCTTTTTCATGGTGTTCTTGGAGGGCTTGGTCAATTTGGCATCATCACCAGAGCTAGAATTTCTCTTGAACCAGCACCAAAGATGGTGAGTGTACCCTCAACCTCTAATATATATTTCAGAGGAGCACGTTATATGTGCGAATTATCTTTTGACTTCGCCAATGATTAATTTTCTCAGAGTCTCGCTAACCACCTTTAGCGAGACCTCCCCTTCCAACCGCTCTCAATTCACACGGCTTGAACTCGATACCTTGTTTGATAATTATGAGAGCATAACTCTACTTAGACCGACAGAATGTTGGTATCTCATTCTCTAATATGACAGAACAGAAAAAAGTTCTCAACGGTATATTTTCTAATGACATAGTCTGTGACATTTTACAGGTGAAATGGATTAGGGTGCTATATTCAGATTTCTCTGCATTTACAAGGGATAAAGAAAATTTGATATCACTTAAGGACAACACATTTGATTATGTTGAAGGATTTGTAATCATAAATAGAACTGGCATCCTGAACGGTTGGAGATTATCTTTTGACCCGAAAGACCCACTTCAAGCCAGCCAATTCAATTCAGATGGAAAGACTTTCTACTGTCTTGAGATGGCAAAATACTTCAAGCCTGATGAAGCCGAAGTCATGAATCAGGTAAGACATACCAACAAACTTATCCAGTGTATGTTGGATTAACGGTGAGTTTGGCAAAATCACAGTAACACGGTGATTTTGTTGAATTTTCAAAGTATAGATTTTCTAAAAAAATGTGGTGGCCCTCCACGGTTTCGTCATTCTCACTGTCAATCCAAATATGCAAACAATCTCATGCAGGTTTAGAGTATTAGTTGTGTGAAACAAATAAACAAATGGAAAGTTTTATCATTTTTTTATCCATTTAAATGCAGGGTGTTGATCACCTACTGTCACAAATGAGTTATATTCCAGCAACACTGTTCCTATCAGAAGTTTCTTACGTGCAATTTTTAGACAGAGTGCACGTTTCTGAGATGAAGCTAAGAGCACAAGGCTTATGGGAAGTTCACCATCCATGGCTGAACCTACTGATCCCAAGGAGTGAGATTCATGACTTTGCTGAAGAAGTTTTTGGCAATATTCTCAAGGACACAAGTAATGGTCCCATACTCATTTACCCTGTCAATCAAACAAGGTATCTATCTAGTCTTAGCTTGTCGAGCTTGATACGTTCAATTAGTACATGTTTGGATTCCCTTTTTTGAATATGATTTAACATATTTGATATTCTCAAGTATAACTGTTTTTATCTCTGAATAGAATTATAACTTGAACCTTATCTGAGTAATTTTTTCTGTTTTGTTGTTCTAGGTGGAACAGTAAAACATCTTTTGTCACACCAGAGGAAGATGTTTTCTACCTAGTGGCATTCCTAACATCAGCAATCCCATTTTCAACTGGTGAAAACAGTTTAGAATACATTCTAAACCAAAACAAAAGGATCCTAGATTTCTGCACCCATGCCCAACTACATGTGAAGCAGTATCTTGCTCATTACAGCACACAGGAAGAATGGCAAACTCACTTTGGGTCAAAATGGGGGGCATTTGTGGAAAGAAAAAGAGCCTATGACCCACTAGCACTGCTTGCCCCTGGCCATAGAATCTTTCAAAAGGCAATGTCTACCTCTATTTAGTTTTAGAATGTAATGTTGTAAAATATTGATTATTAACCTTGTATGTTTCCATGCTCTCAATAATTGTAAATTTGTAAACATGACCATTGATTTTTTTAATTTATTTTCACCACCAGTTTAATCTAGTTCGGGGGTTAGTTCTCACTTCTAGCATTAAGTGGTACCAGCCTCCTCCCAAACGCAGTTGCGGGAGATCGAACCGTGATCCTTTCTACCAAGCTCAACACCAATCACCACCGGACCAACTAACGTTTGGTTGACCTTTGAATTTTTCACTTAAAAAAGAAATGGATGTTTTCTTTTTGGGTCATAAATAGAAGATTGACTAAAAAACACCAGTAATTACTAATTAGTTAGTGGGACTGTGAGCATTTCGTAAAAGGAGTCCTTTAGGTAGTTTGCAACAAATTTGAGCTTACATCTTTGCACCACCTTGGAAAGGAAAGGTATAAGGAAATAAAGGGATTATGAGCATTTGGAAGAGCTCTTTAAAAGTTTATTTCCACTTTTCTTGTGACATTGCACATACTGCATAAACCGATATTCTTAATCAACAAGAAAGAAATTATCTATTTTTCTCACCCTTCCCAAGTCCCAACTGTAAAGAGATCGAATGTTCTATCCTCACCCACAATGTTACACTAACATATACTAACATAAGAGTACTAACATCTGTTATTCCAAAACAAATTAGAGTAAAAGACCAACTATATTTACATGAAAATATTTTGGTAGTACTTTTAACAAGATTTTTTCGATATTACATAACAAGGACCGGTTAAGTAGACAAACATGAGATTATCACCCTAGTTAAAAAGTTGCAAATATAAGTGCATACTACAACAGTGAGAATAATATTTATTCACCCTTAGCCGCACCAGTCCAACCAAGTCCAGGCCTACTTACTTCTCCCTGTGGTTCTTCATAGTCTCGTGCATCACGGATTGAAGCTTCAAGGTCAGTTGAATCACTTGCAACAGGAAGAAAGCTACCGATATCATCTCTGGCACCAAATCCCCCAGCCCGAATAACATCGTCAGGTGTTATGGATGCTTCCATGTTAACATCCGCAGATACATCAATTTCCTCAAGAGATGTACCCTTTTGAGTATTTTCTCCACCTTTGGAATCACCTGGCTTTGTCTCTTCAACATCTCCAGAGGCTCTTGTAAAATGTTGTAAAACATCTTTGTCATCAATCTTCAAAAGATTGGTGTCAGTGGATACACTCTCCACTGATGTGCTCCCATTTTTATCTGATGAACTCACGCAGACAGAGTCTTAACCAAGAGCATCATGTAACATTAGCATAATCATTACATTAAATGAAAATAAATACACCATTACTAGGTAAAGAGAATCTTATTCTTATCAAATAAAGGGTTTTGCTAACAAGTGCTCTAAGGGCACAAAATATTATGCACCTCCTCCTATAAAAATAGTATAGGAGTACTATGCCGAAAGCAAAGGTTAAAAAGGTGCTGACTCACTTGAATGGATGAAAAAACTTAACCAACTTTATTTATAGGCTTTTGAAAAAACTGTTATATATCAGTAGACCAGATGATTTTCTGACAGTGCTCTATAAGCCACTAACATGCACTAGGGTACAGTTCAATAGCTATAAACTTCTTGAAATAGAAAATACATCATAAAGAAAAAGGAACTTGTACTAAGACTTTAAAAGGCCAAGTACAGAACATTTCCATGAAGAGTAAACAAAACAGTCTTGGGATGAATAGTATAGTATAGACTATAGAGTGTGTTTGCATCATGTCATTGTTTTGGCAAGCTTCACTCATTGATTCTATTCTCATCTTCAATGTGATGTGTCAGCCAATTTTCACGGCTTTATTACTTTACTACAACGACTTATTCAAAGTTTTATCAGAATAAATCAAACTACATGATTTACATTCCCAATTACATTGCTTTCTTTTTTATAGGCAAATGCCATTAGTAAACATACTTAGTTCCCAGAATAACTCAACCCCATATTATTAATTTAACATTGTAATATCAAAGGTCTACCCTGATACACAATTACTTGAATTGAGCTTCATATAACATAAAGTAATGAATAAAGACCCAATTTGGTCCTTGCAATTTTTTATGATCCAATATAGTCCCTGACAAAAATAATACCTAAATTAGTCTCAGACATATTTATAAAGGGCCCAATTGAGTACCACCTGACTCATTGTAGCAGATGGACTAATTTGTCCCCTATATGAAAATGTCAGACTAATTTGGTATACTACTTTCTTATCAGAGACTAAAAAAAATTGTGAGAGACAAAATTGGGTGGTTTAGTCTAAAGTAGTAATTAAGTAGTATTGCATTGCAGCTACCTACCTTGCATCATTTTGTTTGAGTTGCATTCCTATTTGTCACAAGAAGTTATGAAATCGTCGACCTGCAAAACAAAACAAAACAAAGTAAATTAAAACGGTCGCATTTTGATCCTACCATGGGTATAAAAAGCAATCAAGATCAATAACATGTTACATGCCTAACTATAGAGTATGATTTGAATTTCAAATGCTTAAATATGTATGAGCTATAAAATTGGAAATTGAACTAGGTCACTATATAATCATGTTCAAATACTATAATTCAGCGTGTTCTTACTATATCAGAAAAAACGTAGTTTCATGTAAGAACAATCAGAATCAGAATATGAAAATAGTGCAAAGTAGATATCAATCAAAGAAATAAGTGAATGAAACATAATTATTAGGTAATAATATGACGCTTTGTAAGTGACCTAAAAAAAGGAGATTAAATAAAAATGTTGCTGTTGTGTGGAAAAAGGAGAATAAAGTAGTAGTAGCAGTAGTACCTATAATGATTGAAAGTGAAGGGAGAAGAAGAAGAAAACAGATTCTGGAGTTGTGTATGTTTGTTGTTGTTGCGGTTGCGGTGGTGTGTTACATTCAAGTTTGCTCATCGATCTAAGCAAGCCACGTGTGTTCCTACACACTGCGTTTTCCCAACGCCCCAGTAGAGGAGACCCTACGTTTTCTTTCTTGGGTCATGCTAAACAGTGCTCCGGACACTTGTTAAACATATTAAAAAGGAAAATAAAAGAAAAAAGTAATGCACAAATTCCAAAACAGAGATATTGAATACACAAGTTTTAAGACAAAGCTTAATTAGTACCCTTGGGACCCTATTTAGCATTTTCCTTGTGTCTTTACTACTACACCCACCATGGAGGATAATAATCCGCTTTCATTTTTTAACAATATATTTACCGTCCTATAAAATACTGTATATCCACTTAATATTTTACTACATTTTTATGTTTTTTTAAAAGTTATAACTAATTTTTGGTGTCAATACATCAATTTTTTTATATCAAATTCACATTAGAATGAAAGAGATTTTGAAGTTGTGCAAGATAAATGTATAGCTAAAAAAAAGTTTATAAGAATTGATTTACACTACTATATCAATAAAGAATATTTTTTCCATGTAATCCATATCATAAGAATAAGAATTTCACATTAAATTTGTGTTTGTTTGCCCCGTGGTCGGAGTTTAAACAAATGATTTTATGTTTTAAAAAATTTGAATTCAAAAGAGATTTAAAAGAAATTCAATTCAATATAAATATATAATCTATAAATTATTTATATTTGTCTAATTTAGTTGGTCAAAATAAAAGTTGCATTTCCTCGTCCGTCAAAGTTAAATTGGTTTTGTGAATTAATGTAAAGTTTAATATTAGAATATTTTAATTTTTCTTATAAATTTTGTGTAATTTTGAAGACTCATTAATTTTTTGTTTTAATCCTCTAATGCAACTTATGCAAGTATAAAACGGTGGCGTCTAAGGTGTACCACTTATTAAGTGTCTCATCGGTGAGTCATTTCAATTAAACCATGAGATTAAACCAACGGATAAGATTTGCTTGATATTAAATACACATGCTCACACACTATCACAACAAATCTGAAAAAAGTTAAAACTTTATTCACTTTTCTGCTTCTTCCACCAAAGATTTAATCTTGTAAAAGTTAAAACTTCTTCCTCTGCGAGACAACTCCTCATCTTCATCTCTTTGTTTTCTTCTTCACCACCAAAATTAGATTCTCAAATAACAAAATAAGTTTAATTTTGATTTCAATTTAAAAGATATTTTTCAACACTAAAATTAGAAACCCAAATAATAAAATAAGGGTTTGATTTTGATTTGAATTTCAAAGAAACAACAACAACATCAGCAGGATTAAAGTCTATACTACCAAACATGATCAACTCTCTTGCACGTTGCACCTATCTTTGATCCATTTAAAACTCTTGCTAACTTAATCTTTGAGTTTGCCTTCAACAGTATAAACCTTGTAACTAGCAAGTAGCAACCCTTTTAAGATCTGATGACTCCATAGAGAAGCAAAGAGAGGATAAAGAGATATTAGTTCAGTAAAAAAACTGCAGTATGGTGTTTCTTTCCTCGCAATGGAGAAGACAGAGAATGCAAAGAGGAAGAGATCAGATTCAGACATGAGGAAAGAATACATAAGGAGCAATTTAGTGAGGCAAGACCTATGTGTTACTCTTTATTTTATAATAGATCTGAGCCTTTTAATAGATCTAACGATATATTTCAAATGGTACACCGGTGAGGGACTTAATAGCTCCCTCACCCTAGAAGCCACCGTATAAAACACACACAACTAAAAGTTCATTTTTGATTAAAAAAAAAAAAGTTCATTTTGTTTTAATCGGTCTTACTCTTTGTACTATTCCCTCCTTCACTCCTTTTTCTTACACAACAACACAACGCAAACCCTTCATCAATCTTTCGCTTCGATTAATTACAAACATTATGTAATTAATTAATTAATCAACAATTAATTACATAATAATAATCAACCCAACAATTTTTCAATTTCCGTGTCTGAAACAGAATTCGAACTCTGAAAACCCGTTACTCACCACCGCAACTCAATTCGAAAACCCTACATCAATGTCGCCGGCGGCGACCAACTTCTCCTCCTCCGATACAACTCCACATTCACCTCTCCATTTCGCTCCGTTCAACGCCGACGCCACTCTCCCTCCCGCCGCCGCTCCTACCCTACGTGGAAAGTCCAAGCCGAGACTAACCAAGCTGAGGAAACAATCGGCGGCTCAGAACGCAAGGTCTAGAACCAGAACCACCGCCGTAGTTGATGAGGAAATCTCCGCCTCAGGTTTCAATCCTTTTCGCTCCGATCAAGTAAGTGATGTTGATTCTTTTGTGTTTAGTGCTAGAAAAGTTGATTCTGATTCTGTTAGGGATTTGAATTCGGAATCGGAACAGAAAGAAACTGAGGTTAGGAAAAGTGGCGGTGTTGAATTTGTGTTTAGTGCTAAAGAAATCGATGATAAATCGAATTCAATTCCTGAAAGAGAGGAAAAGAATAGCGAAAGAAAGACGTTGAATTCAGAAGGGGAGAAAGGGAAAGTTGATTTTACAGGGTTTGTTTTTGGTGCTGGTAGAAATGATTTGCCTTCTAGTTTTAATATAGAAAAAGAAAAATCTAGTGTACCTGTTGCGAATTCGGGGTTTGATGATGGTGAGGAGAGGGAATGTAAAACTGAATTTGTGTTTGGTAAGAACGATTCTTTTGGTGATAAGCAAAAAGATATTAAAATGTCTAGTTTTAATGTAGAAAAGAAGGAGTCTGTTGATAGCATGAGAAATTCAGATAATGGAACTGAAAGCGGTATTTTTCATGCTGAGACAGGAACAAATAGAAGTTTTGATAAAAATGCTGATAAGTGTGGTAATCTGGGTGATGATATTAAGTCGAAGAGTGGAAAGGGAAGTGCTAATGGTATTTCTGATAGTAAATTAGTAGATGAGATAAAGAAACTAAACATCAACTATTCCGAGGGTGTCAATACTGCTAGAGATTCTACTAATTCAAATGTAAGTAGTAGCAATGGTTTTGTGTTTGGAGAAAGTCACAAGGTTTCTAGTGTTGGTTCAGGAACTAATACTGGCGGTGAAAAATTGTATACTAATGGTTTTGTGTTTGGAGAAAGTCACAAGGTTTCTAGTGTTAGTTCAGGAACTGATACTGGAGGTGAAAAATTGTATACTAATGGTTTTGTGTTTGGAGAAAGTCACAAGGTTTCTAGTGTTAGTTCAGGAACTAATACTGGTGGTGAAAAATTGTATACTAATGGTTTTGTGTTTGGAGAAAGTCACAAGGTTTCTAGTGTTAATTCAGGAACTAATACTGGCGGTGAAAAATTGTATACTAATGATGGTTTTGAGAATATTGGTGGGCAATATGCCAAGGGCTGCAGAGCAAATGATGATCAAAATGGAGCTGCTTGTGGTATTGCCCAGGATGCTACAGGAATACCTTGTTCTAAGACATCCGCCAGTCAAGATGGGATCAGAGATTTCCAGTGTGGCGAAATTCCAGAATTTCACTTGTCTGAAGATGCTCAAGTGAATGGTGATGAAGAGTCATTTACAGACTTCAAACCTCCGACTTGGGATCCTTCTTGTTTTAAAGATAACTTATTTTCTAATTTGAATAAACAATTTGAATCCACACATAAGAGTAAACCTTCCAAAGAAAAAGGATCAAAATGCCTGAGGCGAAAATCGAAGCCACATTCGTTGAATAAGAAACAGACAAGGATAGATCATTTGCCAAAAGAAAACAGTTCACTTGAAACCCCTGAATCTTCTGGCGGCTTCTCTCCAATGGATTTTTCTCCCTATCAGGAAACCACAGCAGATGATGAAGATCTAAAGGCTTCAGAAGAATTAAATGTGCTGCACCCAACAGACTCTGAAAATAAAAAAGCTGATATATTTCATTTTGATGATGGTCTGGGTGATTCGAAGGAGAAAAGTTTTGCATTTTCTGCAGGATCCACTGTAGAGGGTACTTCATCATTATATAAGCGTAAACAGAAGAAGAAATTTAGGAGGAAAATGGGGCGTGATTCATTTGTTGTCTCTCCAAATGTGAACGGAAAGCCTGTATCTTCTGTACAATTTTCTCCACTTACCACTGTCAATGTGTCATCACTTTCTGATGTGGCGGACAAGTCTCAGATGAATGGTCAGCCCGCTGAAGGGGGTGATACATCACAGGCTACAATTGAAGCTGCCTGTTACCAATGGAGACTCAGGTTCTGACCATGATAAATCCCAGCTCTTTCAAATGCATTTAATTAGTTCTTCGATATTTGGCCCTGCTGATTTATGTTCAATGTTTTTGAAATTGACATTAGTTATTTTTACGAGCTACCTTTATTCTATCTAGGGGGAACCGTGCTCATAAATCTAAGGATCTTTCTAAAGCTGAGGAATTCTACACAAAAGGAATTAATTCTGTCCCTTCGGGTGAAAGATCAGGATGCATTAAGCCTCTTATACTGTGCTATAGCAACCGTGCAGCAACACGTATTAGTCTTGGAAGGATTAGAGAAGCTCTAGAGGATTCCATGATGGCTGCTTCTTTGGACCCCACCTTTCTGAAAGCACAGATGAGAACAGCTAAGTAAGGGTTATGATTGTAGTTGTATAATTCAAAATTTCAAAAGTGTTTTTCCTCTCACGCATAACGACATGTGGTTTTCCTCTCCAGCTGTCACCTTTTGCTAGGGGAATTAGAAGATGCTCAGAAATTTTATAACAAGTGCTTGGAATCAGGTAAAGTTGTTTGTTTGGATCGGAGAGTAATAGTAGAAGCAGCTGAAGGCTTACAAAAAGCTCAGGTATTCAAATAATTTTTTGTGAGTAATTAACACACCTGTGATGATTTTATTTTGATACATTTTTTTGAAATACTTTAATTTTCATGTCAAATAGTTGTTTCCTTTCTTGAAACTTAATATGAGCTTAATATCATGATCGGTTATTATGTTAGGGGTTAGCTCTATAAATAGGGATTAAGGATGTTAGGAGTTAGAATAGGGAGAGAATTAGTTAGGAAATTTGTTAGCTAGTTAATTGCTTACTTAGAGTAATATTTGTATAAATAGGCGAGAACTATGGATTCGGTAGGTATGTAGATTCTTTCCTATTCTATCATATTTCTTAAATAAAGTGTTATTACTATTCCATTCGATTCTTGGGTTCCTAACAAAAAAGGCATTAGTGGGCAGTTAGCGGGTAACTCAGAATTTGTTAGGATTAGGATAATTGAGGTGCTCTTTGAATCAGCCTAGAGTTGTATGCAAAGGATCTCTCTAATGAAACCTTTGCTCTTTCCTTCAATCTTTCCCTTGATACCAGTTGGTTCATATCGACTAGTATTAGAGCAATTCTGATCCAGGAAAACTTCAGGGATAGGAAATTCTAAGGCAGCTACTGGATTACAAGAACTTTTGGAGTCTACATTTTCTGTGTTTTAACATAATCTTTCACCTTGAGAACAAAGTGAATGTTTAGAGGCAGAGTATTGATAGGCCTGTTACTGTTAGTTAAGAGGGAGGTTAGTTAGTTAATTGTATGTTATTGTTAATTATGAGAT